>CM057337.1:682123361-683323361 GCA_030015575.1 Agapanthus africanus
AGACCTCCACCTCCTCTCCCTCTCTCTTTCCCGAGCACTCCCAGCAACCTCTGACGGCTAGAAACCCAACTCAAACTCTAACCCTCACAACCCCTCGCCGCCGCTCACCACCATTGATGTCACGCTCCGCTTCCCAAAATACGGAATACGAGGGGTGACAAGGCTATCCATGCTCCTACAGTCAAGGAAATAATCTGCCGTAGTCACACTTCGGCTTCTAGCATTACGTGGTAATCAATAATCAATGTACAGATAATGAGAAATGCAGTCACTAATGGTATCAAAACAGATAAAAGATATACCAGATAGAGATCAAGAGAAAGATAGCGCTGGCATCGCTGATCTAGATGTCCGGGATATCCTCGAGGTACGACCGATCCCGATCCAAGCTAAGTCCACCTCTCACTCTGAGCATGCATACTCAGGTCGTCAGAGCGACACAATAGCAATATATATATATATATGTAAACACGTGCAATAATGACAAACATGAAGCAGTAAATATAGAACGATGACGCGCATGAAATAATCGGTACAGGTAAACAGTAAAGCAGGTATATTGAATCAGTGATCAATGCATGTCCATGTCACTAAACTTATCAGTCTCTAAGTCTCACTGTCCAGGTCACTAAAGCTATCGTCAGTCAAAATGTGAGCGTCAACCACCGCAGGAGTATCCCCAATCCAAGGATAGGCCCCAGGGGCAAGGGAACACGGGCCCGAATCACGCTCGCTAAAAATCCGTAATATCAACCATATGACTCCCAAAATCGCTGTATATGCTGGCAGTGGGACTCCCAAGATTCCGTTGATCGAACTCACACTCAAACTACCCCACACCCACGGTCTACATCAAATACCAACCATAAATCCAAATACTAGTCGCTCCATGACAAGTCTACGCGAGAACTGGAGACAGGGTCTCCATTAAGCATGTATCGACTAGTACCCAAAATAAATGGACAGTGTTTAACGCCATACCTATGACACTAATATAAGTGCTTCCATAACCGTCCCACGCCAGTTATAGTTACACTTACATATGCCCTATAGGCGTTGACAATTCAATAATTAACTGGTTCCGCTGATTGTGCAAAAATACATGTCACTTTCACTTATTCATCCACGCTTTAACACTAACGTACTTGCCACAATCCAAACACTAATATCTATCACTGGGTAATGTATCACGGTCATTAGATTATCAATGTTTATGACCACTATTCAAATGAGGGTATAACCGCTACATGATATGATGAGAATGCAATTAATTACGTTATGAATAAAAATATCAGCAACCAGTGTCCTCCCACTTGCATAATTTACTATAAATCACACGCGCCGAATTTAGCAAAACAATATAAAAGGGATGAGCAGTATATTTAATTATCTGTACAGAAAAATTAGTTTCGTGTCAATCGAATTTCAGGTTTGCCAGTTATGGTCACTTCATTTTAAGTGTTTACTGCTGGAAATCCAATTTCTGAACTGGAAGTCCGTTTCGTAACACCCTTTACTCTCAGTTGGGAGCAAAATTATGCGACTCTACAGTTGGAAAATATTTAGGTTTAACAGTTAGGTTTCCAACGTATCAGATGGATCGATAATATCCGCTGTGTGCTGGGAGTTATGCAATATTTATTATCGGGATATGCGTTCTGTCCCTGCTTGGGACTGCAGTATGTACTGATAGTTTAAAATGTTATTAAAATAGAAAACGATGATAACAATGAATGAAACCACTTTCATTAGTTATCTAACAGATTTATCTTCGCCATGGTATAGGGTTCCGCATAATATCATTTTCACACAGAGATATAAAAGAATTTCTAGTCAAGTGTTGGCAAGCAGTGCTGCTCTGGACTGCAGTTCAGAGCCGCACTCCCGACCAGTTTTTGTAACCGTCATAAAATAGAAATGGATCATAACTTATATGGGGTTCTAGTTCGTCGAGTCAGATTCGATACGAGCCCTCCAACACAGTATTCCGAGGTGTACCCAAATTATTATGATTTTCACAATTTAAATGTGCGGAAAATTTCAAATTTGGCAGATCTAAATATGGATGACATTTCACTGTGTTAGGGTCTGTTTTTTCGACCCAACTCTTTACATAGTATTCATTGTCACTAAGGTAATCCGTTACATCTAAGTTCCGCCATATTATATTTAGTTTTCACATTAAACTCTTGACTGGTGTATACAAGTGACAATCTAACCCAATTAATTCATGATAAATCTAAATTATATTCATACGATCAATCACCAAAGGTGGGTCCAATCCAATATGACCAAACACGATGACTTGAGCTATATGTGTTCAATTAAATTTATCACTATAACGAAATTAATATATCTACGCACGATAACACACGCACGTATATATCTCTATGTGGCAGATTGATATAATTCATATAAATTATAGTAGCATGATTTGGAAGTGAAGAGGGTTTCCACTTGCCTCGGTCGTTTGATATGGAAGAGAAGAATGTGCAGAGTTTGTCTCGACACACGAGACGACACGAATCTGGACACGGTGCGGCGCGGGCGTGATACGGTACTGGGCACGGTCTTGACTCGGTGCGTGGTTTGGGAGTGGCACGGCGCGTGCACTGGATCGGATACGGTGTGGCACGGGGGCTGACACGATGTGGCACGGGTAGTGGGTACGGGGCGTGACACGTCTGGGTGCATGGTGGCACAGAGGCTGGCACGGTGTGACACGGAAGCAACACGGCTTGGGGTTCGAGCTTGGGTTCAAGCCTTGAAGTTGGTGCAGTGTCGGTGGCAAGGAGCACGGGTGTTGCGATGGTGGTGGCCTGTGGAAAGGAGGAGCTCGGTTGCGGCTTGAGGTGCGAGGAGGTCGGCTCGATGCGATGAAGGCTTAACTATGGGATTCTCGGTCTGGTCTGGTGGCGACGAGCTGGCAGTGGGTTCGACAGCAAGGTGGTGGACGGTGGTGAGGCAGCGAAGGAGTTCGGGTGTTTGAGGGGGGAGTGGGGTGGCCTCAGTTGGTGCTCGGCGAGTTGCATGGAGCTCGGTTGATGGGTTTGAAGTCTTCGACGAGGGTAAAGGCTGAGGGAGACATGGCAGCGGTGACGATGGCCTCAGCGGCGACGGTCCAGACGATGGGGGCAGCGGCTGTAGTTGTCGAGGTGGTCGGTGATGGGTCGCTCGAGGAAGGAAGAAGGAGGAGATGGCCGGAAAGGGGTGGGTGCGAGGCGAAGGGAGTTGCAGCGCGGGTTGTGGGGGAGCTCGAGGAGGGGCTGGTGATCGGGGCTGTTGTTGGAGGAGCGGTGACGAGGTCGAGCTCGGTGGTGGGATGAGGTGTTGGGAGGAGGAGGTAAGGGTGTTAGTTATATGTATGCCCTAGAGGCCATTACTGTACATTGGATGTATATTGTAGTGGATGCTGGGACATATATAGGTAGGACTTTCTTGCTCGATATGATAGTACGCTATCTGGTTGCTCTTTATCTTAACATGTATACTTTCTGTCTCTCTGTTACATGTTGATAAAGCCCTTAGGATGTGTACTCGACTTCCAGGACTATAATGTAGATCATACTAGTGGGGCCTGGGTAGTCCATGAGTACATCCTTCAATATTCCTAGTCGTGGGAATATCGAGACGGGGCATCGATATTCCAGAGTAGACTAGCGTATATCTTCTCGACCCATGTGATGGGCGATGGATGATCCCATATCCATTGGTGTTTGACATCAGAGATGGTATGCGGGTGCTCAGTGGAGACTGGGTATACTGAACGGACTCGCCGAGAACTCCCAGATGGTATTATATCTCACGTCAGATGGCAGTTCTCTGGTGACACTGGTACAGCTTAGTCTGTTGACCCGAGATCGTCATAGAGTCTTGTGTGTCTCCCACTGTGCTTTGATTTCCACCCTACCACGGCTCTACTGAGTCTTGCAAACAGGTGGTTTTTGGGTACAGTCCCGATTCACATGGAGGCAATGAGCGATAGGAGGGGATTCGTCTCTCCCGGTATTGGGGGTTGATGTTGCGCTATGCTCGACAGGCCATAACAGGAAATCCCTGGCCAGGGTTGCAGTGATATACTGGTAAGAGTTATCAGTAGTTTCATGATTGTTATGGACCTCACGTCGGCATGACTTATCGAGCTATTGGGGTCTGACGTTTACCACCCCTAGGCGAGATATGCGACATATCAGACGAACAGACCGGACTGTATGGTAAGTGTTACTGGTTGGATTCACAGGAGTGTGAGCGGGTTTGCTCGTCGATCTTCTGATCGCTCAATACCCGGGTGGCCGTTACGTTTAGCAGGCCGCTTGCGGCTTGTGGGTGTTTGATATGATCATCACCTGCTGCCGGCGTATTGACGAGTCTTTAGAGTCCTACACAGAGGTTTCCTGGCTCAAGCGAAACGAAATAGGAGCGCATATGAGATATGTGCGGGACCGAGAATAATTCGTGTATGTGATACCGTATTCCATTCTCGCGATGAATGTATCGAATGGTTGTATGCGATATAACCTAGTTATCGAATCGAGGATTGATTCGATAAGCCGATACATTGGATACTAGTCGGTTATATGCGACATGACTGGATCATTGAATCAAGTGTTGATTTAATGATTTAATGTATAATTATATATTTGATATATTACTTTGCATTAACTAGTATTGGTTCACTTTAAATGGATTTTCTCACTTGAATATCACAAGTTGTATATGTGATATACTTTTGTGCACTTGATTGTATCATGTTTGATGATACATGTTTACTTGGTTAAGTATAAAGAATTAAACCATGGTTATGTTAATGATTAGGGTTTTCTTTTTCTTACTTATTTATTTATTTATTTATTTTGAAAAGATAAGAAATGAGATGGTTGCTAGTTTTGTTTTTCTTTGAAGCTTCTTGAAGCTTTGACTAAAGTGACCATTTTGTCTCATACCTAACCCTAACCATTCCACTTAACCTTAGTACATTCTCTACACCTAACCAAGGTTAGAAAATGATAAGTGTTGATTTTATTTTCTATTTTTAATAACACTTATCATATCTTTTCTTCTTCTTCTTCATCTTCAACATGAAGAAAACCTAGCTACCATCAATGGCAACTAGTGAAAATGAGTGAGAAATCCAATTCTAAAGTGAACCCACTTCCTATTTCTTCATCCTCTACCTCTTGCCAAGTAGTATAGGGTGTTTTCTTCACAAGTTTCATGACTTGGCGACGTAGATCATCTTCGGCATCGAAGCCGACGACCAAGCCCGTCCATTTCTTCGATGAAGCCGATGCTAGAGTCCGGAATCTGATTTGGACAGCGGAGGGACATCATCGCGGAGCTTAGGAAGTGGTGGACCGGATCTACAAAGGTTGTAGCCCCTTTCCTTTTAAGTTAAAGTTGTTTACTTGCATCGCATAGCCTACATATCTAGTTAACGATCCGTATTAGGGTTTCTCGGCACTCGTAAAATTTGAATTGGCCATGTTTGATGCCTTGTGAGACTTCATTAGTGTGCCTAGGAACCCTACAGTGGTATCAGAGCCTAGCTAGAGCCTTAGGTGATGCGTAGACGGAATTAGAAGTCCGATCGAACCGAAACCCAAACCCTAAAATGCTCTCTGTACATTTTCTGAAATCGTGGTTTTTTGAGAATTAAAAATATGCAGAAATATCAGCAGGAATATCTAAGAGTTTCTGTAAAATTCGATGCCCTAAATCCATCAAGCCGCCGCGGTTCCGCGGCACGAGCATGGCTCGTGCGGCGGTTCCGCGACCTATTTGTCGTTTCATGCATTGAGTTTTGCACAGTAACTCCTACTTTGAAGTGCTGGTTTTCCTGGGAATTTTTAATATTTATTCAAGAGTTGAATTTTCTGGGTTGTATTGGGGACTCGGTGTTTTGACCGGATTGTCTAATTTTGTCAGTGTGTGTTTTTCCGGATAATTTTAGAATATGTTAAAAAGTTCGACCGGATATAAATACCCACTTTTTCCCCTGCCGGAAAATTTCCAAGTGTTGGATTTTTCCGTGGTTTAAGGACGTTCTAAGTAGTGCAAGTAACGCGATGGTCCCTCTAGAAGACAACAAACCTTAACTCGATTATGTGACCGTCTTGAACTGCCCTTTGAACCTTAGGGTTTGGGGCAGTATGGCGTGCCACATGTGAGGCGTTGGCTTGACCCTTCTACGGCTGGACCGTTGGTACTGAGGCACGAACTGAATGTTTTTAGACTTAACTTATTTCATGTGTTGAGCTGTATCGGGAAAACTTGGGTGTTCGATTGTTCGATCGAAAAGTTTAACATTTTCTATCTTATCCGGAATGTGATACAATAATTGGAATTCACAAGCAGTTATGAGATAACTGAATGAATGTTATAAACATAGCAGTTTAGTCTCACTTGATCGATTGCCACGGAATTTTGATGTGATCAAAAGTCCGTCGTAATCACGTAGCGTACGCGGATACTCGCCGGGTAAACTTAATAGACAGCCTCACCCTATAGCCCCGACCAAGTGACTGTAGGAGAACCCCGTCGCCGAAAGCATCCTTTCGGGTGCTCGCGGCAGCGGTGTTCCGCCTTGGTGCACTTCGTCGATGGCGTCAGGGGTGCGGCCGTCTACTAAAGTTTGCGACGAGCATTCGATCAGAATGTCGGGAATCCTGTTGAATTCCCCGACTTAATATTGAAAAGTGTTTTCGATTTTGAGACTAAAATGCGGGGTTTATAATTGTTAGGCATGCGATGTCTAAAGAGATTGCGGATTCCAACTGTTGTAGTTTTACACTTTCTTTTCTGTGACCGTAAGTGTAATATGTGTTATCGCCGGTTTCGTTGCTATATGTCAACGACAATTGGGATACGCATGTTTACTTACGTTGATGACATGTGATGTTATGTGTTGCTGGATATGTTATATTGGATCGTCGTGTTCGAATAGCCGGGGTTTTTTTTTATGTGAGATGAGTGTTTTTATTTTTCATTCATGTAAAAACTTGTATGTAATATTCTTTTATTGGGGCACTTCCAGGTTGCGGAAGATGTCACCTTTGTATATTATTTACTTTTCTGCACTAGGATAGACCCAAGGAGGAGGGCACAAGTAACCGGGTTCTAGGGTCCAGTGGGAGACCAACTCGAAGAGTCGGGTCCGGGTCTCCTAACTCTAGAATTGGTAGGGTTACTTGCCGCTCTCGTAGGGGTCTAGGGGTGTGGGATTGGCTATTCATCACGACCGTGGAATCCTTGTTTTATACTGGCTCGTATTGAAAACACGGACGTCCTAGTATATCCAATATTTCATATGATATTTTTCTGCTGCGTTATCTGTGATGTGATCATGTGATTTGTTCAGATGGATATTATATATAGTATATATGATATATTATATAGACGTTGCTTATGTTTTACACCCGCGCTAGCCCTGCCTCGCTCTGGCGTTAGTTACCTAAGCTAACGGTGCAGACGGGACATCGAGGCGAATGCGGATGGCATAAGCGTACGTTATATTTATCTGTGATGTTTAGGTAGACTTAAATGATGGGATATTCATTAATGAGATTAATGAAAGAAAATAAACCTAATTGATGTTGTGGAATCGAATTTCAACCAGGTAGCTACAGTTCTTGCTTTGCATCGCGGTGTTCATTGTAGAACATCCTGCACCTTATTCGATGAGGAAAGGACCGAGATCCCTTCACCGGGAGTGACTCCTTTAGCAATAACTGGCAGATGCTACAACCCTCGGTTTGTCATTTGATTGCTTCTATAGTTTCCGCTTTGCACAGTGATATATATGATATATCCCGCACCTCATTCGACGAGGAAAGGGCCGACGATCCCTTCACCGGGAGTGACCCCTTTAGCAAAACTAGAAAAGCCTCAAAAACATTCCATTTAAAAACCATTTGATTCCGCAACGAGATCAAGTTCAAAGCGTTAAAGGTTTTCTTAAAAACCATTCGCAACCCTCCGTCATTTTAGGAAGTAGAGTACTTAGTATTCGTGCTACGTTTGTTGACCATAGCCGAGGCGTAGTGTGCGGTAGCTAAGTGATATCTTCCTACACAGCATATGATGCGATTAGTTAGGACAGTCATGTGGCTTTATTGACCTTAGCCAAGGTTCATGTGGGTGGGTCTAATTAATCACGAAATGACGAGTAAAACTTGACTAGTACCTATGATTTGTTGACCTTAGCCAAGGTCATAGGTGCTAGGGGTAAAAATCTTTATCGGGAGTTTCAAGTGTTGAAATTTGCAATGAGATTGCATACCTTTTATGTGATAGTTGGATCCCGATACCCACTGCGAGTAATTGTTACTCCTGGGAGAGTTTTGCACTTTACAATTAGCCGATCAAGTAGGTGTCTAGAAAGGTGTCAACGGGGTTACGCCTCTGGGAAAACGAGGTTTACTGTAATTAGGTCCGTGCGAAAGCACGGGGAACCTCCCTCAAAGTACCGACACTGGCCTGGCTAAAAGATTGGCGAACTTGTAGAGTGTAATTAATCCCGGCTAGTCTTTCCTTTTAAGGTTTGAAGGAAGATTTGATTAAAACAGTGGGAGCCATCCTGATTAGATAAAATAATAACCAATCTAATCTTGACAGAGCGCACGCAGAGTGTTTTCTTCTCTCTCTCTCCAGGTAGCGACCATATCATGCCTTAATCAAGATAATAATACGGATTATTGACCGAACCCGCTTGTTATACTGAGCTGGGGAACGTTGGTCCCGCTCCAACTTATAATTGTTATAAGACAGAGCAGGAAATTGGGGATTACCAGGATTCCCGTGCCGCCCAAACGAAGAGAGTGCATGCTGATGCATCATCTTCGGGTGTGTTCATTACAAAGAACTGTTTCTCAGTATCCTCCGCATCCTGGGTATATGATACCGGATCAGGATCCCAGATATGTAATCTGTTACATAGGGCTGCAAAAAGGTAGAAAAACTGAGAACGGGTGATAAGTTTCATGAGACAGAGAACGGGGCAAGTGTTGCAGCCAAGTCTGTTGGTCACTGTCACCCTGTATGACCAGTACATTGATTCTGAACGAATGTTATTAGATACCGAACCTGATATACAAAATCATATCAGTCTCTTTACTAGTAAAGAAAGGATATAATTTTGTATTGATGGATAATGTTTTGAACATTTCTTATATCAAAAGTTGATCGGTTCAGGCACGTTATCTAAAAGCATTGACGTTTTAAATCAAACTACAGTTCCTAGTATATAGAACACACACAAGAGGAAGAGTTCAGAAATGAACAAATCCTTCTTGAGGCTTTGTAGACTATGTCATATCAATGCGACCCGACTAGCTAAGTTGCACATAGATGCATATTTAAGTCTGTTTGAATTTACATCTTGTGAAACTTACCAGTCATGTCACAAAGATAAGATGACCATAGCTCTGTTTATTGGAAACAGAAAAAGAGTTAATGAACTCTTGGGACTGATACATGATGATGTATGTAAGGTCTCCTGTCTACACATGCCAGGACCGGTTCTTTTTACTTCATTACGTTCTCTGATGATCTCTCAAGATTCAGATATATGTTCCAGTTGAAACACAAGTCCGAACCTTTTGAGATATTCATAGAATATAAGTTAGAAGTAGAGAACCAAAGTACAGGTATAAGTATTATATCCTATGATGAGATCAGGGAGGAGAATACTTGTGCATGGAATTTCTGGACTATTCTAAAGGAGAATGAGATTCTCTCTCAGCATTATTCTTCCGTATACACCATAGCACGATGGTATATCGGGGTGGAGCAATCACACCCTGTATGATATGGTGTGCTCTATGATGAGTACTACTGAGTTTCCTATTTCCTTTTAGGGAGTTATGCACTTATGAAGTTGCATACCTATTGAATAGGGTTCGATTCAAATCAGTGCCTACCACTCCATATAAGATATGGTATGGGAAGAGCCCATCTCTTGAGTAAGTTAAGATTTAGGGTTGTCCGGCCTATGTCAAAAGCAAAATCCGGACAAGATCGAGGCAAGGACAGTTCTGTAGAACTGGAAAGGTTTTAGCTATACAAAACTACAGCTGATGATTTGACAGGACCAAAGGATTCAATAGTTCCCGACGAACCTCAGCCTCTCCGCCGATCTGGTAGGGTTCCTCATCCGCCTGAGAGATACCTTGGTTTCTCGATGACAGTGGGAGCGAGGAATGCATCATGAGATGATGACCCAACTAGTTTCGAGCAGGCCATCGAGAGTAGGGACTCTGTAAGAATGGCTGGATGCTTAGCGATCTGAGATGGAATCCTTATACACCAACAAAGTATGGACTTTGGTTGCTATATCTGAAGGGTTAAATCCCCATCAGGAGCAAGTATATCTTGAGAAGATTACTTGGTGTAGATGAAAAAGTTGAGACTTTCAAAACTAGACTTGTTAAAGCTTTTCGTCATCGACCAGGCGTAGATAATGATGAAACCTTTTCAAGTGGCTATGCTTAAGTCCATCCAGATCCTACTTGCCATGGCTACATACCATGACTACGATATCTGGCGGTTGGGTGCCATGACTGCTTTTCTAAATGATGTTTTAGAAGAGAACGTCTATAAGTACACAGCCAGAGGGCTTCGTAGACAGTGGGAGCAGCGGAAACGTGTACAAGATGCTTTATAGGATAAAGCAGGTATCGGGGAGTTGGAACATCTGTTTTGATGTGTTAGTCAAAGAGTTTGACATCATCAAAATGGTAGATGAACCTTGTATAAACAAAAAGGAAGTAGGGAGTATTATGAAGATCCTCGTAGAGTACGTGGATAACATACTCTTGATAGGGAAGGAGTTTCCTATGCTACGCTCGATCAATCTCCGCTTATCACAATGATTCTCCACATAGGATCAAAGTGATACCTCCTAAATCCTGAGTTTTCATCTATGAGATAGATGTAATTGGATGCTAGGTTTCTCACTAGATGTAGTGAGATGGTATCAATCGATCCTGGGGAGAATCACTGGAAGGGTTCCAGGGTGATAAAGACGACTGAATGTCAGTCACAGGCATTGTCTTCACCCTCAGTAAAGGGACAGTATGTTGGAAGAGTTCCAAGCTAGATACCGTGACAAACTAGACGATAAAAGCTGGTAACATCGCTATTAAAGATACTACCAAAGAGGAAGTTTGGGTGTATATTGGTTCATGAGATGAACTAGGTTCCTACCATTGTGTGACAATGGAAGTGTGGCTTTGGCCCGTGAACCCCGATCCCATCAGTGACCCAGACATATTCTGAGGCAGCATCACCTGATCATGGAGATAGTTGATCTCCAAAGTGATCGAGGTTAGGAGAGTAGACTCAGAGGACAACACGGCGGATCCACTCACGAAGGCCTTTTCCCAAAGAGAGACTTTTAGGGGATGGTTGAGTATGTGATACTGCAACCACTGCTACAGATGAACCTAGTGCAAGTGGGAGATTGTTAGTTATATGTATGCCCTAGAGGCCATTACTGTACATTGGATGTATATTGTAGTGGATGCTGGGACATATATAGGTAGGACTTTCTTGCTCGACATGATAGTACGCTATCTGGTTGCTCTTTATCTTAACATGTATACTTTCTGTCTCTCTGTTACATGTTGATAAAGTCCTTAGGATGTGTACTCGACTTTCAGGACTATGATGTAGATCATACTAGTGGGGCCTGGGTAGTCCATGAGTACATCCTTCAATGTTCCTAGTCGTGGGAATATCGAGACGGGGCATCGATATTCCAGAGTAGACTAGCGTATATCTTCTCGACCCATGTGATGGGCGATGGATGATCCCATATCCATTGGTGTTTGACATCAGAGATGGTATGCGGGTGCTCAGTGGAGACTGGGACTGAACGGACTCGCCGAGAACTCCCAGATGGTATTATATCTCACGTCAGATGGCAGTTCTCTGGTGACACTGGTACAGCTTAGTCTGTTGACCCGAGATCGTCATAGAGTCTTGTGTGTCTCCCACTGTGCTTTGATTTCCACCCTACCACGGCTCTACTGAGTCGTGCAAACAGGTGGTTTTTGGGTACAGTCTCGATTCACATGGAGGCAATGAGCGATAGGAGGGGATTCGTCTCTCCCGGTATTGGGGGTTGATGTTGCGCTATGCTCGACTGGCCATAACAGGAAATCCCTGGCCAGGGTTGCAGTGATATACTGGTAAGAGTTATCAGTAGTTTCACGATTGTTATGGACCTCACGTCGGCATGACTTATCGAGCTATTGGGGTCTGACGTTTACCACCCCTAGGCGAGATATGCGACATATCAGACGAACAGACCGGACTGTACGGTAAGTGTTACTGGTTGGATTCACAGGAGTGTGAGCGGGCTTGCTCGTCGATCTTCTGATCGCTCAATACCCGGGTGGCCGTTACGTTTAGCAGACCGCTTGCGGCTTGTGGGTGTTTGATATGATCATCACCTGCTGCCGGCGTATTGACGAGTCTTTAGAGTCCTACACAGAGGTTTCCTGGCTCAAGCGAAACGAAATAGGAGCGCATATGAGATATGTGCGGGACCGAGAATAATTCGTGTATGTGATACCGTATTCCATTCTCGTGATGAATGTATCGAATGGTTGTATGCGATATAACCTAGTTATCGAATCGAGGATTGATTCGATAAGCCGATACATTGGATACTAGTCGGTTATATGCGACATGACCGGATCATTGAATCAAGTGTTGATTTAAGGATTTAATGTATAATTATATATTTGATATATTACTTTGCATTAACTAGTATTGGTTCACTTTAAATGGATTTTCTCACTTGAATATCACAAGTTGTATATGTGATATACTTTTGTGCACTTGATTGTATCATGTTTGATGATACATGTTTACTTGGTTAAGTGTAAAGAATTAAACCATGGTTAAGTTAATGATTAGGGTTTTCTTTTTCTTACTTATTTATTTATTTATTTATTTTGAAAAGATAAGAAATGAGATGGTTGCTAGTTTTGTTTTTCTTTGAAGCTTCTTGAAGCTTTGACTAAAGTGACCATTTTGTCTCATACCTAACCCTAACCATTCCACTTAACCTTAGTACATTCTCTACACCTAACCAAGGTTAGAAAATGATAAGTGTTGATTTTATTTTCTATTTTTAATAACACTTATCATATCTTTTCTTCTTCTTCTTCATCTTCAACATGAAGAAAACCTAGCTACCATCAATGGCAACTAGTGAAAATGAGTGAGAAATCCAATTCTAAAGTGAACCCACTTCCTATTTCTTCATCCTCTACCTCTTGCCAAGTAGTATAGGGTGTTTTCTTCACAAGTTTCATGACTTGGTGAAGTGGGAGCTTGATCTAGTGATGCCTCGACGTAGATCATCTTCGGCATCGAAGCCGACGACCAAGCCCGCCCATTTCTTCGATGAAGCCGATGCTAGAGTCCGGAATCTGATTTGGACAGCGGAGGGACATCATCGCGGAGCTTAGGGAGTGGTGGACCGGATCTACAAAGGTTGTAGCCCCTTTCCTTTTAAGTTAAAGTTGTTTACTTGCATCGCATAGCCTACACATCTAGTTAACGATCCGTATTAGGGTTTCTCGGCACTCATAAAATTTGAATTGGCCATGTTTGATGCCTTGTGAGACTTCATTAGTGTGCCTAGAAACCCTACAAAGGGGACTCGGGGTCGCGATTGTAGAGGAGGTGGAGTTTTGTAGGGCGAGACGAGGTCGAGGGTGAAGGAAGTCGTGGCCATTGGAGACGTGGGTGTGAGGCTCGCGGTCGTGGGGCGAGGAGTGGGGGACGTGGGGGAAGTGGCCGTTGGGGAAGCGAGCGGGGGATGTGGGTCGCAGGGCGTGGGTGCGAGCAGTGGGTGCGGGCGCGAGAAGCGGGGATGAGGAGCCGTTGCGAAGGGGGAAAGAGGCGGGAAAAGAAGACGAGGGGAAGAAGGGGAAATGGGTCAGGTTTGGGTTCGGGTAGGGTGTCGGGTCGGGTTGGGGGTATTGGGCCGGGCGTGGGTAGTGTTAGGGAACGGGCTTGGGCTGGGGTTTGGGTTAAGGGAAATAGATTAGAAAAAGAATTTGGAATAATAAAAAAGTTAGAGTTAGGAAAATAAATATTTAAGCTGATAAAATTTTGTAATTTTTGTTTTTTAAAAGTACGGAAATTATCTAAAGTAACTGGGTATTATATCATACCCCACTTATATAAAATTTCGTTCTCAAAATTTAAAATAAACGATAAGCTATAAAATACTATGCGAACAGCCACGAAATCAAATACTGTTATATAGCGATTTACGCAAAAGCAACTAGATGAAAGTCAAAGATTTATATATATATATATATATATATATATATATATATATATATATATATATATAAGAGATAGCGCAGCTAAAATAATAGGCATATGCAAGCGCGAGGTATAACCATTTATAGTAATGAACTATACATATATTACAAGAAAATAGAATAACAATAATAAGCAATAGTGAATGGTTGGCTGATAAGCCTTAGGAACCAAAACTAGCTTAATAAAACTACAAATCAAGCAATTTATATAATAAATTGAGGACACACATATGGTAAAATACAGAATAAGAATAGAATAAAAACATAGGTGGCTAGTAAACAACTAGATATCAACAACTAACGTAAAGACCATGACTAATCTATATTTGCAAAAGTGCGGAAATAATACAATACAGAGGAAACTGAGATAATGCCGAGATAATGATACATGTACAAGTAAATAAAATGTATTAGCATATATGAACAAAGAAAAGAAAATATAAAGTAGCAAATATGAACAAAAAGGGAATACTATATAGAAAATTAATATGAAACTAATTTTAAAGAAAATCAAAACTGCTAATGATATAAATTTTGAGAGTTAAACAGCAGAACCCCAACCACTAGATGAGTGTGAATG
Source organism: Agapanthus africanus (assembly GCA_030015575.1). Taxonomy (NCBI): domain Eukaryota; kingdom Viridiplantae; phylum Streptophyta; class Magnoliopsida; order Asparagales; family Amaryllidaceae; genus Agapanthus; species Agapanthus africanus. Next base: position 682,138,287 of record CM057337.1, read on the forward strand.
ATAATACTATATTAAGCAATAAAACGTTAAAGGAAATATAAAGTAACAAATAACTCGTGGTGACATCCTGAAATTAAAGTAGATAAAATCGAAATAAAAGACATGAAAATAGAACTACCTAATAAAAAAACGATAGTATGAAAATATCAGTAGGAAAATTTACTAGAAATTAAAATAGGCAGCGTAAATTTGAACTATTGAAAATTTTGAAAATAGAGGAGTATTTTGTGTAAATGGATACAATAAAGTACTTAGTCTTAATTTACAATTTTATCGCATTTAGACCAAGGAGTTCAATAGATACAAGGTTTGAACTAAAGAAACAACTACGCAACAAAATAACAATGTCTTTATTGAAAGCAGGAAAAGTGATAATTCCGTGTCGATATCTAATCTTCGCGATCTCGTAAGGAAAATCTGAATCTTGTGCTGGATCCACGCCGTCCTCGAAATTAAAGTACGAAAACAACTAAGTCGCTTAAGCAGATTTGGAGGGCGTTGACGAATCTCCACCTTGCAGCTCCTTCCTTCTATGGAAACCATTGACAAGATGTTCGTCGGATCCATAAATCAAGCACTGCCCTTTGGCCTGACGACAGTCCCTCTGAAGGTGTCCTGGTCTCTTGCAAGAACCAGAACGTTGGGCTCTCCGCTGCTTCTGTTGCCGAGTAACAAATGAAAGCTTCATCTGCATCCCACCTTTTTGTTTAATAGTGAATCCTCTACGATTGGAGACTCCCGCTGGTGCCTGAGCCATTTGCCTTCCTAGTCCTTCAGGTAAGAGATCGTTTGTTCGCTCCTAGGTTTCCATCAAGCCTTGCAGTACACCCAAAATCTCGACGGTCTGACTCTGGGGAATAGAGTTGGAAGAAGAGTCGTTGGAAGCCATGGTCCTGAAACAACAAATTTGAGGACGGCATAAGGTACAAGGTATAAGAATCAGAACAAGATATAGAATGGACAACGAAACAAGAATATATGGTGAGGTGAAACTCAAACGAGTGGAAATCAAATGTAGAACTCCAAATCACTTAAGCAGAGTGACGCCTTGTAACTATGCTGCAGTTCATAATTACAATCACATAACTCTACTAAGTCACCCAAAACTCTAGCGGATGGATCAAAATATGTAGCAGAACACACTATATGAATCAAGGTCAAGGATAACAAGTTTACAATCTAAACTGAAAGGGTGGCTTAAATTGTTAAGCCCTAGTCGGAAACTGTAATCTTAATCTAAACCTGGCTATGATACCAACAAAACCATGTCACGCCCCGCTTCCCAAAATACGGAATACGAGGGGTGACAAGACCAACTATGCTCGTACGGTCAAGAAAATATCCTGCCGTGGTCACACTTCGGCTTCTAGCATTACGTGATAATCAGTAATCAATGCATAGGTAATGAGAAGTGCAGTCACTAATGCTATCAAAACAGATAAAAGATATACCAGATAGAGATCAAGGGAAAGATAGCGTTGGTGTTGCTGATCTAGATGTCCACGATATCCTCGAGGTATGACCAATCCTGATCCGAGCTAAGTCCACCTCTCACTCTGAGCATGCATACTCAGGTCGTCAGAGCGACACAATAGCAATATATATATATATATATATATATAGATAAACATATGTAAACACGTGCAATAATGACGAAAATGAAGTAGTAAATATAGAACGATGACGCGCATGAAATAATCGGTACACGTAAACAGTAAAGCAGGTATATCGAATCAGTAATCAATGCATGTCCATTTCACTAAACCTATTAGTCTCTAAGTCTCACTGTCCAGGTCGCTAAACCTATCGTTAGTTCAAGTGTGAGTATCAACCACCGCAGGAGTATCCCCAACCCAAGGGTAGGCCCCAGGGGCAAGGGAACATGCGCCCGAATCACGCTCGCTAATAATCAGTATTATCACCCATATGATTTCCAAAATCGCTGTATATGCCGGCAGTGGGACTCCCGAGATTCCGTTGATCGAACTCACACTCAAACTACCCCACACTCACGGTCTACATCAAATACCAACCATGAATCCAAATACTAGTCGCTCCATAACAAGTCTACGCGAGAACTGGAGACAGGGTCTCCATCAAGCATGTCTCGACCGGTACCCAAGATAAATGGACAGTGTTTGACGTCATACCTATGACACTAATATAAGTACTTTCATAACCGTCCCACACCAGTTATAGTTACACTTACACATACCCCATAGGCGTCGACAATGCAATAACTAACTGGTTCCGCTGATTGTGTATAAATATGTGTCACTTTTACTTATTCATCCACGTTTTAACACTAACGAACTTGCCACAATCCAAACACTAATATCTATCACTGGGTAATGTATCACGGTCACTAGATTATCAATGTTTATGACCATTATTCAAATGAGGGTATAACCGCTACATAATATGATGAGAATGCAATTAATTACGATATGAATAAAAATATCAGCAACCAGTGTCCTGCCACTTGCATAATTTACTATAAATCACACGCGCCGAATTTAGCAAAACAATATAAAAGGGGTAAGCAGTATAATTAATTATCTGTAAAGAAAAATTAGTTTAGTGTCAATCGGATTTCAGGTTTGCTAGTTACGGTCACTTCATTTTAAGTGTTTACTGCTAGAAATCCAATTTCTGAACTGGAAGTCCATTTCGTATCATGCTTTACTCCCAGTTGGGAGCAAAATTAGGTGATGCTACAGTTGGATAATATTTAGATTTAACAGTTAGGTTTCCAACATATAAGACGGATCGATAATATCTATTGTGTACTGGGAGTTATGCAATGTTTATTATCGGGATATGCGTTCTGTCCCTGCTTGGGACTGCAGTATGTACTGATAGTTTAAAATGTGATTAAAATAGCAAACGATGATAAAAACGAATGAAACCACTTTCATTGGTTATCTAACAGATTTATCTTCACCACAGTATAGGGTTCCGCATAATATCATTTTGACACAGAGATATAAAAGAATTTCTAGTCAAATGTTGGCAAGCAGTGCTGCTCTGGACTGCAATCCAGAGCCGCACTCCCGACCAGTTTCCGTAACCGTCATAAAATAGAAACGGATCATAACTTATATTGGGTTCTATTTCGTCGAGTCGGGTTCGATACGAGCCCTCGAACACAGTATTCCGGGGTGTTCCCAAATTATTATGATTTTCACAAGTTAAATGTACGGAAAATTTCAGATTTGGCAGACCTAAATGGGGATGGCATTTCACTGTGTTAGGGTCCGTATTTTCGACCCAACTCTTTACATAGTATTCATTGTCACTAAGGTAATCCGTTACATCTAAGTTCTGCCATATTAGATTTGGTTTTCATATTAAACTCTTGACTGGTCTATACAAGTGACAATCTAACCCGATTAATTCATGAGAAATTTAAATTATATTCATACGATCAATAACCCAAGGTGGATCCGATCCAATATGACCAAACACAATGACTTGAGCTATATGTGTTCAATTAAACTTATCACTATAACGGAATTGATATATCAACGCACGATAACACACGTACGTATATACCTCTAACTATGTAGCAGATTGATATAATTCATATAAATTATAGTGGTATGATTTGCAAGTGAAGGGTGTTTCCACTTGCCTCGATCGCTTGATATGGAAGCGGCGAACATGCAGAGTTTGTCTCGACACACGAGACGACTCGACTCTTGACACGGTGCGACGCGGGCGTGATACGTACTGGGTACGGTCTTGACTCGGTGCGTGGTTCAGGAGCGGCACGGCACGTGCACTGGATCGGGCATGGTGTGGCACGTGGGCTGACACGACGTGGCACGGAGAGTGGGTACGGGGCATGACACGTCTGGGTGCACGGTGGCTCAGAGGCAATCACGGTGTGACACGGAGGCAACACGGCTTGGGGTTCGAGCTTGGGTTCAAGCCTTGAAGTTGGCACAGTGTCGGTGGCGAGGAGATCGGGTGTTGCGACGGTGGTGGCCTGCGGAAAGGAGGAGCTCGGTTGCGGCTTGAGGTGCGAGGAGGTCAGCTTGATGCGATGAAGGCTCGACGATGGGGTTCTCGGTCGGGTCTGGAGGCGACGAGGTGGCAGTGGGTTCGACAACGAGGTGGTGGACGGTGGTGAGGCAGTGAAGGAGTTCGGGTGTTTGAGGGGGGAGTGGGGTAGCCTCAGTTGGTGCTCGGCGAGTTGCAAGGAGCTCGGTTGATGGGTTCGAAGTCTTCGACGAGGGTATAGGCTGATGGAGACATGGCAGCGGTGACGATGGCCTTAGCGGCGACGGTCCAGACGATGGGGGCAGCGGCCATGGTTGTCGAGGTGGTCGGTGATGGGTCGCTCGGGTGCAGGAAGAAGGAGGAGATAGCCGGAAAGGGGTGGATGCGGGGCGAAGGGGGTTGCAGCGCGGGTTGTGGGGGAGCTCGAGGAGGGGCTGGTGATCGGTGTTGTTGTTGGAGGAGCGGCAATGAGGTCAAGCTCGGTGGTGGGATGAGGTGTTGGGAGGAGGAGGTAAGGGGACTCAGGGTCGCGATTGCAGAGGAGGTGGAGTTTTGTAGGGCGAGATGAGGTCGAGGGTGAGGGAAGTCGTGACCGTTGGAGGCGTAGGTGCGAGGCTCGCAGTCATGGGGCGAAAAGCGGGGGACATAGGGGAAGTGGCCGTTGGGGAAGCGAGCGGGGGATGTGGGTCGGGGCGTGGGTGCGAGCAGTGGGCGTGTACATGAGAAGCGGGGGCGAGGAGCCGTTGCGAAGGGGGAAAGAGGCGGGAAAAGAACACGAGGGGGAAAAGGGTCGGGTTTGAGTTCGGATAAGGTGTCGGGTCAGGTTGGGGGTGTTGGGCCAGACATGGGTAGTGTTAGGGAACGGGCTTGGGCTGGGGTTTGGGTTAAGGGAAATAGATTAGAAAAAGAATTTGGAATATTAAAAAAGTTAGAGTTAGGAAAATAAATGTTTGAGCTAATAAAATTTTGTAATTTTTGTTTTTTAAAAGCATGAAAATTATTTAATCTAACTGGGTATTGCAATTGACCTCGTCGTCGTCACCACCACCTCCTCGCCCTTATCACCTCCGTCTCCACCTCCTATCCCCCCTCTCTCTTTCCAGAGCACCCCTGCACCTTGAAGCCAACCCAAGAAACCCCCACACCTCTTACCGGAGACCTCGACATCGCTGCCCATCGCCAGCACCATCTCCTCCTCCTCACCCCGACACCACAAACCACCACCACTATCAACCCTCGTCACCTTCTCGACCCCGATCACCTACCCTCAAAACCCACAGCCAACACAGCACTTCGCCGTCGTCCATAGTCGCCGTCTCATCGCCACTTCTCCTCTGTCCCCCAAACTCAACACCAACACCCCTATTCTTCTTCTTCTTTTCTTTCCTTCTTTTCTTTTCTTGATTCTCTGATCGGCTCGCCGGAGTTGCACGCGTTGCCGACGATCCAGATGACCCAGTCACCGTTGTTGTCCAGCCTAATCATCACGTCACGTCACTGATCAGGCAGGTCCAGTCCCGCGCGCGTAAGTTTGCATCGCAACGTTATTCCGAGTCGGACGTAGCATCCATATCTCAACATGGGATCCGATCAGGCAAGTTTTAAACTTGCAACATACTATATTATTATATAGATGTTTATATGAATAAGAATAGTGTATGTGTTTTATTATACAGCAAATATTACAGATTTACAGTTTTATAGCATCCATCTGTATCCGTACTGCTAATAGCATATCTGGTTGCATGCCGGAACATCATGATATCATTATACTACTACATCAGTACAATATGTTATCTAGATTGCATCATACATGGTAATAGACGTATAATGGTTATTACAGATAGATACATATGCATCCTGGTATTAGTCGTATCACGATATTGATTACAGTTTCATTTTGAGTATCTATTTAGTTAATATACAGTACAAGACATGTTCACGACACACTACCTGACTTGTTATTTGGATCTTATTACTAATGCCAACAATCCTGACTTGTTGTCCTGAAGGACGTGACTTGTTGTCTGCATAGACAAGAACTGTACATACTTGATCCTGTGTTGGCATTAGATTTATATCGTTAATACCTGACTTGAACACAAAACCTGGGGGAAAAGGGAAAATCAAGAATGTAACCGAAACGTAACTCAAGAGAATATTATTATTGTTTGCCGTGGTTCTGGGTGTTACGGAATAAATCATTGTTTGCCGTGTTTCCGGACGTTACGGAATAATCATTATTAGTTGCCGTGTTTCTGGGCATTATGGAATAAATTATTGTTTGCCGTGTTTTCGGGTGTTACGGAATAAATCATTGTTGTCATGGTCCCGTGGGGAATGAACGGGATATATACTGTTGGGTTACGATGAGAATTATATTAATTGATTTCAAAGACTTTTAGAATAGATAACCCAAAATCACAAATTTAGGATACACATCACACACCCATACATATACATAACTCACTATTTATATCGGTGTTATTTATTTATATTCATATTTAATTATATCATCCTATCCTGGTTATTATTATTCTTTTGATATTATGACGCACTGACGTCGGGATTTTGCATGGCCAAGTTCCTCTACCTTTATCCCAGGCAAATCAAGAGTACTTTAGCAATCAAGCCGGGTAATGAGAAATTGAATGTGTATTATTAGAGATCTTTAGTTTATTTATTTCTTTAGTTTTGTTTATTTATGTGAGCCCATATTGGGACATGATTTAGATATTGTTTATTCGATCTTGATTCGTTTCCGTTTTATGTATTTTCTTGATTTTATTTACTATGGCAAATGGACATGTACTAGCTAGATTATATTTTTTCTGTTCTTGATATCCGATAGACAGCCGTAATGTGACTGTGGAGGAATGATTCCTAACCACAGGTAGTATGGTTGGCTCTGTCACGTGTCGTAGTTTACGTATCTTGGGAAGCGGGCCATGACAGTCCTTTACAGACCCAGACGTCTGACTGCGTTCTGTTGTTACACTAACCAACGACAGACGTCTGACCTGGAAGGGACAGACGTCTGTCGTCTTGGTCAGACGTCTGTTTGCCTGATGACTTCAAATCGTTATTACCCCTCCCCAAAAAGAGAGGAAAATTCTCCAAAAAGCATTACAAGATCATTTAAAAATTGAATACATATATGAGAGAGAATAATGGAGGAAAGAGACCCTAGAAGGCTTTTTTCATTAGATGGCGGCGAAATCTATGTCCTCCACCATTTTATTCGACGATCGGCACTGCCCATTTTGATCTTCATCGTCTAAGATGCCGATACACCAAATTTCATATGATTTTAACACTTTTCATCGTTGATTTAGCAATGTAAAAAGTTATATTGTTAGTAAACCGTTAATTTTGCATCTACTAAATCAACGGTGAAAAAGTACTAAAATCACATGAAATTTGGTGCATCGCCATCTTACACGATTGAGATCAAGATGAGCGGTGCCGATCGCCGATCGCCGAATAAAATGGTAGAGGACATAGATTTCGATGCCACGTAACGAAAAATGTCTCTCAGCCCCCCCTCCCTCTCTCTCTCTATATATATATATATGAGAATAATAGAGGAAAGAGGCTCTATGAGACTTTTTCGTTAGGTGGCGTCAAAAATTTATATCCTTCATAAATTTTCTTCGACAATCGGCATTCATTATCTTCATCTTTACCATCTAAGGTGTGGATACACCAAATTTCATGTTATTATACCATTTTTTCAACGCTTGAATTAGTAATGTAAAAAGTTCTATTGTTTGTAAACCATTAATTTTGCACCCACTAAATTAACATTGAAATAGTGATAGAACCACATGAAATTTGGTGTTTCCACTTCTTGGATGATAAAAATGGAGTTGATGGATGTCGATCGTTGAAAAAAATCATGAAGGATGTATTTTTTTCACGACATAGGAGAAAATTCCGTCCTACGGCACATTTCCTCCATTATCCCCCTTCTTTCTCTTTCTCTCTCTCTCTCTCTATATATATATATATAGAGAGAGAGAGAGAGATGAGAATCCTAAAGTGAAATAGAAAAATCGAATTGTTTGATTGACGATCGAATTTTTGCATACGTGTATAAAAAATAGCCGATTTCGGCTTGTAAGTCATGCTTCAAGGGTGTGCAATGTATGCAACTTTTACGATATTTTAACAACTATCCATTTTGTGATTGTGATATCCATATCTTAGAAATGTATAAATCATCTAAATTTTTGTACATATATGTTAATTGACATGTAGAATAAGATGTATATATGGAGCCGATCGCCATTTACTATGATGGATGATGGTCGTATTTTTCCATCTCACTTTAACAATCCCATCTCTCTCTCTATATATATATATATATATCTATAATTATCTATCTATCTATCTATCTATCTATATATATATATATATATATATATATATATATATAAACAACCTTTATTTGTACATATTTTAATTAGCCTAATAAAATGAGAATCTTATTACCTAAATTATGATTAAAGAAATTCACTTTACACCTAAAAACTTGAAACTATGTATTATTATATCTTTATGCTGAATAAAAATTATATATGTCATTTGTGTACATGCTCCATAAAGTAAGTTCGTTTTTTATTTGTTTCCATACATAAAGCATGTTTGTTTCTTTCCACAGGTATCTCACATGCGAAAATACTGGTTTAAATATAATGATAGAAATATGAAAGATTTGAGAATAAGCAAAGGGTTCTCTTGCTTCAAAAATCATAGGGTTACATCAAAGATTGCAAAAACTTAGAAGAATATTCCACAACATATTTCTATATATTTGTAAGGGATAAGTAATTGAAACACAATAAATTGCAGAAAAAACAACTAAAATGAAACTGAAGGGCTCAGGGCTTTGAACTAAAATGAAACGGAAGTTCACTTATCGTCCACAAGAGAACAAACATTGACAACATTCAGTGTCTGAATGACATCCCTAAATTGCTAAAAACAAATTACCTCTGCTTTCGAAATACCAAATAATTTTTAGTAAGACTTGTTCATTACAACCTAAGTTTAAGATCTCATAAGACCAAGTCAAACTCCCACACACCCCGGCCTACACAAAAATCTAATCCATTGCAATAACAACGTTGCCTAAAAACTAAGTTATACAGCTCACTCCGCGTTATAACCGTCACCTCCGGAGCTTTAAATAAACAAAATTACACAACACTTTCTCTCATCGAATTCACCTGTAAAATTAATAGGAAAAAGGAACAAATAAAAGTGAACTTTCGATCAAACATAAGACGATTCGCGAATCTTCTCTCAATTAATTGCGGTACTCTTCTCTCTCTCTCTCCCTCTCCATTGAATTCCTTGATCGGTTCTTCAATATTCATCAAAGTGGGGTCACTAGGGTTCGAGAGTTCTTGAGAGGTAAGAATTTCATGTTGTTGTTTGAACAAATCCCTAATTTTGTGTGTAGTTAGGGTTTATTTTTAGTTTTCTTTGCATTTTTGTTTTTGTTTCTGGGATTATTGCTTGGCTTGGAATTTCTAATGAAATTGTCTTTGAAAACTCGCTATAATCAAATTGGAAAATAATGACAGGTTGTTGTTTTTTTTTATTTGGGTAGGAAAATTGAGGATGCTGATGCTTGGTATTTCTTAGATTTTATTGGTTAGCTTGGTGTTGCTTAGATTTTCTTATGAAATTATTTTGGAAAATCTCTATAACTAAATTCGAGAATGATGTATGTTTAGAATATCGTTTTTTGCCTTTATTTGGAGGTAGGAACTTGAGAATCCTGATGCATATCTCCCAATAATAGCCTGTAACACAAGGATGCAACTCTAGGAAAGAGAGAAAAAAATTCTATATTCAATCTAAAATTAAGCAGCTTTGGAGCACATGTAATAATCTATCATTATGTGTGAATTAGTGTCAACGGAGTTAAAAGGCGTAGAATCGGTTGAAATTTGTTTCTTATTAGACTGAATGAAAAGATGTTTATGTAAATATGAATGTTAGTCTTGCATGTCAAATAAAGAAGGATTAGGTGGTCGGCACCAAAACATCGTACCATAGCAACCCGTCAAACAGAGTTCATAGAAAGATGACAGCGAAGTATGGAAAAGGAGAATAATCCTTCAAGTGAAGCCGATTTTGATCTTAACCAAGTTGGGTCGTGTGAGACGAATCACAAGTAACATGAATTAAGGGTTTATCCCACTGTAGAGGCTTCAAGCTCTAAAGCGGACTGAAGCGAAGTCTCTAGTCTTATAAGGGACTCAAGGGGTTTATACTACTGTTTTACATGAAAGTGAAGCGCCTTGTTACCACTTTTACCCAGTGTCCCCTGTATTGGAAATAGTCGTATCACTGTATTTTCTTGGGCTTTCTTGGTCTACTCGCTTGATGATTTTGGATATAGATTATGCAATCCAAAAAACAACAAGGTGAACAGACGCCAAGATGTGGTATTCTTTGAAGATCAAACCCTCAACATTATCAAGAAGATGGAACTGCCTCATTCCTCTCTATTTGTGTTTGATGGTGTGAATCCACTTTCCTCTGTGGTACATGATGACGGGGGAGAAGATACAGTCGGTTATGGTGATTATGATCTTGAGTCACTGTATGATGTGTTCGATAATGAGAAAGAGGAGCACACGAACTTTAGAACAGCACCCACAAGCTCCAAAACTAAGGCAATTTGACAATAGAACATGTTCCATCCACAAGGTATCCAAGTTGCACTTCCATGAAAGGTGTACCAAAAACATTTAGGATGCTTAAGCATTTCAGGCAAAAGACCAATCGTGGAAGCCATGTTGAAGAGATGAGTTCATTGCATAACAACGACATGTTCGATCTGGTTAAGTTACCCAATGGAAAGAGAGGTTTGAAGAACAAATTGGTTTCAAACTATAGTATGAGAGCAAGAGCTTAGAGTGACTGTAGAACACGGGATTGATTATAAATGGCTTCGAGACAAAGGGCATTGGCTTTGGACATATCCTAATGTTTCAGAATGCCTATTATGGAAAAGATGTGGCCCAGGAATAGGTGTTTAGTGTTTACACCTCTCCGTTCTTCCCCGCTCTAAAAGGTATCCACCCTGAAGCAAGAGCACTCCTCTCAGCAAAAGAGATGATTCTCACTAGAACTAAAATTGACCTCAATTTGGGTTGTGTTAGCATTTGTCTGAGAAAGAGAAGAAATAGATGAGCAAAATTCCTTATCAATTGCAGTTGGAAGCTTAGTGTATGCCATGGAGGCCCGACATCTCACACAACAGTTCTATTTCGTAGCAAATTAGGATTTGATTGGATTGAATTTATGAATATGTCAATGTTCAATTTAAGCTTAGATATGACTTTAGACTTAGATTTAATGTAGATATGATTAAGTCTAATTAGAGTTGGTCTCTTTTAGGGTTGAAGCACATCGAACGCTATGTAAGAAAGCCCAGTGGTAATCTTTGGAGGGAGATTATCATAATAAAAGCTTAGAGTTTCTGCTCAAAATTTTCCCAACGAATTCCAGTTCATCTCGAGTATTCAAAATTTCGGTCATGCCCTGTCTCATCCCTAGGCCATACACCCTGCCGCACGTAGAGATCGTTAGGTTGAGACCATTTACAGCCAGGATGAATTAAATTCAATCAATAGGCAACAACTGATATTTCGTTTCACTTGCACACTGTTGTACTTTAATGGATAGCAGCATGGATCAGCAGCCAAATGCCTTTGTGTAAAACCTTCTCTTCTAAACTTTTTAAATATCGACCTTTCAAGATTATGATCATGCCCTGTCTTATCCCTAGACCTTTCACTTTCACCCTGCTGCACTTAGAGATCGTTAGGTTGAGGCGATTCACAGGCAGGATGAATTAAATTCGATCAATAGGCAACAACTGAGATTTCATTTCACTTGCACATAAGTTGTGACAAGTGTTACTGTTGTACTTTAATGGACAGCGGCATGAATCAGCAGCCAAACCTCATTATGTAAAAACTTCTCTTCTAATCCCCTCCCCCCCCCCCCCCCCCCCCCCCCAAAAAAAAAAAACCTCCTTTTACAATCCTGATTTACATTGCAAGGAAAGGTTGGATTCTTAAATACCAACCTTTCTGGTTTTCCTTCTTGAAAGTTGTTAGAATAAATGATGTAATGGACCGTTGTGATGCAGAGGTATATTTGTAATAAATAATATGCCTATATATAAAGAGATGATGAGATAGGGTTTTCTATCCATCATATTTTCATCCCCAAATTCATCTTCTCACTTTCTCAAAAATGAATTTGTGCACCCACCGTAAAGATGCTTATTTTGTTGCAAATTCTAGATTGATTTTGATATTTAATTTTTGGAAGAATTGGATAGCAACTGAATTTTCATTAATCTTAAACAGCCATGCAGCTATACCATCATCCATACTCAATGGACAGCCAGAAAGTGCGGCTTGCACTTGAAGATGAAGGCATTGACTACACATCTTATCATGTCAATCCTCTCACCGGAAAGAACATGGATTCTTCATTCTTTCGCATGAATCCATCTGCAGAACTACCTGTATTCCAAAATGGTTCTCAAATCATCTTTCAAGCCATGGACATAATCATGTAAGTTTCTCTTCTTTTGAAGTGCTTAGTTTTCTTGTGTGTTTTAGATGAAATAGTTTCCCCCCAGTTTATTACAAATTAACCAATCTTCGAATTCTGAAAATTACAAAAACCAGCTGGCGTGTTGTTTAATGCAACCTTTGATGCTATATATGTAATTTTTAATACACCTGTCTAAGAGTTCATGGTTGCTTATTGTAATTTTAAGTGTAATGGTTTTCTATGAAAGAAAAGGGGGGAAATCATTGGATGAATTAGTCCCAATTTTTCCCAGACCATCATTGAACTTTCAAAAATAAAACCACCACCTTGCGTTCTCCTTATGTGGTGCTGGATCGTTTTCTATGTAACTTTTAGAGTTTACTTGTGCTTTACAAAGAAGGGGGAATAGTTCAATGGTGTCTTAACTTTTATGTAATTTATACTAGTTTTAAAGCCGGATGCATACTATGTTACAGGTACATAGACAGACTTATCGTCTCTTTGGACGGAAGGGATTCATCCATCACCACCGAAGTCATGGACTGGATGCTAAAGATAGAAACATGGAACCCCAAGATATTCACATTATCCCGCATCCCTAACAAATACCGGTTATTTGTTTCTAAATTTGTACGCCATGTGATAATTGCTCGAATGTCAGAGTACCCAGACTTGGCCAGCTCGTACCACCAGAAACTTCGAGAAGCCTACGATATCGAAGATACATTAAAAAATCAAGATATCGTGAATCAAAGTGAGGAAACATTAATTAGACTCCTCGATGATGCAGAGACGCAATTGAATCGGACCCAGTATCTTGCTGGCGAAGATTTCACACTGGCTGACTCGATGTTTGTTCCAGTTCTTGTGAGGATATCGTTGTTGGATTTGGAAGAGGAGTTCATCGGTTGCAGACCGAAGATTGCAGGATATTACGAGTTGGTGAAGCGAAGGTCCAGTTATAAGAAGGTTGTTGGGAAGTATTTTGAGGGGTGGAGGAAGTATAGGATGCTGGTGAAGACTCTTTATTTTCTGAGTATTAGAAGCTTGTTCAGAAAGTATTAGCTTGGAATTGGTTCGGTTTTGGATCTAGCAGAAATTGAAGCTGAAGCTTGTGTGTAGTGTGGTTGTGCATGTGCATATACTGTAGGGTTATTTGCAGAAAATGCCCCTGTCGATTACCCAGTATGGCGTTTATGTTAGAATTATGGAGAGTTCTTCCTCAGACGTCTGAACAAGGGGTTCAGACGTGTTGGCATGCACGTATGCACAAAAAAAATCCAGAGCAACGTCAGATGTTTGAAGGCCAAAGTCCAGACGTGTGGAGAAGAACCGTAGCTAACAACAGAGCGAATCAGACGTCTGTGGCAGACGCCCGAAGAAGTATGAAGCCCAATCCAGAGCGCAGACAAACGTCTGACCAAGACGTGGCAGCCGTCTGTTCAAGGAGCTGAAGCCTTACACAAAGGAGGCAGACGTTCAGACGTATGTCGATGGGTTTTTCAGTGCGAACCGAATATTTGTAATTTGTGTTTATCTCTTATTTTAAATAGGATTAGGGTTTGTCTATATATAGGGATCTTTCTTATGTTATATATACTGCCAATTTAAGAGACTATTGTATAGAGAGGGTGACGGCTACGATCTAGTGAGATTTGAGAGAAATATCCTAGAGTTGCTTGGTGTAAACTTGATTCAAGAATTTAGTAGACTTTGCAGATTCCGTTCTGCCGGGGACTAGCCATAGGTGGGCGAACCTCATTAATAAATTCTTGCATCTCTCTGGTTTGTGATTCTTATATTATCACGTGTTTATCGTTTTATATCTTTTGTTGGTATTGCGTTGTTACGTGATTGGTCGTAAGCATTGTTCCGTGTATCATCTATCGTCGTTAATTCTTCCACAACAATTGGTATCAGAGCATAGGGCTTAACGCTTGATACCACAACTAGTATCGGAGCGTTGTTAAAGAACCAAAGAATCTTCGACTGCAATTCAAGTTTAGGTGGGTGACGACGCTTGTGTCCGCTTCCCATCATCTTAGGTTGTAGTTTTGACGATGATTGCTTCAGATCTGAAAAAAAAGTTGAGTTTTGTTGTGACGGTAGACGAAAGAAAGCGGAGGATAAGATAAGAATCAAGAAATTCAATAGTCATAATTATGGTTGGTGGCACATGCAGTTGGAGGATTGCCTGTACCAGAAAGATTTGTATTTTCCGTTGTTGGGCGAAAAGCCCGAGAAGATGTCCGATGAGACGTAGAATCTACTGGATAGTAAAGCCATGAGCTATCGTTGACTCCGCAAGTGGCCTTTAATATCTCGAATGAGAAAACAACCATGGGGCTAATGACGACATTATCAAAATTGTATGAGAAGCCTTCAATATCGACAAGATATTTCTGATGAAAAAACTTTTCAACATGAAAATGACAGAGAACGGTTCGGTGACAGCACTTGAACGAATTCAACGGCATGACAAGTCAACCCGAATCGGTTTCAATCGCATTTGAAGATGAGATTCGAGCCCTTTAATTTCTTTTTTCGTTGCCGGAGAGTTGGGAAAACCTCGTATTTGTGATCAGCAACTCGATCTCAGGGACTCTCACATTTAATAATGCGGTGAGTTGCATATTAACTATGAGATGAGAAAGGCTATGAGTGGGAGTTCGGCAACTTCTGCACTCTCAGTAGAGAATCGCGGCAGATCAATGGAAAGAGAAAAAGGAAGAAGGGCAAGTTAAGAGCGGAAGAAAATCAAAAGAGAAGATTCAAGGCGACCGTTGGAACCGCGGAAAGAAAGGTCATAAAAAAGTGAACGTAGACTCTTAAAGAAAGCCTCAGATGAGAAGGCAGATGAAAGGGAAGCTAATGTAGCGTCTATACATGAATAAGAGGAACATGGGATATGTTTATCAGCGAACAAGAGCACAAATGCGGATACCTGGTTCGTAAATTCGGGGGCATCTTTTCATTGCATTTCAGGTCGGTATCATTTTAGCGAGTATGTTCAAGGGGATTTTGGACATGTGACGGTCGGAAACGGTTAGTCGTGCAAGATCGTTGGAAAAAAGACGATCATATTACAGCCGTCAGGAGGAGCTCAAATAAAGCTAAAGAACACAAGACACATACCAGATCTGAAGAAGAGTCTGATTTCTACAAGTCAAATAGACAGCAAAGCGTACGTTACGGTGTTTGGGAATTCTCAGTTGAAGATTTCCAGAGGATCGTTGGTGGTCACAAGGAGAAAATTGAGCGGTTCATTATATTCCTTCAATGAGTAGTGGTGGTTCGATTATGCCGGCGATAGGTTCAGAAACAGATTATGAGATTTCGTTGTGGCACAAAAGATTGGGGCACTTCAGCGAGAAAAATATGAAGATTCTTCAGGGTAGGGACTTTTTTCTGGACTGAAGAAGATAGAGTTGGGGCTCTATGAGAGTTGCGTTTGTAGGAAAGCAAAGCGCACTCAGATTTCATATTGGATGTGTAACAAACAAGACCAAGAAGCTAGAAAGGTTGCATACAGATGTATAGGGACCGATTTCTATGGAGTCTTATGGTGAGAATCTGTACTTCATGACAGTCATTGATGATGTAAGCCATAAGACCTGGGCGTATGCAATGAAGAAATCCGATGTGTGTAGTCTCTTTAAACATCAGATTGCACAGGCAGAGAACCAAACGGGGACGAAGGTTAAATGTCTCAGGTCCGATAATGGTGGGAAATATTGCACACAAGAATTTGAGGGTTTTGCTTACAAAAGGGTATTCGTTGGTTGAAGACGGTACCAGGGACGTCGCAACAGAACGATATTGCTGAAAGGACAAACAAAACGATCTTAGAGCAGGTGAGAAGTATGAGCTTGGATACAGATGTGCCAAAATTCCTATGGGCAGCAGTGTTGATGTTGTGTATCTGCTCAATAGAAGCTTGGCAAGTGCGCTCGATAGAGGAATTACGGAAGAAATTTAGTCAGGTAAATCGGTTAATTATTCACACCTAAAAATGTTTGGTTGCATTACGTATTCTCTTATAGATAAAACGGAAGGAGTAATCTTGACTCCAAGTTTAGGAAGTGTGTATTCATCGGTTATGGAGGAGATGAGTTCGGATATCGGTTGTGCGATTATTCAAGTAAGAAGGTAATACGAAGTCGGAATGTACACTGCAAGCAAAATAGAGTTTTCGTCGGGTAATTCCCGACGGAAAAAATATGTACCTGATGAGAAAAAACATATTCCGTCGGGTAAGTGCCGACGGAATAACATACGACGGAAAAAAAACTTTTTTTGTTGGTTCAATTTATTTCGTTGGTTCTTTTCTTTCGTCGGCTAACAACCGACGGAAAAAGTTATAAAAGCCTAAGCATTTTTAGCCAAGATTTAGTCCAGGTAATACACTTATTTCGTCGGCTGTTTGAGCTTTTTCGTCGGGTATGAGTCGACGAAAAAGGTTGCTGACAGTGAATTTTTTTCTTCAACTTTTCGTCGTTTCGATCAATCGATACACATTCAATTTCACAAGCTGATATATAGGATATATATTCATTACAAACTGAATTCAATTCATGACAAATTTCATTAAAATCCCCACAAAACCAATTCATTTCACCACAAGCTCAAATCTATTAAATTCAATTCATTTACAAACTAATTCAATTACATTCGGTACTTTGCCAAAAATGACGCGAAGACGCGTAATCAACTCACTGGGGCCGCCGCCGTCGGGGGCCGGAGGATAGAAAGTGAAACCGAGCAGTTCCTACAGTGTTATCAACATACAATTATTAGATATGATATTCACGATAACTATATGAAAGTTGTATTGAAAAGAAGGATTATCAATTAAACTTACATCCGATATTTCCCTTTTTTGAACCATTAGCCTATAGATCAAGAGTTTCCTCGTCTCGATATCGGCGAGGGCTTCTGCTCTAGTCAATCTCCTCTATGGACCCGAAGTCGATGCGGGTTCAGATTAAGGAGCCGAGAAGACGCGTGATCGATCACCCGTAGGGGTATGAGGAAAGCCGTTGGATGGTGTATCGGAGTGGACGGAGAAGGAGCTGGTGTCGTAGGGGGCTGTTCATACCATAATATTGTATTATTATATTCCCCATTCTTATTCGTTTTATAAATAAACAGGTGCTTTTGACGCATGTCTGCTACATATTACAGGTTACAGGTTCTTGGAGCGAAAACAGTGAAAACGATGAAAAGACGATGCAAAAATGGACTTTGACCAACAAACAGAAGACTCTTGATCAAGCCTACATCAAAGATAAAATTCACAAAGTATAAGGCAATGCAAGGTCCAAGATTTCGAAGCCACGGTTAAAAGTCCACTACAATTATTCACTGGAAAATCTGGAAGAGAACAGAAGCTATTTTAAAGAAAGAATTAAAGAATTAAGTAGACCAAGACACCAGAAAGCAGCCCAGACATTTTAAGCCAATGATCTCATTAATGGGCCGCGGTTCCGCGGCCCAACCCCCACTCATGCCGCGGTTCCGCGGCCATATGGAGCCCTTACTTGCAGAATTTTTTACCAAGATTTGTTGCGGCGCGGATCTTTGACTACGTCTTTTCTTAGAGGGCATTTTTGTAAAAGCAGACGTGCGAATCAATTGTAAACCTAGGGTTCCTATCCTCTATAAATAGGAACCCCAAATCATTGTATTTTCTCATGCCTCCCTATGCCTCTTTTTATCAATAAAATTTAGATTTCTTTTGGAGAACATCAATGCATTTTTTCATTTCAGAAATTCAGATCTGACAAGTCTTATGTTGATGTTTGGAGAGAGCCATCTGTAAAGTAAGTAATTAATTTCAATTCTTGCCCTAGGTAATTTTTCATTTTCTGTCCTAGGATAAATTTAATTTCTTGCCCTAGTTAGATCTTTAATTTCTTGCCCTAGTTAAATTTAATTTTTTGCCCTAGATAAATGATAGATTTAGTTTTTAGATTTAATAAGAAATCCGAACACCCATCGGAATTAACTCGTAAGAGTGATTAGGAAATTCACAACATCTCTGTGGACCGACCCGTACTCACCGGCTAGCTATCAAGTGACGCCGTTCTTGATTGCGGTTAATAGATAATTTTTTAGAACAATCAAATGGCGCCATTGTCGGGGATGGCGTGTTATTTTCTTTTTGCAATTTCGGGTTAATCAAAATTAAAAAAATCAAAAAAATCAAAAAAATCAAAAAAATATAAAAATATATCATCTGTTATTTTTGGGAAGGGTATTTTTGTGTGAATTTTGCAGGATCTATGAACAAATTCGGATCTGGAAATCTACAGAGATCAAAACAGAAAAAAAACAGATCGGAACAACAGAAGATCACAACAACCGAGGAACAGAAGAAATTTGGAGGACCGAGTCAACAAGAAGAATCGCGGCGATCTGTTGCAAAAAAAAAAACGAACGAACCGACCAACCCGCGGCGGAACCGCCGCGCGACCCACCTTCCGGCCGCGGAACCGCCGTGCCCTGGTGACATCACCAGAAAAAAAAAGAAGGCTGAAACGCGGTGTAAAAAAAAAAACTCTGTAAGTCTTCTGATCTCTCCTCTAATCTTTCGATATATCTTTTGTTAAATCTCCTGCAGGATTCTTTGTGCTTAAAAAAATCTTCCCCTTTCTCAATAACAAATCTTGTGCAGGATTCTTTGCGCCGCGTATAAAATAAAAATATTTGATTGTAAGTGATTTACTGTTTTGCATATCTTTAATTGGACTTTAAAGGGCTTTTTGACCAATTCAGATTGGGTGGGGATTTCATCACCCTTCCAGGACCCCAGAAATCACTTAAAGCATTTGCATCGACCATTCTTAATTAAAAAATACTAGACTCAGCCCTAAGAATTTCGAGCTCAATAGGACAGAGGACTAGTTATAGGCATCAGCCGTTTATCCTAACCTGACTTTGCGGTATCTAGGCAAGCGTGTAGAAGGAAAGTGGTTACTTAATTAGGACCGCTACTTGTAGCGGGGAGCCTCCCACTCACCTGGCACTTACTTGGCCGCAATTGGCGGTGAAGAGGCGGTTTGAGATCCTATTTCTAGCCCTTTGGAACAGTTAGGAGCTGTCTAGCTGACCTAGATGACCCTAGATCTAGGTCTGATTGTGCATTTCTGGTTGATTACATTTGTGTCTAAGCCCTTTATCAAAAATCTTTTTGCAAACAGTTCCAAATAAAGAGAGAGAAAAAAGAGGAAATTTTTTTATAAAAACTTGCAAAAATTTTGTCGCTAAGAAATCCTTGCACCCTACTTGCACCACCCAACCTTCTTTCTTTTTCCCTTTCTTCTATCATGGGTACCCCACATCATAAATCTCTTGCCGAACTTTGGTATCCCGAACCTAACTTTGCGTCGTACGTCAATTGTTTCGGTCGATTTAAGGAAGATCCCTCCATGTCAAAAATTTCATTGAAAGATCAAATAGAAGCGTCTAGGAGAAACAGTTTGACATTGCAACCCACTTTGTGTCAACCGAGTCAACCTTACCACCTTCGTATGTTGACACCACTTTTTCAAGTCCTGCTGTCACTCCTAAACCGATATCCATTGCTGGGCATATTGCTCAATCTCGTAGCCGATCTTTCACCCCTCTCCACACATCTAGTTTTAGGGATCAACAAGACTATTCATCTTTTTATCCACATGTTGACCCTACCCCTGTCCAACCACCCATTTCCTACCAGTCCTACCCGACTTTCCCACTGTCACTAGACACTATTTCTACACAGCCTTTTGGGAGTTTCACATATCCAAACAATTTCGAATCTTTTACCGAAACCTCCCTACCACCCAAGTCTAGTTTGGAACAGTCGTTGGAGGCTTATATCTTAGCAACAAACAAAATGACTAGGAATGTGGAAGCGTCCGTGGCCGCCCTTATGCAACCTAGTGAACCGGTAGCTAATTTCCCGCCAGCTCCAAATTTTTCAATGTATAAGGAGGCGGTTGGACAGAGTGAGAATTTGAGAGGATCTCCAAATCAAACCTACCCTTACCCAATTGAAGCCCACAACTCCAGTTTTCCATCAAATGTCCTAAATGATTCACAAGTTCAAAATAAAAACGAGTTGTGTGATTTTGTAGTGCTTGATTTGCCATTTTGTGAAGAACCCCTTTCGAGTGAAACCACACTTAATCCTTTTGAATTTTACACCTCCACTCTAGAACCTAAATCGATAAATATTCATGCTTTTGATGAGGTGTCAGAAAATATTGATTTTCATTTGATTGAGGATATAGACGCCGGGAATATTTTGGATGATGAACCAGTAAATTTGATTGAAATTTTATGTCCAATTCATCATCCCGAGTCACTAAATGTTTCTCCCGAATCTCATATGCGTCTTGATTTTGATGATAATGGCATGGATGAGTTAAATAAGGAGGAGAATTATAAGGATAGTATTGAGGAGAGTATTGAGGATAATATTGAGGTTGAACCATTCTTGTTTGATGTGTCTGATTTTTCAATTCATCCTCTTGAACCTTTAACTAAATCACCCTCCCTCCTTTCCATCGTTCCGACCACGACTAATATCACGCTTGAAGATTGTGAGCTTGAAAAATTTCTTTTTGAATCTGACACAGTTCTCACAGACGATAATGATTACGAGTGTTTCACTTTTTCGGATGATGTTGATGACTCACCGCCCGAGTTTGAGTCCTTTACATTTTCAAATGAGTTAGTTGAACCATCACACTCGGTTGCTTACAGTTGTTTCGAACCATTGTTGGAATCTTTCCAATTCGAGACAGTTTACTACGGTGAGAATGAGACTATCCCTAATTCACTCCCTTTCTTCCTTCCTATCGTTCCGACTATACAAGAGACCGTTACACTTTCATCTCCTATACCAAGTTCGGCATACCCATGCTTTCTTGCGAATCTTGAGGGATTTGACCCCATTTCTTGACAGGTTGATAGGTTAGCACAATCGCTTTTAACACATCGGTCATCACAAATTGTGCTAATTTATTCACTCAATTTACACCCTCAAGATCGTGCTACCTTTCTTTCTCTTTTCCGCCCTTCTTCTCCTCCACCGAGACCATATTCCACTCTTCTTCCCATACGGTCTCGTGTGTTTCTCATTTCTTTTCTTTCCACTCCATTCTTTCACCAACTCGACCATTACCACGATAAGATTTTTGAATGGTTGGTGCTAACCTTTGGCTTGTGTAAGGCCAAGCTTAAGTTTGGGGGAAACCTTGTTGTATATATGTATATATATTTTTGTTTTCTTTTTCTATAAAAAAAAATAAAAAATTCAAAACATTAAAAAAATATAATTTTTTTTATAAATAAATAAACAGGGGAGTGCCAGCATTTTGACCCTCTTGGTGTAGCATGAGAGTGAGGACACTGTCAAGTTTAAGTTTGGGGGTATGCTCGGTAAGTCTTCTTCCTTCACATTCATTTGTACATATTTTTGCATTTGCATACTTATTTGAAAAACCATAAAAATTGAAAAATTTCAAAAACTATAAAAATTAATGTATTCAATTTTGGCCATATTTGACTTGAGTTTGACAAATAGGTTAACTGGTTAGGAACAACTAGATCTTAGACTTGGTAAATTAAAAACCCTAAAAATAACCTTTCTTAAAGTTTAATGGTAGAGAGTATATGTCTTTGTAGTTTATTTAGAAATAGGCAAATTTTGAGTTCAGTTGTTGGGCTAAGTTGAAATAAAGGAAAAGTATTGATATTTTTATTAGAGTATAAGTTTGAAAAATAATTCTTAGCTTAAGTCTAGATTCTGAAAATGTATACCCTACAATTTGCACAATCACGCACCTTGAACTTGGAATAGTAGAAGAGACCTTGAAATGCTCTTGTCTAAAGTCCTTAGTACAATGAAAATGAAAAAAAAATTATACAAGTGTGAATAAAGAAAAAAAAAATGAACACCGATTTTTGTGATTACTCAAGGCCGCAAAAATAGAAAAAAATATTTAGCGAGGGTGCTTCATCACCTAGTGCCTTAAACCAACTGGTTTGGGAGTCACTGCTAAAACCTTGGGTGTTGCAAGACTAGGAAGTGCGCTTTAAAGTGCAAACACATCTTGTAATCGGTTGTTGGTACCTCAAGAAGTATTAACGGTCGCATGAAAGATGTGTAAGCAAAATTCATTTAAAAATTCACCAATTAAGTAGTACTTTGGACAACGGACAAAAGTATGATTACTTGATTTGAATTTCCAAGTATAGGGGTGATTTATACACACACGTAGGGGTATGCGATTGGAATTTAGATGAGAGAAAGGAGTGAAGAATAGAACTTGTATCTTTAGTAGAATTGATAAAAATTCCTAAGTGGAGATGAAACCCTAGAAGGAAAACTTAAGAAATGCCGAAAGCTAAGTAGGTCTGCAGAACATATATAATCTTAAGTTAAATGATGAGAAAGTGTGAATAATATGGGTGGATAATTTACGAGTCAAAGATAATAGAATTCCTTGTTAAAAACCCTAATTGGAGAATTAAAGTCGAAAAGCCAAATTGATAGGATTTTGTGGGTAGTATCCGCTGAAAACCCTCAGGAGACAACACTCCTCCTACTAGGGACACCTAGAGGTTTAACGGCTTGTTGCACGAGCTCAGTGCAATCGCGTTTCCCTGCGAAAGTGCGGTTAGGTTTTTGTAGAGAATAAAATATAAGTTTGCTCGAGGACGAGCAAAAGATAAGTTTGGGGGTATTTGTTCACACCATAATATTGTATTATTATATTCCCCATTCTTATCCTTTTTATAAATAAACATGTGCTTTTGACGCATGTCTGCTACATATTACAGGTTACAGGTTCTTGGACAGAAAATAGTGAAAATGATGAAAAGACGATGCAAAAGTGGACTTGACCAACAAACAGAAGACTCTTGATCAAGCCTACATCAAAGATAAAATTCACAAAGTACAAGGCAATGCAAGGTCCAAGATTACAAAGCAAACGGTTAAAAGTCCACTGCAATTGTTCACTGGAGATCTGGAAGAAACATAGAAGCTATTTTAATAACAGAACCAAATAATAAGGAAGCCCAAAGACAGAAGAGCCAACAAAGGAAATTTCAAGGTCCAATACTTCCTTTTAAAGAGACAGAGATATAAAATTTTACCAAAGCTTGGAGTCTACTTTGACTAGGTCTTCCTAAGGATATTTTGGTAAATGTAGACGTGCGAATCAATTGTAACCTAGGGTTTCCTATCCTCTATAAATAGGAACTCTAAATCATTGTAAAGGCTATGCCTCCCTCATGCCTCTTTTTATGAATAAAATTTAGAAATCTTTTGGAGAGCATCGATGCCTCTTTTCATTTCAGAAATTTAGATCTGACAAGTCTTGTGTTGATGTTTGGAGAGAGCCATCTGTAAAGTAAGTAGATTTATTTAATTGCCCTACTTTAGATTTCAATTCTTGCCCTAGGTAATTTTTCATTCTCTGCCCTAGATTAAATTTAATTCCTTGCCCTAGTTAGATCTTTAATTCTTTGCCCTAGATAAATGATAGATTTAGTTTTTAGATTTAATAAGAAATCCGAACACCCATCGAAATTAACTCGTTAGCGCGATTAAGAAATTCACAACATCCCTGTGGACCGACCCGTACTCACCGGCTAGCTGCCATGTAATGCTGTCCTTGATTGCGGTAATAGATAGTTTTTGAGATCAATCAGGGGCGCGGGTGCCGTAGGGGGTGCGGGTGCCGTAAGAGGCGTAGACTCTTGAATGAATATCCTCTGGCATACGTGAAGAGGATATAACTCCGAACCGTAATGAGCTTCATATACCGTAGGAGAAATCCCTTGACCGCTTATGTAAACTCTCCAGTGCCGGTCTGGGTTGTGCTGTTGGATAACGGCTTTATTGATCGCATGAAGCTCCACGTCTGTAGGATCTCGGTCGTGCACATCAACAAACGCAACCGTCCGCTGCTCAATCTCATTGTTCATCCGTTGCTGTAAGAAATTACAGTATGAACCAAATTAAATCAAGTGTTGAAAAAGAAATGAAGTAATTTAAATAACTACAAAAAAATCGGGAGGAGCATACTTACATAATGCTCAGTCGCCTCCTATGAGGTAGAGCATACTTACATAATTTCTCCCATCTGCCTTGCCTGCCATTTAGACAAAAAAATTGATTTAGATGATGTTTAGGAAGTTGACAAATTCAGAATATTTTGATTTTTTCTTACACGAGCAATTCCATATTGAGAGGATTTCATCCCTCCGCTCAACTAACGATCAGTGTTGCGACCCTGCGTCGCTGATCCCCGCTGGTTCCTAGCCTGCCATTTAGATATGATATAATAACTTCTACTAATAAAGGATTAATGTATAATGCTATCACAGTTCTCGGCGATACACGTACCAAGAATTCAGGCCATTTGATGAGATCAATCATGGTCACCCAATACTCGTCCGACCAATTCGCGGACTTCGCCGCCTATTTTGTCTCATCGGTGGCAGGTCTCTCCATTTCTTATGGACGGTGTGTTTCTGATCACGCCTACTCTTCGACATGTATATAAACAATCGTCCTCGGACGACGTACAGAGGTATAGGAGAGCTGCCAATCCACCAGACTATGGAAAAACGCGTCTATAAAGAAACATCGAACATATATTAGCGTTGAACATATATATGTGAAAGTAATAAATGAATACGTAATTAAATAAGCTTACCAAAATCTGATCTAAGATCGTTTGTTTCTTGGCCTCTAAAGCTTTCAACGTCCAGTCCACCGCCACGTAACTGGAACCATCTTTCACAACATGTGGCATGCGTTTCTCAATATTGTAGATTGAGGCATGTAGGGTGTTTTTTGTCACCCCATTGAGATGGGAATACGCGCGCGCTCGTCAGGCGTACTACAGATTCCCCCTACCTAGGGTAGGCGGGGGTTTATTGATTGTGGGGATCCGAATCTCCAGCAGCCGCGGACTAAGCTGCCGTTAATTACCCCTCGCCTTTAGAGTAAGGGAACCTCCGATTGACGGGTTAAACTAGTCATGCGAACTCAATGTACAGTGTACGTGTGTTTTGTTTTGGAGGGGGCTTGGATATATTGGGAGCCACGCAGAGTTTTTACGGGGGTCCCGCTACCCGGATAGCGGGCTGGGGGTCAAGAGGGCTAGCAGCCCCCTTCCGGGGTGCGGGGCAGCGCCCCGGCCCAAAATTTTTTGGGAGGGACAGTGTTGTACAGTGTGTGTGCATCTATACATATATATACATGTATACATATATATATATATATATATATATATATATATATATAAAAGGAAAAAGCGTCCAAAGGACGCGTGGGGCCAGCGTCTTGAGCGCTGTGCGCTTAGGTGCTGTGCGCTTAGGCGCTAGCGCACCACGTATCCGACACGTGGATGCTGGGCGCTTGAGCGCTGGGCGCTTGAGTGCTGGGCGCTCGAGCACTAGCGCACCACGTGTCGGCACATGGGCGCTTAGCGCCTGAGCACCGGGCGCCTGAGCACCGGGCACTCAAGCGCTAGCGCACCACGTGTCGACACGTGGGCGTTTGGAGCTTGAGCGCTAAGCGTTTGAGCGCCACGCGCTCAAGCGCTAGTGCACTACATGTCGACACATGGGCGCTTGGCGCTTGAGCGCTGGGCACTTGAGCACTAGGCACTCGAGCGCTGGGCGCGCCACGTGTCGGCACTCGAGCGCTGGGCGCTCGAACGCTGGGCGCTCGAGCACTGGGCGCTCCACGTGTCGGCACGTAGGCGCTGGGTGCTTGAGCGCTAGGTGCTAGGCGCTAGAGCGCAAGGCACTCGGGGCGCTTAGGCGCCGGCGAGAGAAAGGGGCTTTTAGCCCCAGAAACTCCCGAAAGAGAAATTAGAGTGGAGTTAAACTCTTAAGATGTTTTGAAGCTGATGAAAGGCTTCTCCCCTTGAGCCCTAGTTCTTCCTCAAAGTGGGGTTTCTGGATATGGGTCTCCTTCTTCTTCCTTTGTTGGGCGGATCTTGAAGATCAAGAAGTGTGAGATTTTTAAAATCTCTTCTTTTTGAGATCTGATGGAATATCTGAGTTCTCCTTTGTGGGTTTTGTGGTGAAAAACTATTTAGTTTTTTTAAAAGGAAGAGTAAAACTCTTGATTTAATTCAAGAAAGAAGAAGGTTTTAGAACCTTGAGGAAGGAGAAAGGTCTCGGATCTAGATTTGCTCTTTGGAGAGAGAAAAAGTTGTTGGGATATTTCATTATCTTTATCTTTATAGGCTATACATTTTACATATAGCCCCTTGGGCTTCACAAAATGGCATTTTGCCTATTCCATGGCTCATGTGCCATTTCTTTTTGCATATAAGCCATAGGCTTTACAAAATTTGGCTTTATGCCCATTTTCTTACATTTATTCATAAAATAAAAATACAAAAAATACAACAAAAGTATTTATTACAAAATTTTTATTTTGGCATGGGGGGAGGCCGGCTGCTTCATGTTCGGGCTCGCTCCGGGTATTGGCCCACTTGACCTGGGCTTGGGCCCACCTAGCTTGGGGTTGACTTTGATTTTGATTTGGTCAACCGGGGTATAAATTTTTACCCCAACAAATTGCCCGCCATCAATAAATGCACACCACACATGTGGGTCGTGTGCATGAAATTGATGGATCTTCTTTCATGTGGAGGCGATTTGATTTGGTTCCCGCTTTTGGGAAACTGGCACTGCCCTTTTTACGACATGGATGGTCGATGCTGCCCTTTTAGCGACTTGAACGGTCGATTCTGCCCTTTTAGCGACGTGGACGGTCGATTCTGCCCTTTTTGCGACTTGGACGGTCGATGCTGCCCTTTTAGCGACGTGGACGGTCGGTTCTGCCCTTTTTGCGACTTGGACGGTCGGTGCTGCCTATTTAGCAACTTGGACGGTCGGTGCTGCCCTTTTAGCAACTTGGACGGTCGATGCTGCCCTTTTAGCGACTTGGACGGTCGTTTCTGCCCTTTTTGCGACCTGGACGGTCGGTTCTGCCCTTTTTGCGACCTGGACGGTCGGTTCTGCCCTTTTTGCGACCTGGACGGTCGATGCTTCCCTTTTTGCGACTTGGACGGTCGATGCTTCCTTTTTAGCGACTTGGACGATCGGTTCTGCCCTTTTTGCGACTTGGACGGTCGGTACTGCCCTTTTAGCGACTTGGACGGTCGGTGCTGCCCTTTTTGCGACTTGGACGGTCGGTGCTGACCTTTTTGCGACGTAGACGGTCGATGCTGCCCTTTTAGCGACGTGGACGGTCGATGCTACCCTTTTTGCGACGTGGACGGTCGATGATGCCCTTTTAGCGACTTGGACGGTCGATACTGCCTTTTTAGCGACTTGGACGGTCGGTGCTGCTCTTTTTGCGACTTGGACGGTCGGTGCTACCCTTTTTGCGACTTGGACGGTCAGTGCTGCCCTTTTAGCGACGTGGACGGTCGGTGCTGCCCTTTTAGCGACGTGGACGGTCGGTGCTTGTTTTGCTGATTTGATGTGAATCGGGTTGACATCAGCATCGCTATACTGGAATATGGTACCAGGAGCGAATCATCATCTGTCATGATAGGATTTGGAAATTGGTTTTTGCTTGGCATCAGTATCGCTACACTGGAATATGGTGCCAGGAGCGAATCATTATTTGCGCTTGCTTATCAGGAAGCGATGGCTTAGGAGACAGGTTTTAGGTCCCTATCACCTAAGACTTTTCAATTTTGTGAGCCGTAAGGGTCTCACAAAGCATTTTCTCCCTACGGGTCGCAAGGATCCCGTAGGTGTATTTTCTCCTTAGGAGTCGTAGGGACTCCTAAGTGTGTTGCTCCTTTGTGAGTCGTAAGGATCTCACGCGGGAATTTTCTCCTCACAAAGTCGAGAGGACTTTGCGAGTGCATTTCATCTCTTTTTTTTACGATTCTGCGTCTTTTCGGGTTTTCACAAACTCGCCGGCAGTCCTGCTGTTTTTACACACGGAGCCCTTTCAGGTTTTCATCCGTGCACATTTTGCTTGTGGACATCCCTTCTCTTCTTTTTTTTGGGGACTTTGAATGTGGTCTCACCGGTAAAACTTGGGAGAGGTTGGGATTTTTTTGCGCCCGTGGATTGTATACGGTTTTGCAAGATGTATGATCCAGATCGTAGGGCCGGAAATATTTCGGGACTTTGTTGGCGTCTGTATCGCTGCACTGGAATATGGTACCAAGAGCGAATCATCATTCGCCGTTGGGGCATTCAGAGTTCGGTTGGCGTCTGCATCGCTGCACTGGAATATGGTATCAGGAGCGACTCATCATTCGCCACTTGGGGATTGGGGAGCGATGGCTTAGAAGACAGGTTTAGATTATCACTTAAGGCTTTTCAATTTTATAGGCCGTAAGGGTCCCATAAAAGCATTTTCTCCCTACGGGTCGTAAGGATCCCGTAGGTGCATTTTCTCCTTAGGAGTCGTGAGGACCCCCAAGTGTGTTTTTCCTTTGTGAGTCGTAAGGATCCCACAAAGGTTTGTTCTCCTCATGTATCCTGAGGACACATAAGTGGGTCTTCCAAAATGGAGCATAAGTCCAAGGATGAAGACCGGCCACTGGACTGGTGATTGCGGTGGGGTATGGGTATGATGAGAATTATTTGAGCCCGTGGATTGTATACGGTAGTCGATCTGGGGACTAACTGTAGGGCCGGGAGAATTTTGAGAAATTAGATTTTGGTTGGTGTCTGCATCGCTACATTGGAACATGGTACCAGGAGCGACTCATCATTCGCCGTTTGGGGACTTGGAATTTGGATCTTGTTTGGCATTAGCATTGCTGCACTGGAATAATGCCAGGAGCAACTCATCATTTGCCCTGGGAGGACTTGGGATTTGGTTTTTGGGTCGGCATCAGCACCGCTAACACTGAAGCTAAATGCCGGGAGTGACTCATCATTTGCCGTTGCCCGTTGGGGAACGATGGCTTAGGAGACAGGTTTGGGTCCCTATCACCTAAGGCTTTTCAATTTTATGAGCCGTAAGGGTCTCATAAAAGCATTTTCTCCCTACGAGTCGAGAGGATCTCGCAGGTGTATATTTTCCTTAGGAATCGTGAGGATTCCTAAGTGTGTTGCCCCTTTGTGAGTCGTAAGGATCTCACGCAGGGATTTTCTCCACACAATGTCAAGAGGACTTTGCGAGCGTATTTCTCTTTTCACGAGTTTGCGCCCTTTCGGGTTTTCACAAACTCGCCGGTAGTCCTGCTGTTTTTACTCACGGAGCCCTTTCGGGTTTTCATTCGTTCCCGTTTTGCTTATGGACATACCGTTTTTTTTCATACCGCTGGTGGGACTTTAAAAGTAGTCTCACCGGCAGGATTTGGGAGAGATAGGGGTCGTCTACACCCGTAGATTGTGTACGGTTTTGCAGGATGTATGATCCAGACTGTAGGGCTGATGTGCTCAATTTGCCTGCGACTTGGAGCATTCACACGTAGTATTTCTTGAGATATCGGCCATTGATGGGTGGCATGGGCCTTTCTCTCTCTGCACTTATTAGTTGGTAGGATCCTCCGGCCGAACACTTTCTCGATGACGTATAGTCATTCCCAGTTTGGCTTGAATTTTCCCTTGGCATGTCGATTGGGGATGATCGGTCTTTTAAGCACCAACACCAATTCACCTTTCTTGAAAGCGCGGAGACGGGTTATCTTGTCATAGGCCTGTGACATTTGGGCTCGGTATAGCTCCAGATTTTGTTGCATCGCGAGCCTCTTTTCTTTGAGGGCGTCGAGCTCTTCAAGCCGAAGGAGCACGTTTTCCTCCTCCGTCAACTCGTGTTGAATGGCCATTCTTAAGCTTGGAACTTCGACTTCGAGGGGGAGGACCGCCTCCACTCTGAAGAGCAATGAGTATGGAGTGGACTGAGTTGGAGTACGGTGCGTGGTACGATATGCCCACAACGCCTCATGAAGCTTGAGATTCCAGTCTCTCTTATTGGCTGAAGCATTTTTTCTCAGGAGCTTGCATAGAGTCTTATTGAAGGCTTCGGCTAGCCCATTGGCTCTTGGATTATAGATGGAGGAACATCTCCAGTCTATCTTGTGTTGAGTAGCGAACCTTGAGACTTTGAATCTCTTGAAAGAAGGCCCGTTGTCAGAAATGATTCTTCTTGGTGTACCAAAGCGGTATAGTATATTATGCCGAAAGAACATCAGAATATCTTCTGTCTTGACTTCTTTTAGTGGGACAGCTTCAGCCCATCTGGAGAAGTAGTCTGTTGCAGCCAGTATGAACCGGTGGCCTTTGGATGACGGAGGATCAATTGGACCTACTATGTCGGTTCCCCAGACTTCGAAGGGCCACGACGCCACCGTAGGATGCAACGGATTGGGGTGCTTGTGAATGAAATCATCGTAAATTTGGCAGATATAACATTTCTTTTCATGCTCTCCGCAATCCCGTATCATGGTGGGCCAGTAATACCCAAGCCATTTAATTTGAAGTCGCATCTTGGGGCCGGACCGGTGAGCCCCGCAGACGCCTGAGTGAACTTCTTTCATGACCTTTTAGGCTTCGGCCAATAACAGACACCTGAGCCAGAGTTGGTCATATGATCTGCGGTATAGCGTGTCATTCATAAACACGTATCGGAGAGCTCTCTTCTTCAGCTGAACCCTCGCAGACCTTCCCTCGGGCAGCTTGTCGTATAGGAAGTACTCTATGAAGGGTTCTCTCCAATCGGGCTCGTCTCGAACAATCGAAGCTTCTTCGGCGGGACTGCTCTTCTGTTCCGCGTTTTCCTCTTCTCGTGGAGAGACAGGAGGTAGAATTTGCCGGCTCCTGACTGTGATCAGAATTTCGTCCATGTCAGGATCAGCCAGCTCCTTGGCTAAGCGAGCGAGTACGTCATCCTTTCCGTTCAACGCTCTAGGGACTCTTATTAGTTCAATGTGAGTTATTAGTTCAATGTGAGTGAACCGTTTCATGAGTTCCACCACCCGGCTTCTGTACCGAGCTAACTCGGGTTTGTCTATCTTATAGTCGCCGCTTACTTGGGTGACGACAAGCTGGGAGTCACCGTAAACCCGTAGCCGAAGGATTTCCATTTCTATGGCGAGCTCCAAACCAGCTATCAGAGCTTCATACTCAGCCTCATTGTTTGTGCGAGGCTCAGTGAGAGCAAAAGAACGCCGTAGGGTTCCCATTGATGGCGTGATGAACACCAATCCTATCCCTGCTTTTATCTCCGAGACTCTTGATTTACTGGAAGTCCTTATCGATGAGGCCCCATCGAAGTAGAGCTCCCAACATGGATCGTCATTCTCGAGGTGCAGCACTTGTTCGTCGAGTAACTCGCAATTGAGCGGCGATCCTTCTGGTATAGGATGAGCGGTGAGGAAGTCTACAAGAGCTTGCCCTTTCACTGCTTTCCGAGGAGTATAAACTATGTCAAACTCAAGTAGCATGACAGCCCATCTTGACATTCTACCGGCTAGGCTTGCTTTGGTCATTAAGTGTTTGAGCGGGTCGACCCTAGAGATCAGCATAACCAGATAGTGTCTCAGCTTCTTTACAGCGAACATTAGAGCCAAGCATTGCTTTTCGATCAGGGAATAGTTGTGTTCCGTCCCGACTAAAGTTCGACTGAGGTAGTAGAGGGCATTCTCTTTTCCCTCCTCGTTGTTCTGGGCAAGGAGCGCACCGAGTGACTCATCCAGCGCGGCAGTGTAGAGAATCAGCAGTTTATTTGGAATGGGAGCGGCCAGCACTGGAGGGTGCAACAAGTACTGTTTGATGCTTTCGAACGCTTCTTGACATTCGGCATCCCAGACAAAAGGAGCTCCTTTCTTCATGAGCTTCGAGAAGGGCCTACACCTCCCCGATAAATTTGAGATAAACCTCCGTATATAAGCAAGCTTTCCTTGAAAAGATCTTAGCTGCGTCAGACTCTTCGGAGGGGGCATCTCCATGATGGCCTTTATCTTGGACGGGTCAACTTCAATCCCTCGATGTCGGACTATGAAGCCCAGGAATTTTCCCAATGACACGCCAAAAGCGCACTTTAAAGGATTCATCTTCAGATCGTATTCCCTCAGTCTGGTGAGAACGGTCCTAAGATCTTGGATGTGATCGGCCTTGGCTTTAGTCCTGACGACCAGATCATCAACATAACATTCGGCGACTTTATGAATAGGTCATCAAAGATATTGGTCATTGCCCTTTGATATGTAGCGCCTGCGTTCTTCAGTCCGAACGGCATCACTTTGTAGCAGTATATTCTGATCGGGGTTCGAAATGCTGTGTGCTTCTCATCCTCAGGCGACATCTTGATTTGATTATACCCAGACAAGCCATCCATAAAGGTGAACAGCTCGTAATTTGAGGTGTCATCGACCATCATTTCTATGACCGGTAGCGGAAAGTTGTCTTCAGGACACGCCTTGTTGAGGTCCCTGAAATCGACACAAACTCGGATCTGCCCATTTTTCTTCTTCATTGGGACTATGCATGCGATCCAGTCCGCATATTTCTCTTCCCTGATGAAGCCGGCATCGATGAGCTTCTTAGTTTCCTCGATGACCTTTTCTTCTAGTTCCCTTATCATTCTTCAAGGAGCTTGTTTGACTGGCTTAGCATCAAGAAATATAGCCAGCTTATGCACGACTATTTCAGGGGAAAGACTAGGCATTTCTTTGTACGTCCATGCGAAACAATCGACAAACTCATGCAGCAGGGCAATTATCTGTTCTTTCATTTCCTCTGACAAGAGTGAGCTGATGTAGGTCGGCTTTGGATTGTTAGGCATTCCTAAATTGATCTCAGTTAGCTCATCGAAGGTTGCTTGTCCGCCATCTTCGAGCTCTTGGGGAGCTTCTTCTGGCTCGGCTAGCTCGTCTTCATCATTTGACTCTTCGCTGGCTTCCCTAATATGGATCATGTAGCATGCCTTAGAATCAGGCTGGATGAAACCTATGCCCCGTCTATCTGGGATTCATCCACCGATGAGTGCTCGGACCAGAGGCGGATGCCATAGCCCTTCATAAAACTTTGCTTCAGACTTCGATTGATATAATCGGCATCCGCACCTTTTGAAATATTCCCGCATCTCGGGCGCATAGTATCTGGGATTAAGGACGGCTCTTATGCCTCTCTCATAGGGAAGGCACGCGACAGAAAGATCGTTCGGGTGCACAACGGGGTTTGACCCATAAAACAGGATGCCCTTCTGTCCATTTTTCCTCCCGGGCACGTAGAAAGTTTTCAGCTGGTCCACGGTAGAGACTGACAATGCGTCGAGCTCTTTGTACATCCGTTCCGGCACCCTTGTGATGGCCAGGCACCCTTCTGCAACTTCGAAGGTCTTTCGTAGTTTCGCTTGCTGCATGGGGGTCCAATCTGCACAGCTGTTGCACGGCAGGTCCTCTTCTTCTGACTCTTCAATGTCACTGCCAAGATGAGGGCGGACTTTGCTGCTAGATGGGCCTTCAGCATCAGATTCGTCCGTATCGCTACCGAAATGAGGGCGAGTTTTACGGAAGGACGGACTTCCAGCGTCGGACTCATCAGTGTCGCTACCGAAACGCGGGCAAACTTGGGTGTTTTTGCTTTTGAAAGTGACAGCCGGCGCAGATTTGCTTTTGAGTTTTAGGGCAGGTCTATCCTCAGTCAGTTGTGGCTTAGCATTTTGGTGGTTCATGAAGTACCGAGAATCTTCATATCGGACTTCATGCACACCGAACGGCCGGATGTCTCCATCAATGCGTCTTTCTTCACCATTTTTAGTATACTTCATGCATTGATGGAGAGTTGACGGAATGATGCCATAATCGTGGAGCCACAGCCGTCCCAAGAGAATCTTATAAGATGTGTCAGTATCGATCACGTATATCTTAGCTTCGGTCTGCAGATCCTTAAATTTGATTGGCAAAGCTATAGACCCCAGAACTTGCTGGCAGTTTTGATTGAAGCCTGGAATGACAATCCTTTCCCTTGACAGGTGTCGGACGTCCATTGACAAACTCTTCAGAGTTTGCAAGTTCATGATTTTCACTGAGGACCCCGGATCAATCAATATGCGATTAATCCGATCTTTGTCGCTATACCCGGTCACGTAAAGTGGTTGATTATGCTCAGCCATTCCCAGCAGCAAGTCTTCGTCCTTAAACGTGACTGCGGCGGCATGCAGAGCGTACTGGGCTTCTTTCATATTAATTTCCGCAAAGCGAGCCTGATACCGCTCAGGGTTTTGTAGAGCATGAATAAGAACATCTCTAAGCTCTTGAGATAGAACCAAGGCATCATAGATGCTAAGGAGAGACGGAAGCTTTCGGAGATGAGCCAAGACATTACAGTCAACTGAGGAAGGACACGAATCTTCATGGGCAAGTTCTCCGCCATCTTCTTCATTAGCGACCTGTTTTTCCTTCCCTTTTGGGGCACTGCCCTGATTTGGCGATAGAGCCCTGCCGCTTCTGAGCTGGATTTGATTGGACTTTGTGGCGAGCTCCTCGTCCTCTTCGGGAAAACAGATCTCCCCCTCAGATTCGCTTCCCAGATGGATGGCATAGCGGGTCACTATAGGGATCTCTTCATTGGAGTCTTCTTCTAACTCCTCCAGAATCTCAGCCGCTTCTATAAGGAAGAACTATTTCAATTGAATTAGAGTCATTTCCTTCTATTCATAGTCTTCAAGGGAATCAATATGTTTTTGAATGGTCGATCTCACTGCAGACTCTTTTTCGCGCCGAGCTACACTTTTTTTCTTCTTGAGCTTTTTGGGTTTTGAACCTGATGGAGCCGCATTGGCAGCTGGCATAGTAGGCTTCTTCTGCCCTTCCCATTCCGTCCTGGGCTCTTTCCGAAGTAGCTTTATCATACTCTTCATCTTATTAGATATGTGTGTACTCCACGGAGGCTGTGGTGAGTCCGTTTCATTTATCAGGGTAGCGGGTTCGGCTGTCTGCTCCCAAAAAGCTTCAGCTCCTGTCTATATAAAGTTGGTGGTTGCAACTTGATTGTTCACCAACACACTTTTGAACTGCTCGATCTCTCCAGCCTTGTACTGCTTCTCGACCCAGTCTTTGAAGATATAACAATCCTCGATCGTATGGCTCACTACTCATTGGTACGGGCAATACAGGGGATTGTCGGTCATTTTTGCTTCTTGAGGTCTTTTCGACTCCGGCAATTGTAGACCATTGTTCAAGGCATTTTTAAATAACTTTCGGACCTTGTCCTTCCTGAAAGAGTAAACCTTGTTCTTTTTCTCCTCTAGAGAAAGCCTTTCTCCTCCCAGCACTGGCTTTCGAGACCGGTTGGTTTTAGATTCGCTCGCCTTTCGCTTTTCTTCATTATCGGACGCGTTGAAGACATTGGTACTGCTGGAACTCCTGCTTCTACGGTTGTCGTCCCGTTTGCTTTTCCAAGTCTTGTCTCTCTGAGAGTCCGGCGGGGACTCTTGCTTCGAGCGTTCCAGCATTTGGACTTTCTTGGTTAGCTCCTGAAATGTCTTGAGGCCTGCCGTACACAAGAATGGGACCATCCAATTGCTGAGGTTCCCAATGAGAAGGCTGACGGACTGGTCTTGCTCCAGCGGCGGTTCGCACTTGACCGTGAGATTACGCCATCGGGCGATAAAGTCGGTGTTGCTTTCATTCTTCCCCGGCTTGGTCCTCACATGGCCGGCAATGGAGATTTTATCACTGACTCTCATGAACCTTTGCCGAAACAGAGATTCCATTTAGGCAAAGGTAATGACAGACCCGTCTGGTATACTCGCGTAAGTCGAAGGCAACACCGGTCAGGATGTTGACAAACTGACGAAGAAGGAGCGCGTCATTGCCCCCTGTATTTCCGCACGATGCTTTGAAGTGGGCGATGTGCTGATTTGCATTCTCCGTTCCATCAAATCTTCCGAACTTAGGAATGACGTAGCCGCTCGGGGAACTCAATCAAATCGTACTGTGCGGGATATGGCTGCCCACTACTGCCAATTTCTTTCTGGGCTTCAGCTTCGGCCACCAATGTTTTAACCTTGCTGGTGACCAAATCTATTATCCGATCTTGTGTTAGCGGGATAGTGTTATCTGGGGCCAAGGTGTCCCCAGAAGCGAAATGTGGCCGGCTTTCGTGCGGCTCGACCAGTCTTGGACCCAAAGTAACAGGCATTGGCTGCTTCAGATTATCATCACCTGGCTGATGAGTAGCGACTTGTGCTTGATTGGGAGGTGCTCGAGCAATTTGAGCCGTAAGGTGCATCACAACATTCGTTAGGTCGTCAATTTTCGAATAGAGCTTGGCCATCTCTTTATCTTTGCTCTTGAGCTATTTTCGAAGCTCTTGAAGCAGCTCTTGCTCCGCAGTCCTGGGGCGGAAAGTCGGCTCTTCCTCACTGTCCGAGCTTGACTCTTCCTGGACTGAAGGGTCTTTCTGCCTATCGCCCTCTTCGAGAGGGTTTTCATCATCCAGCGGAGGCGGCTGTTCTTGGGAAACAGCAACCACATTCAAGCCAAATTAGGCTTGGGATGTGGTGGCCCCCTCCTTGCTTTTGCTGCGAAGGTTGTCGCTGGGGCGTCCACTCGCCATGTAGACCATATGGATAACATATCCAGCCGTCTTTTTATTATCGGCGGCTGATTTCACAGATCGCTGTCTTGACCCCCACCCCCGTTTCGGTAGCAGGCAGTCGATTGAAGGCGGCTGGGCTGACTAGGTTCTTGAATGGTGCTGGCGCTTCTTTTCTGGGTTTGCCCCGCTGCTTTCGTGCGGCACAGAGCTCCTGATAGACTCTTGAAGAGACAGTGTCATACTTTTTCTGTTGGGGCCGGGACACGTCTCTTTGTAGCGACATTCGGACCGCTATTTTCTTGATTCTGGCGGTCATGGCATTTTTCTGAACCCACTTCAGAGGTTCGAAGGAATTGCTAATTTTTACGGCCGACTCAGCCGTCGTCACAGAGTAACCCTGCTCTTGGAACTTCACAAAATTCCACTTGGCTGAAGCCCTGGCCCTCTTATTAGCTCGATACCTGAGCCGCTTCTACCTTAACTTTTCTGTTTTAAGCACTTGGCAGACTTCGGCTCTTCGGGAAGACACTGTAGACCGGGCGATGGAGGATTTTGGAGATACGCTCGATTGTGCATTTGCTGGAGTCATCACCTAAGCTCGTTCGCAACAATTGATGTCGGCCTTTGTACCGGAAGTCTTGCCCCCAGCTGGAGCACCAGAGAGTCGTTCAGACACCGTCTTAAGTTTCGGTTCTGGTGCCTTGGCGATCACGGCATTCGGCCTCTTGCCTCTTGAGACCGGCTTGGACACCTGTTTTGCCGGGATTTCTGCCAGATGAGCCCTTCCGGCATGGTAGATGATGACGGAGCCAAACTGGCGGGGCAGTTCCTCCCACTATCGACTGAGGATTGCGGGGAGAACCACACGAGCATTGACCTTGACCACGTACGGGATCGGGGTCGCGTTGGAAGCTGAATTCGTCTTGGGAGACATTGCCGTCGAAAGTTGATTGCTGCACAGAAAAAAACATCATTTCAGTATACGCAATCGATATGTATATTGATTGAGTTCGCATGAACATTTAACCTGAAATATGGGAGGGGAGAAAGGTCCCACCGGGCGTGCCAGAATCTGTAGGGTGTTTTTCGTCACCCCATTGAGATGGGAATACGCGCGCGCTCGTCAGGCGTACTACAGATTCCCCTACCTAAGGTAGGCCAGGGTTTATTGATTGTGGGGATCCGAATCTCTGGCAGCCGCGGACTAAGCTGCTGTTAATTACCCCTCGCCTTTGGAGCAAGGGAACCTCCGATTGACGGGTTAAACTAGTCATGCGAACTCAATGTGCAGTGTACGTGTGTTTTGTTTTGGAGGGGGCTTGGATATATCGGGAGCCACACAGAGTTTTTACGGGGGTCCCGCTACCCGGATAGCGGGCTGGGGGTCAAGGGGGCTAGCAACCCCCTTGCAGGATGCGGGGCAGTGCCCCGGCCCAAAAGTTATTGGGAGGGACAGTGTTGTGGAGTGTGTGTATCTATACATATATATACATGTATACATATATATAAAAAAAAAGGAAAAAGCGCCCAAAGGACGTGTGGGGCCAACGCCTTGAGCGCTGTGCGCTCAGGTGCTGTGCGCTTAGGCGCTAGCGCGCCACGTATCCGACACGTGGGCATTTGGCGCTTGAGCGCTGGGCGCTTGAGCACTAGGCGCTCGAGCACTAGCGCACCACGTGTCGGCACGTGGGCGCTTAGTACTTGAGCGCCGGGCGCCTGAGCGCCAGGCGCTAGCGCACCACGTGTCGACACGTGGGCGCTTGGCGCTTGGGCGCCAGACGCTTAAGCGCTAGTGCACCACATGTCGACACATGGGCGGTTGGCGCTTAAGCGCTGGGTGCTTGAGCACTAGGCGCTCGAGCGCTAGCGCGCCACGTGTCGGCACTTGAGCGCTGGGCGCTCGAGCGCTAGCGCGCCACGTGTCGGCACTTGAGCCCTGGGCGCTCGAGCGCTAGCGCACCACGTGTCGGCACGTGGGTGCTTGAGCGCTAGGTGCTAGGCGTTAGAGCGCAAGGCACTCGGGGTGCTTGGGTGCCGGCGAGAGAAAGGGGCTTTTAGCCCCAGAAACTCCCGAAAGAGAAATTAGAGTGGAGTTAAACTCTTAAGATGTTTTGAAGCTGATGAAAGGCTTCTCCCCTTGAGCCCTAGTTCTTCCCCAAAGTGGGGTTTCTGGAGGTGGGTCTCCTTCTTCTTCCTTTGTTGGCCGGATCATGAAGATCAAGAAGTGTGAGATTTTTAAAATCTCTTCTTTTTAAGATCTGATGGAAGATCTGAGTTCCCCTTTGTGGGTTTTGTGGTGAAAAACTATTTAGTTTTTTAAAAGGAAGAGTAAAACTCTTGATTTAATTCAAGAAAGAAGAAGGTTTTAGAATCTTGAGGAAGGAGAAAGATCTCAGATCTAGATTTGCTCTTTGGAGAGAGAAAAAGTTGTTGGGATATTTCATTATCTTTGCCTTTATAGGCTATACATTTTACGTATAGCCCCTTGGGCTTCACAAAATGGCATTTTGCTTATCCCATGGCTCATGTGTCATTTTTTTTTGCACATAAGCCACGGGCTTTACAAAATTTGGCTTTATACCCATTTTCTTACATTTATTCATAAAATAAAAATACAAGAAATACAACAAAAGTATTTATTACAAAAATTTTATTTTGGCATGGGGGGAGGCCGGCTGCTTCATGTTCGGGATCGCTCCGGGCATTGGCCCACTTGACCTGGGCTTGGGCCCACCTGGCTTGGGGTTGACTTTGATTTTGACTTGGTCAACTGGGGTGTAAATTTTTTACCCCAACAAGGCACAGAATTTCTTCAGCTCTTTTGTCTTGGGATCAATGAAATCTCTAAACACCGACATGTGCACATCGATCTTCGGGTCGTCTCGATCGCGGGCCCATGTTGATTTTGCCTGTATGGGGTCCCTTTTCTCAAGACCCCGGCCATGGCTCGCGGAACTGGAGGAAGTGGATGCCACATCCCCTTCAGGCCGTCCATGACCACGACTACGACCCGAACTAGATACCATATCCTAAAATAATAACTAATGCAACATATATATACAATAACAATTTCAAGAAACAGTTAAGCAAAATTAAATAGCTGTAGTTGAAATTAAATTTATCACATTCAAGATATTTAATACATAAATTAAATTCTGCATATCTAAAAGCCACATGTATATAAAGTAAACGAGTAAGAAAAATGCGATAAGCTGAAGTATTTAATTGTATACAAGATTATGGATAGTACAAACAGGTAAAATTTAGTGTCAATCATCATCCTCTGTAGCACTACTCTCACGCGCTGAATTTTACTCCGAGTCATCGATGAATTGTTCCAGTTCACACGTTTATTTTTGTCTACGGGCAGTTGATATTGATGATCCGTCTTCTACAATATCTCTGGATCGATGTCAGCCCTTAAATAGTTAATGTCGTCGATATCTATAGTCAGGTCTTATAATGGTGTGACTGGTGTGCTTGAGCAGTTAATTTCAAGATCTTCATCAGAATTTCCCATGTTAAAATAATCTCACGGATTTGTGCTAATAGTGACATTCCAGACAGCATACCTAGGGTTCTCGACATAAAAATACTGACATGCTTGTCTCGCTAATATATAAGGCTCATTCATAAACGCGAGTTTTGATGAATTTAGTAGGAGTAGCCTCTTTTCTACTTTGTATCCTCGTCATTCTGTTTTGATATTACACCACAGGCACTTGATTATGAAAACTGTCGCGCCCCGCTTTCCAATAGACGGAAACGGTGACGTGGCAAGCCCGCAACGTATTTACTATGAAATAAATATGTTAAGCGTAATTAAGAAATATATAAATGAACAAGAATGACAAGAGTAATAAAAGGAAACAACAACTTTATTTACATTCAACTTTACATACAACTGTTTGTAATGAAAAGATACAATGATATAAAGCAAATGCCTAAACAATGGCATACAAAAAATAAGTGCAGAGAGAACTAGTAGTCAGGCTGAGCTGTAAGCCGGTTCAAGTCCTCCTGGCTTGGCTCTATCTCCTCAGAGTCCGGTCCTCCTGACGAACATCTCAAAGAAAGAAAAAGAAAGAAATGTCGTCGGTGAACTAGCACTCGGTAAGTCCCAAAAGAAGAAATAGAAGATAATATATAATGCGAAGTGAACATGTAAAGTTATATATGATCGTTCACAGGTATAGAATAGTTAATCTAACATGGTTATTTGTAGTTTGATAAAAAAGGTATTCATATATATGAGAGGAGTCCATCTTACCCCTTGGACTATGTTAATATGTAGTATAAGGCCCCGTCATAACCCACGGGACAACGGCACGTGAATTCATGTAGGTGCCTTTTAAGCGACCTCTCGTGCCACGATATACGTTCTGTATTAATCTACCCCTTTATCACTGCGTAATGTATTGTATAGATTATGTTTACAGGTCTTGGCCGAAACCATGGATATAAAATATTCAGATTTATGTTCAGGATGTAATCATGTGTTCAAGTAATCATGTAGAGTTCATGTCAAGTTATAACCATGATTCAGTCAAGTCGAGTCAAGTTTGAGTTTGATATTTGAATTCGAGTATTCATGTTCATGATCAAGTATTCAAGTTCGTGTTTGATTTTGGATTCAGGTTTGAGTTTGGACTCAGATTGAATCAGACACTTGTAAACTGATTGAACTCTTGAATTCTTAGGTTCGGGAGTAATTGGCAACTGCTGCACATGGACGGCAGAATTTGTGTCTTTTTCCAAGACAATTGCCATTGATAACTCCGTTAACTTATCTAATCTGAATAGGCAAGCACTTACTTTCTCCGGTTTCCTGGGGCTCAAAGAATTGATCCCGCTTAAACGTATATTTAATAAAGTCCTTAAAATAATGTTTTGTATATCTTGAGAGGCTTTTATGAAAAAATATTTTAATATAAATTAAAAATAAATCTCGAGGTGATTTGCATTACTTAGGGTTTTCATGAACATGTATTTTAAGTATTGGGGTATTTTAATGATAAATACTTAGCTTTTAAAAGTTTATGGTATTTTATTGAAAATCGGTCCTTTTTGGTAACTTGATGGTATTTTAGTAACATTTTTTTAATCTTTCATTTTTTGAAAAATATAGTTTCATAATATAATGAAAATATGGATTTATAATTTTATATAATTTTTTAAAAATTATTTTTTATTTAGAAAAGTTGCATTTCTTAAAAACCGTATTTATTTCCTTTCGAGATCGAATACTCTGTAAGGAGTTCTGCATCTCGCTCTACTATCTCAAAGATGTGCGCTAATCCGCACTATCCATTAGTGAGTCCCCTAACGAGGGTTGTAGAGACGTTTTTCCAAGGATTTTCAAAATACCGTTTTAAAAGAAACCCAGTTTTTAAAAGATGTGGTATTTTATTGTAAAGTTATTCTTTGAAACAAATATACATGTATATAGGCATCTTGCTATGAAACTAAATGTGCGTGTTGGATAGGTCATTACCCCGTGAGGTTTTCCTAAAGGTATAGTTTTAACTAGAATCGAAAAGAGATAATAAAGTTCAAGGTATTTTAATGAAAAGTTCGTTTTATGGTTGTTTCACATGGGAGTTTTGTTTAATTTGAATCTAAACATTGGTATTTAAAATTACAAATAATGTGATAAAATTAGATTGACCAATATATAAAGAAAAATGGAATTCTAAAGAAAGGTATCGGTAATAACTCTACTTTACCGATATATGATTTGAAGATGAATTTCAATGAAAAGAAGGAGAGTTAGAAGGGACTTACAGTTTGAAAATCTCAAGGAAAGAGTGAGGAAGAAGAGGGAGGCTTCGTGGCATCACGGGAGCTCCAGACTTTGCTTTGATTTTCGACGGAAAGAGCTTGGTTGCTAACTCCACTTGCATTTAGGAACTTTTTGAGAGAGTTTTTGCTAGAATTTCAGAATGGTGAAGAACTAAAGCATGGGGTGGTATTTATAGTGAAGAATTAAGATTTGAGAATTAAAATGTATTAAAAAGATATTAAATGGTGAAATGAAGGGTCACTGTTTGATTGCAGAGAAATCAAACAATACAGAGGAGTTAAGGGGAGCTGAAAGGACGAGTATGCAAAGCACAGATCAAATTGGATGCATCAGAGCTGTCGGCGTCGGCCCATGGGGCCTTTTCATCGGTTGGATCTCGAGGGTTTGCCTCGTGATTTGTGCCACGTGGTTTTTTCTGTATTTACTCCATTTTGCGCATGTTTGATTTTTTCTGAAATTTTTCCTTTCTCTGTGTATTGCACGAGCAACTTTTGGGCTTCCAAAAATTAAAAGAAAAATCAGAAAAAAAATTGTCTGATGGGATTCGAACACACATGCTATGTCACAGCAGTGCAGAGATTTTACTAGTGAGCTACAAGTTGTTTCATACTTTTATTTAACAAAAGTAATTTTTAACTCTTACACAGGTTGTAATACTCTTTTCTGTATATTAACAGGAAAATTTTGTACAGTAATTTCAGAGTCGTTACAAAAACTCTGTGTGCACGATAACGTACCTGCAATATATCTTGCAACACACTATAGTCAAGTTGACCCGTAGTTGGATTGATATCTTTAGACGACGTGTAATCTCTTGTGGTTGAAGTCAAAAAATACAGCAGTTTTGGAACTTTCTACATGCATATCTATCTTGTGTATG
The DNA here is from genome assembly GCA_030015575.1 of Agapanthus africanus. Lineage (NCBI taxonomy): Eukaryota > Viridiplantae > Streptophyta > Magnoliopsida > Asparagales > Amaryllidaceae > Agapanthus > Agapanthus africanus. Next base: position 682,182,116 of record CM057337.1, read on the forward strand.
AAATCTATATCCATTAACGACATAACCAGTTAGACGCTCAACTACTGGATCTGGTTCGAAGGCAAGTATTCTTATATCTTCTGTTATGTTGACATCTACGGCTGTATGAACCTAATCAGGCACGATATGATTTCAAAAAATCGCATTTAGTTTAAGGGATAAGACATGAATTATATAGTTGAATATATTTTAGCGTTAAACTTACAAATTGGTTAAATCATGATGCAAATTCTCGATTTTGAGTATTATCGATATGCCTCGGTAGTGATTGACCCCTCAGTGGTCTATACCGAGCTCTCCATAATCTAAGTATGAAACAATGCAGTCAGGTAATTTTATATTTATGTGTTGAGAAAAGTATCAGACTATATACATGCTTTTGAAATACATCGACTTCGTCAGAGTTAAATAATACATATCTATGTATTGTGTCAGGCTCCTGACTACAAAGTGAGACATGTTTCATGGCACCTTTAATGTTCCCGCCACTATGGAAGACGGATATTAATCCCCGTTCCTCGTTATCCATGACATTCTCGTTACGACGCGGTCTGTTGAATGCGGTCTCTGTTCTCTCAAGGTATATAGAACAAAATGTCATGCATTTCTCGGCGAGAAACCCTTTGGCAATCGATCTCTCGGATCTAGCTTTTTTATAGATATATCGTTTTATCTTAAACATAAATCTGTGGATTTTATTCTGGTAAGTTTAATTGATGAAATTAATAAATATTATTTGAAAGTTAAATTCAACTATTAAATATGTAACCATTACTTACCTCTTGAATGGATACTTCTACCGATAATTAACGGGTCCATCTAAACGTCTCTCTCTTGCAAGATGAACTGTGAGATGCAACATGATTATGAACAGCATAGACGAAAATATCTCCAATTTACAGATAATGATATGAACTTTGTTCTCCAGATTTCTAAAATCATCTGTCATATATTTCTGAGAGCTTAACTCTCGAAAGCAATGACAAGGATCTATCACAACCGAGACAATATCCTTATCCTTTAACGCCCTAATTGCAATGGGGAGTAACTGTTGTATGATCGCGTGGCAATCGTGACTTTTAAGGTGACAATTTTTATGCTTCATGTCCACACTTAGAGATATTTGATGAGTAACTGTCAGGAACTTGCTTAAAAACTCTATCAGATATCGTGTACTTCGCTGCAGGAATTGACCATCTACCGTTCCCCGCTTCTCGTGGATGCAATTTAGGACGTAACCTCTCCTGCAAGTACCATTGTCGAACCGCAAGTGTATCCTTAAATTTGGATTTCATATTCAATAAGGTGTTAAGATATACCTCGCATACGTTCTTCTCGATGTGCATGAAGTCTAAGTTATGGCGCAGATTGAGATCGCGCCAATATACTAGCTTGTTGAAAATGAGATTCTTCCTCCAGTGACTACTAGCAACCCGTGATTGTATACTCTGTTGTTCTCCTGAAAACAACATTACTGAAATCTTGTGTGGCCTTCTACAACTTCAAACCCGTCGGCTCGGTGGGGCACGCCTATGCTCTTGTCTATCATTGAACTTGATGCAATTACGAAGATATGGATAATTTATATACAACCATCGACGGTGACCTGTGTAGCACTTGATCTTCCGTGCGTCTAATTTAGGATCGCAAATGGTTTCCTCTATACATATTGGGCAAGTTTTGTAAGCTTTAGTGCTCCATCCAGACAATATAGCGTAGCTGGAAAATTGTTGATTGTCTATAAGAGAGCCACACGAAGTGTAAATGTCTCCTTGTAGGAATCGTATATCTGTATATCTGACTCCCACAACTCCTTGAGCTTCTTAATCAATAGCCTCAAGTATACATCGATGTTATTTGAAGGAGGTACTTTTAGGGATCAGCAAGGGCATCTGTGTGTAGAAATGTTTCATACTCATCCATGGAGGTAGATTATAAACAAGTGTAACTAGACATATACTGTGATTTACACTGTAGCTGAATGGTTCCATGCCACCTGCAGATAAACCAAGCCTCACATTACGGGCATTCGCAGCAAAATCTTCATACATGGCATCAAAGCGTTTTCACTCTTCACCATCGGCTGGATGCCGCAGGACTCCATCTTTAGTGCGACCATTTGCATTCCATGCCATGCTTTCAATTGCTTTGGATGACAGAAATAATTGCCGAAGTCTTTGACTGATTGAGAAATGTCGCAAAACGTTTGCCGGAATCCGTCTAGGAACATCGAGTGTAGATTCATCTTCACCGTTATCCTTTCGAGGGATGATCCACCTAGATAAGTTGCAAGTTTTACATTTATCTAATTTCTTATCCTTCTCTGTCCAGTATAACATGTAATCATTCGGACACTAGTAGATTTTCTTATAACTGAAACAAATATCCTTTAAGATTTTTTTCGTCTTTGTGAAATTTTCCGACAATATCGCTTTAGGGTAAGTCTCTCTTTGCACCTCAAGAAACTGATCAAAAGACTTTTTAATCCAATTATTCTGGCATTTGAGATGAAACATTTTGACAATCCATCCCAACTTAGAGATGTTTGTGCCTTCAAAAAGGGGTATATTCACATCATCTATATACTTTATATATTTTGCCGATTTTGCATCAGGGAGACTATGGATGTTTTCGTTTCCGACATTAAGATTCGGGAACAATGTCAGCATCAGGATGCATGCCAGTTCGAAGCTCGTACAACATACTATTCAAGCCCGTGTCCTTAAAATTCGTACGATGAGAATCATTTAGCCTAATTTAACGACTGACATGTCGACTATTGGTGCCGCTTCTCCATGGTATGTCCATTTTGCATACCCATACGAAATCTTATTCTTCAGTAGATGATCGTACACTATATCTCGACGAAGGTCGTAGCCGTTATGGCACTGTTTATACGGACACGAAATCAATTCTTCAGGGAATCGGTCTCTTAATGCAAATTCCATAAACTCTTCAACGCCAGCCTTGTATTCATCACTAAATTTGGACACTTTCATCCAACTCCTATCCATTACTCTCCGATTTCTAACATCATGTATTATGTAATTAGTATATCATTTGGACATTAATTTTATGACTTACAGTTAAAATTTAATGTTCGGTTTGATCCATCAATACATCATATCGGCTGTCAGGAGTAAGGTTTCTATCCCATCAAGAATTTATAACGCATACACCTCTGCATTTGTGTTTTCATTCGTTTCGAGAAAATTTCGGTAGCACCTCTTTGCTATTCTCCGAGTATACTGCAATAGAAGGTATAATCATTTCAATGCTAAATATCAACACTAAAATAATCAACCCCTCTATATTTGTACACGGCGAACCAGCGAAAATATGCCGACGAAACTAATCTCGAAACAAATGAAAGACACAAATGCATGGTGTGTTTGTGTTATAAATTCTTAATTTGTCCACACCGGACAAATCTATCGGTTATAGTACGACTAGTTTTCTCGTCATATAAACTACATGACGGTTGCCACAAACAAATGATTAAACGCTTAGTTTTGTCAACCATCATGTAGTTTTATGTCACAATGGAAACCTTACGTATATAACTAATAGACGGGGTCTAAATCTTGTTTCGTTTTTTGAATGTGAGATCCTCGATGGTAACATGTAAATTTCATGTTATCATCGAGTTTTGTATACTTTGTATAAAATTTTTATGTTATTTTTAAGTTCAAGGTTAAATTCACGATGGATATGATTGAGAAATTTATTTGCAAAAGAGCGTATTTATATACACATGAAAATTCCCTCCGGTGCGCTAAATTGGATTGGTTTTAAACATCGTAAAATTTTCATGTATTGAGAACACTTGTTCCATTGCATGAATATTTCAAATCAACCACATGTGATCGGTCCATCTCCTGATAAAGATTTCAATTTCATAAATTGATATCCTAATATGTAATTTTCATGCAATTTACACACCCAAACAAGAAATAATATTTAAAAAAATTAAAAACTTACATGTGGCGAGGAGGCGGTTGCTACGGTAGACAGTGGCGGCGACGGTACAGAGAGGTTGCGGTGACAAAGAAGATGATGACAGTGGTGCCAAGAGAGAGAGAGAGAGAGAGTGAAAGAGAGAGAGAGAGAGCGAGTAGACTTACCGGTGGCGGCTGCGGTGGCGGAGGAGGGAGCGACAGGAAGGAAGGGGGCGACTAAGACGAAGGGAGGCGGCTGCTAGAGGAGCTCCGGGCTAGGAAGAGAGGCGGCGGCTGCAGGAGAGGAAGGGGGAGAGGGGAGGGGAGGCGGGTAGTGGAGTGGGATAGGGGAGCTCAGGGAGAGGGAGGTGGTAAAAGAGGCGGGAGAGGGAGGAGGCGATTAGAGGAGGAGGCGGCTGCTGGAGAGGAAGGGGGAGGGAAGGCAGGTAGTGGAGAGAGGAAGGGGAGAGATTTGGGAGAGGCAGGCGGCTAAGGAGGCGGGAGAGGGGGAGGCGATTAGAAGATTGAGTTTTTTTAAAATTTGGATGAGAAATGTGGGAAGAGAAAGACCAAGCCCCTTTTCTATTTATTGGATTATTCCGTAAGGTATTATTCGACGAAATAATCCAATAAAATAATTAAATTATTTTCTGTTTAATTTGGGTTGTTTCGTCGACTTGTAGGTTTATTCTGTTGGCTTAGACCCGATGGAATAACTCATCCGACGAAATAAGTCTATATTTCTTGTAGTGGTCGTCTTTGATGAGTAGCACTTGTATAAAAAAGCGAAACAAGCCAAGGATGATGCTGTAAGTCTATGTAGCACACCCTACGTGTTCGCGGGGAGGCGGAATACATCAAAAACGATTTTTCTCACATCAAAAGACCATATTTGGGTTTGCAACATAGACTTTTTTCCACTTTTAGGATCTTGATTAAACCTTAGCTAACAAAACTAAACTATAAGAGGGTGCTATCTACTCGGTTAAAGTGTTATACCCTCGTGTCAAGCCCTTCGGGTCTTCAAGTGGTTCTTTGCTCCTTGTTTCAAGCTTCTTCTTGATTTTCTTTCTTTGGCTCCTCCTTGGCTTCAAAAGAACTCGGTTGCCGGTCTCCTTTGTGTCAAAGAAAGATCCACCCGAGAGCCTATGGTCAAGCTCCAACCTCAAAAGAGGTAACTTAGTGATCCAACTTGCTAAGGAAGACTACTAAGTAGAAGTAGAGAAGGTGTATTGGATTATGTTGTCTCAAACCTCATTGATTCACAACTCATGTGATTGCATGAGCTTGAGGGAGGAGGAGAGGAAAACTTAGGAGAGAGAATGATAATGTTAGAATGAACTAGAGAATGAGATGAGAGAATGGCTAAGTCTTGAGACAATAATTCAAGCATGGATTATTTTAGTCTCAAAATAATCAATCATGCTTGAATAGGAACTCCAAATGAATAAACAATTCACAAAGCCATGCTTGCAACTCATTCCTCAAATATCTCATAATTTCCACCTCATTAATCCTTTATCAAAAAAGGATAAATCAATAATGAGGTGTCTCCTTCTAGAAGCTCATTCTTGTGAAATTACAAGAATGCCCTCACCGTATATACATACCCGCATCTGTATTCCGAAAAATACGGATACACAGAGACAAGTATAATCCAATAATATAATACTAGGATCCGGCTTAAACCAAAGCCCACTAGTATTATCTGTCCGAACATCATTCGTGTAGCCAGTACACGTATGCGATCGAAACTTTGCCGTAAAACCATACGGCCTCTACATCGCCTCGCCTGAACCAGAGAAACCCTCTGTGTGGGACTCTAAAGACTTGACAATACGCTGGCAGTAGGTTTAACAACAAGTCCGTCAGTGGCACTAGCTGTATGTAACGGCAACCCAGGTATATGTCGAAAAGGAGGCCGACAAGCGAACTCGTCCGAAACCCCTACCGAGTATGTCCATGACAATATCCGTGCAGTCTGGTCTGTTCGTCTGAGAGTATCACATGTAAGGTCTAGGGGGTGGAAAATGTCAGACCCCTAATAATTGTACAAGTCGTGTCAGTGTGGCTCAAGACCATCTGAGAATCTACTGGTCCATCCATCAGTAATTCTCAATCAGCCATGGCCAGCGACTTATAGTAATGACCAACCAATCACTGTGCGATATCGACTCTCTATACCGGGAGAGACGAATCCCCAACAGTCGCTCACTGCCTCCATGTGGCTCGGGACTGTACCCAACTAAAACCTGTTTGCACGACTCCTTTGAGCCGTGGTAGGGTAGTAATCAAAGCACAGTGGGAACTCACACGAGACAAATGACGACCTTAAGTCGACAGACTATCTGCACACATGTCACCAGAGAACTGCTATCTGACGCTAGGTATACTACCATCTAGTCAGTCTTCGGCGAGTCCTGTCCGGTGTACTCACACCCAGTGAGCATCTGTATACAATCTTAGGTGCACATCACTAATGGCTGCGGGACCAATCTATCGCCCCTCGTCTGGGTCTAGATATATATACACTAATCTACTCTGGAGTATCGATGCCCAGTCTCAATACTCCTACTACCAGGGACATTTAAGGATGTGCCTATTGACCACCCAGCTCCTACAAGTATGACTGCCATCACAATGCTGATAGTCAGGCGAATATCCTACGGGCTTTATCAACATGTACACAATATATGAAATACAAAGTAAAATATATCACATGTTAAGATAAAGACAAATCAAATAGCGTACTATCATATCGAGCAAGATTGTCCTGTACATACATATCCTTAGCATCCTATACAATGAAGGCCTCTAGGGCATATATATCCAACAGATGCAGTATCTGAGTTCGTCGAGTTAGATGGAACTCAAGAGAGCAGTCAGGTGCCTATAAGTGCAGATCAGAATTTGGAGGAAACGAGTATTGTAGCGTATGATCAACCAGAAAATCAAGTCCAGCTATCAGATGTACCAATTCTGAGAAGATCTACACGAGAGAGGAGGATACCTGAAAGATTAGTTTCTAACTTCATTTTGTACACAGATTCAGGAGAGCCTGAATCCCTTACAGAGGCAACGCAAGACAGCTCTAGTAAGCAGTGGGAGCAAGCTATGTACAAAGAGATGTATTCTTTGAAGAAAAACTGTATCTGGGATCTAGTGAAGCTACCCAAAGATCGAAAGGCGTTGCTAAATAGGTGGGTGTACAAGATAAAGGATGGGGTTGATGGCATGAAGCGGTACAAGGCTTACTTGGTAGTCAAGAGATATGTGCAACAACATAGGATAGACATCAGGAAATATTTTTCCCAGTTGTGAAGATGACTTCAATTCGGGTGATACACAGTATCGTGACGGTGGAGGATTTGCACTCAGAGCTGTTAGATATGAAAACGGAGTTCCTTCATATAGATTTGGAGGAGGAAATATATATGATGTAGCCACCGGGATATAAGGTGAAGGGAAAAGAGAACATGGTTTGTAAATTGCGAAAGAGCTTGTATGGACTCAAGCAAGTTTCAAGGCAGTGATATCTCAAATTCGATCGGTTCATGTTAGAGACAGTAGTTGTGCGATGTGATTCAGATCATTGCGTCTACGTTCAAACTTTTAAGAATATCGACTACATTATTTTGTTACTTTACATGGATGATATGTTAGTAGCGGGTCCGAATTTCAAGAAAATTCAAAGTCTGAAGAAGATGATGGAAGAAAAATTCATCATGAAAGATTTGGGAGCAGCCAAGTAAATTCTGGGCATGAAGATTATGTGAGATGGACAACAATGAAAGCTGTGGCTATCGCAAAAAGACTACGTAGAGGAGGCTTTGAAGCGGTTCAATATGGACAAATCAAAACCGGTGAGTACGCCTTTAGCGAAACATTTCAAACTCAGTAAAGAGTTGTGCCCGACAATTCAAGGGAAGAAGGATGACATGGAAAGAGTGCCTTATACGTCTGTGGTTGGGAGTTTGATATATACAATGGTGAGTAGAAGACCAGATATTGCACAAGTAGTGGGAGTTGTAAATAGGTACATGCAAAACCCGGGGAAGGAGCTTTGGAATACAATGAAGTAGGTATTGAGATATCTCAGGGGAACATCCATTCATTGTTTATACTTCGGGGTTGACTCTCTCAATATGCAGTGTTACGTTGATGCGGACTACTCAGGTGATCGAGATAGTAGGAAAAACACAATGGGGTATGTATTCACGGTTGGGGGAACAGTAGTCAGTTGGGTCTCCCGGTTGCAAAAGGTTGTGGCGTTGTCAACGACAGAGGCCGAATATATGGTCATCACGGAAGCCAGCAAAAAGATAAAATGATTACAAGGGTTACTCGTCGAATTGGGTAATAAACAAAATTTCAATATCTTATGAAGCGACAGTCAAAGTGTGATACATTTGGCAAAGAACGCTGCATATCACTCTCGAACGAAGCACGTCAAGGTGCGGTACCATTTTATACGCATAGTATTGAAGGATGGTGAGTTGACACTGTAAAATATCGCGGGAGAAAAGAATCCTGCGGATATGTTCACCGAGGTTGTAAATAGACAAGTTGGATCTCTGTTGCAGGTTGGTGAATCTCTCCATGAAGATCAGATGAGAGAGCAGATAGCGGAATCGTGTGAAGTCTACTAGTTTGGGAATCAAGATGAAAGAATCTCCAAGTGGGAGAATGTTAGAATTGTGAAAAGTTCTTTCTCAGACGTCTGAACAAGAGGGTTCAGACGTCTGAATAAGGGGGTTCAGACGTCTAGGTATGTACACATGCACAAGAAGAAACCCAGAGCAACACCATATATTTGAAGGTCAAAGTGCAGACGTTTGGAGAAGAGTCTTGGCCAACAGAGCGAAGCCAGACGTCTGTGGCAGACGTCTGAAAAATCATGAAGCCTAATTCAGAGCACGAGCAGGCTTCTGACCAAGGCGTGGCAGATGTTTGCCAAAGAAGCTGAAGCCTAATAGAAAAGAGGTGGACGTCTGCCCAATCCTTATTCAGACATCCGTCGACGGTTTTTTCTGTGCGAACCGAATATTTGTAATTTAGGTTTATCTCTTATTTTAAATAGTATTAGGGTTTGCCTATATATAAGGATCTCCTATGTTATATGTACTGCCAATTTGAGAGACTATTGTATAGAGAGAGGGTGACGACTAAGATCTAGAGAGATTTGAAAGAAATCTCCTCGGGTTGCTTGGTGTAAACTTGATTTAAGGATTTAGTTGACTTTACAGATTCCGCTTTGTCGGGGGCTAGCTATACGGTGGGTAAATCTCGTTAACAAATCCTTGTGTCTCTGCTTTGTAATTCTTATATTATCGTATGTTTATCATTTTATATCGTTCGTCGGTATTGCGTGATTGGTCGTAAGTATTGTTCCGTGTATCATCTATCTCCGTTATTATCCCACAACAGCTTAGACTCCTCCAGTCGATTTTTCCTTGATCCACATCCTTTAAAACTCTCAAATTCAATTTTAAATAACTCAAATGATTATTAATTCTAGAACTTCCTCGAGGGTAGAATCTGGATGATTTTTACTGTTTGGGCTGATGAAGTGCTACACAAGGTAAACTATAGGGATGTTTTTGTGCAATTAACTCAATAGAGTATGCGACAGAAGACGATTGCCACACGTTCCTCCTGCATTTTAGTAAAGGAATGGAACAATTATACAATAACGAGCGGAAGGATGTTGTTTGTTTGGTATGGGGTGATTTGTGGAGTATAAGGATGTTGTTTTTCTTTAGAAGCAATATTCGTGTATCCTGTTGATCTTGTAAAGTTACAGATGGTGTTGGGTTTATGTCTACGTGATTTTTATGGACTGTTACGAAATTTAGAGCTTGATTTGAAGTGGGTGCTTAAAGAAAGAGACTGGGAATTACGGTTCTTTCAGTTGCCGAACTGCTACTTCCAGAGTTAGCTGTACCGTTCCACTTTTAAATGCATATGCCGGCGCTTGTGAACTGCGTGCAAATGTTTCTCATTTGGCCGAAAATTTTCTTTGGTGGAAATTTCCGAGATTCAGTAAATAAAATAAATGAGGATCATGGGTCTGGTATGTTTCCTTGTGGTGGCATTAAAATTTGATTTAAACAGGCAGCTATTTAAAGAGCCTTGGAATGCCTTCGAAGTGATTATCTAATATTAAATAGTTAGTACGTATGCACAAATTTTCATGCCAACAAGGTGAAGCTTTGATACAGGCTACTGGGATTTAAATAACCAGATCACAATGAATATTCAGAACTTACATAAATAAATTGTTGGCCATTGAATTATTTTTTCTCTCGGTGGTTGTAGGAGTTCCTATTTTCATATCCAAGTATTTTAACTTCTTCATTTTATTTTATTTTTCTTTCTTTTGCAATGTTGAGTTTTATGCCTAGTCATTGTCATGTCTGTTCCGAAATCCAAACTCATTGATATCCAAATAGTTGGGCACCTATCTCCATCAAAGTATGGTAGCTTTATCTAGAGGTATGTTAGTTTTGGGCCATTGCCATCATGATTTGATAGATTGATGAATCGAATCCTATATTTTTAGCTTCTCAAACGCATTAATTTAATGCCCAACTGCTTCTTATTCCTATCCTGTGGAATTATCATTCTTATATTTGATGCAAATTTCTTTGGTTAAAGTTCACAGCCCCCAATTCGCCCTATTACAGAAATCCTCAAAAAGTTTGATTGACGCAGAAAACCAAAAAAAAAGAAGAAAAACTGTGACATTTTATCACCACCACATTACCGCCACGTCAGCCAATGCCACATCAGCAAAAAATAAAAAATAAATCCCAAATTACCTTTATCTTTCTCCTTCACACCTGCCCCTTAAATAATTTAGGAAAAATCCCTTAACTCTAGACCACTACCGGGGCCGCCGCTGCCACCAGCACCACCGTCATCTCGGTCACCACCATTTCCGGTGCGATGCCTCTTCCCTCTCTCCTCCCCACCGCTGCAACATCCCTCTCCCCCTCCTCTAATCCTAAACTTAATCCTAACCTTTGCCCTAATCCACTTCGTCCTTCCCCACCCGCCTTCCTAACATCCTCTCTCCTCCCCCGCCGCCGCCACCTACATCATCTTCTCTTTCTCCTCCTCCTCCTTCTATGACCTCCCTTCTCCTCCTCCGCCGCCTCCCGCCGCCGTCACCTCCATCATCATCATCATCATCATCATCATCTTTTTCCCCCTTCATCTCCCACCTCCATATCCCGACCCATCACTTCCTCCTCCTCGCCCACCTCCTCCGACCACCATCCTGCCCTCCTCGCCTCCTCCTCCTCGCCCTTATGCCCTCGTCTCTTCCTCCCACATCCTTCTCCCCCTCTCCAAAACCCATCATGTTTATATTTTAATTAATAATTTAATATAAATTAATATTATTAAGCAATAATTTAATTAATTTTGTTTATTTAGAAGTACAAAATAGTTATTTTAATGCCTGCATAATCGCCATTAGCCACTCAGAATTATTTTTGGGGGTTTTCTGTACTAATCAAAATTTTTGGGAGTTTTCTGAGTTGCGACCGAAGGAACTGGGTTTTAATGAACTTTATCCAATTTCTTTTTTAATTTTCTTCACAGGAATCGGATCATTAATTAAGGAATATTTTTCAATTAGTTAGGCCTGTTAGGGAGTTAAGTTTTCTAAACTGCAGTTTCATAAAGTTGGCAAAACTAAACTACAAAATGCTAAAATTGTGTTGTTTGGCGACCATTTTGGAGTTTACTCCAATCTGACCAAAATTATGTAAACTCTATTTTTAAAATTTGGGGCTTGTAAATCATAGTTATTATTCTCTCTACCTCCACTTAAAAATAAACCACAGTTATCCTAATTCCAAACACAAATAAGGTCTTATTAGCTTACTTTGAAATGGCTGTTGATTGAGACCAGCTTGTTGCTTGTTACACGGTATGGACTTGAAAATCATTAATGATTTCTTTTTCTGATGTGATGATGCTCGGTATCGGTGATCTTCCAGACCATGACACGTGGCAGATGATGTGTCCCAAAGCTCATGAGAAAGGACCTACAGTGGCCGACCAGTGGCCGACCAGGACACTCCTGTGCCCATCCCACAGACAAACACTGGCTCGCCACCGAGCCCCCTGCACAATCGGCCTCCTCGGCCTCACAGCTCGTCTCCGGACTACCACAGAACCAAGATATCTCGGCTCTCCCGCTCATCCGCTAGCTCTCCCGCCGAGATCATCTTCCTCGGTCTCATTGACCGACCAATGGCACCGCTTACAGGCGCAACCGCCATCCCGCGAATCTCGCCATGCGCGAGATATCCGCTGGCCACATCCACATTCCACGCCACCACGATCCCCTATTAATGAGCCTGTCTCGCTATTAATGGGAGATCCCGCTAATCACGCGGGCGTGACGTCAGGAGCGTAACGGCCGGCGTGATTCTCGTGCTTGCCCTGCCTGCTGCCACCGCTATATAAACCTTTCTTCTAGATGGTTAAAGTAAGCCATTTTTACTCCATTAAACTGTTACTCTGCTCGGATCTCTAGTCTAACTTGACCGTCGGAGGGTCCTCGGTGGTACAACCACCCCGGGACTTTCTTGCAGGTAGCTCGGCAACCACAACCTCAAACCCATTGAGATCCACACGCTTCAGGAGCCTGCCTCCAGATCCAATATTAGCTACCCATCGCCGCCATCAGCAGATCAACGGAAGGTAACATCTTGACGCGCGAACCCGTCCCGTGTCAGCTGGCGTCGTCTGTGGGAAGCATCCTTGATTCAAAAAAAAAAACAACAAAAGTTCACTTTCCGATCTCAATCCAATGGCGAGCGATCATCATGAAGATCCAAGCACTAGCCGCCGCCTCCCCCTCAATCGAGGCGCGGACGAACCTCCTCCGTCCAATGCCATTAGCCCTCTTGCCGGCCGAATAGACCGGCTCGCGTCCTTCATGGAGGCGTTCATCCGCGTCCAAACGGCAGGCCAAGATCCCCAGGTCGCCGCTCCCCTGCCTCGGGACCGGGACCCCTACCGAGGAAGAGAAGGCTCCGCTCGTACAGGCACGGCCGACTACCTCATCGTTTCCAACGGCCGCAGGTCCCCCGGGCCGACGTGTTCAATAACCTGCTGGGCACTGCTTCGTTTTGCCTCGAGGTCTTACGCCAGAGAGTTTCGCCCTAGTCTCGTCGCACCCCTGTCCCTCTCGAGGCGGTGGCGGTTAGCTCACCTGTTCGCAGGCATGACCTACACCCCCTCCCTCAACGGGGTCGCGCCTCGAGACTCTCCCCGGCAGCTCAAAAACAACCCCACCGGGGGGCGTGAGGGACTTCACCGAAAATAACCGAGGCTCGTAATAAATCATGGTCATGGGGGTGGGGGGTACGTCAAGTACCTACGAGACTCATCACCCCACGCTAGCCTCGGAGGCCGACGGTCGTCTGAGGAAGAAGGCCAGGAAGACCGAGTCGATCACCTTTGACGACGGCGACTTTTGCGGCATATCCCTGCCCCACAACGACCCCCTGGTGATTACGGCCCGGGTCCATCGATACGAGGTTTACAGGATCCTGGTTGACTCTGGAATCTCGGCAGACATTCTCTTCCACGACTGCTTCCTGCGCATGGGGCTCACCGCGGCGGACCTGAGACCGACTTCCCACGTCCTTTCAGGATTCACCAACCACTCCATCCCGGCAGAAGGGGTAATCACTCTACAGTTTAACATCGGGGAGGCTGGCCGTACGCGGGCATTGCCGGTGGAGTTTATCGTAGCGAGAATTCCATCGGCCTACAACATCCTCCTCGGCCGCCCCATGCTGAACTCCCTCCGGGCCCAGATATCAACCTACCACCTGGCGATGAAGTTCCCTCTCGATCAGGGAGGGATAGGTTGGGTCTATGGAGACCAGCAAATTTCAAGGGTTTGCTTCACTGCAACATCTTCATCGGAGGGGACGGCCGATGGTGTCGAAGGCGAGGGTGACATCAGGGTTCTCTAGACACTCGAGACGAGCAAAAAGAGGTTCGAGGAACCCCGGTGGAGCCTCTGATAGAGGTCCCCCTCGTAGAATAGGACGACGAAAAACTCGTTCAGATCGGGTCGCTTCTGACAGGCACTCAACAAGATGACCTGGTTCATTTCTTTAGGAACAACTCCGACGTGTTTTCCTGGGCGCCTGCTGACATGCCTGGGATCGACCCCAAAGTCATATCTTATAAGCTCGGGGTAGATCCTATGGCCCGACCCGTCAGACAGAAAAAGCGAAGCTTCGCGCCGATCAAACATAAGGCTATCGAGGACGAGGTAGATCGGCTCCTCGCCGCCAACTTCATTCGGAATGTGCCCTATTCGAAGTGGTTAGCGAATGTGGTCCTGGTCAAGAAGTCGAGCGGGAAGTGGCGCATATGCGTCGACTTCACCGACATCAACAAGGCCTGCCCCAAAGGCAACTATCCCCTTCCCTGGATAGATCAGCTCGTCAACAGCTCGCAGGCCATGAGCTATTGATCTTCATGGATGCCTTCTTCGGCTACAATCAGATCCGTGAGAATCCGGCAGACGAAGATCTCACCGTATTCACAACGGACCGGGGGGTATAATGCTACAAGGTGATGCCATTTGGCCTCAAGAACGCCGGGGCTACGTACCAATGGTTGGTCAACCGCATGTTCAAGCCACAGATCGGCAGGAATATGGAAGTTTACATCGACGACATGCTCGTCAAGTCAGTCTCGTCGGCCGACCATGTCAAGGACATGAGCGAGGCCTTCGAGGTACTCCGCAAGTTCAAGATGAAGCTGAACCCCGCCAAGTGCGCATTCGGGGTTACCGGGGGAAAGTTCCCCGGTTTCATGGTCACCCACCGTGGTATCGAGGCTAACCCAGAAAAAATCGACGCTATCCTCAACATGACCTCGTCCAAGACCAACGTCGAGATCATGCGACTGACAGGGCGGGTAGCCGCGCTGTCACGTTTCATGTCGAGGTCTGGGGAAAAGTGCCTCCAATTCTTCAAAGCTCTCAGGAAAATTCCGAGGTTCGAGTGGTCAGAAGAGTGCCAGATCGCCTTTGACCAGTTAAAAGGAACCTTGCGACGCCACCGCTGCTCACCCGACTAGTTGAAGCGGACGAGCTATCGCTATATCTGGCGGTATCCGACCGAGCAGCGGGCTCAGCGCTCGTACGAGAGATCGACGGAGTGCAGAAGCCGGTATACTATGTGAGCCACGTCTTCAAAGACGCAGAAACGAGGTACCCAGCCATAGAGAAGATCGTTTTAGCACTCACTGTGGCCTCAAGGAAGCTACGACACTACTTCTAGGCACACACTATCCTCGTTCTCACCGAGCGCCCATTGGGGGCTATCCTGGCCTCACCCGAATCCTCAGGCCGCTTAGAGAAGTGGAGGTGGGAGCTGTCCCAGTTTGACATAAAACACCGCCCGAGGCAGGCTATCAAAGCATAAGCCCTGGTCGATTTCATCGTCGAATGCACCATCCCTAGCAAGGAACTGGAGTCTATGCCGACCCTCGCGGCTCAGCACCCGATCGAAGGGAAACCCGACTCGGTTCCTGAGTGGGTCATTTACGTCGACGGGTCTTCAACCGAGGAAGGCTATGGCGCCGGCCTCATCATCTGGGGCCTGAACGAGGCAGAAATGGAGTACTCTCTAAAGCTCGGATTCAAGGCCTCAAACAACGCGGCGGAGTACGAGGCCCTGCTGGCTGGACTGCGCATGGCCTCCGGGCTGGGGCTGAAGACAATTCGAATCTGCAGTGACTCAGTCCTAGTCATCGGCCAGGTGACCGGCCACTTCGAGGCTCGGGAACCTCTAATGGTGAAGTATCTGGCCGAAGTAAGAAAACTTCGGAAGAACTTCGACGAAGTCTAGGTAGAGCAAATACCCAGGCAGCTCAATGCCCAGGCCGACGCCCTGAGAAAGCTGGCTTCATCCTACTTGACCAACAAAAAACGGTCTATCTTCTTCGAGACCTTGCCACGGCCCAGCGTGGAAGACGGGGCAACAATACTTCATGTATATACGGCGCAGGAGGATGATCAAGACTGGAAGAAGCCCCTCGTGGAATTCCTAAGGAATGGTACACTCCCAGAAGATCGGAGAGCAGCCCGCCGTCTCCGGGCCAAAGCCCGTCGGTTCGGCTGGAGCAATGGGAACCTTTACAAAAAATCCTTCACTCAGCCCCTGCTCCGGTGCGTCGACCCCCACGAAGCCTACTACATCTTCCATGAAATCCATGAAGGGGTCGGCGGCACACATCAAGGGGCTCGAACTTTAATCCAGAAGGGTACTGCTGGCCAACTATTCACGAAGACGCCCAGAAGCTCGTCAGGAGATGCAAAAGTTGCCAGCTCCACGGAAGCATACCTCGCCTCTCTGCTACCGAGCTGACCGCGTTAACCTCCCTGTGGTCGTTCGCCCAGTGGGGATTGGACATCATAGGCCAGTTCCCCACCGGTGTGGGCGGGCACAAATATGTCCTCGTCGTAGTAGATTACTTCACGAAATGGATCGAGGCCATCCCCATCAGGAAACCGGATGCCGCCACGACCATCAAGTTCCTGCAGAACAACCTGATACTTCGGTTCGGCATCCCAAGGTGTATCATCACTGACCATGGGACGAACTTCGAAAATGAGAAAGTGATGGAGTTCTGCAACGAGTACCATATCCTCATGAAGTTTGCCGCGGTCGCACATCCCCAATGCAACGGGCAGGCTGAAGTCGCCAACCGGGACGTCCTCTGAGGCCTCCAAACTCGCCTAGAAGGACGCCAAGGAAGTCGGGTCGAGGAATTTCCCCAGGTCCTATGGGCCCGGTGCACGTCAAAGAAGACCTCCACCGGGGAAACCCCTTTCAGCCTCTGCTACGGGACCGAGGCAATGGTCCCAGCGGAGATCGGGCTACCCAGTCATCGGGCCGAACACTTCGACGACGAGCGGCTACCCTGCTCGGCTATCCCTGGCTGGTAGTTCCCTACCCCCACAACGCTAGGGATCTAAGCCCTCACCAAGAGGCAACTGAGCAGCTTCACTGCTCGGTCAATCCTTACTAGGCCTCTTACGACCCCTCCCGCACTAAGGATAAAAAGCCCTCGAAAGAGGCAACCGGGCCCGCCCTTTCAAGGTTATCCCTGGCTGGTAGCTCCCTACACCAACACACCACGGATCAAAGCCCTCGCCAAGAGGCACCGGGCAGCAACCCTGCTCGGCCATCCTTAAGGATCAAAAGCCCTCACCAAGATGCATCGGGCAGCAACCCTGCTCGGCCATCCTTAGTAGGCCTCTTACGACCCCTCTCGCGCTAAGGATAAAAAGCCCTCGAAAGAGGCAACCGGGCTCGCCCTTACTCGGTTATCCCTGGCTGGTAGCTTGCTACCCCAACACACCAGGGATCAAAGCCCTCACCAAGGGCACCGGGCAGCAACCCTGCTCGGCCATCCTTAAGGATCAAAGCCCTTACCAAGAGGCACCGGGCATCAACCCTGCTCGGCCATCCATAATAGGCCTCTTACGGCCCCTCTCGTGCTAAGGATAAAAAGCCCTCGAAAGTGGCAACCTGGCCCGCCCTCGCTCAGTTATCCCTGACTGGTAGCTCCCTACCCCAACACACCAGGGATCAAAGCCCTCGCCAAGAGACAATTGAGCAGCTTCACTGCTCGGTCAATCCTTAGTAGACCTCCCATGGCCCCTCCAGCGCTAAGAATCTAAGCCCTCACGAAGAGGCAGCTGCACGGCTCCCCTGCTCGGCTATCCCTGGCTGGTAGCTCCCTACCCCATAACGCCAGGGATCTAAGCCCTCACCAAGAGGCAACTGAGCAGCTTCACTGCTCGGTCAATCCTTAGTAGTCCCCTAACGGCCCCTCCCGCGCTAAGGATGAAAAGCCCTCGGAAGAGGCAACCGGGCCCGCCCTTGCTCAGTTATCCCTGGCTGGTAGCTCCCTACCCCAGCACACCAGGGATCGAAGCCCTCACCTAGAGGCACCGGGCAGCTACCCTGCTAGGTCTATCATCAACATACCTCTCAGAGCCTTCCACGTTAAGGAACATGACTTCACCAAGAGGCATCCGGTTCTACGTCTAAGCGATCTTCACCTCGACTTCACGGCCATGGAGATACCGTCTTCCCGCCGGTCTTCGCACACTTGGCAAATGATCAGATTCAATCCGACGTGTAATCGCTAGACGAAGAACCGGCACAACATGAAGGCAGAACTGTGCAAATACAAGTGTTTACCGACAAAAGAAAATACGAGCACAAACACTGCTGCAAAAACAAAAATATTTATTCACAAAGTCAAAGTCTTTACAAGGGTATTGTGGGCTCCCAGCCTTATCATATTACCCGAAGGCTTACAAAAGAGAAAGAAGGAAAAGCCAAAAAGTTTGGGCCGCAAGCCCAGCCTAGACCTCGCCTCCCTCATCACCATCGGCCGGAGGCATGACCACTGAAAGTGGGACCCGAGCATGAAGCTCACCGTCGGCAAACCCAGGAAACTTCTTCTTGACGGCATCAAAAGCTTTGTTCCATGCAATGGCGGAGGCCTCGCCGAGGTCGACGTAAAACTGGTCCGATCCCTTATAATCAGCCACCGCCTTTCTAGCTTGGATCTCGGCAACCTCCGCCGCCTGAAGCGCCGCCTCGGCATCCCGCCTGCTGGCATCCCTCGCCTTCTTCATGGCTGCAAAGCGATCAGCCAGTTACACCAATTTTGCCTCGATGACTTGGTGGGACTCACTCAGGCGGTGATATGACTCCCGGCACTTTGGAACGGCGAGCTCCGTGGCTGCCGACCGGGCTTCAAGGACGGCCATCCTCTCACTCTTTAGACACAACTCAAGTCGCAGATCCTCGGCCTTCGAAGAAGACTCTTCTGCTGACCTCGCAGCATGAATAGCCCCCTCGGCCTCCATACGAGTAACAAGGGCACAATGCTGAATGACCTGGCGGAAAACGGCAGAGAGACTTAGAGACACCTGAACTAAGGAGAGGGCGCTCGAAATAACACATGTGGGAGTACATACCTGAACCGCCTTCTGTGCGATAGCCGCCATTTGGGCCCTCAGGGTCTCCCGCGGCATCTGGCCCCCGGCCGATTCCTCCATACCAGCAAGAAGGCTGGCAGCAACGGAAATCCCTGACGGGACCACGAAATGGGCGTCCCCTTCCTGCATGGGAATTTCTTCCGGAATCTCCGTCGGCGGCACGCGAGAGACCGTCTTCTTCCTCTTAAGAGGAACCCCATCTTCGTCCTCTCCTGCATCCCTCGTCTGGGGCTCGGGAACCCGTGAATGCCTTTGGCCGCCGCCGGAATGATCGTCGGGAGCTCGTGACGGGGCAGATTGCCCCGCCGTCGGATGCGCATATAGTGCGGGGCTCGGGTCAGCCGGAGGCACAGCCGCACCGCCGGCCTCCCTCAGAGACCAAGCACCGAAGGCACCAAGAGTCCTGGATCGATCCATCTATCCTGGCAAAGGGAGAAGATGCTCGACTCAGAAAGAGAAGAAGAGGAAGAAAGAAGAGGAAGACATCTAACCTGATGGAGAAGTCATCGGGAATGCAGAGATCCGACCTGAAGAGGAGAGTGCCGAGCTAACAAGATCAAGAACGAGGAAAATATAAAGGAAGATGGGCCCTGAAGCGGACCCCACCTCTATTTATAGCCACTGGCATCCTCATCCAACGACGACGGTCGACTCCCGCCAAAAACAACTCTTCGCATTTAACGACCACGATCGCTCCACCTGTCGCACGCACGATGGCCGGATTCCATCAGACGCCAGAGCTCTGCGGCCCGTCGCGTCAGCCAACCAGCGCCCGACACGTGGTCTGTCGCTTCAGCAAAAGTATGCACGATTCGGCGCACCCTCTTTAATGCAAAGATCTCACCCTGATTCGCTGGCATCATCCAGAAAATACAACAGATTACTCGGGGACACGCCTGACGATACCTTCGAAAAGGAGTTCACCTCGGGTGACCCGGCAGACCACTCTCGACCCAACTTGTCAGATGGTCGGGACGAGAGTGGGGGGCTAATGATGATGCTCGGTATCAGTGATCTCCCAGACCATGACACATGGAAGATGACGTGTCCCAAAGCTCACGAGAAAGGACCTACAGTGGTCGACCAGTGGCCGACCAGGACACTCCTGTGCCCATCCCACAGACAAATACTGGCTCGCCACTGAGCCCCCTGCACAATCGGCCTCCTTGGCCTTACAGCTCGTCTCCGGGCTACCACAGAACCAAGATACCTCGGCTCTCCCGCTCATCCGCTAGCTCTCCCGCCGAGGTCATCTTCCTTGGTCTCAGCGACCGACCAACGGCACCGCTTACAGGCGCTACCGCCATCCCGCGAATTTCGCCATGCGCGAGATATCCGCCGGCCACATCTCACGTTTCACGCCACCACGATCCCCCATTAACGAGCCTGTCTCGCCATTAATGGAAGATCCCGCTAATCACGCGGGTGTGACGTCGGGAGCATAACGGCCTGCGTGATTCTCGCGTCTGCCCTGCCTACTGCCACCGCTATATAAACCCCTCTTCCAGATGGTTCAAGTAAGCCATTTTTACTCCACTAAGCCGTTACTCTGCTCGGATCTCTAGTCTAACTTGACCGTCGGAGGGTCCTCGGTGGTACAATCATCCCAGGACTTCCTTGCAGGTAGCTCGGCAACCACAACCTCAAACCCATTGAGATCCACACGCTTCAGGAGCCTACCTCCAGATCCACCCATCGCCGCCATCACAGATCAACGGAAGGTAATATCTTGATGCGCGGACCCGCCCCGCGTCATGATGTATCATTAAATATTAAGTTTCTAATCAAATTATGAGCGGTTGAAGCATTTTATCCTTATGCAATATATATTTAATTATGGTGTTTCCGTTCAAATTATGGGGGACGGACGGAAGTATCCAGTAAGGTTGGAGAGAAAATAAGAACTATGAAGAACTACTACAATTCTCCAAAGGAGTTGTGGAACCTTTAAAATGTTCTTGTTTTTTGTCTAATGTAACAAAAATAGATGATTTTGATGTAATTATTATTAATTAATATACTATTTAGCTGAGCTATGGTTTAACTTTTCATTTAAAAAAACAAAAAAAAAATATATGTAGCTTATCAATTAAGAGATCCATACATGCAGCTGCAATTTGTTGTAAATTAGCCACTACAATTAAGAGAGAGAGAGAGAGACAGTGCCAAAAAAAATTAAGAGAGAGAGAGAGCATGAGAATGAACATGCAGGGTGAAGAAACATCATCCGACAATAATGTAAATTTTTATTTTGTTTAAACTAGCCTAGCCTCATCCAAGTACACAACACACATCTAACCTATCCATAAATTTCCCCTGAAAGCGTTAATTTATGACCACTTACTCTTCCGAGACGCACTCTTCCCGGATGTAGAAGTGTCATACCAATTGATCAGCTATTGCTCTATGGTGTAATTAATAGATTTATGAATTATGTATGAGGATGGCCTATGAGAGAGAGACAGAGAGATATATGAAGGCAAGGCCATGCCATTCTGATGATGCTCACAAGTGGAAATTCCCAAGATCATGATACGTAGCGGATGACGTGTCCTGGGGGCTACGGAGTTGGAATAAGCCCGATGCATTGGAGACGTTACTTGGCACCTCGCCTCCAAGGTTGCATCCAGCCTTTCGAAGACCTCCTCGGAATACCTTCCATACTCGTCTAGCAATGAGTCATCAGCTCACTTTCGAGCAATCCCACAACTGAGCTTCCACGGCCTCCCTGCTTGTCTCCGAGCTGTTGCAAGATCTGAGCTTCCTCGGCCTCCCGGCTCGTCTCCGAGCCATCTGACAGGCCGACCTCCCCGGCGTCACGGTTTGTCTCCGAGTCATCTGACAGGCCGAGCTTCGTCGGCTTCCTCGATCAACCGAGAACGCGGAGCCTAAGCACCCCCGCAACGGCTCTGCGTATCTCACCAAGGTGAGATATCCGCCGCCCCACGCTCAGCGTCCCAAGCAGGCTTGTTCCTCCATTAATGAGCGGATCCCGCTATCAATATGGGCGTAACGAGGGGGCGTAACTGATGGCGAGGATCTCGCGCCGGCTCGCTCCACGCGACCACTATATAAACCTCTCTTTCAGACGACTCAGGTAACTACAACTCATTCCAATAAGTCGCTACGCTGCTCTAATTCCCCGGTACTTACTTGATCGTCGGAAGGTCCTACGGTGGCTTCCCACCTCGGGACTTCCCTTGCAGGCAGCTCAGCCTCAACAACATCCAACAACCCATTGGGATCCACACGCTCAATAACTCTCATACTCAATTTCAATCGTTCAAAATCGCTCGCTACCAGATCGACGGAGAACAACATCTGAGGGAGATCACAACCTCTATGAGTTGGCGCCGTTTGTGAGAACAATTCTAGAAGCTTCTCTACCCATAAAGTTGATCTTCCGCCCTCGACCCGATGGCGAGCAACGACCGCAACGATCCAAATACGAGCCGCCACACCCCCCACAACAGAGGAAGGAGCGGCTCGTCTCCAACGTCATCAACGCCTTGTCCGCTCGGATCGACAGGCTCATATCGATGGTGGATGCACTCGTCCGCGTTCAAGCGGCGGGTCCTACCCACCACACCGCAGTTCCCCATCCCTGGGATAACGACGTCCGCAGATGGACGGATGGCCATGCTCAGGCCCTCGATCTCACTCACGCTCATCTCAGCATCACCGAGCGCCGGCGTGCCGACTCCAGCTACTATGACCTGCATACGGCGAATGATTTCATGACCCGCTGGATGCCAGACAGCTCTACACCCTGATCTCGGGGAAGATTAGGCCGTTGCCCTAACACCCGCCACGCGCTCACACCCCTGAGGAGATGTCGGTCAGTTCGCCTACTTCCAGGCACGACCAACACCCCCAATCCCGCCGAGGCCGTGCAAACAGCGAACGTCGGGACAACTCAAGAAAGACCTCGCTTGAGAATTTAAGAAATTTGATAGAGCGGAATCGAAGCCGCACCATCGCGCAGATCCAGAGTGGGGGTAGCCACCACTCCGACTGTGCAGAATCCTCAGGGTACCACCACCAGCTTGAAGCTCTCGAAAAGAAAATTGAAGGCATACGACGAGATGGCCATATGTCCGGCGAAGGGGCCAGGTATTCCGCCGATTCACTTACAAAGCCCTTTACAGAAGAGCTACTGGTCGAGCACGTCTTGTCCAGGAATAAGCCGTCCAAAGTGGCCCTCTTCGACGGGAAGTCCGACCTGAAGGACTACTTGGATGCATTTATGGCGGGTATGAGCTTCCAAGATAACTCGGACGCGGCTCAATGCTGAGCTTTCCCTACTACCCTAATCCGGGCTTGCCGGGACTGATTCCGAGGGCTTGCGCCATGCTCCATCTCGACCTTCGACGAGCTAGCTACCCAATTCCTCGGTCATTTCGTCAGAAACCGACGACAGAAAAGGAAGGTCGACTACCTGTTCACTGTCAAGAGCGGAGAGAAGGAATCCTTCAAGGGGTATGTCACTCGCTTCTACAATGCCCTCCTGGAGGTTCCCGAGCAGCGCGATGAAATAGTTATCACCGCGCTGAGGTCGGGTCTTAGGCACAAAGAGTGGCTCCGTTCTTTTGCATTAGCGCAACCTAAGACCATGGCCGAAGTGAAAGCCTGGACCGAGCAAGAAATCCAACTCGAGTCAGAGGTGAACTCAAACCTGCCCCGAGGCGACCAGGAGGACAAAAAGAAAAGGGACAGGGAAGAGAAAAAGATGGTCGATCGTCCGAAATCTTACTCCCCGAGGTTTCAGGAGTATACTTCTCTAAACATTTCCCAGATCGAGCTGTTGGAGGAAGCTAAGGGCGAGAGGTTCGTAAAGCTCCCGCCAGTTACCCGTTTCCCCAATAAAAGAGCAAAGCTCTGTTTAAAATTTGAAAGTCAATGCTAAGAGTTAAAAACTCTGAGGCAGCGCCTCACGTGCCTTGTACGAGGGCGCCAGCGCCGAGAGTTAAAAACTCTGAGGCAGCGCCTCACGTGCCTCGCATGAGAGCGCCGACGCCGGAACTAAAATATCTCTGTTAAACAGAGCCATTGGATCAAAGATCCAACGGAGATGATAAATTATCAAAATACAGAATTAAATTCTGTTGAGGAAATATCCCTCAAATCTTTCCAAACAAGAAAAATTACGCTCTGTAAAACAGAGCACCGTTGGATTAAAAATCCAATGGTGATTAAAAATCACGTATCTACAGAATAAATACCGTGTCAGAAAATTTTTCCCTATTCTTGTTAAAAACAAGAAAAATATTTTCTGTAAAACAGAAGTTCTTGGATCAAAGATCCAACGGTGGGTAAAATCTCCAAATCAATCAGGATCTCTGAACGAGAGATTTCTTTAACTAAATCAACAGATGTGCTTTTACTATGAAAAGGACCCAAGACTTCAAGTCTTGTACAGAGAAACCCCCCATAAGCTTCAGAGCAAGTAAGAAGAAAGCTTTAAGAAGGAAGAAAGAAGAATACCTTTCTTCGAGGTAAATAAAAACAATAATAGAGATTAGAGTATCTCATCTGCATATCCAAAGGTTTAACACTCATAAAAGAACATAGTTCTTTCCCCGGATCTGAGATCCATGAGACAAGTCTCCCACAAATGAGAATTTAATTCTCATGGGGATGAACTTGTTCTTGGGGATCAAAGATCCAGAAAAGAACAGAGAATTGAACTCTTTAGAACAGAATACACAAAGAAAACCTAGCGCCAAGCACCTCACGTGTCCCTCACGTAGGCGCTGCTCAATAAAGAGAGCATAGGACTCAATGGTTGGCGCTCAGCGCCAAGTACCTCATGTCTCCCTCACGTGGGCGCTGCTTAATAAAGAGTGTTTAGCACTCAATGGTTGGCGCTCAGCACCAAGCGCCTCACGTGTCCTTGACGTGGGCGCTGCTCAATAAGGAGTGCCTAGCACTCGGTGGTTGGGGCTCAGCGCCAAGCGCTTCACGTGCTCCGCACAAGGACGCCATAAAGAGTGTTTAACACTCCATAAAAATAAAAGAAAAAAAAGAAAGAGGAAAATAAAGCAAAGTATAAATGTCAGAACCCATATGAATGCTCAGCATTATTTGCACAGAAAAGGGACTGAGCCCAAGCAAGTATTTAACACTTTATTCAAAGTCTGAGTGGGTTGAGTCTAAGTTGACCAAATCCCCAATTCAGTTCAACCGAGCCCATATGCTCATCTTTTTCCAAATTGGACTTAGTCCCAAACACGACTACAGATCTCCCAACGGACATTTTTTCAAGGGTACATCTTCTCATACCTCTGATACATGCCGTTGTAATTCTTCAGCGTCTTCAGAGAGGTGGTGGGCCCCGATAACCAACAACTTTTTGGTGCACTCCTAAATTGACGGGCACATCCCACTGCGGACCGCAACGTTCTTAAATTAGCAACGGACCGCAACGTCCTTAAACTAGCACAATGGAGCCCAAATGCTCTTTTGTTGGGTCTGAATGATCCCAAAATCCTGTTGAGTAGATCTTAGCCTAAAAATTAGACTAACGTATCCTCAACAAACATTTAAGTTGATCTTAATCTCAAACGAGATTAACGATCCTTAAATCAACCCAAACCCAAATCTAAAAATATACGGATTTGGACAAATCCACGCCCTACGGACAATAACATAAATTAGTCTCCGTATACAATCCATGGGAAACCGAAAATAAATCAAATACACATGACACGAAGTAACCTTCTGGAGCAGGAGAAAGTGGTTACCACGATGCGGTAACGTAATTAACTGCAGGGTCTTGCGCCAGCAGGGAAGAGCGTCCCCACAATCAAAAATCTCTGGCAAACGAGGGGGAATCTGATAAAGTCTGCTTCAACGGCCGCATCAGTTCAAACCTCAGATGCACGGTGCCATAAATCAACTTAGCATCTTCAGAGAGGTGGACGGATAAATCTAAATAGCATCTTCCCCCAAATTCAGGCAAGACGACCTACGCGGTTCTGTCTCCCGTTTTCGGCGGTAAACAGATTCTGGCATGCCCGGTGGGACCTTTTCCTCTTTCCACTCCACACTTCGTGTGTCGTGTTCGCGAACAAATCGCGGTTTAATATGGTTGCCCCTGGATTCAAGGTACTAAGATTTGGCGTTTTGCTCTTGTGCAGAAGATAACATCGATGGCTTCTAGCTGCACCAACTGCAAAAGTAACTCCTATTCCATCCCCGCCGGAGGAGTGACTTATGGGCTCCAAGCGGCCTCCGTCTTTGCAATGCCAGTGGAACAGATGACTCAGGCCACCACTAGACTGTTCTTTGGGACCATGATCCCGCCAGCAAGCTTCAATGCCTCAGTGCCATCACAAGAAGCTCCGAAGAAGTCGGTCTTTGATTGACTTGCAACCACTACGGCCCCTCTCAACGGGTCGTCCAAGTCTGCCACCTCGGTCTTTGATAGACCGAGCCAAAGCTCCAGTGGGCCTGCAAAGAGGCTCGCGATACCTGAGGGAGTTATCCCGAAGCAGATAGCCATTCCAGTTCCGGCCAATAAAGTCGTCGAAAGGGCTCCTCCTACTAAAGGATCGGTCTTCACAAGACCGGTCGTTCCAACTCCTGCTTCCGGCGAAGTCATTAAGACTGCTCCCTTTACCAAAAGGTCGGCCTTCGAAAGATTGACCGTCCCTTCTCAACGGACGTCAGTCTTCAATAGGCTGGCACCAGCAGTAGCCCTTCATCAGAGCAAGGGGCATGGCAAAGCCATTCCCGTATTCCCATAACGGAGGCAATCTCATCTGCACGACATGCTCGACGTCGCCACTGGCACCGCGTGGGAAGAGCTGGGGGCAACTCCCCCTCTGGACTTACCCCACCAGCTCCAATGGTGGAAATTGACGCTGCTGTTCCAACTGGGAACAGCTTTGATCCGCTCAGGAGGGTGCGAAAGAACTCTCCAATCACTGTACTGAAGAAGTCGCCTCCACATATTGAAAACACGGTACAGGCGAAGCCGAAACAGCCCACTCAGCGGCTGTCCTCCCGAATTCACAGAGTCTGGCGGAAAGTTCAGGATTCTGTGATCAACAAGGACTATTCTCGTCGACCGGAGAAAATGAAGGTTCGACAAGAGGGAAGTCGTCCCTCTAGCATGCAGCGAAGGACTTCTCGGGTGCCTGTTGCAACAGCCCCTCCAACTTCAGCCTCCCACAAAAAGAGAAGGCCTGAGAATCTCCCATCACCAGCGGCAAATCCCAAGCGTGATGGATCCAAATGCTCCAAGTCTGGGGGCATGGTAGTACACACGGTGTACATGTCTTCCGAAAAAGAGGAAAGCCGTACTTCCATGGGTCATCGACCACTCACACGGTCTATGACGAAAGCTCAGGAGCAACAACAAAAGCTCCATGAGATGCTAATGAAGATGTCAGCACTCACTGGGCTAAAAGAAAGCCCGGAAGCATCGTCTGAACAGAGCCGGGAGCAGGAGACCGACACCGAGTTCCTGCGGAGAATGATAGAAAGAAAGGATAAAGAGGACGTGGAACAGGCCGCTAATATAAAGCAGATGATGCTTCTATTCCAAGACATGGTTGGAATGATGATCCAGCCGGAATCTCCAGCCGAAGACCCTCCAATAATCATTGAAGAAGATAGAGGGGAAACGTCAAATCCTCCATCGGCTTTCTCGGCAACCAAGGAAGAAACGATCTCCAAGGCTGCCCTTGACGACTACATAGCTCAATAAATACGAGCTCATCAGGCAAGTGAAGCGGCTGGCCAAGTTGTCAGAACTGGGCGACCTTATCCAGGCTGGTACGATCAAATCAAATACCTGCCGGGATATACGATCCCTAAATTCCACGTGTATAAGGGGACAGGCAATCCCCATCAGCACGTCGCTCAGTTCAGAGCTCTATGTGGATATACTGGAGGCGACGACAAACCGCTGCTTCGCCAGTTCGTCGGTAGCTTGGTGGAGACATCATTTGAATGGTACTCGGAGCTTCCGAATTACTCCATCAAAATATTTACAGAAATAGAGCTACTGTTCACGCAACGTTTCGCAAGCACAAGAGAGAGCACCCCGATCACCTTATTAATCATTACCAGGGTGAAGCTGGGAGAAACCTGGGTTCAATACGTAATTTGGTGGCGGAACCTATGGTCAAAATGCAAACAACGCATAGAAGAAGCTCCTGCCGTGGGCATGTTCGTAGGGACCCTTGATCTTTAGGCGACTATATCCCAATTTATGATGTTCTTCAAGCCGACCACCTTCCAGGCCTTGATTGAAAAGCTGGCCCAAATGGACCAGATGGGCCATAGGCCGTCCTCTTTGAAAACGGATCCCCGGAATGAAAAGGGCAAAGGGAAAGTGACTTTCGTTGCCAACGCTAAAAAACAACCGAGTGACCCAAAACCGGTTGCTCGCCAAAGCAACCAACCACGATCTCTCGAAGAGAAGTTGAGACGTCCTTACTTGTTTTTCCGAGATAAGACGAGTAGACTGTTCGAACTGGCGGTGCGCAACAGGCTCATCACTCTGCCGGATCCGAGACGCCTACTGCATCCTGGTGACATCAACAGTCCCAACTACTGCCCCTATCACAGAGTAATGGGCTACCCAATCGAAGATTGCTACGTCTTCAAAAACTGGGTTGAGGACCAGTACCAGCAAGGCAAATTCGCGCTATCCGAAAACTGGAAGGTAAACCCGCCACAGCAGCACGCTCCTAAGAAGGTAGATACACTGGGGGCATCATTCTCATTTGTAGAAGAAGCTTCGTGGGAAGTTGTCCTTTTGGCTAAAACTAAAAGAATGCTGAAGGATCTTCAAGCATGCCCGGCAATCAGGTGGAAAAGCCCGCTGGAGCCCGAGATCATTGACGGGATGCTGAAACCGCGCTCAACACTGAAAGTTGGTAACGATGGACAAAACACCCAGGTCATGCCTTCAAAGTCTTCGAAGGAAAATAAGAAACCCATGCAGTTCGACGAAAATCGTACGGATCTGCAAAAATACATCGATTTACTGGAGGAATACAACCAAAAGGTGCGGACCCCAGTCACACTTGAAGAGTTCCTCAAGCATATTCTTGAGAACAGAGACAGTGACATTGATAAAGGAAATGGATCTTCAGAAGAACCCGAGGATTATGTAGTGAGTTGCTACATGATCTCTTACCTGTCGTTAAAAGACGAAGAAGCTCCATCGGCGGCGGAAAGCAACGCAAAGGAACTGGGGGCAAGACCGGCGTCAAAATCCATGAAACCGTCAGATGACCTGATTGATAAACTGCTGAACGAAGCCCTTCAAAAGAGCAAAGCTGACCGAGAGCATGAAACGGCCATATACTTAAAGGTCAAGCGTCGGCGTCAGGACGAAGAAGCTGCGGTAAGGAAGAGTCATAAGGTACTCCAACCAGATCGAAACATACCCGCGACAGACAAAAGCAGGTTTAAGATGGGGAAACGGTTCTCCAAAGCCATGTCAATGGGAATGAAGCTGGCACCTTTCAAAGGAAATACTCCTGGGAGTACGTGCCTCGACGAATCGAATGTACATTCGAACTACTGCTTATACTATCGGAGGGTTACGCACCCTACCGAAGAGTGCAATGCCTTCAAGAAGTGGTGGCAGGGATACGTGGCCCACCGATAACATTTCAAGAGGATGAAGCGTGAAGCTCGTCGACAGCGAAAAAATATGACAGATGAGCGCGGAAAACGACTGGCAGCTGTTATATGGTTGATACTAGTTTGAAAAAAGGGAAAACCTAAGTTCTCACATTCAGGAGCGATTCTGAGGAAGAAATAACCCTCGGCCCTCTCTTCAAGGAATCCACTGATTGATCTCAAAAACTATCTAATAACTGCAATCAAGAACGACGTCGCATGTAGCTAGCCGGTGAGTACGGGTCGGTCCATAAGGATGTTGTGAATTTCTTAATCGCGCTAACGAGTTAATTCTGATGGGAGTCGGATTGATTTATTAAATCTAAAAACTAAATTAATTTAGGGCAGTTGAATTAAAGATCTAACTATCTAACTAGGGCAAGGAATTAAATTTATACTAGGGCAGAGAATGAAAAATTACCTAGGGCAAGAATTTAAATTAATTACTTACTTTACAGATGGCTCTCTCCAAATATCAACACAAGACTTGTCAGATCTGAATTTCTGAAATGAAAAGAGGCATCGATGCTCTCCAAAAGAAATCTAAATTTTATTGATAAAAAAAGGCATAGGGAGGCATGAAAAGAATACAATGATTTAGAGTTCCTATTTATAGAGGATAGGAAACCCTAGGTTACAATTGATTCACACGTCTACATTTACCAAAATATCCTTAGGAAGACCTAGTCAAAGTAGACTCCAAGCTTTGGTAAAATTTTATGTCTCTGTCTCTATAAAAGGAAGTATTGGGCCTTGAAATTTCCTTTGTTGGCTCTTCTGTTTTTGGGCTTCCTTATTATTTGGTTCTTTTATTAAAATAGCTTCTATGTTTCTTCCAGATCTCCAGTGAACAATTGCGGTGGACTTTTAACCATTCGCTTTGTAATCTTGGACCTTGCATTGCCTTGTACTTTGTGAATTTTATCTTTGATGTAGGCTTGATCCAGAGTCTTCTGTTTGTTGGTCAAAGTCCACTTTTGTATCGTCTTTTCATCGTTTTCACTGTTTTCTGTCCAAGAACCTGTAACCTGTAATATGTAGCAGACATGCGTCAAAAGCACCTGTTTATTTATAAAACGAATAAGAATGGGGAATATAATAATGCAATATTATGGTATGAACAAATACCCCCAAACTTATCTTTTGCTCGTCCTCGAGCAAACTTATTTTTTATTCTCGACAAAAACCTAACCGCACTTTCGCAGGGAAACGCGATTGCACTGAGCTCGTGCAACAAGCCGTTAAACCTCTAGGTGTCCCTAGTAGGAGGAGTGTTGTCTCCTGAGGGTTTTCAGCGGATTACACCCACAAAATCCTATCAATTTGGCTTCTTCGACTTTAATTCTCCAATTAGGTTTTCTAACAAGGAATTCTATTATCGTCGACTCGTAAATTATCCACCTATATTCTTCACACTTCCTCATCATTAACTTAAGATTATATATGTTCTATAGACTTACTTAGCTTTCGGCATCTCTTAAGTTTTCCTTCTAGGGTTCCATCTCCACTTAGGAATTTTTATCAACTCTATTAAAGATACAAGTTCTATTCTTCATTCCCCTCTCTTATCTAAATCCCAATCACATACCCTTACGTGTGTGTATAAATCACCCCTACACTTGGAAATTCAAATCAAGCAATCATACTCTTGTCCGTTGTCCAAAACACTTATTAATTGGTGAATTTTTAATTGAATTTTGCTTACACATCCTTCATGCAACCGTTAATACTTCTTGAGGTACCAACAACCGATTACAAGATGTGTTTGCACATTAAAACGTAATTCCAAGTCTTGCAACACCCAAGGCTTTTTAGCAGTGACTCTCAAACCAGTTGGTCTAAGGCACTAGGTGATGAAGCACCCTTACTAAATATTTTTTTTCCCATTAATGCAGCCTTAAGTAATCACAAAAACCAGTGTTCATTTTTTTTTCTTTATTCACTTTTTTTCTTTTTTCTTTTATTTTCTTCGTACTAAAGACTTTAGACAAGAGCATTTCAAGGTCTTCTCTACTATTCCAAGTTTCAAGGTGCGTGTTAGTGCAATTTGTAGGGTATACATTTTCAGAATCTTGACTTAAGCTAGGAATTATTTTTCAAACTTATACTCTAATAAAAATATCAATACTTTTCCCTTGTTTTGACTTAGCCCAAGAATTGAACTCAAAATTTGCCTATTTCTAAATAAACTACAAAGACATACACTTTCTACCGTTAAACTTTAAGGAAGGTTATTTTTAGGGGTTTTAATTTACTAAGTCTAATATTTAGTTGTTCCTAGCTAAGTAACCTATTTGTCAAACTTAAGTCAAATAAGGCCAAAATTGAATACATTAATTTTTATAATTTTTGAAAATTTTCAATTTTTATGGGTTTTAAAATAAGTATGCAAATGCAAAAATATACACATGAATGCGAAGGAAGAAGACTTACCGAGCATACCCCCAAACTTAAACTTGACAGTGTCCTCACTGTCATGCTACACCAAGAGGGTTAAAATGTCGGCACTCCCCTGTTTATTTATTTATAAAAAAATTTATTTTTTTATTTTAATGTTTTGAATTTTTTTATTTTTATAGAAAAAGAAAACAAAAATATATATACATATATATAACAAGGTTCCCCCAAACTTAAGCTTGGCCTTACACAAGCCAAAGGTTAGCACCAACCATTCAAAAATCTTATCGTGGTAATGGTCGAGTTGGTGAAAGAATGGAGTGGAAAGAAAAGAAATGAGAAGCACACGAGACCGTGTGGAGGTAGAAACGGGATACGGTCTCAGTGGGGGAGAAGAATGGCGGAAAAGAGAAAGAAGTGGAGTATGATCTTGAGGGTGTAAATCGAGTGAATAAATTAGCGCAATTTGTGATGACTGATGTGTTAAAAGCGATTGTGCTAACCTATCAACCCGTCGAGAAATGGGGTCAAATCCCTCAAGATTCGCAAGAAAGTATGGATACGCTGAACTTAGTATTGGAAATGAAAGCGTAACGGTCTCTTGTACGGTCGGAACGATAGGAAGGACGAAAGGGAGTGAATTAGGGATAGTCTCATTCTCACCGTAGTAAACTGTCTCGAACTTGAAAGATTCCATCAATGGTTTGAAACGACTGTAAGCAACCGAGTCTGATGGTTCAACTAACTCATCTGAAAATTCAAAGGACTCAAACTCGGACGGTGAGTCTTCCACATCGTCCGAAAAAGTGAAACACTCGTAAGTGTTATCGGCTGGGAGAACTGTGTCAGATTCAAAGAGAAATTTTTCAAGCTCACAGTCTTCAAGTGTGATCTTTTGCGTGGTCGGAACGATGGAAAGGATGGAGGGTGATATAACAGTTAAAGGTTCAGGAGGATGAATTGGAAAATCCGACACATCAAACAAAAATGGTTCAACCTCAATATTATCCTCAATACTCTCCTCAATACTATCCTCATAATTCTCCTCATAATTATCCTCAATATTTAGCTCATCCTTGCCATTATCATCAAAATCAAGACGCATATGAAGTTCGGGAGAAACAATTAATGACTCGGGATGATGAATTGGACATAAAATTTCAATCAAATCGACAGGTTCATCATCCGAAATATTCCCGGCGTCTATATCCTCATTCAAGTGAAAATCAATTTTTTCTGACACCTCCTCAAAAGTATGGATATTGATAAATTTAGGTTCAAGATTGGAGGTGTAAAGATCGAAAGGATTAGGTGTGGTTTCACTCGAAAGAGTTTCTTCACAGTCTGGCAAATCAAGCACTACAAAGTCACACAACTCGTTTTTATTTTCAACTGGTGAACTATTTGGGACAATCGATGGAAAACCGGAGTTGTGGGATTCAATTGGGTATGGGTAGGTCTGATTTGGGAATGTGTAGAACTCACTCGCTCCTCTCAAATTCTCACTCTGTCCAACCGTCTCCTCATACATTGGAAAATTTGGAGCTAGTTGGAAACTAGCCGCCGGTTCACTAGGTTGAATAAGGGCGGCCACGGACGCATCCACATTCCTAACCATTTTGTTTGTTGCTGCAATATAAGCCTCCAACGACTGTTCCAAACTAGACATAGGTTGTGAAGGGGTTTCGGTAAAAGATTCGAAATTGTTTGGATACGTGAAACTCCCTAATGGCTGTGTAGAATCAATGTCTAGTGAAAGTGGGAAAGTCGGGCAGGACTGGTAGGAATTGGATAGTTGGACAGGGGTAGGGTCAACATGTGGAAAAAAAGGTGAATGGACTTGTTGATCCCTAGAACTAGATGTGTGGAGAGGGGTGAAAGATCGGCTACGAGATTGAGCAATATGCTCAGCAATTGACATCAGTTTAGGAGTTACAGCAGGACTTGAAAAAGTGGTATCAACATATGAAGGTGGTAAAGGTTGACTTGGTTGACACAAAGTGGGTTGCAAAGTCGAACTGTTTCTCCTAGACGCTTCTATTTGATCTTTCAAAGAAATTTTTGGCACGGAGGGATCTTCCTTAAAGCGACCGAAACAATTGACGTACGACGCAAAGTTAGGTTCGGGATACCAAAGTTCGGAAAGTGATTTATGATGTGGGGTACCCATGTTAGAAGAAAGGGGAAAAAGAAAGAAGGTAGGTGGTGCAAGGATTTCTTAGCGGCAAAAATTTGCAAGTTGTTAAAAAAAAATTCCTTTTTCCGTTTGCTCTTTATTTGGAAATTTTGCAAAAAGATTTTTGATAAAGGGCTAAGACATACTTTCGATCAACCAAAAATGCACAATCAGGCCTAGATCTAGGGTCACCTATGTCAACTAGACAGCTCCTAACTGTTCCAAAGGGCTAGAATCTCAAACCGCCTCTTCACCGCCAATTGCGGCCAGGTAAGTGCCAAGTAAGTGGGAGGCTCCCCGCTACAAGTAGCGGTCCTAATTAAGTAACCACTCGTCTTGGACACACTTGCCTAGACACCGCAAAGTCAGGTTAGGATTAACGGCTGATGCCTATAACTAGTCCTCTGTCCTATTGAGCTCGAAGTCCTTAGGGCCGAGTCTAGTATTTTTTTTTAATTAAGATATGGTCAATGCAAATGCCTTATGTGATTTCTGGGGTCCTGGGAAGGGTGATGAAATCCCCACCCAATTTGAATTGGTCA
The DNA here is from genome assembly GCA_030015575.1 of Agapanthus africanus. Lineage (NCBI taxonomy): Eukaryota > Viridiplantae > Streptophyta > Magnoliopsida > Asparagales > Amaryllidaceae > Agapanthus > Agapanthus africanus. The sequence goes on from CM057337.1 coordinate 682,216,883, forward strand.
AAAGCCCCTTAAAGTCAGTTTTAAAGATATGCAAAACAGAAAAATCACTTGCAATCAAATCTTTTTATTTTATGCGCGGCGCAAAAAATCCTGCACAAGATTTGTTATTTGGAAGGGAAGATTTTTAAGCGCAAAGAATCCTGTAGGAGATTTTTCAGAGGAGATATCAGAGATTTTCAGAGGAGGAGATCAGAAGACTTACAGTTTTTTTTTAATGAACCGCAGAGAAAGTTTGGGGATCTGATCTGCTGAGATGACCGCGGAACCGCCGCCCAAAGCCACCAACGACCGTAGATCCACCGCAAGGCGATGACGTCAGCAGGCGAATTTTTTTCACCAGATCGCGCGGTTGACTTGTTGACTCGGTCCTCCAAATTTCTTCTGTTGTCTGTTGTGATATTTCTCTGTTTGTTCGGATTTGATATTTGCTGTTTTGATCTCTGTAGATTTCCATATCCGAATTTGTTCATAGATCCTGCAAAATTCACACAAAAATACCCTTCCCAAAAATAACAGATGATATATTTTTATATTTTTATATTTTTCAGATTTTTCAGATTTTTTAATTTTGATTAACCCGAAATTCCAAAAAGAAAATAACACGCCATCCCCGGCAACGGCGCCATTTGATTGATCTCAAAAACTATCTAATAACCGCAATCAAGAACGGCGTCGGATGTAGCTAGCCGGTGAGTACGGGTCGGTCCACAGGGATGTTGTGAATTTTCTAATCGCGCTAACGAGTTATTTCTGATGGGAGTCGGATTGATTTATTAAATCTAAAAACTAAATTAATCTAGAGCAGTTGAATTAAAGATCTAACTATCTAACTAGGGCAAGGAATTAAATTTATACTAGGGCAGAGACTGAAAAATTACCTAGGGCAAGAATTTAAATTAATTACTTACTTTACAGATGGTTCTCTCCAAATATCAACACAAGACTTGTCAGATCTGAATTTCTGAAATGAAAAGAGGCATCGATGCCCTCCAAAAGAAATCTAAATTTTATTGATAAAAAGAGGCATAGGGGGGCATGAAAAGAATATAATGATTTAGAGTTCCTATTTATAGAGGATAGGAAACCTTAGGTTACAATTGATTCGCAAGTCTACATTTATCAAAATATCCTTAGGAAGACCTAGTCAAAGTAGACTCCAAGTTTTGGTAAAATTTTATGTCTCTGTCTCTGTAAAAAGAAGTATTGGGCCTTGAAATTTCCTTTGTTGGCTCTTCTGTTTTTAGGCTTCCTTATTATTTGGTTCTTTTATTAAAATAGTTTCTATATTTCTTCCAGATCTCCAGTGAACAATTACGGTGGACTTTTAACCGTTCGCTTTGTAATCTTGGACCTTGCATTGCCTTGTACTTTGTGAATTTTATCTTTGATGTAGGCTTGATCAAGAGTCTTCTGTTTGTTGGTTAAAGTCCACTTTTGCATCGTCTTTTCATCGTTTTCACTGTTTTCTGTCCAAGAACCTGTAACCTGTAATATGTAGTAGACATGCGTCAAAAGCACCTGTTTATTTATAAAACGAATAAGAATGGGGAATATAATAATACAATTTTATGGTGTGAACATCCACCCCTGGAAAAGAAGAAGAAGTGAAGAACTGTGAGAACATTCAGCTGCGTAACCGTACGTTGCCTGAAAAGAAGCTCATGCCTACAAACAAAGGTTTGAGCAAAAGAGACAAGGGGAAGGAAAAAGTCCCTGAGGAAATTGCCCTCGATGATAGAGTTGTTAAAGAGCTCACAGTCAAGGACCCGTCTAAGAAAAACAAGGTGGGTTATAATGTTCTGACACATCTGAGAAAGATACCTTCACAACTGAGCATACTGGATGCTCTCCTCATGTCCAAAGAGGCATGAGATTCTCTAATCAAGACGCTGCAAGAGCCTGATCAGTTCCAAACTTTCAATGTGGAAGAAAAGATGAAGGACGAGCTGGCAGAAGTTCACACAGCTGACATCACCTTCAGCGATGAACACCTCCTCCTCGGAACATTCGAGCACAACCGTCCTCTATATGTCACCGGGTACTGCCACGACATTAAGATAGACAAGATCCTGGTCGACAACGGGTCCTCTATCAATCTTCTCAATGTGAGGGTGCTAAAAGAGATCTGCATGAACGTTCAGCACCTGGCTCGGAACAAAATTACCATTTCCGGGTTCGACTCACAGTCATCACGGACGCTTGGGTCTGTGATATTGACGTTACACTGTAACAACCCTATTTGAATGCAATAAATCAAAAGTTTATCAAGATTCTTTCCCCAAATTTTTGAATTTTTATTTGTCCTCTAGAATATTTAATTTAGATTTTTCTCTGGAAACAATTTGGATATGGAAAATATTCAGTTTTTATATTATATGAATAATATCTTCTTAGCGACAGCAAAATAATATTCTTTCGTATCTGTTTACTGTTAAAATGAGAACGAGAAAATCTGCACCGAATCCCTAAATGCAACCAATTAAAGATATGTATCCTTATAATATATTTATAAAAATATTTTATATATATACACAACTTAATCTCTCTCCCCCTCATCTCTTACCCACATCTCTCTCTCTCTCTCTCTTTCCCCTACCGCTCGTCCCTCACCCACGAAAACCCTAACCCTAGTCGCCGCCGCCGCCGCCGCAGATCCCGACCCCTCCTCTCGCCTCCATCAACGCGGCGACCCTCTCCTCCCTCCTTCGCCCTCGCTCTCGTCCTCCTCCCATCGACGCCGCCTCCATCCCTCGCGCGGCCACAACCCCGATCTCCTCATCTCGTCCTACCACCGCAGCCAACATCCCTTCGCACAGCCATCTCCGACTCCACGACCTCCAGCGACCTGCACAGAGCATTCTCCCTCTGCCGCAGCCCTTGCCTTCACCTCGCAGCTGCTCCCCTCTCCTCCGACAGCGACGTCGCCTGCCCCATTACCTCACAGCTTTCCCATCGCCGGATCTGTGCACTCGACGCCTTCATGACTCGACTAGGACCCATCCAAACCCTAGCTTGATACCATCACCATCCTCTGTAAGTCTCCTTGATCCCTGTTCAAAAAAAAAAATAAAATATTTAACTAAAGTGATATGAAAACAGTGAACATTGAAAGAGAAATGGAAGATTTAAACTTTAGGTTGATGGGTTTGTTTATAAGTTATAAATATGTGTACATGGAGTTTATTTTGACAGTGAAATTATATTGGATAGTAGAATAAAACAGAGGACTTGAAGGAAGGAAAAATCAGAATTAAAACCCTAAGTTGATATAATTGCGTTTGGTTGTGTGACCGTATTTATGAGAATAATTATAGTTTAATCGATGATAAATTTATCTAGGCGGAGCATATAACTCAAATCCCAAGTCGCACCTTAGCTGAGATCGTGCCTGCATTTTGTACATCTTTTTCCGTGATCGCTATCCTCAGGCAAGTACTCTTGCTCTTTTCATTTTTGTCGATGCACCATCGGCAATTATCTAATTAGTTCTTAACCTGTACAAGTTTGGATATTAGAGGAAAGATGTTTCTTTCACAGTTTATCATCTGTCCTTATCGTAACACTTGCTAATATATAATGCTGACTGCTGCTTGCTTTTCGTTATGTAATACCATGACATGAATATTATGCACATGAATCCTTTTACATGCTTTATACACATTCGAGACTCATGTTGATTACATGTATAGAACATCTTGATTTGACATGCTTACTCGTGACCTTTATTATTTATCTTTCTTAAGTGAAATCATTAATTAGAGTGCTGGACTACATGCCATGACACCACTATTCACCAGTTTTATTTCTATACAATTACCATACTGCAAGTTCATGTCCTTTCAGCATTCTTAATTAGTGATTTTAATATCTACCATAGCAACTATACATACGTGGGTGTTGGGGTAGTTTGAGTGTGCGTTGTACAACAGGATCTCAGGAGTCCCATGCCGGCAGCTCGTACCGGGCTATAGCGGTCACATGATTACAGCTCGTACCGGGCTATAGCGGTCACATGATTACAGCTCGTACCGGGCTATAGCGGTCACATGATTACAGCTCGTACCGGGCTATAGCGGTCTCTTGTTCATTCCACAGTTGGGCCCGTGTTTCCTAGCCCTTGGGGCACCACTCTTGGGTTAGGAATACTCCTGCAGAGGTTGACGCACACACTCAAGCTTACGATAGGATAGTTTACCTTTTAATGGCCAGTTAGGTTATGACCTGATCCCTTACTTATGTTTCATAGTATTAGTGCATTTAATTAATTATATACATGCTTTCTTGCGCACAGGGCTTCACTTTTATATATTCTTGTTGTTATGTTACACACACTTTATACGTTGAGTACTTGTTGGGATGTTCTGACATCCCTGAGATTTGCCATCTCAGGTTTAGAGACAGATCTGCAGGCTGAGCAGGAACAGAGCGGCTATCAGGACTTTGCTGGAGATCAGTAATCGTAAGTTATTTTCCTTTACTTTTAACTCTTAGCATGTGCGCCCTTATGGGACGTTAGGACTTTTGTATCTCTTTCGGATCTTATTTTATTCCGAATCTTCTGTTTTTGGATCTTTAATTGCATCAATTATCTAGTGGACCCATTTTAGGATTTCTTGTGGTTTCATTGCAGCATGATTATTAGTATTATTTCTTTTGCTCTTGGATTTTATATTGACAGGTTAATCTAGACAGCCTTATGTGACTATGGAAGGACTTTTCCTTACCGTAGGTAGCATGGCTGGCCTTCGTCGCTTCCCGTACTTTACATTTTGGGATGCGGGGCGTGACAAGGTTTTGTTGGTATCAGAGCCCAGGCTGACTTCAAAGTTAATCTTGGTTCTACCGACCTTTTAGGTTAGAAACGCATGTCTAAGTTTTCCCCAGTATGTCATGCTGCAGATTCCGTTGACTCTGACCGTAGGATTCGGGCGACTTACATAGAATTACGATATTGAGCCCATGTACCGCGGCATGGATACAATACGGTATTCTGTATGAGTAACTTAGAGTCCTACACTTGTTCTGTATTCTTTGAATTGATTATTTTCCTTATCTCTTTGCTTCACTCAGTTTTAATATTTTGAATTTAAACCTCGTTTTCGTTGCTAAATCTCGTCGTTCGTTTTGACTTCAGAATCATGGCTGAAGAAAATTTGCGAGTATATGGGAGACGTGACAACAATACTGCACTGCTTGGAGTTATACGTGGCATGCTGGAGAGCCAACAGTAGCAGACCGAATTGCTACAAGGGGGCTTACTTGCTTCTCAGCAGACCGCTACTGCGGCCCTGAACAAGGTGGCTGAGGTTCGTGAAGGTAGACGCCCGGGCAGCGTCGCCGATTTCAGGAGACTACAGCCGGCAGTTTTCACTGGCACAGGCGGACCACTGGATGCCGAGCAGTGGGTTGTCGACATGGGGAATTTGCTGTCAGCCGCCCGGGTTCCTGAAGAGGACAAAGTGGATATGGTCAAGATTCAACTGCAGGATATTGCTAGAATTTGGTGGCTCGCAGAAGAGAACAGGTTGAAGAAACCGATCACATGGACTGATTTCTCTACGGTTTTTCTTGGGAAATTCTTCCCTAAATCGGCCAGGATCGAAATGGAACAGCAATTTATCAATCTTCGTCAGAGAGATCGCACAGTGGACGAGGTAGCGGCCGAGTTTATCCGACTCAGTCGTTTTGCTCCTTCAATGGTAGCCCAGGAAGAGGATAGGGCTAGAAGATTCTTACAGTGTCTCACTCTGGAAATACAAGAGAAGTTAGCTTCACATGATCTGAGGACTTATTCGGAAGTATTAGATGCGGCCCGCAGAATTGAGACAGTTATGGATAAGAGGAAGAAACTTCAGAGTGGAAGATTCAAACGGCCCGTGAATCAAACTTCAGGGAGGATTCCAGTTAGACAGCATGGAGGAGTTCAGATGAAGCGTACCGCAACCCCACCACAACGGGAATCTACAGTTTGTGGATACTGTCGGATACCGGGACACATCGAGAGAAATTGCCGCCGCGCTAAGGGTCTATGTCTGATTTGTGGTGCTAGTGACCATCAGATTGGGAGTTGTCCAAGGAGAGCAGAGCGCAACCAACCTCAGAAAGGACTTGTCCCTCAGGAGCAACTTTTTGAGCAGAGGCGAGGAAACACAGGTCGTGGATAGGGACGGGCCTTTACAATGACAGCTGAGCAGGCAGAAGCATCGGAGGATGTCGTTTCAGGTACCGTTCAAATTTGTTCTGTTCCTGCTAGAGCACTTTTCGATTCTGGAGCTTCGCATTGTTTTATGTCTTTGGATTTTGCCACAACACATTCTATTGCACACAAAACACTGACTAGAGGTTGGGACATTCACACTGGAAATGGAGTAGTTACCACCAACCTAGAGTGCAAGTTTTGTCCGATTGTGATTTGCGGCAGGGAGCTTTTCGCAGATTTCCTGTTGATTGGGACCGGTAGTTATGATGTCATCTTAGGAATGGATTGGTTGGGCACCTTTCACGCACATATTGATTGTCGGGCCAAAACTGTAAACTTTCGCATTCCTAACCACCCAGAGTTCGTGTTCATTGGAGGGAGCAAATCTCTGGGACCCATAAAGTTTAGAGCAAAGCCGACGTGTGACATACTGGCATCAATGGAGGTTGATATGAGTTCGGCACCGGTCGTAGTTCGGGAATTTTTGGATGTCTTTCCTGAGGACTTACCCGGCTTACCCCCGCCTCGTGCTTTGGGGTTTTCGATAGAATTATTGTCAGGAACGGCACCAATTTCTAAGTCACCCTACAGGATGGCACCAGTTGAATTAGAGGAATTGAAGAAGCAGATAGAAGACCGCCTCAGCAAAGGATTCATTCGCCCGAGTACTTCTCCGTGGGACGCTCCAGTTTTACTAGTAAAGAAGAAGGACGGCTCGTTGCGCATGTGCATCGACTACCGAGAGTTGAACCGGGTTACGATTAAAAACAAGTACCCTATACCTCGGATCGATGATTTGTTCGATCAATTATGTGGTGCTCGAGTGTTCTCTAAGTTGGATCTTCGGTTGGGGTATCATCAAGTTCGTGTTAAAGCGGAGGATGTATGCAAAACAGCCTTCAGAACTCGATACGGTCATTATGAATTCTTGGTAATGCCATTCGGTGTTACTAATGCCCCAGCCGTGTTCATGGATTTAATGAACCGAGTTTTCTCCCAGTACCTTGATCAGTTTGTCGTAGTTTTCATCGACGACATTCTTGTGTACTCCAAAAGCAAGGAGGAGCATGCCGAGCATTTGAGGATCGTTTTGCAAATACTGAGGCAAGAAAAGTTTTACGCCAAGCTTAGTAAATGCAAGTTTTGGCTTGAACAAGTTCAATTTTTGGGCCACATCGTTTCTGGAGACGGTGTATCAGTAGATCCGGCGAAGATTGAAGCAGTGAAGGATTGGCCAGCACCAAAGTCAGTAGCAGAGATTAGAAGTTTCCTGGGACTCGCAGGCTACTACCGCAGATTTGTTAAAGATTTTGCACGAGTGGCTGAGCCATTGACAAGACTTACTCGAAAGGGGATACCATTCGTATGGTCAGAAGAGTGCAACCGAGCGTTCGAATTATTGAAGGAGAAACTCACAACCGCACCCATATTGACCGTACCAGATGGGACAGGAGGACTGGTGATTCATAACGACGCTTCCGGTAAGGGGCTAGGCTGTGTCTTGATGCAACATGGGAGTGTTGTCGCTTATGCCTCGCGTCAACTGAGGACACACGAGAAGAATTACCCAACTCACGATTTAGAGTTGGCCGCTGTAATCTTTGCTTTGAAAATTTGGAGGCATTATCTTTTGGGAGAACGGGTGGAAATTTTTACGGACCATAAGAGCTTGAAATACGTATTCACGCAGAAGGAGCTAAATATGAGACAGCGTAGGTGGTTGGAGTTCATGGCTGATTATGATATCGATTTGAAATATCATCCAGGGAAAGTAAATGTGGTACCGGATGCTCTCAGTCGGAGACCAACAGCGATGTGGTTGACTGGCCAGAAGGAACTCATTGATGAATTTCGAAGGCTCAATCTAGAAGTGGTAGAGCAGGGGACGCCCGGACAATATTGGCAACTGCAGGTGCAGTCTTTGTTAGTTGATCGTATTAAAGCTGCACAGACTGGGGACCCGCAATTGCAGAAACTCCGCGGGTTAGTAGAGGCAGGATTGAGAACAGACCTATTGATACACGAAGATGGCTCTTTAAGATTCGGCAGTCGATTATGCGTGCCAAAGGGCGACGTTCGAGAGGAAGTGTTGAAGGAAGCTCACAGTTCAGCTTATTCGGTGCACCCGGGTGGGACAATATTGGCAACTGCAGGTGCAGTCTTCGTTAGTTGATCGTATTAAAGCTGCATAGACTGGGGACCCGCAATTGCAGAAACTCCGCGGGTTAGTAGAGGCAGGATTGAGAACAGACCTATTGATACACGAAGATGGCTCTTTAAGATTCGGCAGTCGATTATGCGTGCCAAAGGGCGACGTTCGAGAGGAAGTGTTGAAGGAAGCTCACAGTTCAGCTTATTCGGTGCACCCGGGTGGTACCAAGATGTATAGGGACATTAAACAACACTTTTGGTGGAATGGCATGAAGAGAGAGATTGCCCGCTATGTGTCGAAGTGCTTAGTATGCCAGCAGGTGAAGGCCGAACATCAGCGAGTGGCCGGCCTATTGCAACCACTTCCCATTCCCCAATGGAAGTGGGAACACATCACTATGGACTTCGTGACGGCTTTACCACGGAGTCCTAAGGGCAATAATGCTATTTGGGTTATCGTCGACCGTCTCACAAAGGCGGCCCATTTTCTACCCTTTCGAGTGGGACAATCGACGGAGACATTGGCAGAGAAGTATATGCAAGAGATCGTACGGTTGCATGGGGTGCCTATCACTATAGTATCGGACCGAGACACGAGATTCCTCTCACATTTCTGGAGAAGCCTACAAGAGAGTTTAGGCACTCGTCTTCGCTACAGCACAGCTTACCATCCCCAGACTGACGGGCAGTCTGAACGTACGATACAGATACTAGAAGATATGTTGAGAGCCTGTATGCTAGATTTCAAGGGATCATGGGAGGATCATCTTCACTTGGTGGAATTCTCGTATAATAATGGCTATCAGGCTAGTATCCAGATGGCACCGTTCGAGGCACTTTACGGACGTAAATGTCGTTCTCCACTTTGCTGGGATGATGTGGGTGAGCGAAGATTATTGGGACCGGAGCTCGTAACCCAAACAGTTGAGAAAGTCCAGTTGATCAGGGACCGTATCAAGACAGCACAGGATCGTCAGAAGAGCTGGGCAGATACTAGTCGAAGACCTCTCGAGTTTGGAGTAGGAGAGCATGCCTTCCTTAAGATTTCGCCGACTCAAGGAGTGATTAGATTCGGTAGTCGTGGGAAACTCAGTCCCCGATTTATTGGACTATTCGAGATTGTGGAACGCGTTGGAGCAGTGGCTTACAGATTGGCATTACCACCTTCTTTGGCTGGTGTGCACGACGTATTCCATGTATCGCAGTTGCGTCGGTACGTTCGTGATGACAGTCATGTTCTCGATCACTCTGAATTAACCTTGAGCACCGATCTCTCGTATGAAGAGCAACCTACAGCCATTGTCGACCGTAAGGAGAAGGTTTTGAGAAACAAGATCATCCCTCTAGTTCTTGTATCTTGGGGCAGACGTTCTCGCGGGGAATCTACTTGGGAGCGCGAGGACACGATTCGTCAAAAGTACCCACACTTGTTTTCTTGATCTTGTAGTCGTCCTTCCAATTTCGAGGACGAAATTTTCTGTAAGGTGGGTAGGATGTAACAACCCTATTTGAATGCAATAAATCAAAAGTTTATCAAGATTCTTTCCCCAAATTTTTGAATTTTTATTTGGCCTCTAGAATATTTAATTTAGATTTTTCTCTGGAAACAATTTGGATATGGAAAATATTCAGTTTTTATATTATATGAATAATATCTTCTTAGCGACAGCAAAATAATATTCTTTCGTATCTGTTTACTGTTAAAATGAGAACGAGAAAATCTGCACCGAATCCCTAAATGCAACCAATTAAAGATATGTATCCTTATAATATATTTATAAAAATATTTTATATATATACACAACTTAATCTCTCTCCCCCTCATCTCTTACCCACATCTCTCTCTCTCTCTCTCTTTTTCCCCTACCGCTCGTCCCTCACCCACGAAAACCCTAACCCTAGTCGCCGCCGCCGCCGCCGCCGATCCCGACCCCTCCTCTCTTCTCCATCAACGCGGCGACCCTCTCCTCCCTCCTTCGCCCTCGCTCTCGTCCTCCTCCCGTTGACGCCGCCTCCATCCCTCGCGCGGCCACAACCCCGATCTCCTCATCTCGTCCTACCACCGCATCCAACATCCCTTCGCACAGCCATCTCCGACTCCACGACCTCCAGCGACCTGCACAGAGCATTCTCCCTCCGCCGCAGCCCTTGCCTTCACCTCGCAGCTGCTCCCCTCTCCTCCGACAGCGACGTCGCCTGCCCCATTACCTCACAGCTTTCCCATCGCCGGATCTGTGCACTCGACGCCTTCACGACTCGACTAGGACCCATCCAAACCCTAGCTTGATACCATCACCATCCTCTGTAAGTCTCCTTGATCCCTGTTCAAAAAAAAAAATATTTAACTAAAGTGATATGAAAACAGTGAACATTGAAAGAGAAATGGAAGATTTAAACTTTAGGTTGATGGGTTTGTTTATAAGTTATAAATATGTGTACATGGAGTTTATTTTGACAGTGAAATTATATTGGATAGTAGAATAAAACAGAGGACTTGAAGGAAGGAAAAATCAGAATTAAAACCCTAAGTTGATATAATTGCGTTTGGTTGTGTGACCGTATTTATGAGAATAATTATAGTTTAATCGATGATAAATTTATCTAGGCGGAGCATATAACTCAAATCCCAAGTCGCACCTTAGCTGAGATCGTGCCTGCATTTTGTACATCTTTTTCCGTGATCGCTATCCTCAGGCAAGTACTCTTGCTCTTTTCATTTTTGTCGATGCACCATCGGCAATTATCTAATTAGTTCTTAACCTGTACAAGTTTGGATATTAGAGGAAAGATGTTTCTTTCACAGTTTATCATCTGTCCTTATCGTAACACTTGCTAATATATAATGCTGACTGCTGCTTGCTTTTCGTTATGTAATACCATGACATGAATATTATGCACATGAATCCTTTTACATGCTTTATACACATTCGAGACTCATGTTGATTACATGTATAGAACATCTTGATTTGACATGCTTACTCGTGACCTTTATTATTTATCTTTCTTAAGTGAAATCATTAATTAGAGTGCTGGACTACATGCCATGACACCACTATTCACCAGTTTTATTTCTATACAATTACCATACTGCAAGTTCATGTCCTTTCAGCATTCTTAATTAGTGATTTTAATATCTACCATAGCAACTATACATACGTGGGTGTTGGGGTAGTTTGAGTGTGCGTTGTACAACAGGATCTCAGGAGTCCCATGCCGGCAGCTCGTACCGGGCTATAGCGGTCACATGATTACAGCTCGTACCGGGCTATAGCGGTCACATGATTACAGCTCGTACCGGGCTATAGCGGTCACATGATTACAGCTCGTACCGGGCTATAGCGGTCTCTTGTTCATTCCACAGTTGGGCCCGTGTTTCCTAGCCCTTGGGGCACCACTCTTGGGTTAGGAATACTCCTGCAGAGGTTGACGCACACACTCAAGCTTACGATAGGATAGTTTACCTTTTAATGGCCAGTTAGGTTATGACCTGATCCCTTACTTATGTTTCATAGTATTAGTGCATTTAATTAATTATATACATGCTTTCTTGCGCACAGGGCTTCACTTTTATATATTCTTGTTGTTATGTTACACACACTTTATACGTTGAGTACTTGTTGGGATGTTCTGACATCCCTGAGATTTGCCATCTCAGGTTTAGAGACAGATCTGCAGGCTGAGCAGGAACAGAGCGGCTATCAGGACTTTGCTGGAGATCAGTAATCGTAGGTTATTTTCCTTTACTTTTAACTCTTAGCATGTGCGCCCTTATGGGACGTTAGGACTTTTGTATCTCTTTCGGATCTTATTTTATTCCGAATCTTCTGTTTTTGGATCTTTAATTGCATCAATTATCTAGTGGACCCATTTTAGGATTTCTTGTGGTTTCATTGCAGCATGATTATTAGTATTATTTCTTTTGCTCTTGGATTTTATATTGACAGGTTAATCTAGACAGCCTTATGTGACTATGGAAGGACTTTTCCTTACCGTAGGTAGCATGGCTGGCCTTCGTCGCTTCCCGTACTTTACATTTTGGGATGCGGGGCGTGACATTACACTTTAGGATGCTCATCACTGACATCAAATTTCATGTCATTGACACCATGACCTGCTATAACACTCTGCTCGGCCGGCCTTGGTTACACGAATACAACATCATCCCTTCTACACAACATTAATGTACGAAGTACTTCAAAGACGACCTCGAGTACACAGTTACAGGGGAGCTAAACCCATTCTCCGTAAATGAAGTCCGCAAATATAAAGACACCAAGTACTTCTTACCAGACTTCGAAGACACAGAAAGATATCGTAAACCGGAGAATAAATAAAAAGCCGTCGCTACTATCCGGATCTTCGGGAGCGTTACCGAAGAGGAGGAAGAGATAGTCTTCTCGAGGCAACTCCAAGACAGCAGGCCAGGGCCAGCTACTCTTATGTTGGTCTTTGGTAGTGACTCTGAGGACGAGATCAACGCCGTGTTCCTCATTCGCCCATCCGCATAAACCTTCGCTGAAACTGATCAGAGTTTACAAATTACCATGTTTCTGCAACGGCATTACAGGTAACTCGATGCGCTTGATACATACAGCGTACAAGAGCTGCATACCTTCTACGTCCCCCCAGGCGAAGAGGTGAAAAGGCGATCCTCTTCTATCAATCCACGGAGACCAAAGCGGAGAAAGAAGTCTAGCATGGTGCCGATCTTACGCTTGACAGGCTTCAACCAATCCGTCTTCCCAGATATTACGCAGAGGGATTGAAAAGGCTGTTAAGATGCCAAGGCGTACCCTTCAAACAAACCGCTCGACAAGTCCAGTTCTACAACAAGATTTGGGATATTCCCGTGACTCAGCGAAAGATTCCCAATGGGAGGATGGAGACGACTGAGCTTGGATACGTTCGGTCTAAGAAACGGGAGCAATTCCATGGTTTCCATGTCATAAATAACCCTGGTGGAGAAGCGAATGCATTTCCAGATAGCGTTGATATCGAACCAGAGCGAGATCCCGCTGTGAGAATACTAACCTCGTCATTCAAAGAACAGATTGACAAGCTAATAAGGGAAGCGGGTCAGAAGGTTCGGGATGACCACAGCTATGAAATGGCCATTTACGAGAAAGCCAGAACGCAACGTCTCATTCAGCAGGCTATGGAGGATGATGATGCCCTTCACCCTCAGCCCGCTGTGCGCTCTCATGGCAAGGAAAAATCTTGACGCAGAAGCAACAACAAGGTGAAGAATGACAATGACGCTCGAAAACAGCGAAGCGGATTCAAGAATCCACGTGATCGAGAGAAAGTCAGATGGAATCCGTCTTTTATGAAGAAGATAGATCGAGAGTACTCATTCCCCCAAAACAAGACAAGGAAAATATTCGACCTTGTCATGAAGTATTAAATGATGACGCTCTCAGAGTCTCAGCACCCTGAGCAAATAAACGAGGTCTATCATCCAGCTTATTGCTCCTACCACCGAGCAATAGGACATCCTCTTAAAAATTGCTTCACCTTCAAAGTCTGGGTCGAAGAACAGTATCAGCAAGGCATGTTTGCTCTGTCCGACAATTGGAGGGTAGCCCCACCATGAAAGCATGAGCCAAGAGCAACCTACACTGTGAGGGAAAGTCCACATCAACATCGAGCTTGGAAATGAGCTCGTACTTGCCACATTATAACATTCTCAAAAGAGGGAGAGCACAAGAATGTGGATGACCTTTTCCAATGCTTCGCAAAAGAAGATGAGGATGAGGTGATCTCAGAATTTCCACCGGCGCCAAAAGAGCTGGAGGATGGGATACATACCACGGCGGACAATCTGAGGAAAATCGACCTGGGGACGACAAACGATCCGAGGCCAACGTTCGTCAGTGAGCTGCTGTCTGAAGAGCAGGTGGCTACACTAAAAGACGTGCTTATGAAGTATAAAGACTGCTTCGCATAGAACTATTCCGAGATGCCAGGATTAGATCCAGAGATAGCTGTGCATAAACTGGCTATATCGCCAGACGTTAAGCCAGTCAAGCAGGCGCTAAGAAGAATGCGGCTCGAACATGAGATGAGTATCAATGCTGAATTCAAGAAGCTAATTGACTCTAGCTTCATCCAAGAAGTTCAATACCCCGACTGGATCGCCAACATTGTCCCAGTGATGAAGAAAAATAGGACGGTGCACGTCTGCGTGGACTTTCGAGACCTCAATAAAGCTTGCCCGAAGGATGACTTCCCCGTACCGGTTACCGAGCTGATGATAGATAACCCGTCAACTTATGAAGTCTTCTCCTTCATGGATGGGTCTTCAGGGTACAATCAAATAAAGATGCATCCCGAAGACCGAAAGCATACTGCCTTCCGGACTCCGCTGGGCATATTTTGCTATAAAGTGATGCCCTTCGGTCTGAAGAACGCTGGCGCTACCTACCAGAGGGCCATGACGAAGATCTTTGATAACCTCATCCATGAGATCGTTGAATGCTATATCGATGACCTTATGATGAAAAGCAAATCGTACGAGGAACACTGGGAACATATGAAAACAGTGTTCCAGCACCTTCGGAAGTACAACCTGAAGATGAACCCCCTGAAATGCGCGTTTGGAGTTTCCTCAGGAAAATTCTTAGGATTCATTGTACGACATCGAGGCATCGATATAGACCCATCAAAGATCAAGGCGATTATGGAAATGCCCTCGCCAAGAACTCTTAAGCAACTGCGGTCTCTCCAAGGAAAGCTCGCGTATATCCGACGGTTCATAGCCAACCTCTCCGGAAAATTCCGCCCCTACAACCATCTAACGAAGAAAGGGACCCCGTTCATTTGGGATCGTAAATGCCAAAGTGCACTAGATGAAATCAAGCAATATCTGCTGAACCTGCCAGTACTGACCGCTCCGGTCAAGGAAAAGCCTCTCATCCTCCTGTACACAACAGCCCTTGAAGGTTCTTTAGGCGCACTATGGGCACAGGAGAACGACCAGGGGAAGGAGAGAGCTCTCTATTATTTGAGTCGAGTTTTCCTGGGGGCACAAAACAACTACTCCCCCATCGAAAAGCATTGTCTGGCACTGATCTTCATGATAACGAAGCTTCGACATTATGCCTTAGCACATGAGATCCATCTCATATCAAAGGTGGATCCTCTCAAGTATTTGATATCAAGAGCCATACTAACGGGAATACTTGCCAAATGGGCCCTCCTCTTGATGGATTTCTCGATAGTATATCGACCCCTCAAGGTAGTAAAAGGCCAGGCCATCGCCGACATTCTCGTTGAGCATCCGATACCAGCCGACTCTCTCTTAAATTGCGAATTGCTAGATGAACACGCGTTCAACACAATCGAAGGGAAGACGGAGGAAAATAATGTCCAATAGGAACTCTACTTCGACGGAGCGTCTTCCATGAAGAAGCGAAAGCAAAACACCCCTATAATTAAAGCTGGGGTGGGACTTATCTTCGTGACTCCACAAGGAGGGATAATGCGTTTTGCCCTTTCCTTAACGGAGCCAAGAACAAACAACGAAGCAGAATATGAAGTTTTGATAGTAGGTCTCGAGATCGCTGTCGACATGCGAATCAAAAACCTCCTCATACATGGAGACTCCCAGCTCGTTAGCTAAGTTAATGGCGACTATCAGACGTGCAAGCCAGAATTGGTAAAATATGGCGAGAGAGTGCAGCAATTGCTGACACAAATCCTCTCCTACATCTTGGAAAGCATACCGCGTGCGGAAAATAGTAAGGCGGATGCATTAGCCAAGCTTGCTAAGGAATTGGCTGACGAAAACCTCAATGATGTAAGGATCGTTGTGCAAAGCCGCCGAATTCTCACGCCAGCAGAAATATCTTCGGAGTCGTCTGAAGGAGAGGAAACAACCAAACAAGCAGCTTTCCAAATAGAAGATGAAGAAAAGAGTAAGGATTGGAGAGAAGTCTTCATAGACTATTTCAAATCCCATCGAACGCCCGAAAGCGCATCTTCAAGACATCAGCTCATGAAACTGTTTCCCCAACCAGAGCAAAGCTCTGTTCAAATTCCGAGATTTCAAATCCAGAAACGAGCTATGTCTTTCGCCTTCATCAATGATACTCTATATAAGAGATCGCTTGACAGTTTGTGGCTAAGGTGCCTGGGACCGGAAGAAGCAAGGAGAGTCGTCTAAGAAACTCATGACGGACTCTGCGGTTCTCATCAAGCCGGGCCAAAGATGAAGCTGAAGATCAAAAGAATGGGTTACTACTAGCCCACGATGATTCATGATTGCCTCGAATATGCGAAGCAGTGTCACTCGTGCCAAATTCACGGGGACTTCATCCACCAGCATCCGAATCCGCTACACCCAACACTGGCTAGCTGGCCGTTTGAAATGTGGGGAACCGATATAATTGGGCCCATCGAACCAGCATCGTCCAAGGGGCATCGGTTCATATTAGAAACAACCGATTACTTCTCTAAGTGGTAAGTGGCAGTACCGCTAAGGGAGGTGAAGACGGATAACATCCTCCATTTCTTCTGGACACACGTCATCTACCATTTCGGCACTCCGCGACTAATCATCTTGAATAATGGGCCAGCCTACAGAAGCCATAAGATCAGCCGCTTCACATTGCTGCATAATAAAGATTGGAGATACTCTTCAGTCTATAATCCCCGAGCTAATGGTCTAGCTGAGGATTTCAACAAGACCTTGACGAAGATTATAAAGAAAACAGTATCCAGAAATAAAAGGGACTGGCACGAGAGACTGCATAAAGCTCTCTGGGAGTATCGAACCACGTTCAAAATGGCCACGAATACAACGCCATTCACGTTGGTATTCGGCACGGAGGCGGTACTTCCCTTGGAGATAGAGCTACCCTCTTTACGAGTGGCAGTTCGATATGAGCTGACGGATGAAGAAAACGCCCATCTTCGGCTCGAGGAGCTCGGCGCCCTCAATGAAACTCGCCTCATAGCGCAGCAAAAACTGGAAGCTTACAAAGCAAGGATGACGCACTCATATGAAAGACTAACTAGGCCAAGAACGTTCCGCCAAGACGAACTCGTGCTAGTTGTCAAAAGACCTATGATCCCTAACCGTGCAAAGCGGGGGAAATTCGAGCCAAATTATGATGGTCCGTACATCATAGACAAGGTTTACCAAGGCGGGGCCTACTTGCTCATGTGTATGCATGGCGAAAGACCCTTCCGGCAGATAAACGGCCGGTTCCTTAAGAAATACCACGTTTGATAAGTCACAACTCAGGCTAGTGATAGATGACGATGCTCGTGTCCGCTCACTGTCTTCCCGAGTCAATACTCTATAAGTAGTATCCTGCAAAAACTTTGCCTCGAAGCTGACTATGGACCGAGATGTCCCTAAAATAACGATGGACCGCAATTTCCCTAAACTAACAATGGACCGCGATGTCGCTAAACTAACAATGGACCGAGATGTCCCTAAACTAACAATGGACCGGGATGTCCATAAACTAAATATGTCGCCTCAAACACGATGAAAGTTGAATCAAGTGCACAAGTCCCAGCGGTGATGATTGCAACTCAAGTCCCACTGGCTGCACAGCTGCCCCGGTGGCGAAGTCCCTCATAAGTTCCGTTGGCAAACAAAGGGGTAAAAAAACGGTACGTCCACAAGTGACATGGGCACGGATGAAAACCCAAAAGGGCGCCGTGAGTAAAAACAGCAAGGCTACCGGTGAGCTTATGAAAACGTGAAAGGGCGCAATCTCGTTGTCAAAAAGAAAAAACACGGTATGTCCGTAAGCGAAATGGGCACGGATGAAAACCCGAAAGGTCTCCATGAGTAAAAACAGCAGGGTTGCCGGCGAGTTTGTGAAAACCCGAAAGGACGCAATCTCGTTAAAATAAAAACACCTGCAAAGTCCTCTCGACCTTGCGAGGAGAAAACACTGTTGGGGTCGAAAATTGCACCCCGGTTGACCGAGTCAAAGTCAAGGTCAACCCCAAGCCAGGTGGGCCCAAGCCCAGGTCAAGCGGGCTCATGCCTAAGTGGAGCCCGCGGTCAGCCTCCTCCATGCCAAAATATAGATCATGTAATAAATAATTTTTATGTAATTTTTTTATGCATTGATGTATGCAAAATGGGCATAAAGCCAAATTTTTTGTAAAGCCCATGGCTTATGTGCAAAAAGAAATGGCACATGAGCCATGGGATGGGCAAAATGCCATTTTGTAAAGTTCAAGGGGCTATATGTAAATATGTAAGCCTATATAAGGCAACATGATGAAAATATCTAAAAGACCTTTTCATTCCCCCCCAAAAATTAGGGCATGTGCCTCTTTCTCCTTCCTCAAGGTTTTAAAACCTTCTTCTTTCTTTTGAATTAAATCAAGAGTTTTACTCTTCCTTTTTCAAAACTAAATAGTTTTTCACCACAAAACCCACAAAGGGGATCTTAGATCTCCCATCAGATCTCAAAAAGAAGAGATTTTTAAAATCTCACATCTCTTGATCTCTAAGATCCTGCCAACAGAGGAGGAAGAAGGAGGCCCATCTCCGAAAACCCCATTTTTGGGAAGACCCAAGGCTCCAAAGAAGAACCCCTTTCATCAACTCCAAAACATCTTAGGAGTTTAACTCCACTCTAAATCCTCTTTTGGGATTTTAAATCCTATTTCTGGGGCTAAAATCCCTTTTTCCTCGCCGGCGCCCAAGTGCCCGAGTGACTAGCGCCCCAAGCGCTCAAGCGCCCCAAGCGCTCAAGCGCCCAGCGTCCACGTGCCGGACACGTGGTCCGCTTGCGCTCGAGCGCCTTGCGCTCAAGCGCCCAGCGCCCACGTGTCGGACACGTGGTGCGCTAGCACCTAAGCGCACAACGCTCAAGCGCACAGCGCCCACATTTCGGACACGTGGTGCGCTAGAGCCTAAGCGCACAGCGCCCACGTGTCGGACACGTGGTGTGCTAGCGCTTAAGCGCATGGCGCTCAAGCGCCCGGCGCTCGCGTGCTAGGCACGTGAGGCGCTGGCCCCACGCGTTCTTTAGGCGCTTTTCCCCTTTTTATATACAAACACACACACACACACACACTCCACAACACTGTCCCTGTTAGAAAAAAATTTCTAACGGGGTGCTGCCCCGCACCCCGCAACGAGGCTGCTAGCCCCCTTGACCCCCAGCCCGCTATCCGGGTAGCGGGACCCCCGTAAAAAACTCCGCAGGGCCCCCGATATATCCAAAACCCCTCCAAAACACAACACTGCACATTGAGTTCGCATGACCAGTTCAACCCGTCAATCGGAGATTTTCTCGCTCCAAATGCAAGTGGTAATTAACGGTAGCTTAGTCCGCGGCTGCCGAAGATTCGGATCCCCACAATCAATAAACCCCAGCCTACCCTAGGCATGGGGAATCTGTAATGCGCCTGACAAGCGCGCGCGTATTCTCATCTCAATGGGGTGACAAAAAACACCCTATAAACACCTGCGTGAGATCCTTACGACTCACAAGGGGGCAACACAGTTAGGGATCCCTATGATTCCTAAGGAGAAATTACACTTACTAGATCTTCACGACTCGTAAGAAGAATTCCCCCCTAGGAGACCCACACAGCTCATAGGATTCAAAAGCCTTAAGATACAGGGACCTGAACCTGTTTTTAAGCCATCACACTCCCCAAGTTGCCCTACAGGCGGTCAATATTGGGTCTTGTATACAATTCACAGGCACAAATAAACGATTTCCCCACCAAGTTCCACCAAAGACGTGGAATGTCCTCATGTGGTGAACGCAACTTATAGGTCATCTCGACTTGTAAGGAGAAAATACTCTTGTAAGATCCTTACGACTTGCAAGAGAAAATATCACTTAGGAATCCTCACGACTCCTAGGGAGAACCTACACCTACGGATTCCTCTCGACTCGTAAGGAGAAATACCTTTATGAGACCCTTACGGCTCATAAAGTCAAAAAACCTTAGTCAACAGGATCCTAACCCTGTTTGCTAAGCCACCTTTGTTAAAATCGACAAAGCCAAATGATGATTCCCTCTGGAAATATTCCAGTTGTAGCGATGCTGATGCCTAAATCGGTATCAAATTACAAGTCTTTTCATGACAAATAAAGATTCGC
The DNA here is from genome assembly GCA_030015575.1 of Agapanthus africanus. Classification (NCBI taxonomy): domain Eukaryota; kingdom Viridiplantae; phylum Streptophyta; class Magnoliopsida; order Asparagales; family Amaryllidaceae; genus Agapanthus; species Agapanthus africanus. The sequence goes on from CM057337.1 coordinate 682,237,325, forward strand.
TCCTGGCAATATTCCAGTCGAAGCGATACTGATGCTAAGATTGGTATCAGATCTCGAGTTCCATAATCTTAATAAAAATCAGCGAGCAAAATGCATATGAAATAGCCGAAATGATGGAGCAACTCGCAATAAAAATTAGCGAGCAAAATATATGCGTAAAAAAACGGTACGTCCACAAGCGAAATGGGCATGGATGAAAACCCGGAAAGGGCTCCGTGAGTAAAAATAGCAGGGCTACCGGCGAGCTTGTGAAAACCCGAAAGGGCGCGATCTCGTTAAAATAAAAACACCTGCAAGGTCCTCTCGACCTTGTGAAGAGAAAACACCGGCGTGAGATCCTTACGACTCACAAGGGAGCAACACACTTAGAGATCCCCACGATTCCTAAGAAGAAATTACACTTACGAGATCCTCACGACTCGTAAGGAGAATTCCCCCCTATGAGACCCTCATGGCTCATAAGATTCGATAACCTTAAGATACAAAGACCTGAACCTGTTCCTAAGCCATCACACTCCCTAAGTTGCCCTGCAGGCGGTCAATATTGGCTCTTGTATACAATCCACGGGCATAAATAAACGATTTCCCCCACCAAGTTCCACCAACGATGAGGAATGTCCTCATGTGGTGAACGACACTTATAGGTCCTCTCGACTTGTAAGGAGAAAACACTCTTATAATATCCTTACGACTTGCAAGAGAAAATATCACTTAGGAATCTTCAAGACTCCTAGGGAGAACCTGCACCTACGGGATCCTCTCGACTCGTAGGGAGAAAACCCTTTATCAGACCCTTATGGCTCATAAAGTCAAAAGCCTTAGTCGACAGGATCTTAACCCTGTCTACTAAGCCACCTTTATTCAAATCAGCAAAGGCAAATGATGATTCGCTCCTGGCAATATTCCAGTGGTAGCGATATAGATGTCTAAACAGGTGTCAATTTTGAAGTCCTTTCACGGCAAATGATGATTCGTTCCTGACAATATTCCAGTCACAGCGGTGCTGATGCCAAGATTGGTATCAGATTCAAGTTCCATACTCGCAACAAAAATCAGCGAGCAAAAAAAATGCATATGAAATAGCCGAAATGATGGGGCAACTCACAATAAAAATCAGCGAGCAAAATATATGCATATAAAAACAGCCGAAATGTTTGGGCAACTCGCAATAAAAAAGCAGCGAGTAAAAAGAAAAAACAGCCGAAATGAGTGGGCGCCGTGATAAAACAACCGAAATGATTGGGCAATCGCGACTTTCGCGATATAAAAAGATAAAATGATAGAGTATCGTGGAAAGAAGTTAAAAAAAAGGAATGAAAATGAAACTTTTGCCCTACAAGCGGTCCAATATTGACCCTTTTATACAATCCACGGGCACAAACAAACGTTCCCTCACCAAATCCCACCAATGACGAGGAGTATCCTCATGTGGTGAACAACATTTACAAGTCCTCTCGACTTGTAAGGAGAAAACACTTTTGTAAGATCTTTACGACTTGCAAGAGAAAATATCACTTAGGAGTCCTCACGACTTCTAGGGAGAAAATACACCTACGAGATCCTCACGACTCGTAGAGAGAAATACCTTTATGAGACCCTTACGGCTCATAAAGTCAAAAGGCCTTAGTCAACAGGATCCTAACCCTGTTTGCTAAGCCACCTTTGTTCAAATCGACAAAGGCAAATGATGATTCGCTCATGGCAATATTCCAGTTGTAGCGATGGTGATACCTAAATCGATATCAAATTCCAAGTCCTTTCACGGCAAATGATGATTCGCTCCTGGCAATATTCCAGTCGCAGCGATGCCGATGCTAAGATTGGTATCAGATCTTGAGTTCCATACTCGCAATAAAAATCAGCGAGCAAAATGCATATGAAATAGCCGAAATGATGGGTCAACTCGCAATAAAAATCAGCGAGCAAAATATATGCATAAAAAAAGCAAAATGTTTGGGCAACTCACAATAAAAAGTAGGGAGTAAAAAGAAAAACAGTCGAAATGATTGGGCGCCGCGAAAAATAGTCGAAATGATTGGGCAATCACGACTTTCGCGATATAAAAAGCTAAAATGGTAGAGCATCGCGGAAAGAAAGAATAAAAATGGAACTTCTGCCCTGCAAGCGAGTCCACATCGACCCTTGTATACAATCCTTGGACGCAAACGAAAAAGGGAACCGCATTTTCCCACCAGGATCCATCGGAAAGAGAGCCAGGTCTTGACGGCAACATCTATAGCCTAGAGATCAACATCGGCGTGTCTTCCCACTCCAGCAGGATGCGGACACGACGTCAACAAAATGGAGCATGGCAAAGTCCCTAGTTCCAAGACTCGACGGTTCATAGACAACCTAGAGACAAGCTCGACATTCGTCGCAATATAGTAGACACAATGTCAACAAAAGAAGCGAAGAAAGATCCCTAGCTTCAAGGTCTCGACGGCAACATCTACAGCCTAGAGATCACAACGGCGTTCCTTCTCACTCCAGTAGGATGCAGACACAACATCAACAACCGACCCCAGGGTCAAAACAATGGAGCCATGGCAAAGTCCCTAGTTTCAAGACTCGACGGTTCACAGACAACCTAGAGACAACCTCGACATTCGTCGCAATATTGCAGACACAATGTCAACAAATGAAGCAAAGGAAGATCCCTAGGTTCAAGGTCTTGACGGCAACTCAAATAAAATCTAAAAGACTATCGGAGACTATCCTGCACCAGCGCGGAGTGGTCATGACTCATCGGGGCTCCCAAATTGAGCCTAATCTCAAGTAAAAAGCGGCATAGAAAATCCCTAATGCTTGCTCTTCCGACGGTAATATGACCTGGGAGATTACTTGAAGACGTCTTGTCCAGCCCCTGAAGGGATCAGATACACGACAGTCGCAGGGCTACTCGAACAACAAGATTGCATATCGGGGAATACATCGGCCAACGCGACGGTACGATGGACAAAAACCCTAGTACCGCAGACCCTAACGGATTTCTATCAGCAGAGGTTAACTATGACGTTAGGACATTCTTGCAAGAACTTCTCGATTCGTCTCGACTCGAAGGGAAAACAATTTTTCTGCGAGAACTTCTCAACTCGTCTCGACTCGTAGGGAAAAACATCTTCATGAAATCTTCATGAAGGTGAAAATCCTTAGGCAGCAGGGATCTAAACCTGTTTCCTAAGCACTGGTGCCCTGCAAGTAGGTCCAAGATGGACTATTGCATACTATCCACAGGACACACTCTTCAAAGTTGAATATCGACAAGGAGGGAAAAAACCACTTACGAGTCCTCTCGACTTGTAAAGGGGGAAAATTCTCTTGTGAGATCCTTACGACTCTCAAGAGAAAATGCACTTAGGAGATCCTTATGACTTCTAAGGAGAAAATACACCTGCAGGATCTTCTCGACTCGTAGGGAGAAAACTCTTTATGAGACCCTTATGGCTCATAAAGTTGAAAAGTCTTAGGCGGCAGATCTAAACCTGTTTCCTAAGCCATCGCTGCCCTATAGGAAGGTCAAGATGGACTATCTACGGGCCACATTTGCCAAAGTTACATGCCACTGAAATAAAGGAGCTACTTATGAGTCCTCAAGATTCGTAAAAAATAAAAATAAAAAAATATCTGAGCGAGATCCTGGCGACTCAAGGAGGCGATGAACGCTTGGAAGTCCTTACAATTTCTAGGGAGGATGTGCTCTCCCGACGGTAATATAACCTAGGAGATTATTTGAGGACGTTTTGTCTAACCCCGAAGGGATCAAAGACATGACAGTCACAGGGCTACACGAACAACAAGAGTGCGTATCGGGGAATATCATCGATCACGGACAAGAAAACCATCTGGAGCCAAATGGAGCCGATGGGGAGAGGAGATCCTCTACAAGTCGAGAGCTCGTACAGCACCGTATCATATTGGTCATCCATAAGAGTAGGGTTCACCAAGCGTGAAGCAAAACAAGGAACAATTTGCTCTATAGGCACCTCCCATGGCTGCCGGCGAGCACGTGGACGATTATAAGACATATTTCTTCTCTGTTAAAATGATTTTTTGAAGGTGAGAGAGAAGAGAAGCGTTGCTTCAGATTATGAAGGGAAACATTCAAGTCTAGGCACAGAAAAGGTTGTGCTTGATGAACTATTTCCAAGCTCCATTAAAAGAAGGCATTGAGAAAGAGAAGTTTGACTCAGGAAAAGCGGAGAAAGAAGGTGGAAAGACACCTTCAGTAACGAGGCAACACTTCACGTACCTCGCACGTATAACATGGGGACCCCAGCATTATATATATGAGTAACTACTACTTCACATGAGGCACCTATGAGCAGTGGTATAAAAGAAAAGAAAGTTTTGCCATTCATACTTGGGAAAAAATTTATACATCGGTGATAACAGCAAACAAAATATCATCAAAATATTTACAATGGCAAGACACTGAATCCCGGACATGGATTTAGGATTTCAGAAGCAAGGCCGAGTAAAACGCTTCTGGCTTCTCTGACCATTTTCTTATGCATTTTCTCATGAATGCAAGCGTCGGGATTCCCGCTGATATCGTCCGTCCTCTGGTAGGCAGAGATTATCATCGTATGTCGGAAGACCTGATGCAAAATATCGACAAGATCATCTCGCCGCCTCTTCGAGATCAAGCCCATCAGATATACTGAGTACACCTTGTCTTCGGCATCATCAAGTGCCTCAAGCGGCATGGCCTCGTTAAATTCAGGAAGTGCTTCCCAAATCGTCCCCACGATAATTTTCAAAAGAGCGGAACGACGAGGGAGTAGTCAGCCGTTGTATTCATCGAAGCGATGCATCACCTCAGCGCATTGAGCATTCGTAAACTCCTGGCCTTGATAGCGAACTTGGACGCGAGTGTCTTCATAGAAGATAATCTCGTCAAGATCATACAGATAAACAGCCATAGTATCTGGAAACAAAATTCAGTAAAATACTAGCAATTAAATATCAAGATTCTTAAATTCTAAAATAAAAACAGTGGTGACGTTTCATCATTGATGGGGCAGTTGCCCATTAAGGCGGGAATCCTAAAAAGATTCTCATTTTAATGAGAAAGCTCATTGGGCTAAGGAGTTAAACTCTCTCGAGAGCTGTGCTCTGCAAACAGAATTTACATCTGTCAACTTTTATTAAGAAGGGAATAAAATTCCCTAAATTTTTTTTTCGAAAGAGTTATGCTTTGTAAAAACAATAATATAATCTACCAAAACCCTCAAAAAGTCTTTTTAACAGGGTAAAACCCCAAGATCTTTAAGATCTGCAAAAGAAACTCTAAGAGTTCTTCATGGAAGATGAACAGTGTTCTAATTAATAGGTTAAGCAACCCTAAAATACATCTTAAAATCTACGATCTAAGAAGAGCAAAGCTCTGTTAATGAGTTCGATTATGATCCTTATCAAATTTTTGGGCAGAGTTCTAACTCTAGAAGGGATTTCTTTGGGCAAAGATCTAAGCTCTGAAAGGAGAATTAAATTCTCAGAAAAAAGAAGAACAAGAAAAGATGAACGGCAGTCATCTCAAGGGCCAAAGGCCCTACTTATAGGCACAGGAAGTCGATTCAACTACCAAGAAAATCCAACGTTGGAAAAGCAGCCACCGCTGCACTCACGTGTGAGCCATGTGAGCGCAACGGTGGGGGAGGGGGGCATTTGTTTCCCCAATAAAAGAGCAAAGTTCTGTTCAAAATTTGAAAGCCAGCGCCAAGAGTTAAAAACTCCAAGGCAGCGCCTCACGTGCCTTGCATGAGGGCGCCAGCACCGAGAGTTAAAAACTCTGAGGCAGCGCCTCACATGCTTCGCACGAGGGCGCCGACGCCAGAACTAAAATCTCTTTGTTAAACAGAGCCATTGGATACAAGATCCAACGGAGTTGATAAATCATCAAAATACAGAATTAAATTATGTTGAGGAAATATTCCTCAAATCTTTCTGAACAAGAAAGATTACGCTCTGTAAAACAGAGCACCGTTGGATAAAAAATCCAATGGTGATTAAAAATCACGTATCTGCAGAATAAATTCTGTGTGGGAAAATATTTTGCTAATCTTGTTAAAAACAAGAAAAATATTTTCTGTAAAATAGAAGTCCTTGGATCAAACATCCAACAGTGGATAAAATCCCCAAATCAACCAGGATCTCTTAACGAGAGATTTCTTTAACTAAATCAACAGATGTGCATCTACTATAAAAAGGACCCAAGACTTCAAGTTTTGTACAGAGAACTCCCCATAAGCTTTAGAGCAAGCAAGAAGAAAGTTTTAAGAAGGAAGAAAGAAGAATACCTTTCTTCGAGGTAAATAAAAATAATAATAGAGATCAGAGCATCTCATCTGCATATCCAAGGGTTTAACCATCATTAAAGAACATAGTTCTTCCCCCGGATCTGAGATCCATGAGAAAAGTCTCCCAAAAATAAGAATTTAATTCTCATAGGGATGAACTTGTTCTTGGGGATCAAAGATCCAGAAAAGAACAGAGAATTGAACTCTTCAGAACAAAATACACAATGAAAACCTAGCGCCAAGCGCCTCACGTGCCCCGCACGTGGGCGCTGCTCAATAAAAAGTGCTTAGCACTCAATGGTTGGCGCTCAGCGCCAAGCGCCTTACGTGTCCCTCATGTGGGCGCTGCACAATAAAGAGTGCTTAGCACTCAATGGTTGGCGCTCAGCACCAAGCGCCTCACGTGTCCCTCATGTGAGCGCTGCTCAATAAAGAGTGCCTAGCACTCGGGGGTTTGCGCTCAGCGCCAAGCGCCTCACGTGCTCCGCACGAGGACGCCATAAATAGTGTTTAACACTCCATAAAAATAAAAGAACAAAAAAAGAAAGGGGAAAGTAAAGCAAGGTATAAATGTCAGAACCCATATGAATGCTCAACATTATTTGCACAGAAAAGGGACCGAGCACAAGCAAGTGTTTAACACTTTATTCAAAGACTAAGTGGGTTGAGTCTAAGTTGAACAAATCCCCAATTCAGATCAACCGAGCCCATGTGCTCATCATTTTCTAAATTGGTCTAGTCCTAAACACGACTACAGATCTCCCAACGGACATTGGTTCAAGGGTACATCTCCTCACACCTCTGATACATGTCGTTGTAATTCCTCAGCGTTTTCAGAGGGGTGGTGTGTCCCAATAATCAACAACTCTTTGGTGCACTGTCAAATTGACGGGCACATCCCACTGCAGACCGCAACGTCCTTAAACTAGCAACGGACCGTAACGTCCTTAAACTAGCACAATGGAGCCCAAATGCTCTTTTGTTGGGTCTGAATGATCCCAAAATCCTGTTGAGTAGATCTTAGCCTAAAAATTAGACCAACGTATCCTCAAAAAGCATTCAAGTTGATCTTAATCTCAAACGAGATTAACGATCCTTAAATCAACCCAAACCCAAATTTAAGAATATACGGATTTGGACTAATCCATGCCCTACGGGCGACAACATAAATTAGTCTCCGTATTCAATCCACGGGCAACCGAAAATAAAAAAAACACACAAGACACGAAGTGACCTTCTGCAGTAGGAGAAAGTGGTTACCGCGATGCGGTAACGTAATTAACTACAGGGGCTTGCGCCTGCAGGAAAGAGCTTCCCCACAATAAAAAATCCCTCGCAAACGAGGGGGAATCTGACGAAGTCTGCTACAACGGCCGCATCCATTCAAACCTCTAATGCACTTTGCCATAAATCAACTTGGCATCTTCGGAGAGGTGGACAGATAAATCCAAATAGCATCTGCCCCTAAATTCAGGAAAGATGACTTACGCGATTTCGTCTCTCGTTTTCGGTGGTAAACATTACCCAAATAGCGGGCAAGCGTCTCCGTGGCCCGTACTGCGCCTTCCACAGGTCGCAGGGTCACCCGACTGAGAATTGCAAACAACTTTGTGACTACATCTTGGAGTTGATCCGCTCTGGTCACCTAGCGAAATACTTACGGGACAAGCGGCAGGCGGAGCGGGAGTAAAAGGACCAAACTCCTCCCGGGGAATTAACGATTGGGCAAATCATGGTCGTTACGTTGGATCAAGCTCGAGAAAATGAGGGGAACCACCACCTCCTCCCAATCGAAGGTGTAAGCGATCCACCCCGAAAGAGGTGCAGGAAGAACGAACCAATCATCTTCACAGATAAAGACCTCTACGGCATATTGCTTCCTCACAATGATCCTCTATTGATAACGGCCCGAGTCCACCGTTACGAGGTCCAGAGAATTTTGGTCGAATCAGGGAGCTCGGCGGATATCCTGTTCCATGACTGTTTCCAGCGTATGGGGTTAGGACAATCTGACCTTCGGCCGACCTCCCTTGTCCTCTCTAGGTTCATAAACCACTCTATCCCGGCCGAGGAGTTGGTCACCTTCCTCCTCAACATTGGAGAAGCGGGCAATACATGAACCATACCAGTGAACTTCCTCGTCGCTAAGGTTCCTTCATCCTATAACATTCTCCTGGGACGCCGTACCTTAAACGCCCCTCGGGCTCAAATTTCGACCTATCACCTTGCGATCAAATTCCCTTTGGATCAAAGGGGGATAGGACGGGCCTACGAGAACCAGCAAACCGCCAAGATTTGCCTCTCCTCGACGTCCCCCGCCAGGGAGCAGGGCGACGATTTTGAGGACGCACATGATTTCCAGGGGTCTTTAGATACACACAACGACCAAAAGGAAATTCGAGGCGCCCCGGTAGAAGCATTGACAGAAGTCCCCCTTGTAGAAGTAGTTGATGGTTGGACAGTCCAGATCGGCTCTCTTTTGACAGGGGACCACCGTGAAGACTTGATCCGTTTCCTCTGAGGAACCTCAGACGTATTCGCTTGGACGCCAGCGGACATGCCTGGGATCAACCCCAAAGTGATCTCCCACAAGCTCAGGGTCGACCTGAAAGCCCGACCCGTCCGACAAAAGAAGAGAAGTTTTGCGCCGATTAAAAAAATGGCGATAGAAGACGAGGTGGATCGATTGATCGCAGCCAACTTCATCAGAAACCTGGACTACTTAGATTGGCTGGCGAACGTGGTCATGGTCAAGAAGGCAAATGGGAAATGGTGCATGTGTGTCTATTTCATGGACTTGTATAAAGCCTGCCCCAAAGACAACTATCTATCTCCTCGAATAGACCAGCTAGTGGACAGTTCAGCCGGCCACAAATTACTGAGCTTCATGGACGCTTTCTCTGGTTACAATCAGATCCGGATGAACCCGGCCGACGAAGAACTTACCGCCTTCACCACTGATCGGGAGGTATACTGCTACAAAGTGATGCCCTTCAGACTTAAGAACGCTGGGGCTACGTATCAACGCCTGGTCAACAAACTGTTCAAACCACAGATTGGGAGAAACATGGAAGTTTAAGTCGATGACATGCTTGTAAAATCCGTCTCCTCAGCCGCGCACACTAAAGACCTCGGCGAGAAATTCGACGTCCTGCGCAACTACAAAATGGAGCAGAACCTAGCTAAGTGTACGTTTGGAGTCACCAGTGGGAAGTTCCTCGGGGTCATGGTTACCCATCGAGGAATCGAAGCAAACCCAGAAAAGATCAGCGACATCCTCAACATAGAAATGCCCAAGAGCAATGTCGACATCATGCGCCTCATGGGGAGGGTGGCTTCCCTGAGTCGCTTTATGTCCAAATCCGGAGAAAAGTGCCTCCCATTCTTCAGGGCCCTAAGGAAAATTCCTAAGTTCGAATGGTCCGAGGAATACCAAAACATTTTCGAACAACTCAAGACGCACCTAGCGACCCCCTCCGCTACTCACCCGACCGGTCGAGGGCGACGAGCTATTATTATATCTAGCCGTCTCCGACCAAGCTGCAGGCTCGGTGCTTTTCAGAGAATTCGAAGGCATACAGAGGCCGGTCTACTATGTGAGCTATGTTTTCAAGGATGCAGAAACAAGATACCCGGCCATAGAGAAAATAGTCTTAGCACTAGTCGTCGTCTCTAGAAAACTTCGACACTATTTTCAAGCGCACACAATTCTCGTCCTCACTGAACGACCTTTAGGATCTATTCTCGCCTCCCCCGAGTCTTCAGGTTGTCTGGAGAAATGGAGGTGGGAATTGTCCCAATTCGATATCAAATACCGCCCCAGACAAGCCATCAAAGCATAGGTCTTAGCAGATTTCATTGTCAAATGCACTATTCCCAGTAAAGAAGGAACGGCAGTGCGAGGATCCGAACTACATCCCTCGGTCGAGGAGGTACCCGACCCCATCCCGGATTGGGTGCTCTACGTGGAAGGATCCTCTACCGAGGAGGGGAGCGGGGTTGGCCTGATCATCCATGGCCCGGAAGAAGCAAAAATGGAATACTCTTTAAAGCTCGGGTTCAGGGTGTCAAACAACGCCGCGGAATACAAGGCTTAGTTGGCAGGACTACGAATCGCCTCTTGGGTAGGGCTGAAGACCATCAGAGTTCATAGCGACTCCGCACTGGTTGTCGGCCAAGTAACCGGGCGTTTCGAGGCCTAGGAACTGCTCATGACAAAATACTCGTCCGAAGTAAAATGGCTTTGGAAAAATTTCGACGATGTCCAAGTGGAGCAGATTCCCCGAAACTTGAACACCCAAGACGACGCCTTGAACAAGCTCGCTTCTTCCTATTCGACCAACCATAAAAGAAATATCCTCTTCAAAGTCTTGCCATGGCCCAACATGGAAGACGGAGAGGTAACACTCCAGATCTACACAACTCAGGAAGAAGCTAGGATTGGAGAAAGCCCCTCGTAGAGTTCTTAAAGGATGGTGTACTTCCCGAAGACCAACGAGAAGCTCGCCGGCTTCGGGCCAAAGCACGCCATTTCGTCTGGAGCAACGAAAACCTGTACAAGAAGTCATACGATCAGCCTCTGCTTCGGTGCATCGACCCCCACGAGGCTGACTACGTCCTGCGAGAGATACATGAAGGGGTCGGGGGAGCAAATCAAGGGGCCCGAACCCTGGTCAAAAAGGCACTACTGCAAGGGTACTATTGGCTGAGAATACACCAGGATGCCGAGAAGATGCCAAAACTGCGAACTCTTCGGCAACATACCTCGTCTCCCCGCCACCGAACTAACTCCACTAAGCTCCCCTTGGTCGTTTGCATAATGGGGGATGGATACGGTGGGCCAACTCCCCACCGGTACCGGCGGGCACAGATACATCCTTGTCGCTGTAGACTACTTCACAAAATGGATAGATGCCGTGCCCATCAGGAAACCGGATGCCACCTTTACGATAAAATTCCCGCAGAACAACAAAATTTCTCGATTTGGAATCCCGAGGTGCATAGTTACCGACCATGGGACCAATTTCGAAAATGATAAAGTCAAAAATTTTTGCAGCGATTACCGCATACTGATGAAGTTTGCCGCGGTTTCACACCCACAATGCAACGGGAAAGCCGAGGTAGCGAACTGAGGTGTCATCCGCGGTCTCAGAGCTCATTTGGAAGGAAGGCAATGCAGCCAGGTCGAGGAATTACCATTGGTGCTATAGGCGTTGTGGACGTCGAAAAAAACACCCATGGGAGAAACCCCATTCAGCCTCTGCTACGGTACCGAGGCAATGGTCCCCACGGAAATTGGACTGCCCAGTTATAGGGTTTAATACTTTGATGATGAAGCCAACACCTCAGCGCTCCGAAGCAACTTAGACGTCTTGTTGGAAAAGCAGGATCGATCGCAAATCAGAGCGGCCTCCTATCAGCAACAAACCGTTCGCTACTACAATACCCGAGTTAAACATCGAGCCTTCAAGACGGAAGATTTGGTCTTACGAAGAAACAAGTTCATAGTGTTCGGAATATGTATGCCTTAGAGGCCATTATTATATGATATAGTGGATGCTTGGACATATATATAGATGACTTTCTTGCTCGACATGATAGTATCTGGTTGCTCTTTATCTTAACATTCACACCTGTATAATTATACTATCTCTCTAATACATGTTGATAAAGCCCTTAGGATATTAGCTTGACATCCAGGACTATGATGCGGATCAAACTTGTAACATTTCAGAAAAATAAAATATTATTTTTGGGAATTTTTATAATTAAATAATAAATATTATGAATATTTTATTAGTGCGGTATAATTAAATACCGATAAATTGGAAAATATTAGAAAAATCCAATTAAATAGTGATTTTGAGGGATTTAGGTGATTTATGCAAATTATAAATTTTATAAGTTAATTATACTTCATTTTAGTGCTAATCGCGATTAAATGTCATTAATTGCATACTAAGCTTGAATTGTGCACATGACATGCACCATGTCACATTTTAGCACTTGTTATATTTTTATCATGGCTTTTCTTCATTTTCATGCATGGTTGTTGTTTTTAATTGAGAAGAGAAAAGAAAAGAAAACAAAAGAAAATGAATATGAATAAACAAAGAAGTATGGGAAAGAGAGAGAGAAAAAGAGAGAGAGAGAGGCGAGGGGTCATTGACCATGGTCATTTCCTTGTTCTCTTCATTATTTCACCTTCATCTTTTCCTCCTTCAACCCATGGCAGCACACTCCCTCCTCCCTCCTCTACCTCCACACTACAACACCAAAAACTCATCAAAAGTCCATCCCCACTTCATTAAAAGCATGCACAAGCTCACAACAATCACTTTAGACCAAGAAAGCAAGGATTTTGGGCACTTGGGGCAACTCAAGAATTTTCTTGAGTTGCCAAATGAGGTAATTCCTTCACGCTTAGTGTAGTAATGCATTCCATTAGCTTCTATTGTTAGTTTAGAATCGATATATCGAGATTTAGTGAACATTGAAAATTCTTAGAAGAGGGTTGATGAATTCTTGAGTTGTGTTATGCTAGTGAGCTTTATTGGTGACCATAAACCCCCCATGGTGTTAGAAACCCAGACCAAACCCGGACTAAAACCTAAAAACCAAATCTGAATCTGTCCAATGTCGGTTTTGTGTGTGATTTAGTGCCTACAGGGAATCTGGGATGATCCGGGAAGTCTTTAAGCAAAGCAAACAATACCAGGGACCTAGTTATACCAATAGGAGACCACCCTGACCAGACGAACCCCAACGGAGAACATCTGGCTGAGGTGGCCGGATTTTGTAGGGTGGTGGCCGGCCAAGTTATGAGGGGTGGGCTCTAGGTTAGGTCTGTAGATCATATACAGAATATACATCACCTCAGTATTGTTTGTGCACCTTGTTTTTCCCTGGACAAAAATCTGGAGCATGTTTTCATCATTTCTGCTTTATGTTTTGCGATGTTTATAGATTTAAGTTTTGGTAACTGTGTTTTGTATCGATCACTTGACATTTGTACGTCTATATCGGGTGTTGTTTAGTTGATTTGCGTGAGTAGATCATAGGTTTTAACCTATGAGTGATTCGTGTGTCGTTTCGATTGCGAATTGGATTTTAATGCGATACGATGTGTTATGATATGTAGGTACCCTCACAAGAACTTCGAGACGACAAGCAAGCGCGTGGCGACATCGGCATCGGCAAGCGAAGACCAAAATGTGTAGATATATATCTACGGGGGAAGTCGGGTGGATGGCATATAGCACCCCCGCAGTTTCGTAGTACAGTGTACAATGTGTTACAGCTATATATTTAAGTGTTATTATAGATGTATATACGTAGTTAGAATGCTTTAGGTGACTTGGGTCGGTGTTAGCGTATTTAGAAGTTAATGCTGTAGTTCAGTGTTAATCGCGAAACCCTAGAATAGTTGTTGCACACACACGCACACACTCATGCATACTTTTTATTACTTGTACGTATATGGGGATATGTATACACACACACACACACTCATGCATACTTTTTATTACTTGTACGTATATGGGGATATGTATACACACACACACACACAGGTTTGGAACTGTGTTTGTTTGTGTCTGTGTGTGTGTGTGTGTACGTATACATATACATGGATGATGATGATAGTATATGGTATTTGGAGATGAGTCGATGAGTTTGGGCATGGTGCCATGAGATTGGTGATATGATTTGGTTCGTATTATGAGATACGACATGATGTTATAGCGGGTCTTTAGGAGATGTGTTTTCATACACACGTATATATAAATGTAGATGGTATCAGTATTGTACTAGACTTAGATCAGTACCCCTAGTTCACGATATGTGATGATAAGGATACCAGATAAATAATGAGATAAATGTGATATTGACTCGTACCCAGATTTGGGTATGCCGTACGATGGATTTACCGTACGAGCTATATATTGATGATAGATCCGCACTCTTGACTTGAGGATATCATATTATATATATTGTATCGTATGTGATACTATTACGGCGGGATCACCGACTATTTTATATATATATATATATATATATACATACACACACACACACACACACACACACACATATATATACATATATATATCGACTCAGATTTAGGTGGTTTTCCTTACCCTTTCGATCAGTCTGTTAGTTTAGTCCAGTAGTTTACTTGTAGATGTTAGACTAGACTCGGGTCATACCCATTTCAAAACTAACGTATCGTGAGTATTTTAAAGACAGGCCAAGGGATTCTACGGATATTTCAAAGGACGTACCTTTTCTTAAAAACACCGTAACCCTATTTTTCTAAACACCACGATTCATGTTATTTCAAACGGCAAAACTGTATGACCCATATATGTTAATGTAGATTCCTTATTGTTGCATTTACTATTCATTTCTGTACATTCGTACATGTTGCGTCGTTATTCATGTTCTGCATATTCTTGCTGCTCGCATCGCATTGCATGCTTATATTGTGTTTTCATCAGTTATTATTAAAATCATGCTGTTAGGACATCAGCACCATTACCGATGATGTGTATGCTCCATGTACACCTGCTTACCGGCCCACACATATCATCATCGGTAATTGCCATGTCACGTACAGTTTAGAGAATATTACTTTATTGATATCGTTTGCTAGCAGATAGTTCCAATATGTTATTGTTTCATATGCTAGTTCATTATTGCATTCATTACTTGATATTTCATGCATATTATATATTCATTGTCATGCAATATTATAAGGGCCAGTCCGGATTGCCGGAGCCCAGTATTCATTATTATTGACTTTTCAGTTTGGATTTCGGATTTTCCATGAGATTTCTGGATTTGGAGAAACCGCAAGATTTTATAAACTCATTATCATTTTTAAAAGATAAAAGTGCGGTTTTCTCATATTATGATTTGAGATATGTACAACATGAGTTTTCTCGTCTCTTGAGCGATATCATACACCCGATTCGAGGAGGAGGAGGAACCGTGTGTGGGTACATGGTGGACCCGGTGCGGTACCCCGGGACGAGAAGGTCGCAGATGATGGCGTTGAGCCTGAGACATGGGAGCACTACTGACCGGTGATTTTATTGTGACACGCCGGATATCCGGAGGATACCGACGTGATTTTGAGATTTATGATACAGGCCAGTCCGGATAGCCAGAGCCTGAGATATTGAGATTTGATGATACAGGCCAGTCCGGATAGCCGGAGCCTGAGATATTGAGATTTGATGATACATGCCAGTTCGGATAGCCGGAGCCTGAGATATTGAGATTTGATGATACAGGCCAGTCCGGATGGCCGGAGCCTGAGATTTTGAGATATATTTTGTGTCGATGCTTGACACTGATTTCTGATGATTTCATTGATGATACGCAAACTTATAAATACAAAAATCTCACTAAATTAAGAAAACAGTTTTCTCATACATGATGCATTCTGTTTTCATTATATTGCATTCATACCTCATGTTTATGATATGTTACTACCTGAGGCACCAACACGAGCACTTGGAATATAATTATGTATAGATGTTTACCCATGCCATATTTAGATGCTTCATACTATATCATATTGAGGATATTACTGATCGTATGACCTAGGATTGAGTCATACAATCGATTTCTGCTCTATGATATTTTCTACTCACAAGTTGGCAACTCACCCCCGTTGTGCCACAGTTCTTGCAGGTTTTGCCGTATAGGTTTCATTGCGGTTTTGCTGGCAAACTGCTTTCATTCCGAGTGATTGCTTTGGTAGGTGGGTTCACTTGCATCGTGACCATCATTGTATATTTATTTATTTCAGTTGTATCTAGTAAACTCCATCAACCAGACTTGTATATTTTATAACCTTAGCAGACCAGTTGTATTTTTTCTTTCGACCTTAGAGTCGCGCGTTGTATTATTATGGGTTTTCTTGCTGATATTGAGTTTCCTTTTGAGTTTTGATCCTCGCCCTTCGGCGTTGTATATTATATTACTTGCGTGGCTGTGACCGTCAATTAACGAAGAGCTAGCTCTCTCTTGGGGATGCCTTTATTCATATTATGCATGTTGTACCCTTTTGGGGCCAGTATTTATAAAGGAAACTCTGCCGAAATTTTGAGAAAAGACTTGAGCTTTTAAAAATGCATACTTTGGCTTATATTGTTAAACAACTTGCTTTAAAACTAAACTTTTCCTTCTTTCTTCTTTTAAATGGTTTAGATTTTTGAGATTTTTGGCTTACTTGAATTAGATGGGGTCCTATAGACTTCATATGATTCAAGTACCAGTTACGTGCCAATTCGGGTCGTGACAAAGTTGGTATCAGAGCTCTAGGTTAACCTTGGTTCAAGTCTATGTTTGAGTATGCGGAGTCTAGGGCGTTTATATATATTCGGAACCTAGGCTTGACCTTATGGAACATAGACTTGGTCGAGGGGGTATTAGACCCGAACTTTCGTCGCATAGGTTGACCATGGTTGATGGAGTAGGTGACTTAAGGAGAGTGACGTACCGTGTATATGTTCCGCGACATACTTACGATATGCTACTTCGCTTAAGAAGACTTAGGATGTACATTTCCTTGCACAGCATTATATTCATTCGTGATCTATCCTCATCGATATTGGTTTATGGTTTTTGCTGCCACGATTACACGGGCAGAGAGAGATACGGCTAGAGTTGCAGTCAGCATGAGCTCGTCACGAACGAGGTTTGACCAGGGTGTGATTCCAGGGACATACGATTGCATAGAGGCGTCGTTTTATTATGTTTTCGCGCCATGAGTGTTTGATGGATCGCTTTTACGAGATTTGTCGGACGTGCAGATTAGCACCAGAGGATTGGGCCACAGCTAGAGGCTAGCCAGATTGTGATGACCGTCAATGCACCGATTATTCTTGATGATGGAGGAGGCACTGTTCAGCGTGCCGACGAATGATTCAGTTGTTGCTGCGACTGACGAGATATCGCCCCAGATGTTTGGAGCTAATACCGCACGAGTTATACTTAGAGATATGATAGAAGATCGCTAGTCACCAAAGATGAATGACTAGGACATGTGATTCATTGCCTACCCTGATGTGAGGTCATCAGATTGATTGATTCCAGTTTGAGACGACTTCACGCAGGTACGTTGGGAGTCGAAAGAAAACGATCAAATGTCAGAAACCCATTTTTCAAGTTTAAAGTATTTGGAAAAACATGCAAGTAATTCCGTAGACCCTCTAAAAGAATGAAACCCTAACTCGATATAATGACCATGAGAACGCTTTGAAACCTTAGGGTTTGCAGCAGTTCAGCGGTGCCATTAATGAGACTTGGGTTTGCCCTTCTACGGCTGGTCCATAGGTGCTGTGGCATGTATTGGAATACTATTAAACTGTACTCAAGATGTTGAGCTCTTGGGGGATCATGGAACTTTGATTAATAGATCGAAAGGTTCGACGTCATTCTGATATCATGTGATGGGATACATTTCTTGGGAGACTCCAGATACGAGTATAGCCGTTGGAGCGTAGTCCATGCAGCCACGAAGAGACGAGTCCGAATCATTCGACATTAGAGAAAAGTGGAGTAAGAGATTCATGCGAGATCTTGATGAGATGACGTTCCATTCCGCTGACATCAAGGATGTGATACACATGCAGAGGCGTTGTATATGGATATATCTTCCAGAAGGAGTCGCGATGAGTATGCAGCCGTTCCGGAACAAGGAATGGATTTAGTAAAAGATGATAACTTCCGGGCAGTTCTCCAGAAACGTGATTTGGGAGAGACTTCGAAAGAACCTTTCTGGAATACAATACGAGAAGACTTGGACCCAGGATCGGTCATATTACACACAACCAGTAGGCCAGAGTTCGGCATCGTCGACGAGACATATTATGAGTGACCATGACAGTTGGCGAGAGATCTTTAGAGGATGTGCTAGAGAGGGACTATTTCCGTCATCTTTGATTTTGATATTGTGGGCGATTTATTTGCATGATTGAGATTTTGTGCACCACAGTTGCACTTGACTTCGATTTGATGTCATTCGAGACGTTGATTTTGATTTCTGCCTGATATTTTGGGCGATTTATTTGCATGATTGAGATTTTATGCACCACAGTTGCACTTGACTTCGGTTTGATGTCATTTGAGATATTGATTTTGATTTCATACCTATAGTATGCATGTGATTTGACTTATACTTTCGGCATAGTTTTCATGCACTTTCAGTATTTTGATTCCATTTTGTGCCCGCTGATACACATGGTTATGAGATTATATACCACGGTATATCTGATTTGGATTTGGATTGAAATGTGTTGTATACCATCGATTTCGATTGTGATATTCGATATTTGTTTTCGTGCACCTTGTGCACTTGACTTAGATTCCTTCGCATACTTGGGCGCTTGATGCGATTTTGGTGCACGCCAGATGCACTAAATCGAGATTCTTCGTGCATATCAGATGCAACTGATTATTGCTGTCAGGCACACCCGTTGCCTTGACAGGTGTTTCGTGCACACCCGTTGCACTTAGATTTTAGTTCTGTGCACATGTATGGCACATTCATGGATTTCGATTTCCGTGCGCACCAGACATACGCAGCATTCTTATATACGGTTTGGGATTGATTTTTGAACAATATGTTTTATGATATTTACTATTTGGTATAGTAGCTGAGCAGGACTAGTCCGAGGATAATACCTGAATATATTTTTGCATGCATTGATAGTTATCGAAGGGATTTCCGAAAAAAAGGAGCTATAATCTCAGTATTTACCTACGTGTCCGAGATGGCACAAGACATTTAACAAAGGAAACCCTTCTAAATTATTTTCAAAACGGCGGGACGTGTATGTTAAACAAAGGGTATATAGATATATAGTTATTTTCTTACAATAAACGTCCGCCACTGTGCCGTGATATGCGCATCACACAGCGACTTGAAAAGGTTTGGCATGCATTCCTTTCCAGATGTTTGACGAATTGACAACGACGTATACATGTATAGTTTTGATGTATATCATGATGGTTTTCGTATAGGATTTTGACATTGGTGTTTTCACCATAACTCCGATGATTGCGGGATGCTTGACGGAGTTTTGATTTTGAGTTATATGCTCATTTTTCATGCGCACGCATTGTGCTACGATATGATTTATGTATTTATGATTTCAGAGCCCCGACGACTGGATCATTTTACTGAAATGTTTTAGTATTTGAGGGGTTTAAATTTTAATTCGGGGACCGAATTTCTTTAAGGGGGAAGACTGTAACATTTCAGAAAAATAAAATATTATTTTTGGGAATTTTTATAATTAAATAATAAATATTATAAATATTTTATTAATGCAGTATAATTAAATACCGATAAATTGGAAAATATTGGAAAAATCCAATTAAATGGTGATTTTGAGGGATTTATGTGATTTATGCAAATTACAAATTTTATAAGTTAATTATACTTCATTTTAGTGCTAATCGCGATTAAATGTCACTAATCGCGCATTAAACTTGAATTGTGCACATGACATGCCCCATGTCATATTTTAGCACTTGTTACATTTTTATCATGGCTTTTCTTCATTTTCATGCATGGTTGTTGTTTTAATTGAGAAGAAAAAAGAAAACAAAACAAAAGAAAATGAATATGAATAATCAAAGAAGTATGGGAAAGAGAGAGAGAGGTAAGGGGTCATTGACCATGGTCATTTCCATGTTCTCTTCATTATTTCACCTTCATCTTTCCCTCCTTCAACCCATGGCAGCACACTCCCTCCTCCCTCCTCTACCTCACACTACAACACCAAAAACTCATCAAAAGTCCATCCCCACTTCATTAAAAGCATGCATAAGCTCACAACAAGCACTTTAGACCAAGAAAGCAAGGATTTTGGGCACTTGGGGGAACTCAAGAATTTTATTGAGTTGCCAAATGAGATAATTCCTTCACATTTAGTGTAGTAATGCATTCCATTAGATTTTATTGTTAGTTTAGAATCGATATATCAAGGTTTAGTGAACATTGAAAATTCTTAGAAGAGGGTTGAGGAATTCTTGAGTTGTGTTGTGCTAGTGAGCTTTCTTGGTGACCATAAACCCCCATGGTTTTAGAAACCCAGACCAAACCCGGACTAAAACCTGAAAACCAAATCTGAATTTGTCCAATGTCGGTTTTGTGTGTGATATAGAGCCTACAGGGAATCTGGGATGATCCGGAAAGTCTTTGAGAAAAGCAAACAATACTAGGGACCTAGTTATACCAATAGGAGACCACCCTGACCAGACGAACCCCAACGGAGAACATCTGGCCGAGGTGGTCGGATTTTGTAGGGTGGTGGCTGGCCAAGTTGTGAGGGGTAGGCTCTAGGTTAGGTCTGTAGATCATATACACCCTATACATCACCCCAGTGTTGTTTGTGCACCCTGTTTTTCCCTGGACAAAAATCCGGAGAATGTTTTCATCGTTTCTGCTTTATATTTGGTGATGTTTATGGATTTAAGTTTTGGTAATTGTGTTTTGTATCAATCACTTGACGTTTGTATGTCTATATCGGGTGTTATTTGGTTGATTTGCGTGAGTAGACCATAGGTTTTAACCTATGAGTGATTCGTGTGTCGTTTCGATTGCGAATTGGATTTTAATGCGATACGATGTGTTATGATATGTAGATACCCTCACAAGAATTTCGAGACGACAAGCAAGCGCGTGGCGACATCGGCATCGACAAGCGAAGACCAAAGTGAGTAGATATATATCTACGGGGGAAGTCGGGTGGATGGCGTATAGCACCCCCGCAGTTTCGTAGTACAGTGTACAATGTGTTACAGCTATATATTTATGTGTTATTATAGATGTATATATGTAGTTAGAATACTTTAGGTGACTTGGGTCAGTGTTAGCGTATTTAGAAGTTAATGCTATAGTTCAGTGTTAATCGCGAAAACCTAGAATAGTTGTTGCACATACACGCACACACTCATGCATACTTTTTATTACTTGTGTGTATATAGGGATACACACACACACACATACATACACAAGTATGGGACTATGTATATATATATATATCTACGTATACATATACATGGATGATGAGAATAGTATATGGTATTTGGAAATGAGTCGATGAGTTTGGGCATGGTGCCACGAGATCGGTGATATGATTTGGTTCGTATTATGAGATACGACATGATGTTATAGCGGGTCTTTAGGCGATGTGTTTTCATACACACGCATATATATATGTAGATGGTATCAGTATTGTACTAGACTTAGATCAGTACCCCCGGTTCACGATATGTGATGATAAGGATACCAGATAAATAATGAGATAAATGTGATATTGACCCGTACCCAGATTTGGAGATGCCGTACGATGGATTTACCGCACGAGCTATATATTGATGATAGATCCACACTCTTGACTTGAGAATGTCATATTATATATATTGTATCGTATATGATACTATTAAGGTGGGATCACCGACTATTATATATATATATATATATATATATATATATATATATATATATATCGACTCAGACTCAGGTGGTTTTCCTTACCCTTTCGATCAGTCTGTTAGTTTAGTCCAGTAGTTTACTTGTAGATGTTAGACTAGACCTCGGGTCATACCTATTTCAAAACTAACGAATCGTGAGTATTTTAAAGACAGGCCAAAGGATTCTACGGATATTTCAAAAGACGTACCTTTTCTTAAAAACACCGTAGCCCTATTTTTCTAAACACCACGATTCATGTTATTTCAAATGGCAAAACTGTATGACCCATATATGTTAATGTAGATTCCTTATTGTTGCATTTACTATTCATTTCTGTACATTCGTACATGTTGCGTCGTTATTCATGTTCTGCATATTCTTGCTGCTCGCATCGCTTCGCATGCTTATATTGTGTTTTCATCAGTTATTATTAAAATCATGCTATTAGGACACCAGCACCATTATTGATGATGTGTATGCCCCACGTACACCTGGTTGCCGGCCGACACACATCATTATCGGTAATTGCCATGTCACGTACACTTTAGAGAATATTACTCTATTGATATCGTTTGCTAGCTGATAGTTCCAATATGTTATTGTTTCATATGCTAGTTCGTTATTGCATTCATTGCTTGATATTTCATGCATATTATATATTCATTGTCATGCAATATTATAAAGGCCAGTCTGGATTGCCGGAGCCCAGTATTCATTATTATTTACTTTTCAGTTTGGATTTCGGATTTTCCATGAGATTTCTGGATTTGGAAAAACCGCAAGATTTTATAAACTCGTTATCAATTTTAAAAGATAAAAGTGCGGTTTTCTCATATTATGATTTGAGATATGTCCATCATGAATTTTCTCGGCTCTTGAGCGATATCATAAACCCGATTCGAGGAGGAGAAGGAACCGTCTGTAGGTGCATGGTGGACCCGGTGCGGTACCCTGGGACGAGAAGGTCGCAGATGATGGCGTTGAGCCTGAGACAGGGGAGCACTACTGGCCGGTGATTTTATTGTGACACGCCGGATATCCGGAGGATACCGACGTGGTCTTGAGATTTATGATATAGGCCAGTCCGGATAGCCGGAGCCTGAGATATTGAGATTTGATGATACAGCCCAGTCCGGATAGCCGGAGCCTGAGATATTGAGATTTGATGATACAGGCCAGTCCGGATAGCCGGAGCCTGAGATTTTGAGATATATTTTGTGTCGATGTTTGACACTGATTTCTGATGATTTCATTGATGATTTGCAAACTTATAAATATAGAAATCTCACTAAATTAAGAAAACAGTTTTCTTATACATGATGCATTCTGTTTTCATTATATTGCATTCATACCTCATGTTTATGATATGTTACTACCTGAGGCACCGACACGAGCACTTGGTATTATACATATGTATAGATGTTTACCCATGCCATATTTAGATGCTTCAGACTATATCATATTGAGGATATTACTGATCGTATGACCTAGGATTGAGTCATACATTCGATTTCTGCTCTGTGATGTTTTCTACACACGAGTTGGCAACTCACCCCCGTTGTGCCACAGTTCTTGCAGGTTTTGCCGTACAGGTTTCGTTGCGGCTTTGCTGGCACACTGTTTTCATTCCGGGTGATTGCTTTGGTAGGTGGGTTCACTTGCATTGTGACCATCATTGTATATTTATTTATTTCATTTGTATCTAGTAAACTCCATCAACCAGACTTGCATATTTTATAACCTTAGCAGACCAGTTGTATTTTTTCTTTCGACCTTAGAGCTGCGCGTTGTATTATTATGGGTTTTCTTGCTGATATTGAATTTCCTTTTGAGTTTTGATCCTCGCCCTTCGGCGTTGTATATTATATTGCTTGCGTGATTGTGACCGTCAATTGACGAAGAGCTAGCTCCCGCTTGGGGATACCTTTATTCATATTATGCATGTTGTACCCTTTTGGGGCCAGTATTTACGAAGGAAACTCTGCCGAAATTTTGAGAAAAGACTTGAGGTTTTAAAAATGCATATTTCGGCTTATGTTGTTAAACAACTTGCTTTAAAACTAAACTTTTCCTTCATTCTTCTTTTAAATGGTTTAGATTTCTTGGATTTTTGGCTTACTTGAATTATATATGGTCCTATAGACTTCATATGATTCAAGTGCCAGTCACGTGCCATTTCGGGTCGTGACAATACTACTGGGACTTATGTAGTCCACAAGCACATCTTTTAATTATTCCTAATCGAGAGAGTATCGAGACAGGGTATCGATATTCCAGAGTAGACTGGTGTGTACGTTTCTTGACCCTGTAGGGGGCGATGGTTGATCTCATAACCATTGGTGTTTGACATCAAGATTGTACACAGGTGCTCAGTAGAGAATAGATGCACCGATCAGGACTCGCCGAGAACTCCTAGATGGTACTATACCTACCGTTAGATAGCAGTTCTCTGGTGACACTGGTACATGTTAGTCTGTAAACCCAAGATCGTTATAGAGTTTTGTGTGGTTCCCACTTGCTTTGATTTTCTCCCTACCACGGCTCAAAGGAGTCATGCAAACAGGTGGATTTTGGATACAATCCCGAGTCATATGGAGGAAGTGAGCGATAGGAGGGGTTTCGTCTCTTCCGGTATTGGGAGTTGATGTTGTGCTGTATTTGATTGGCTATAACAGTAAGTCCCTGGCCAGGGCTAATGAGATTTACTTGTAAGAGTTATCGGTAGTTTCTCGAACCGTTATGAGCCATATATCGGCATAACTTATCGAGTTACTAGGGTCTGATGAATCTACCCCTAGACTCGATATGCGATATATCAGACGAAAAGACCGGACTGTACGGCAAGTGTTACTTATAGGCTTCATAGGAGTTTGGAAAATCTTTCTTGTTGATCTTCTATTCGCTCAATACCTGGGTAGCCGTTACGTCCAGCTAGTACCACTGACGGCTTATAGGTAACTGATGTGATCATTACCTACTGCTGGCGTATTGACGAGTCTTCAGAGTCCCGCACAGAGGTTTCCTAGTTCAAGCGAAATGAAGTAGGACACATATGCTGATATGTGCGGGGGGGGAGGGGTGATTAAATACGTGTATGTGATACCGTATTCTAATCTGGCGGTTATTTGATATCAGTTAGGTTATATGTGATATAACCAGATTATTGAATCAAATGTTGATTTGATAAAGTGATATACAGATAAATGATATTAGTCAGTTATATGTGATATAACCGGATTATTAAATCAAGTGTTGATTTAATAATATGATGTATATTTATATTTGGTATAATTATACATTAACTAATTTTATTGCTCACTAATTATTTTCTTCATAATATATATATATATATATTAATATATGTATATATATATTAATATATGTATATATATATATATATATATATATATATATATATATATATAGAGAGAGAGAGAGAGAGAGAGAGAGAGAATAATGGAGGAATGATGCCATAGGAGGGAATTTCCTCCTAAGGCGTCGAAAAAATACACCCTCCCTTATTTTTTCCGCCGATCGGCACCCACCATCTTCATCGTTATCATCTAAGATGTGGATACACCAAATTTCATGTGATTCTACAACCATTTCACCGTTGATTTAGCAATGTAAAAAGTTCTATTGTTGGTAAACCGTTAATTTTGAACCCACTAAATCAACGGTGAAAAAGTTGTAGAATCACATAAAATTTGGTGTACCCACATCTTAGATGATAACGATGAAGATGGTGGGTGCCGATCGTCGGAAAAAATGAGGGAGGATATATTTTTTCAACGCCATAGGAAGAAATTCCCTCACATGGCGTCTTTCCTCCATTAACCTCATATATATATATATATATATATATATATATATATATATATATATATATATATATATATATGAAGCATGGTTAGATTTTCTATTTTGTGAAAATAGAAAATGAGGTGGAAAAATGGGGAGACTTTTGTGGTATGGTGAAAGGCATGGCTTTTATATTTATTTATTCATCATCCTACACTATTGAAGCATGGTTACAATTCTATATTGATGGATATTGGTTGCTTCAATAATGGGAGGGTTTTAAGCCATCCAAGACTTGGTTCATTTTTTCCTTAGCCATTTCTTGAGCTCATTTGCTTTAGTTCTTCCTCCAGCTCTCTCCATTTTTTTCACCTCCACCTCCAAGCCCTAACACTCATATGAGTTATGAAACCCAGGACTTGTGAGGATCCTTAGTGAGCTAAACACCCCTACTTCACCATCCTATACTAGATTAGCACTTTGGTGTAGTGTGTTTCCTTCACTAAAGATAGTTTAGTGAAGAGGTACCTTGGATTAGAGGAGCTTCAGGTGGATCATCTTCGGCACGAAGATCGCAAAGGAAGCTTGATCCAACTTCAAGTGGAGCCTATTGGAGTCGCGTGGACTGCTACACGGAGCTTTTGAAGAGAAGGACACGGTCTACAAAGGTTGTTGCCTCCTTTCTCTTGGCTAGCTTAGTTTATATCAAGCTATAAACCCAAATCGTCTAGTTTAGATTCTTTGTTAGTGTTGATTAGCATCCCGAAATTTTTTATAATGGCATGCTTGATGCTAGTAAAACCTAGTGGTGGTGCTGATAAAAACTTTCACATTGACCAAGGGAGACTGCATAAGTTCTCCCCGAAGTGCGACAGACCATTTCTCGTGGTAGAAGCGTTACCCGGTGGAGCATACCGCCTGCAGGACGCCGGGGGCCGTAATTTTCTTCGGTTTTATAACGCAGAAAAGCTCAAATTGTACAAGTAAACATCTATCATCTCTTAAATAATGTAATTCCTTTCAGCATCAAACTAAGTCTTCCAAAGCAAGGTCCTCTCACAGAAGAGACTTTTGCTTCCGGCCCATTGTTATATGTCTCGGTTCCGGTACTTCGAGGTTTTTATTCTTTTTTGTTTAAGAGAAAATATAAAATGTACCTAAGGGAGGAAAAGAGATAATACACAGCAACCAAAGACAAATTTATTCATTTCGGAGGTATTAGGGGCTCCCTAGCCTTACAATGATTACAACAGAGGAGGGCGAGGGTTAAGAAAACATTGTCGGTGATACTCAGAAGAGATCTCCTCCAGCCGAGCCCAAGTAGCCTCCGCCCGCTCCCTTTGACGGTTCCCGTAGACCCTAGAAGCCACGGACTCACAGGGGATCCCGTCTGCCGAACAAGATGCGACGACCAACCTTTGCCAAAAACTCTTAAGAAGAAGGTCCACAGAGCGATCCCTCCTGCTCTTCAAGATCAGACCAAGATCGTGGACTGTATGCATCTTGTCAAATGCCTCATCCATTAACTGTTGAGATAGGGTGTTGTACAGACCTGGGGAAGTCCTCCATATCGCGTAAATTAGCACTTGGAGGAGAGGAGATCGCCAGGGAAGGAAGCGTCCATAGTGGCCCTCCAAGCGGCCTTTCACTGCCTTGTATGTCTTCTCGGAACGATCAATCTTATAAAAGTACACATCTTCCCGAGAAAGGATCTCCCTGATGGTATACACGCGAACGGTCATCTTCGGAGAATGCAAGACTAGGAAGGAACCGATGCACCTTCGGTATTTACAGCCTCAACAAATATCTTCCAATGACCGAGATCTACTTGCGCAGTGATGAAAATCACGGAATACCACACTTTCCCGATATAGTACCGCCACGTGTCGTCCATGACGGTATTCCTGCCTATATGGACCACGGAAGGTTGAACGACGCCCCACGAAGTCACTAGGGAGTTCAGAAAGCCCTCATCGTGAGGCCACCGAGCAGATTCTTGCTCGGTCCATCCACAGCGGGTAGCTTCCTGTCCAACAACGCTGTGGATCCAAAACCCTCATCACGAGGCGACCAGGTAGCTTCCTATTTGGCTCATCCACAATGGGTAGCTTCCTGCCTAACAACGCTGTGGATCGAAAGCCCTCATCACGAATCCGCCAAGCAAATTCCTGCTCGGCCCATCCGCAGCGGGTAGCTTCCTGCCCAACAAATGCTGTGGATCCAAAGCCCTCATCACGAGGCGACCGGGGTAAATTCTTGCTCGGCCCATCCGCCACGGGTAGCTTCCTGCCCAACAAACGCCGTGGATCCAAAGCTCATTATGAGGCAATCAGGTAGCTTCCTGCTCGGCCTATCCATAAGCGGGTAGCTTCCTGCCTAACAAACGCTGTGGATCTAAAGCCCTCATCACGAGGCCGCCGAACAAATTCTTGCTCTGTCCGTCCACAGCGGGTAGCTTCCTACCCAAAAAATGCTGTGGATCCAAAGCCCTCATCACGAGGCGACCGGGCAGATTCCTGCTCGACCTATCTGCCGTAGTGGGTAGCTTTCTGGACAAAAAACGTTGTGGATCAAAAGCCCTCATTATGAGGTGACCGGGTAGCTTCCTGCTCAGCTCATCCATAAGCGGGTAGCTTCCTGCCCAAAAAACGCTGTGGATCCAAAGCCCTCATCACGAGGAGACCGGGTAGAATCGAGTGACGTCGACCTTCCTACACTTGGCTATCGTTCGAATCATACTCGATACGCGATCAACACATCGACTCCGGGAAAAGGGACAATACCGACCTTCTTACACTTTGCTATCGATTGATTCATACTCTATACGCGATCGCCATCTCGTCTCTGGGAAAGGGAGGATACCGACCTTCTTACACTTGGCTATCGTTCGATTCATACTCAGCCTTATGATCGCCACCTCAACTCCAGGGAAAGGGAGGATACTGACCTTCCTACACTTGGCTATAGATCAACTCATACTCAACGAACGATCGTCACTTAGAAAGGGTGGACATCGGCCTAACACTTGTAAGATAATGAGACTTACGAGCTAAAAGTACTTGCAAGATGAAAAAGACTTACGAGCTAAAATACTTGCAAGATGATCAGACATTTGAGCAAAGGAAAATGTATACTTTATTTATGATCAAATTTATATACGAGGTATTGTGGGCTCCACAGCCTTACAAAAATGCCCGGAGGCTTAGGTATTCTAGGCTCCTCAGCCTTACAAAAATGACCGGAGGCTTACAAAATTCAAAAAAATATATATATATAAAAGAAAAATTGTGAAAGGGGATAGCTTAGACCACCTCCTCGACCAATATCTCTCCATGCTCGACGCCACCGTCGGGGACAAAAACGGCGACCTCAGGGTTGGCGCTCCCGCCGGTAGCCTCGCCTCTTACGGCCAGCTCGGCGCCTCCCTCCTGCGGCGCTTTCTCAGCAAAGGGGTACTTTACGCGGAGCTCGCAGTCGACGAACTCCAGTATGGATTCCTTGACGGCGTCGAGGGCGTTGTGCCACCCGACGGCCGCGCATTCGGCAAGATCAAGGTAAAACTGATCGGATGCTTTATACTCCTCCATAGCCCTCTCTGCCCGGCTCTCGGTAAGCTTCGCCGCATCTAAAGCCGCCCGGACATCCTTTTTGATGGCGTCCCTCGACCTTTTCATGGCGTTGTATAGGCCGTTTATCTCCTCCATCTTGGCTTGGATAGCCCGGTTGGATTCGTTTAGAAGACGATAGGACTCCTTCAGCTTGGAGATCGTCATCCCCTCGGTGACCAATCTCGAGTCAAAGAGGTCCGCTTTCTCATCTGCTTGCTGCAATTGAAGGCGAAGCTCTTCTTCCTGTGAGGAGGATTTGCCCGCCTTCTTCATTGCCCGGGCTATCTCCTCGGACTCTATGGTGACGAGAAGAGCTGTTCATACTAGAATATTGCATTTAATACCGCCCATTCTTATGCTCGTTTGTTTATATGCAGATGCTTTTAATCCGTGTTTGCTACATATTTACAGGTTACAGGTTCCTAGTCCAAAATGATGCAAATGATACAAAATCTCCACTATTACGCCAAAATCCAGAACATCTGTTCCCGACAGATAAAAGCCGGATTCCGGTCACCCTTATCCGTTTTGTGCCGCTTACTAGTTCATGAGACAAGACAAATGATAGTGGTCATTCGTGTCTCGGACAAGCA
Source organism: Agapanthus africanus (assembly GCA_030015575.1). Classification (NCBI taxonomy): domain Eukaryota; kingdom Viridiplantae; phylum Streptophyta; class Magnoliopsida; order Asparagales; family Amaryllidaceae; genus Agapanthus; species Agapanthus africanus. The sequence continues at coordinate 682,267,122 of CM057337.1, forward strand.
CAGAGCACGAGAGGGGCAGCACAAGAATCAATGGGTGCGCGGAGCTCGAGGGAGATGAAGTCAAAAGGTTTATTTTTGATGCCAATTTAGACTGTTGCAGATTTGAAGAAATTATGGATACAATTTGCAATTTGGAAAATGTAGAACAACTGAAGAAAGCAACACAAGAAACCTTAGAAAAAACGACAACCTAACTCCCTTAAAGCGCCGCGGAACCGTGGCCAAAGTGGCGACTCGGCGGCGGATTCGCAGCCGAGTTGACTCAGTGTCAACTCGAAATTTTGGGGTAGTTTGGTCATTTCATTTGGGCTCAGAATCTTGCCCTAGGGGTTCAGCACTCAGCCTATAAATAGCCCCGTTTTCTGCCAAGTGAGGAGGCTTCTTTTCGTTAGGATTTAGTTTAGTTTTAGTTTAGCTTCTTCTTCTTCTTCATTTCTTCCTCCATTAAAATGTAGTGAGAGCATTGAGTGGATGATGAAATGAAGATGAGGGTTTTTATTATCTTGTCTCTTTAATTTCTTGTCTTGTAATTTTATTATCTTATATTGTAATTTCAATTCTTGTTGTTAATTAGTTGTTGTTATTTCTTTGCTTGTTCTCTTTTCTTTTCTTCTCTTATCCGTATTTTTCAAGCCGTGATACTCGATGGAGTTCCTTGCTTAGGTGAGGACCCAAGTAGTTAGCTTGCATCATTTGTAAAACCGTATTTTTTCCTTTTTATTCTTTTCTTTTATAATGTGTGAATAATTCCACACTTGTTAAGGCTAAGGAAAGTGGTATGAGGGACGGAAAAATCCCTTGTGCTTCTCTTCGCCAAATATCTTGAAACGAACCCCGACTAAACAAACGCAACCCCTCATTTAGGCACGCTATACGTGACATATAGTCGCGACCTAAGTCGAGAAGTCCTTTAAGAGCACTACAACGTGACATGTAGTTGTGACTTAATTGGATACATGGTTGCGGGTGTTTGGCCGAGTGTTGGGATAAGCGTATTTAGCGGACGGACAAGGGGCACTAGGGATGGATTTAGCGTTGGAAAGCTCGCTTAAACTTGCAAATCCCATTCCTATGTCCTCCTAATCCCCGCTACTTTCGATTATCCCAACATCGTTTTAAGAATGACAAAAGATAAGCACAAGACTAATCCTAACTCTACTGACCAACCTTAACCTTAAAAAGCTTACTTGAACATAAATACGATCACTTAAGATAGTTTTGAACAGAACACATATACATTCTTTATTAACCCATCTAAGACTCGAACGGATATACTACCATCTTCCTGTGGATCGACCCGTGCTCAATCGGTTAGCTGCAAAGCGACACCGTCCTTGATCGCGGTTAACTTTAGAATTTTGAATATGCGACACGCCAAAAGCGTGCGATCAAGAGCGCAGTGCTGAAGGAACTGAGGAGAACAACAAACATGTTAAAAAGCTAAAACCAAGGAAATAAAACTTAAGAAAAGGGGGGTCAGATACCGACTTGAACCTCCTCCTGCGCTATGGCGGCCACTTAGGCATTCATGGTGCCTCGGGGAATCTTGGCCTCGGCTGCCTTCTTTATGTCCGCCAGCAAGCTGTCGACTACAGATAGCCCCGATGGCACCTCAATGCAGAAGTTTCCCTTCGGCACTTGGATCCTCGTAGGGGGTGGCCGAGAAACCACCCGCTTCTGTCTCTTGAGGGGGGATTCGGCGGGGGGAACTCCTCCACCGTCGCCCGGGGCGCCGGGTCACGCACCTGCTTCTGTCCCCCTGATGGCGTTCCTCCAGGACCGGGGGCGCTGCGGAAGCCCTGATCGGAGGAGTTTGCCTCGGGGCCGCGCTTGGACCGGCTCGGGACGAGCTTGCGCCACCAGTCTTACTTCCTTGGGCCTTGGCGGCCATAGCAGCTATGATTTTTGATCGGTCCATGAGCTCTGCAAAAAAGAACACATAGGAGAAAAAGGTCAGCGACACTGAAAAGGCAAAGAAAACTTAGCAAAGTCTAAACAGATCGTCAAAAACCCTAACTTACCCAGAAAACGCGCAGGACTAAGCCCAGCCCAGCTCAGTACCTGTTCGGAAAGCAGGACATCAGCCCGCTGGATTGGTTCCCACTGGGACACCACCTTCGCCTCGGGGGCGTTCGACCACCTCACCCTTGGGCAGTCGGCCCTATGCCACTAGGTGGTCACAGGCCAATCCTCGCTCTCTGGTAGCCCGACGAAAACAAACTTCTCCTTCTATTCATAGATAGAAGAAGGGACGACCACAGTCCCTGACCCGGCCGTCCTACCCTTGCATTTTTTAAACGACAAGTACACCCAGCTCGTCTCTTTTTTACTGGTATCGGGGTGATTTTTATAACAGAGAAAAGACAGGAGGAGGCTCAAATTGAAGGGGATTCGATCAAGCTGCAACCAGACCAGAAACCCGAGGAGGATCCTCCATAAGTTCGGCGCTAGCTGGACCGGGACAAGATGGAAGCAATGAAGCACCGCACAAAGCTCGGGTGAGAAGGGCAGACACATTCTTGCCCGGAATGCTTCCAGATACAGAGCTATCTTCTTGCCCCACACGTAGTCTGCCAGCTAACCCTCTTTGGACAAACGGAGGGAGTAGTTAGAGGGAATATGGAATCGAGTCCGGATGTCGGAAAGCTCGACCATGCGATTCAAGACAGATGGCGCATCGCGAGTATTCCCGATGCATACCTTAGGAGCCCTTATCGCCGCCCGACGGCGAGCGACTAGGGCAGCTTTGACTCTAAGGGTCGAGCCCGACACAAAAGATGCAGTAGAAGAAGAACCCTCTTGGCTATCTGAAAACGAAGAGAAAGAAGACACACTGGACTCGGCCCCAGCAACTGGAGCATCATCGCCCGACTCTATCCCTACTACATCTACAGACACCTCGAAGGAAGACATCTAACCTGATTCAAAAAAAGGGACTCGCCAAGGAAAATTCAACGGAAGATCCGATCTAAGCAGAAGTGCGCTGAGCAATTTTCAAACAACGAAAGAGAATTAAGGCAAAGTGTTTTCCCTAGGATGGTCACCTCTTATTTATACACCCCAAAGAGAACATCCTACGGCCCAGATCGATTCCAAACAAAATGAAGCGTTGCACCTAGCGGCCGTCGAGGCTCCACGTGGCGGTCAACTATTGGGGACGTCTCTTCATTGCAGGAGTCAGAGACAGCCTGTCGCGTCTGCCAACCGACGTCGGGCACATGGCCCGTATCCCAACTATAACAACCCTAAACTTTCTGTACAAATTTTTTTAGAATACAGAAAGGATACCAAGGCCCGAGCATAAGTTATAAATTTGATTTGCTTTTGAACAGTAAGAAAGTACTCGTAGCTCATTGTTAAAGCCTTGCACTGTTGTGACGTAGCCCCTGTGATCGAATCCCCCTAGCTACATTACCATTTTATTAATTTTTCTTTTAATCTTTTAGAAGCCCAAGAGTTTCACGTGCACTACACGTAAGGTGATGAGTTACAGAATAATCAAACATATGTACGAGGGTATACGAATCGAGAGGGACGCGTGGCCAAAGATCCAACACTCCCACCGGATTTTGACCGGCGAATCTTGCATAGGAGACCGACACCACTGGGCCCCCATAGGGGATGCTCCCATCTTTTCACCCGAGCACCTCTTCACCTACCCTACTTCTCTCATGCTGTTTATTTTCTCTGCACATTTTCCAGAGAACATTGAATCACCTTTAATCCTATTTTAATGCATTCTTTAACCCTCTAAACCCTAATTTTCCCTATAAATACCACACTCCATTTCACCTCTCCTCACTCAAAATTTTATTACAAAAACTCTCAAAAATTCTAAAGTCTCAAGTTGTGCAAGTGGAGTTAGAAAACGGCGAAGTTCCGGCGAAGTTCCGAGGAGATTCCGGCGACGAAACGACGCCCCGACACTTTCCCTTGATTCATCCTTCTCCCCTTTATCCTTGTAGCCAGTAATTCCCCTATTCCCCTCTCCGTTTCTATTCTAAAAACTTTCATTTTTAAAACTCGACGAAAGCGGAGTTAATCCGACTTCCGTCTCGTTTTTCTATAAAAATTCTAACTTTTCTTAAACCATCTAATACCATACTCTCATATAATGTTTAACAAACATTTAAAAATACATTAAAACAAATTTCATATCAAAAGAATCTTTTATGCAACTTTTATCGCATTTTTACGGTAAAATACCATATGCTTTACTTTCGACACAAATCAACATAATACTTGTATTACCTTTAAAAAAAAATCACGAGGTAAGGACCTACCTCATCACAACACACATATTGCACATAGCACGATGAACTTTGGAATTCTATATTATGGGAAATACGCTTTTACGAATAAATATCCTAAACTTACAAAACCGTTTTCTTTAAAGAGAGTGTTAATCAATTCCTTGCAATTACGCCTCTACAACCCATTTTGGGGAACCCCGATTGGGATGGTTCGGGTTATTGCACGTCCTTGGGTCTAGTAGAGCAAGATGCATACCTCCGCATGGAGGATTCGATCTCGATGGAATTTTTAATGCTATTTTTGAGATTTCTAGAAAATAAATAAAATATATTTTTATTAAATATATAAATATATATATGAGTATTATCAAAAGATCTATTTTAAATATATTATACAAATATTCCAAGTTTTATAAATCAAAGGAATCACCATTTCATGAAACTACCATCCAAATACAAAACAATTCTAATATTTCAATAAAATACCATATATAATGAAAACTAGGTTCTACTCACTAGAAACTTCACTTTTATAAAATATACATCTATGAAAACCCTAAAGACGATAATTAAATACTTGAGGTGTATTTTTAAAATGTATCAAAACTATTTTTACATAGAACCCCCCAAGTTATACAAAATTACAATAAGGACCCTAGTAAATATAGGTTTAAACGGGACCAATTCTCTTGAGCTCAGGAAGCCGGAGAATGTGGGAGCTTGTCTACCTAAGGTAGACAATCTAACAAACATGTGTTATCAATACGGTAATTGTCTTGTAAAAAGACACAAATCCTGTCGTCCATGTGTTGCAGTTACCGATAACATCTAATTCAGGACTTTAATTTCTTTTCGAAGTGTCTGACTCAGATTGAGTCTCAATTTAATCAATCTGACTTGAATATGATTCAAGTATAAACTACAATACAACATTAATCCGTCTATTCAATCTATATTAATCTATATTGACCGAACCGAACCATGGATATATTCGGTTTACATGACTATCCATTTACATGCATTCCATTTACTAATATCATGGTTTCGGAAAGTCTTCCATTTACTACAAGAAAATACAATACCATCAGTACAATCAATACAATCAATATAATAAGACAGTACGGGGTTTATAAAGGGGTAGACTGGTACGGAACATATTAAAGGTGGCACGAGATGGTCACTAAAGACATAATTACATCCATACCGTTGTTCTGTGGTATTTTCGACGGAGTATTGTACTATGGGTTACCAAAGTCCACGGTGTACGTTAAGCTTAAGTAAGTAATATAGCAATTTTCAAGAATAATAAAATGAAACAACAACTTTATTTACATTCAACTTTAATTACAACTGTCTGGAATGAAAATATACAATGATAAAAACAAATGCCTAAACAATGGCATACTGAAAGCAAGTGGAAGCAGGAGCTAGTAATTAGACCGAGTAGCAAATTAGTCTAAGTCCTCCTAGCACGGCTCTATCTCCTCGGAGTCCGGTCCTCCTGACGAACTTTCCGAAGGAAAGAAACATAGAGGAATGTCGTCAAAGAACTAGCACTCGGTAAGTCCCCAAAAGAAGTAAAAGAAGATGACTGAATGGTATATAAAGTGAATAGAAACCAAGTAATATGAATAGGTAAGATTCTATAAGCGAGTATCTAAGCACGATCATTTACAAGTATAAGATTGCTATTCTAACGTGGTTATTTGTAATTTGATGAAGAAGGTATTCATGTATACGAGAAGAGTCCATCTTACCCTGTGGACTATTATAACATGTAGTACAAGACCCTGTCACTTGATCTTGAACTTGAACACTTGAACTTGAATATCCAAATTTGAACTTGAATACTTGACTTGACTTGACCGAACCATGAATATAACTTGACATGAACTTGACATAAATAACTGAATAAATAATTACAATTCAAACATGAACTTGCACATTTTTATATTCATGTATTCGGCCAAGACCTATTAACTTGAACTATACACAACAATACGTAGGGATAAAGGCTAGATTGGTACAGAACGTATATCGTGGCACGAGAGGTCACTTTAAAAGACACCTACATGAATTCACGTGTCATTGTCTCATCCGGTTCGCTCCAAAGGACAAAACCGTGTGGTTTCATCCAGAGCAAACAATACCATCTATACTGAGGCATGAGGCGTTACACTATCAAATCTCTGGTAAAGCATTATTTTGCACTACTTAACCCATGTACATACGTACGTGGGCAAAGTAGTGGGGGGTATTTGTTCCCACCAAAAAATTTGGCTCAAATCTTATAATTTTTTCCTTATAAAAAATATGGGGCAATGCCCCACATGTTTAACACATGAGCACTCACGTGCAAAGCATGCAAGCATCCATTACGGTTAGAATTAAATCTTATAGTAGCATCCGCGTGTTAAACACATGAGCACCAATATGCAAAACACGTGAGTGCCGCTGCCATATATGTATATGGCAGCGCTCACATGATAGCACGTGATCATCCCAATTTGAAGCGCAAGCATATGATAGAATTAAATTCTATGTGATAGAATTAAATTCTATTTAGAAAATATTTTTCCTGATCTTTCTAATATGAAAAGATTTTTCTCTAACAGAGAATCTTTGGATTTAAAATCCAATTTGATAAAATATCACCAATTAAAGCTTCCGATAGAATTAAATTCTATGTGATAGAATTAAATTATATTTAGGAAATATTTTTCCTTATATTTCTAATATGGAAAGATTTTTCTCTAACAGAGAATTTTTGGATTTAAAATCCAATGGTGATAAAATATCACCAATTAAAGCTTCTGATAGAATTAAATTCTATGTGATAGAACTAAATTCTATTTGGGAAATATTTTCTCTGATCTTTCTAATATAGAAAGATTTATCTCTAATAGAGAATTTTTGGATTTAAAATCTAATTGCGATAAAATATCACCAATTAAAGTATCCGATAGAATTAAATTCTATGTGATAGAATTAAATTCTATATAGGAAATATTTTCCCTGATCTTTCTAATATGAAAAGATTTTTCTCTAATAAAGAATATTTGGATTTAAAATCCAATGGTGATAAAATATCGCCAATTAAAGTATCTGATAGAATTAAATTCTATGTGGAAAAATTTTCCCTAATCTTTCTAACATAGAAAGATTTTCTCTGTTAAAAAGAGATCCAATGGTGATTAAAACAATCACCATGATAGAATTAAATTTTATGTTAGGAAAATATTTTCCTAATCTTGTTAAACAAACAATAAATATATTCTCTGTTAAACAGATCACCGTTGGATCAAAGATCCAACGGTGATTGAAATATCTCCGATTGATTATAAAATCAATCAAGATCTCTCGGTGAAGGATTTTCTCAAGTAAATTGATTTTTCTCTTCACCTATATAAAAGAGCCAAGAGATTGAATCTCATAAAGAGAAGACCCCCTCATAAGCTTCTGCTACAAAGAATTTAATTCTCTTCAAAGAAAAATTATCTTCCTCCTTCTAAAACCCTAGGTAAAAATAAGGGAGAAATATGTCTCTTTTTACCTATCATACATAAAAACAGGGTTTAACCCTTTAAAGAACTTAGTTATTTCTCTAGATCTAAGATCCATAAGACAAGTCTTCCATAAAAAAGAGAATTTAATTCTCACAAAAAGATCTTGAATTTAAACTTAGGATACAGAGAAGAACTTTGATGTTTTCCTATCATCATAAAAAAAGAAAAAAAGGATGGAGTTTATACTCCAGGAACTTAGTTGCCTCAACATCAAGAACTTAGTTCTTAAAGAATCTGATCTCAGATCATCAAAATATTAATCTTGGTGATCGTTAATAGTCAAAATATCATTAATAGAAGTTAAACTTCTTTTAAAAATGTTGTACAAAGATTTAATCTCTAAGGAAGATGTGCATCACGTAAAGATCATGTGTGCGCACTTCATTGCCAAAAGGTATGCACGTCACATGATATACATGTAAGCGTAGATGGTAAAGATTACCATATAAGTGCGCGTCTCACATGATATCATGTGGGCACTTAAAGACGTGTGCATCACGTGATATCCACGTGAGCACTAAAGAAGCATTCTCACGTGAAATGCATGTGAAAGAAGAAATGTGCAACGTCTCATGTGAATGGAACGTGAGAGAGCAAGCCTCAGCGGCTCACGTGATAGCACATGAGCACCCAAAAGACATGTGCATCACGTGAAAGGCACATGAGAACCCAGAAGCAGAAGACTTAGCGTTTCATGTGATATCTACATGAGCGTCTGAGAGAGTGCATCACGTGATATCCATGTGTACGCAGCTTACGTGACATCACGTGAGAATCCAAGACCATGCCTCACATGAAAATTACGTGAGCGCACATAAAGACAATGCCTCACGTAAAGCAAACGTGAGCGCACATGAAGGCGGTGGCTTACGTGAATGACACATGAGCGCACATGAAGACAGTGCCTTATGTGAAGCACACTTGAGCGCACATGAAGACAATGCTTCACGTGATACCCACGTGAACATTTGAAACTCAACATCTCACGTGATGTCCACGTGAGCGCAGTACATTGAGTGCTTAGAAATACTGAAACCCAATCTTAGCCCCAAATTGGCTAAGTCTATGAAGTTTAAACTTCTTTGAGCCCATATGTTCACATGTTTAAGTCGACCTTAATCTAAAACAAGATTAATGGTCCTTAACCATGTTTAAGCCGATCTTAATCTAAAACTAGATTAACGATCCTTAAACCCCTGAATTGATGGACCTCATTTATATGAGATCTATGTTCTCAAATCAAAAACCTAAATCTAATGTACGGATTTAGAATAATTCGCACCCTATGGGCAACGACAAAATTAGTCTCTGTATATAATCCAAGGGCAACTCCAAAATAAACAAATTATAACACGACATGAAGTGATGCACATAGGGAAGGAGAAAGTTGTTCTCGATTTGCGATAACGTAATTAATTGTAGGGGCTTGCGCCTGTAGGAAAAAGCGTCCCCATAATAAAAAAAACCTATCACATATGAGGGGGAATTTGATAAGTCTGATATAACGGTCGCATCCATCCAAACATCAAATATACGGTGCCATAAATAAACTTGGTATTTTCGGAGAGGTGGATGGATATGTTCTATATAGCATCTGCCTCCAAATTTAGGCTGGACGTTTGTCTTCCCAATTTTCGACAGTTAACACCCTTGGTTTAAAAATCTAATGGTGATTAAAAATCACCGCTCAAACCAAGAGATAGAATCAAATTCTATATGGAAAATATTTTCCATAATCTTGTTAAAAAACAAGAGAAGTATACTCTATTAAACAGGGGGCTCTTGGATCAAAAATCCAACGATGGATAAAAATCACCGATTGATTCTAAGATCAATCTGATCAATTTGAGATGTCCTATATAAAGGACTCATGAGATTAAATCTTAGATGGAAAGACCCCCCATAAGGTTCTACAAACTGAGAATTTAATTCTCTAAGAAGATCATCATGATCCTCTTAAAAACCTAAGTAAAAACAATGAAGAAACACGTCTCCTTTTACCTATCTGATATATAAAAAGGGTTTAACCATTCATAAGAACTTAGTTCTTTCTATGGATCTAAGATCCACAAGTCAAGTCCTCCATAAAAAAAGAATTAAATTCTTATAGAGAGATCTTGATCTTAAACTTAAGATCCAGAGAAGAAATTTGGTGTTTTTCCATCATCATACAAAAGAAAGAAAAGAAAGAAAGACGGAGTTTTTATCTCCAGGAACTTAGTTCTCTTGAAATATATCAAGAACTTAGATCTTACATAAACAAGATCTTCAAGTTTCTAAAGAACCTGCCTTCCCATGATCCCTGATCATCAGATCTTGATCTTAAACTTAAGTTTTCTAAAGTTACAGAGATTAATCTTTAAAGAAGATGCACTTCATATGATATGCACGTGAGTGCCCAAAAGAAGCAAGAGACTCAGCGTCTCACATGATATCCAAGTGAGCGTCGGGGACTCACCGCCTAACGTGATATCCACATGAGCGCCAGAAACCAAAGGAGGGCAGCGCCTTACGTGATGCACACGTGAGCGCCAGAGACTCAGCGTCTCACATGATATACATATGAGCGCCATATGTTTGAATGCTTAGCACTAATATAGAAACCCGATACTTAGCCCCAAATTGGCTAAGTCTGTGAAGCTTAAGCTTCTTTGAGCCCATATGCTCATAATGCCTAAGTTGACCTTAGTCCCAAATATAACTAATGGCCTTTAGTTGAATATTTAAGTTGATCTTAATCTAAAACAATATTAACGATCCTTAATCCATGATATCTAACTTAATCTTAGTCTTATATACAACTAAAGATCCTTAGACTATTTATCTAAATTGATCTTAGTCTCATATAAGACTAATGCTTCTTAGATAAAATATAAGTTCACATAGAATCCCCTTCAGCAAATTAAAACACAGTCTCTTCTGTTATATACGGGATATGGTTCAAGGGTACATCCTTCTACATCTTTGATATACGGCGTTGTAATTGCTCAGCATCTTCAGAGAGGTGGTGGGTCCCAATAACCAACGATTCCTTCCTCATCCCAACTTAATGAAAGATATGGAATTTTATCAAGAAAGGGAATGCCTTAACCCTTGATGCACATCCCATATAGATGTACACCTCATATTGATGTGCATCCTATACAGATGCACACTTCATATTGATACGCACCCTATACAGATGTGCACCCCATACAGATGCGCACCTCATATTGAGGCGCAACTCATACAGACGTGCGCACTATCAGAACAAAGAATAATGAGCCTCGACTTTATGAAAGCAAATATATGTATATGTATATATCTATGAGGAAATATTAATGCCTTCAAATTGGATTGCACCCCAATATTGGGCACATTTATTTAGATGTTTACATCATGCACTTCACCACGTAATATATACACGTGCGTGTAAGCTGAAAGATGGACCGCTATCTCCCTAAACAGGTATTCTGCCCTGCAGATTGTCTCCATACTAACTGCCGTATATTATCCATAGGCTACCCATAGAAAATGCACCTAATATGCTAAGTATAGAAGCCTATACTTCATGTGTGATCAAATGATCAATTGAGCCCATATGCTCACTGTTTCCAAGTTGATCTTAGTCCCTTATATGACCAACGATCCTTATACCATATCTTTTAAGTTGATCTTAGTCCCATCTTTGACTAACGATCCTTATACCATATCTTGTAAGTTCATCTTACTCCCATATACGACTAACGATCCTTAAATATAGTTTCTAAGTTGATCTTAGTCCCATATATGACTAATGATCCTTAGATTAAACTCAAACATCTCGTGAATTGATAGACCTCATTTATATGACATATGCGACCTAAGTTCTGTTGAATATAGGTGCTCTCAATTCAATTATTGTAATTGAAGGAGAACCTATATGAGAGAGCAATCTTACTCGAGATAATAGTATACTATCTGGTTTGCTTTTATCTTTCATGTGATGCTTTTATTTACTATTATGTATCGTTTAGATATGAGATAAAACCCTAGGATTTTACTTGACTATCAGGACGATGATGGAGATCAAGACTGGGCATCAGTACTCCAGTTTAGACTAGTGTGTACATTTCATGATCCGGTTGGAGAGCGATAGCAGATCCTATAGCTATTGGTGTTTGACATCGAGGATTGTATACAGGTGCTCATGAGATGAGTTACACTGGACGGACTCATCAAGATCTCCTAGTTAGTGATATACTAATATCAGGTAGCGGTTCTCTGATGACATAAGTACAGGGCAGTCCCTAGGACCTGAGATCACCATAATGTCTCATGTGTGTTCCCACTATACTTAGACTTCTACCCAACCACGGCTTAAAGAAGTCATGCAAACAGGTTTTTGTTGGGTATAGTCCCAAAGCACATGGAGGCAGTGAGCGGTCGAGGAGATTTATCTCTTCCGGTATAAAGAGTTGATGACACTCTGTGCAGGACATGACTACAACCACAAGTCGATGTCCATCGCAGAGGAGATAAATAGATAAGTGTTATCAGTTGTATCTCTAGTTGGTTATGAGTCCTATGTCGCACGAGTTATCGAGTTATTAAGGTTTGACAAATTTCAAACCCTAGACCCGATATGCAATACTCAAAGACGAAGAGACTGGACTGTATGGTAATATCACAGATAGACATTGCAGGGTTCAGATGAGCTTGCTTGTTGTCCTTCTTTCGATCAATACCTGGGTAGCCGTTACATGCAGCTAGTACGGCTGACTTTCTTGTGGGCTATGCATATGATCCTAACCTACTTCCGGCGTATTTTTGAGTCTTTAAAGTCCTACATAAAGGTTTTCCAGCATATGCGAAATGATGTGGGGAAAGTATAGGGATACGTGCAGGAGATCGATTAAATATGTATATTTGATACACGTATTTTAATCGGGTGTTAATTGATATTAGTCAGTATATATATGATATAACCGGATTATTAAATCAAGTGTTGATTTAATAATTAAATATATATTTATATATTAACTAATATCATGCTCATTTTATTATTTTCTTTTCTTAATTAATATTTATACTTGATATTGGGTTATGTATGATGATAGATTAGAGATGGGAGTATGAGAATTATATGGAAGAAATGAGAATGTTTCATGTATTTTAAGATGCTTGTAGACATGATAAGATTATTCTTTTGATGACTCATCTTTAGCCATGCTTATCTTCTCATCTTTATCCATGCTTATCTTCTTCGTACTCTCATCCTCTATGGATATCTCTCTTGATTTCTTCAAGTGAGAAAGTGGACAAAGGAAAGAGAAAAATTAAGTGAGCTAATTATTCTACATCTCATACTAATCACTCTTAGCAAGTTTAATTAGTGGGTTGTTTCATATTGATAAGATCAATTTGAAACTAAAACTTGTGTTAGAGTTATCTCAAGGTGGATCATCTTCGGCGAGGAGATCATCGAGCAAGCTTGTTCCGAGTTTCGTGGAGACTAGCCGAAGTTTAAAGAGAGGTGGCTAACGCGCTATAAAGGTTGTAGTCTCTTTAAACTTGTAGAATTAGCTCACTAGTTTTTTTGCATGTTATAGTTATTGTTCATGATTCTATGTTTGCTTGTAGTTTCTCTCTAAATTTTTAAAATTATCGCTTCCGCCATGTTATAAAACCTATTTTAGAGAGGATAGAAAACATTCAGTGGTATCATAGCCGGTTCAATGACTACAACGTATTTTCGTGGCGTGATGAATCCCTAAATGTATTTTACAATGCACATTAAAAGCTGTTTTTTGTGAGCTTCAAAAACCATTTCTTTTATTATTTTTTGTTGCATCCAGGGTTAATTGAAGGGTTCAATATGAAATTAAAGGTGTTACGGAAGTTAGAGAGGGGACACCCCCACCCGGGAGAACCAATTGATGCTTTCGGGAGAGGGTGAACACCCGAGAGCACCATTTTGGTGCTCTCAGGTCAGCCATGACCCAAGCCCACTTTTTGGTGGGTTCGAGCCATGATACCCCTCCAAGCCTTCGAAATATCGATCTAATTTTTTCCCGAGGCTTCACAAAAAATTTTGGCGTGTTTTGGGTTCGTTCGGTGCTAAAAAGTGATGATTTTTGTGTCGAGGTGAATAGTTTTTTTCAAGTGTTGAAAATTAACATTTTGGCTTTGAATTTTTTGGGATTCATTGGCTATTTGTGATGAGTTGAATATATTAAAATGTTTAATAGATATAACTCGACGACGTATATAATACGCGGTGCTTAACGTCGTCGATTTGATGCGATCAATTCGACGGGGTTGCACGTATATATTGTGATATACTGTGATGCTTGTTTTGAATGTATTGGATTGTCACAAAAGGAATAACCCCATGAGAAATTGTGATAAGTGTTATTTCCATTCATACTTGTAGCTATCTTGTATATTCATTAGCTCAGGATGAGCTCCAACTTGTGGTCGTCGTTTCCGCCATATGTATATTCTTTGTTTCGGGACGTAGTGGTTCACATGTGGCCGTAGTCACCAATGTATTATTATTTATCGGGACACAATCAGGTTGCAATAATTGTCGTCATTGTATAATACAGGTTTAGGATCACCCCGTGGAGAAGCACACGAGCAACCGAATTCTAGATTGCAGCGAGCAGCCATCTCAAGGAGGTGATATCAGGTCGCCCGAGTCTTGGATTGGCGGGTTGCTTGTCGCGCTTGTAGGGGGTATAGGATAGATCCGTAGAAGAGTGCTCAAGTCACCGGATTCAAGAAAGTGTTGGGTGGCCCCTTCATGATGATGATGTTAGGTTGCCTCGTTTCATGGGTTGCCTGGTAGCTTGTTACACTCGTAGGGGTCAGCTTTTGGCTGCGCATGAGCTATTCATGCGACCAGCGAATGTCACGTTTCATTTGATGGCTCGAACGAAACGCGGGATTCTTAGGTAATCCGACCATTTCATCTCTGTATTTTTCTTTACTTTCTTGTGATGTGATTACCTGCCTATGATGTTGTTTATCGCTTGCCTGTGATGTTGATTATCTGCTTGCGATGATATATATAGCGATATATATATATATATATATATATATATATATATATATATATATATAAATAAATAAATGTTATATATGGTTTGCACCCAAGCTAGTCCTGCCTCCGCCCTGCCATAAGTTAAGTAAACTTACGGTGAAGACCCTGCCATATATATAGTGATATATATGATATATATTTATTTATATAATATAATATAAATAAATGCTATATGTGGATGGTGTTTATGTACATTCTATTTTCTTTTTATGCTTTTCTGTGATTGTATGAGAAGATACTAGGTAATGTGATTATCTATTAGTTGGGATTGTATTGATTCGGATTAATACAAAGATAATAAATCTAAAACACGTTGTAGAAACCAAATATCAGATATTGTAGTGTTATAGTCGAATCTTTTTCTTTGCACAGAGGTATACGGTTAGGAATGTTCTCCACTTCATTTTATAAGGAAAGAGCATAGATCTCTTCATAGGGAGTGACCTCTTTGGCAAAGATTGTATTATTATAAATTTGCAAATTGAATAGCCGTAGTCTTTTCCTTTGCATCGAGGTATTTAGTTAGGAATATCTTGCACCTCATTCTATGAGGTAAGAGCCCTGATCCCTTCACGGGGAATCCACACTTAAACAATAATCTATGTAACTATAAATTTGCAAAACCACTCGGTTTCTACGATGATATCAAGTTCTTTACGTTAAATGTTTTCTTCAAAACCAACCGTAGCCCTCTTTTATTTCAGGAAGTAGAGTACTTAGTATTTGTGCTGCGTTTGTTGGCAAGCATCAAGGCGTAATGCACGGTAGCCAAGTGATATCTTCCTGTTAGCATGTGATGCAATTAGCCAGAACAGTCGCACGGCTTTGTTGGCAAGCGTCAAGGGCTTGTGCGGGTGGATTCGGGTTGATCAAGAAATCACGGGTAGAACTTGACTAGCGGCCTATGGTTTGTTGGCATTTGTCAAGGTCAGAGGTCGTTAGGGGTAAAAATCGATATCGGGAGTTTCAAGAGTTGAAACTTGCAATGAGTTTGCATAACATTTATTGAGTGGGATAACTTGTTGGCATTTGTCAAGGTTACCACGCCATGATAGGTTGGATCCCGATTCCCACTGTGAGTAATAGTTACTCTCGGGATATAATCCCGGCTAATTCTCCTTTTATGGTTTGAAGAAGGATTCGACGGAACAGTGGGAGCCATCCTAATTAGATAAATATACCAATCTAATCTTGATAGAGTGCACGACGAGTGTTTCTTCTCTCTCTCTCTCTCTTTGGCAGTGGCCTTAGATCGGTCCTAAACTAAAAACTCATAAACCAAGTTAACCGAACCTTTTTACAATCAATGGCTTTGGAATGTCATGATTACCCTATTTCATGACATGGTCGCATATGTCCTTACCCCTCTCACTTCCCCTTTTGCTTCCTCCAGAACACTCTGTATCCAATCCAGAGATCCATATTGCTTGGATGGCCATTATATGGTTAGATACAAACTTGAAGAAATTGTTTCAGTCGAGGATGACCGCAGGTTCTGAAGAAAGTGAATTGTATATGATACAATTCATTTGACTCTCCTCTCCATCTTATCTCAAGTTTGAGAGCTTCTTAAATAATAAGAATATACCAGTTACGCTTGTTGGATAGTCTTCTTTTAATCTCGATACTGAAGCTGAAAGGAAAGGAAAGAAGAAAACCAACTAGCATAAGTTCGGTATAAACAAGATAAGAAAGAGATACAACAACTGGGGACAAAATGAGCGGAAAAGAAAATGCAACTAATGTTATGACCCTGGGCATTGAGGCATTACTTCGAATACCCAGCCACCCCTTGAAACCTTTTGATGTTTCATGTTTTCCATATGATTGTAATCGAAAATTATTTTCCAATTAATTCCGACTCCTGAGTATATAAATACCGGATTAACATCCCACATCTATAATTTGTTACAGATTCTGAGAAGGATTAAATTATTGGAAAGGTAATTTGATCCTCAATATCAGATATCGAGCTCACCGGCCGGGCTCACCGGACAGTTTGACTACACAGATTTCATGCTTTGCACTGGAGTAATTGTTGCTATTGGGGAAATCACCTAGTTTTAACTTTCGGCAAACTTTTGGTTTTGAATATCTGTTATTATGCACCAAATTTTAAAAACTGATATATCTGTCTCTTTGTTTGATAAAGTGAGATATAAATTTTCAAAAATTAGGTTATGAACATTTGCTTTTATCATTTGATGATTGGGTATGGTGCATTGAGTAACGGGATATACATTCTTAACCAAAACACAGCTTTTAAATTATAACACACAGAGTATGAGTTAGTGAATTCATAGGACTTATACATGATGATGTATGTTGTCCGGTGTCTGCACGGACAAGGGGTTAGTACTCATACTTCGTTCCGTTTTCCTATGAGTTCTCTGGTTTTAGACACGCGTTCTTGTTGAAATGCAAAGTCCAAAGATTTTGAGAAGTTCATAAGATATAAGAATAAAGTAGAGAACCAAATGTTGGAAGTATTAAGATTCTTCGAAAAGTTCGAAGATGTGGATACTTATTCTAGGTATTAGGTAGTAATAAAATTGAGAATTTAATTCTCTCTCAGATTACTCATCCGTGGGTTCGCTCTATGATGAATAATGCTAAATCGCTTTTTTCAATTAAGGGATGCACTAGATATAGGTGCATATCAATTGATACTGGTTCCACCTAAATCAGTACCTCAAATTCTATATATGATATTGAATGGGTTATCATCTTAAAATTGTTAAGATATTGAGTTTTCCAGCGTATGCTTAAAACCAGAATTCGGATAAACTCAAGACAAGTTTCAGTAATGGCAGTTTGTGGGTTATCCCAGGCATTAACGAGGGTTTAACTTTCTGCCATTTTTTGGGATGAAAAGTTGTTTTGTTCTCGACACGCCTCCTTTTTAGAAAAGGAATTTCTTGCAAAAGAAATTAATGGGAGTATGGTAGAACTGGAAGTAATTCCAGAACCACAAACGGTTACTGAAGATTTAGTAGAACCTGAAGATTCAATGGACCCTGACAAACTTTAGCCTACTTCGCAGATTTAGTAGGTGACACCATCCACCTGAAAGGTACTACGGTTTTCTTGTTGACGGTGACAAGGAGGCTTGCATCATGTGATGATGACCTTACTAGTTATTAGCAGGCTATGGAAAGTGGTGACTTCCGATTGATGGTTGAATGCCAAGTTAACCTAGTTGGACTCCATGCACTGCAACAAAGTATTGACTTTGTTGGGTGCTCCTGAAAGGGTAAAACCCATTAGGAGCAAGCAGATCATACGAAATCAGTACAAATGGAAAGGTATTAACCTGATAAGGCTGGACTTGTAGTAAAAGGTTTTCATCAAATACCCGTTGTGGATTGTGATGAAATTATTACTTCAGTGTCTGTGCTGAAGTCCATATGGATATAACTTGCCATTGCTGTTTTTCATGACTATTATATCTGGCATTGAGATGACTATAACGTCTTTCTAAATTAGATTTAGAAATGTACATGTATATAACTCTGCCGGAGAGTTATCTTAGTCAGTAGAAGCAGCGGTAAGCGAGCAAGTTGCTTAAGTCTATCTTTAGACTAAAGCAGACATAGCGGAAATGGATCATCTGTTCTGATATCACGGTCAAAGTGTTTGACTTCATCAAAATGAGAGATGAACATGGTATTTGTATGAAGGTAGCAAGGAGTATTGTCAGATTCCTCATATGTTATGTGGATGACATGCTCATGATTAGAAGTGATTTTCCTATGCCGCACTCGGTAAAACAATGGTGGTCACATGTGTTTCTCCATACAGGATATGGATGTCAGTCCAATACTAGAGAAATATAGCATAGCGGTGAAGAGCATTTGATGTTCTTGGTGTAATGTAATGGTAGCCTCCTGAAGGAGGTGATTACCGATTCTAGCTTCCTATAGAAAACAGAGTGTCTGTCGTGAGTTATAAGCTTACCCTCTTTTGAGGAGCAGTATATTGGAAAGAGTTCCAAGTGGGATACTGAGGTAGTCGTGGTGCTAGATGCTGATTATGAATCAGCAAAGGATACCGCCTGAGAATTCGCTGAATACAATTGTTCATTTATGAACATGATCTCATAGTTTGTCCAGGCAAATGCTAAGGCAGGTATCGCTCAGTTTGGGAGATATTTAATCTCCACGAAATTGAGATTCAGAGTGAAACAGAGAGATGTGTCGTGTCGGGTCCACTCATTGAGGCTAGTTATCAAACACAGTTTACATAACTACTAGTATATAAGTTGGGTATGTGATACTGCAATAATTGGCCTTAAGTGCAAGTGGGATATTGTTGGATATAGGTGCCCTCAAGTCCATTATTGTAATTGAAGGAGGACTGATACGAGAGAGAAATCTTACTCGAGATGATAGTATGCTATCTGGTTTGCTATTATCTTTCATGTGATGTGTTTTATTTACTATCATGTATCGTTTAGACATGAAATAAATCCCTAGGATTTTTCTTGACTACCAGGATAGTGATGGAGATCATGCTAGTAGGGCCAAGGTAGTCGATAAGCATACCTTAAATGTCCCTAGTCGTAGGAGTATCGAGACTGGGTATCAGTACTCCAGTTTAGACTAGTGTGTACGTTTTCTGACCCGGTTGGAGGGCGATAACTGATCCTGCAGCTATATTTGTTTGACATCGAGGATTGTATACAGGTGCTCATTGGATGAGTTACACTGGACGGACTCACCGAGAACTCCTAGTTGGTGATATACCAATATCAGGTAGCAGTTCTCTGGTGACATAAGTACAGGGTAGTCCTTAGGATCTTAGATCGCCATAGTGTCTCATGTGTGTTCCTACTATACTTAGACTTCTACCCTACCACGGCTCAAAGAAGTCATGCAAACAGGTTTTTGTTGAGTATATTCCCGAAGCATGTGAAGGCAATGAGCGGCTGAGGGGATTCATCTCTCCTGGTATGGGAGTTGATGTCACGCTATGCAGAACATGACTACAACCACAAGTCGATATCCATCGCAGCGGAGATAAAATAATAAGTGTTATCAGTTGTATCTTTGGTTGGTTATGAGTCTTATGTCGCATAACTTATCGAGTTATTAAGGTCTGACAGATTCCAAACCCTAGACCCGATATGCGATACTTGTAGATAAAGAGACCGGACTGTACGATAATGTCACTGATAGACTTTGCAGAGTTCAGATGAGCTTGCTCGTTGACCTTTTTTCTATCAATATCTGGGTAGCCGTTATGTGTAGCTAGTACCGCTGACGTTCTTATGGGCTATGGATATTATCCTAACCTACTGCCTGCGTATTTTCGAGTCTTTAAAGTCCCACATAGAGATTTTCCAGCACATGCAAAATATTGCAGGGCATGTATAGGGATACGTGCAGGAGTTCGATTAAACACGTGTATTTGATACACGTATTTTAATCGAGTGTTAATTGATATTAGCCGGTATATATATGATATAACTGGATTATTAAATCAAGTGTTGATTTAATAATTAAATATACATTTATATATTTATATATTAACTAATATCATATTCACTTTATTATTTTCTTTTCTTAATTAATATTTATATTTGATATAAATATTGTGTTGTGTATGATGATACATTAGAGGTGGGAGTATGAGAATTATATGGAAGAAATGAGAATGAGTCATGCATTTTAAGATGCTTGTAGACTTGATGAGATTATTCTTTTGATGACTCATCTTTAGCCATGCTTATCTTCTTCATACTCTCATCCCCCATGGTAATCTCTCTTGATTTCTTCAAATGAGAAAGTGGAAAAAGAAAAGAGAAAAATTAAGTGAGCTAATTATTCTTCATCTCTGTTCACCGCCGGAAATAGATACAAATCGGAATGGATCGTCTTGCCTGAATCTGGGGGCAGATGCTATTTGGATTTATCTGTCCACCTCTCCAAAGATACCAAGTTGATTTATGGCACCATATATCGGAGGTTTGGACAGACGCGATCGTTGTAGCAGATTTCATCAGATTCTCCCTCATTTTATAAGGGGTTTTTGATTGTGGAGACGCTCTTCCCTGCAGACGCAAGCCCATGCAGTTAATTACATTACCGCATTGCGATCACCACTTTCTCGTGCTCCGGCAGTTCACTTCGTGTCACGTGTGTGTATTTTTTTTTTAGTTGCCCGTGGATTGTATACGAAGACTAGTTTATGTTGTCGCCCGTAGGGCGCGAATCAGTCCAAATCCGTATATTTTAGATTTGGGTTTGGGTCAAGTATTTGCTTGATGGGGTTTTGAACTTAGGTTTTATACTCCTTCTGTTCAGAAATATTTTTGTTTTTTTTAAGGACCGTTAATCTAGTTTGAGATTAAGATCAACTTAAATCTATAGGTGAGTATTTGGGCTCAGTTTGTTCTTGCTAAGGATGCATTAGTCTTATTTGAGACTAAGATCAACTTAACAACATTCTAGGAACATTTTTGCTTAAGATCCAGCAAAAGAACATTTGGGCTCAGATGTAAGAAAATTTCAGAGACTTAGCCAATTTGGGCTTAGTCTACTTAGTCTTGTTTTATTCAAAAGTCCTAAGCACTTATTTGGGCTCTGTTTATTCTGCCCTTTTCTTTTCATGTAAAAGTGCTAGGCACTTATTTAAGCTCTGACGCTCACATGTATGTCATGTGAAGCATTTAGTCATGGGCGCCGCCCAATAAATTTTCAACACTTTTAGTCATTTTGACTAAATGTGAAGTGCTAAGCACTTTTTATATGGAGTCCACATGAGGTGCATGTGCAGCGCTGGACGCTACCCAATCAGTTCTAAGCACTCAGCCGTTTTGGCTACATATGAAGTGCTCAGTACTTTTTGTATGGCGCCCATGTGAGGAGCACATGTGGCGCTCGGCGCTGCCCAATCAGTGCTAAGCACTTAGCCGTCTTCGTCTTTATATGGAATACTAAGCACTTTTATTCAGCACCCACGTGTGTTTTACATGAGGCGCTGGCCTTCTGTTTTAGGCGCCCGCGTGTTTTTCACGTGAGACGCTAGGCGCTGTTAAAAGGGGGCGCCCACGTGAGGCTCTAGTCTTAAATCTCTTCTCGTTTGGGTAGACCATGGGTCTTAGATATCTTAGGGTTTTACCCTGTTAGTGACTTTGATCTTTGAGGGTCGTTTGGAATTTAATTCCATTTCCCATGGGGATTTCTGAGAAAATTTCTTTTGAAAATTCTTTTGGGAATTTTATTCCCTTTTCTTATTTTCTTTTTTAGGGTTCTTCTTGCAGATTTGAATCTGCTGTAGAACTTATTTTTCGAGAATATTGGGAGTTTAACTCCGCAGTTCAATGAGATTTTTCATTAAATGAGAATCCTTTTGGATTCTTACAGTGAGTGCCTGCCTCATCATTGATGGGGGCATTACCTTGATTTTGTGGGATTCATTGTTCCTTTCTCTTTGAACTGTGGTGACTTTAACATGCCAGAATGTAGTACTAATTTAGGTGTACTGAAAATGCTAAACTCTTGAACATTGTGTAGATAATTAACCCATTTTTTTATAGGTACTATGGCTTCCGATTTCTCCTTCCCCTATGTTCGCTCGGAGAGTGATTTTGCTGATGCGCCTACAGATCAGGAAGTCTTTGCGCTCATTTAGGATTATGACCCAGAGCAAAAGTCTCTTCATCTGTGGGGGTCATGGTACAGTCACATTATCCGGGGTTGACGCAGTTTTAGTTGCACAGCACCGTCAGAACCGATCCTGTCGATTCACTATACCGACCTTCCGCATGTCGCTTACGTGATAGAAGAGGTCAACTGGACCTCGAAAGGTCGTCTCTAACCTTCCATGGTATCGATACCAGCACAGCCATCGATGGCCCTAGACATTCTACGACGTCGCATATGCCAAGGAGAATCGCGTCCTTGGGGGCAGGTTTACATGATAAGAATGACTCCCCGTCATCCGTCTGGCTATCTGCAGTGGGCCCGTTACATTCTGTCGGCCAAGAAGTCGATGCTACTGAAGACCGGGCTATATCCAGCGATCTATGAATCCCTCTTTCACTACCACACTCCTCATGTATGGTGGGTCAAATATTTTCTGGAGCAATGGAATATCCCGACCCATATATTTCTCTTCTCGGATCGGGAGGTCTCAATATCGCTGGAGGAATCCATGGAGATATGCAGGTTACCCGTCAGAGGAGAGCATTATGTGGAGATACTTCCTCTTGACGAGTATGTATTCGCTACCGAATCAATGGTTATAGGTCTTACTTCAGAGAATGCCGTTCGACATAAATTTCCGAGCTTGATCAAAGTGTTGAATATATATGAAAGCTTATTCTTAGAGTCTGGGGGCATGGTGTTAGCTTCATGGACTTCGTTGCTCGTTTCCTTCGTCCGGAAGCTTTATCGAAGAAGGCTGCGAAATTCGCCAGGCTCGATGTCATGCCCCGCTTCCAAATATACGGGCAGAGGACGCGACGAGGCCGCTACGTATTTACTAAGAAGCAACGCTAAGCGTAACTAAGCAATATAAAAGAAATATACACAAGAGACAAATATAATGAAACAACAACTTTATTTATTAACATTCTTTTGTACAATGCATGGAAAAGTAAATACATCTGAATGAAAGCAATGCCTAAACAATGGCATATTAAAAATGGAAAGTACTGAAATGAAATGTGTACAAGTGTAACTATAACTCGGGATCTTCAATAAACTGGTCCAAGTCTTCAGTGCTAGGCTCGATCTCTGGAAGGTCCGAGTCACCTGATGACATTCAAAGAAGAAGAAAGAGAATGTCGTCAGCGAACAAATCGCTCGGTAAGTCCCAAAGATAAGGGAGAAATAGAATAGACAGAGAGAGAAAGTAGCTTTTAAAGTTGTATTATATTGTATACTGTTGTATTTAGTATTAACGCTGTTGTTTGTAGCTTGATACAGAAGGATGCCAGTATATACGAGAAGAGTCTCTATATGCCAGAGACTAAAGGCAACTGGAAGTACAAGGCTCCGTTAGAAAGCCCGGAACAACGGCGTTGTATTCATGTTAGGTGTCTTAAATCTTGCAGTCTCGTGTCACTTCTAACACCTTCCGTACCATTCTACCCCTTAAACCCCGCGATGTCTTATTTGTATTGTATCGCAACTTGTATTGTCTTGTAATATAAATTGTATAATTGGATGACTTGCCGAAACCATGATATCAGTAAATGGATGTAACTGGAGAATCATGGATGTAACTAGAGAATCATGTATATGGAAGTATATCCATGGTTCGGTTCAGTCAATACAGATTGAATATATGTATTCATGGATTCATGTTGAATTGTAGTATTGTAGATTGTACTTGAATCATATTCAAGTCAGATTATTTATAATGAGACTCAGTCTGAGTCAGACAATTAGAAAAGAAATTGAAGTTTTGAATTAGGTTTTGATGTTATCGGTAACCGCTGCACATGGGCGGCAGGATTTGTGTCTTTTTCAAAGACGATTACCGTGTTGATAATACCGTTTGTTAAGTTGTCTACCTTAAATAGGAAAACACACATATCTCCGGCTCCCTGAGGCTCAAGAGACCGGTCCCGCTTAAATCTATATTTACTAGGGTCCTTATTGTAATTTATAAAACTTGAGGGGGTTTATGTAAAAATAATTTTGTATAATTTAAAAAATACACCTCAAGTATTTAATTATCGTCTTTAGAGTTTTCATAGTTGTGGATTTTATATTTGTGATATTTCTAGTGAATAAACCTATTTTTCATAATATAGGGTATTTAATTGTAATATTGAACTTGTATGGAATTTCATGGCATTTTCATGTAAAGTGATCCTTTTGATTTAGAAAAGTTGGAATATTTATATTATATCAAAAATATGTATTTTGATAATACATATATATTTATATATTTATAAAAATACTTTTTAATTTATTATTTTCTAGAAATCTCATTTTCTTAAGATATTTGTATTTTAAATCTCTCGAGACCGAATGCTCCATGCGGAGGTCTGAATCTCGCACTACTAAGCCCAGAGATGTGCGATAATCCACACCATCTCAGTCGGGTTCCCCAAAATGGGTTGTAGTGGCGCTTTGCAAAGATTTATAAAAATACGTAATCTTGTAGAAAACGGTTTTTATAAGTTAAAGGTAGTTTTGTGTAAAACGATATTTTCCAAATCTATATTTCCCAAAAGGTAATGTGCTATGTTGCATATGAGTATTGTGAAGAGGTAGGTCATTACCTCATGATCTAACTAAACGTATAGCAAGATTAATGATGTTTTAAAGCCGAAACTATACTACATGGTATTTTACTGAAAAAGAGCGGTAAAAATTACAATATGAAATATTTTGCTATGAAATTTGTGTTCAACATGTTTTGTTAATATTTAATAGTCAAGATGTAAGAGTTTAATATGGTTGTGTTAAGGAAAATTGAACGTTATAAATAAAAACGAATCGGAAGTCGGATTTAACTCCGCTTCCAATCGGGTTTTTGTTAGTTATATGTATGCCCTAGAGGCCATTACTGTACATAGGATGTATATTGTAGTGGTTGCTGGGACATATATAGGGAGGACTTTCTTGCTCGACATGATAGTATGCTATCTGGTTGCTCTTTACCTTAACGTGTATACTGATTGTCTCTCTGTTACATGTTGGTAAAGCCCTTGGGATGTGTACTTGACTACCTGGACTATGATGCAGATCATACTAGTGGGGACAGACAGTCTATAAGTACATCCTTCAAAGTCCCTAGTCGTGGGTGTATCGAGACGGGGTATTGATATACCAGAGTAGATTAGCGTATACCTTCTCGACCCATACAGATGGGCGATGGATGATCTCATATCCATTGGTGTTTGACATCAGAGATGATATACGGGTGCTCAGTAGAGACTGGGTACACTGGACGGACTCGCCGAGAACTCCCAGATGGTATTATACCTTACGTCAGATGGCAGTTCTCTGGTGACACTGGTACAGAGTAGTCTGTTGACCCGAGATCGTCATAGAGTCTTGTGTGGTTCCCACTGTGCTTTGATTTCCACCTTACCACGTCCAAGAGGGCGTGCAAAACGGTGGTTTTTGGGTACAGTCCCGAATCACATGGAGGCAATGAGCGATAGGAGGGGATTCGTCTCTCCCGGTATAGGGAGTTGATGTTGCGCTGTGTTCGATTGGCTATAACCGGAAATCCCTGGCCAGGGTTGCTGAGATTTACTGGTAAGTGTTACCAGTAGTTTCTCGAACTGTTATAGGCCTCATATCGACACGACTTATCGAGCTATTGGGGTCTGACGTTTACCACCCCTAGGCAAGATATGCGGCATATCAGACGATCAGACCGGACTGTACGGTAAGTGTTACTGGTTGGATTCACAGGAGTGTGAGCGGGCTTGCTCGTCGATCTTCTGATCGCTCAATACCCGGGTGGCCGTTACGTTTAGCAGACCGCTTGCGGCTTATGGGTGTTTGATATGATCATCACCTGCTGCCGGCGTATTGACGAGTCTTTAGAGTCCTACACAGAGGTTTCCTGGCTCAAGCAAAACGAAATAGGAGCGCATATGAGATATGTGCGGGACCGAGAATAATGCGTGTATGTGATACCGTATTTCATTCTCGTGATGAATGTATCGAAAGGTTGTATGCGGTATAACCTAGTTATCGAATCGAGGGTTGATTCGATAAGCTGATACATTGGATACTAGTCGGTTATATGCGATATGACCGGATCATTGAATCAAGTGTTGATTTAATGATTTAATGCATAATTATATATTTGATATATTACTTTGCATTAACTAGTATCGGTTCACTTTAAATGGATTTTCTCACTTGGATTGTGCACATTGTATATGTGATATACTTTTGTACACAAGTTTGTATCATGTTTGATGATGCATGCTAACTTGGGTTTGTGTAAAGATTAAACCATGGTTGTGTAATGATTAGGGTTTTTATTTTCTTATTCATTCATTTATTTATTTATTCATTTTGGAAAATGAAAAGCATAAAGAGAAAATGGTTGCTAACTTTGTTTGTATTATGAAGCTTCATGAAGCTTTGATTTAGTGACCATTTTGTCTCATGCTTAACCCTAACCATTCCACTTAACCCTAGTCTATTCTCTACACTTTACCATGGTTGCATTATGATAAGTATTGATTTATTTTCCTTTTTGAATAATACTTATCATAATATTCATCTTCTTCTTCTTCTTCATCTTCTACTTGAGGAAACCTTGACTTCATCAATGGTGATTGATGAAAAAGAGTGAGAAATCCAATTCTAAAGTGAACCCGCTTCCTATTTCTTCATCCTCTACCTCTTGCCAAGTAGTAGAGTGTGTTTTCTTCACAAGTTTCATGACTTGGTGAAGTTGGAGCTTGATCTAGCGATGCCTCGACGTAGATCATCTTCGGCACGAAGCCGACGACCTTGCCCGCCCATTTCTCCGATGAAGCCGACGCTAGAGCCCGGGTTTCCATTTGGACAGCGAGGAGACTTCATTGCGGAGCTATGGAGGTGGAGGACCGGATCTACAAAGGTTGTATTTCCGTTTACCATATAGTTAAGTTGTTAACTAGTTTCTTTTTCGCCTAAACTTCTAGCCAACGATCTGTATTAGGGTTTCTCGGCACCGTAATTTTTGAAATTGGCATGGTTGATGCCTTGTGAGACCTCCTTAGTGTGCCTAGGAACCCTACAGTGGTATCAGAGCCAGGTTAGAGCCTTAGGCGAAGTGTAGACGAAGTTTGAAGTCCGTACGAACCCGAAACCCTAATGCAATAGCCTTCTCTGTACTTTTTTCAAAAACTGGGTTTTTTCCAGATTAAAAATGCTTAAAAAATTCAGCAGGGAATTCTAAGAATTACGGCACAAAATTTATCTCATGATCCCTCTAATGCGGGGCGGAACCGCGGCATAAGCCTAGCTTATGCGGCGGTTCCGCGGCAAAAGTGTGACGTCAGCCCTACCAATTTGCACAGTAATTCCTATTTAACAGTGCTGAGTTCTCTGGGTATTTTTAAATTTTATTCAAGAGTTGAATTTTCTGGGGTTGTTTTGGGGATTCGGTGTTTCGATCGGAGTATCAGATTTTGTCTATGTGGCTTTCCGGATAAATTTTAGAATATGTTAAAAAGTTCGACCGGATATTAATACCCAATTTTTTCCCTGTCGGGAAATTTCCAAGTGTTGGATTTTTCCGTGGTTTAAAGACGTTCTAAGTAGTGCAAGTAACGCGATGGTCCCTCTAGAAGACAACAAACCTTAATTCGATTATGTGACCGTCTCGAACTGCCCTTTGAACCTTAGGGTTTGGGGCAGTACGGCGTGCCACATGTGAGGCGTTGGCTTGACCCTTCTATGGCTGGACCGTTGGTACTGAGGCACGAAGTGAATGTCTTTGAACTTACTTCATGAGTTGAGCTGTATCGGGAAAACTTGGGTGTTCGACTGTTCGATCGGAAAGTTTAACATTTTCTGTTTATCTGGAATGTGATACAACAATTGGAATTCACAAGAAGTTATGAGATAACTGAATGAATGTTATAAACATAGCAGTTTAGTCTCACTTGATCGGTTGCCACGGAATTTTGATGTGATCAAAAGTCCGTCGCAATCACGTAGCGTACGCGGATACTCGCCGGGTAAACTTAATAGACAGCTACACCCCATAGCCCCGACCAAGTGACTGTAGGAGAACCCCGTCGCCGAAAGCATCCGTTCGGGTGCTCGCGGTAGCGGTGTTCCGCCTTAGTGCACTTCGTCGACGGCATCGGGGGTGCGGCCGTCTACTGAAGTTTGCGACGAGCATTCGATCAAAATGTCGGGAATCTTGTTGAATTGCCCGACTTAACATTGAAAAGAGTTTTCGATAATGATACTAAAATGCGGGGTTTATAATTGTTAGGCATGTGATGTCTAAGGAATTCATTTGATTAGGCATGCGATGTCTATGCAGGTTGCGGATTCCAACTGTTGTAGTTTTACACTTTCTTTTCTGTGACCGTAAGTGTAATATGTGATATCGCCGATTTCGTTGCTATATGTCAACGACAATTGGGATGCGTATATTTACTTACGTTGATGACATGTGATGTTATGTGTTGCTGGATATGTTATATTGGATCGTCGTGTTTGAATAGCCGAGGGTTTTTATGTGAGATGAGTGTTTTTCATTTTCATTCATGTAAAAACTTGTATGTAATATTCTTTTATTGGGGCACTTCCAGGTTGCGGAAGATGTCACCTTTTGTATATTATTTACTTTTCCGCACTAGGATAGACCCAAGGAGGAGAGCACAAGTAACCGGATTCTAGGGTCCAGTAGGAGACCAACTCGAGGAGTCGAGTCCGGGTCTCCTAACTCTAGAATTGGTAGGGTTGTTTGCCGCTCTCGTAGGGGTCTAGGGGTGTGGGTTTGGCTATTCATCACGACCGTGGAATCCGTGTTTTATACTGGCTCGTATTGAAAACACGGACGTCCTAATATATCCAATATTTCATATGATTCTTCTGCTGCGATATCTGTGATGTGATCATGTGATGTTCTGTGATAGATACTGTATATAGTATATATGATATATTATATAGACGTTACTTATGTTTTACACCCGCGCTAGCCCTGCCCCGCTCTGCCGTTAGTTACCTAACCTAACGGTGCATGAGGGGACATCGAGGCGAATGCGGATGGCATAAGTGTACGTCGTATTTATCTGTGATGTTTAGGTACTTAAATGATGGGACTTCATTAATGTGATTAATGAAAGTATAAGAAACCTAAAGATGTTGTAGAATCGAATTTCAAAATAAAAAGGTAGCTACAGTTCTTGCTTTGCACAGAGGTATATGTGATATATCCTGCACCTTATTCGATAAGGAAAGGACCGAGATCCCTTCACCGGGAGTGACTCCTTTAGCAATAACTGGCAGATACTACACACTCGGTTTGTCTTTTGATTGCTTTTAAGAGTTTTTGCTTTGCACAGTGATATATGTGATATATCCCGCACCTCATTCGACGAGGAAAGGACCGACGATCCCTTCACTGGGAGTGATTCCTTTAGCAAAACTAGAAAAGCCTCAAAAGCACTCCATTTTAAAATCATTTGATTCTACAACGATATCAAGTTCATTACGTAATAGGTTTTCAGAAAAACCTGTCGTAGCCCTCCGTCATTTCAGATATGTACTGGTTAGTATTCGTGCTGCGTTTGTTGACCTCTGTCAAGGCGTAGTGTGCGGTAGCTGATTAGTGCTTATCTGTATAAGCATATGATGTGATTGATTTAGGGTAGTCGTGCGACCTTGTTGACCTCTGTCAAGGGTCGTGCGGGTGGGTTTACTTCAATCAAGAAATGACGGGTTGAACTTGACTAGCAGCCTATGGTTTGTTGACCTCTGTCAAGGTCATAGGACGCTAGGGGCAAAAAATATTATCGGGAATTTCTAGTGTTGAAATTTGCAATGAGATTGCATACCTTCTATGAGATAGTTGGATCCCGATACCCACTGCGAGTAAGAGTTACTCCTGGGAGAGTTTTACACATTACAATTAGCCGATCAAGTAGGTGTCTAGAAAGGTGTCAACGGGGTTATGCCTCTGGGAAAACGAGGTTTACATTAATTAGGTTCGTGCGAAAGCACGGGGGACCTCTCTCAAAGTACCGACACTGGCCTGGCTGAAAGATTGGAGCACTTGTATTGTGTAATTAATCCCGGCTAGTCTTTCCTTTTAGGGTTTGAAGGAAGATTTGATAAAAAGCAGTGGGAGCCATCCAGATTAGATAAAATAATAACCAATCTATTCTTGCAAGAGCGCACGCTGAGTGTTTTCTTCTCTCTCTCTCCAGGTAGCGACCATATCACGCCTTAATCAAGATAATAATACGGATTATTGACCGAACCCGCTTGTTATACTGAGCTGGGGAACGTTGGTCCCGCTCCAACTTATAATTATTATAAGACAGAGCAGGAAATTGGGGATTACCAGAATTCCCGTGCCGCCCAAACGAAGAAAGTGCATATGATGCATCATCTTCGGGTGTGTTCGTTACAAAGAACTGTTTCTCAGTATCCTTTACGTCCTGGGTATGAGATACCGGATCAGAATCCCGCATATGTAATCTGTTACATGGGCTAAAGAAAGGTAGAGAACTGAGAACGGGTGATAAGTTTCATGAGGCAGAAAACGGGGCAAGTGTTGCAGCCAAATCTGTTGGTCTCTGTCACCCTGTATTACAAATACATTGATTCTGAACGAATGTTATTAGATACCGAACCTGATATACAAAATCATATCAGTCTCTTTATTAGTAAAGAAATGATAAAATTTTGTATTGTTGGATAATGTTTTGAACATTTCCTATATCAAAAGTTGATCGGTTCAGGCATGTTATCTAAAAGCATTAATGTTCTAAATCAAACTACAGTTCTTAGTATACAGAACACACACAAGAGAAAGAGTTCAGAACTGAACGAATCCTTCTTGAGGTATTGTAGACTAGGTCATATCAATGCGACCCGACTAGCTGAAGTTACATATAGATGCATATTTAAATCAGTTTGAATTTACATCTTGTGAAACTTGCCAGTCATGTCACAAAGATTAGATGCCCATAGCTCTGTTTATTGGAAACAGAGAAAGAGTTAGTAAACTCTTGGGACTGATACATGATGATGTATGTAAGGTCCCCTGTCTACATATGCCAGGACTGGTTCTTTGTACTTCGTTACATTCTCTGATAATCTCTCAAGATTCAAACATATGTTCCTGTTGAAACACAAGTCCGAACCTTTTGAGATATTCACAGAATATGAGTTAGAAGTAAAGAACCAAAATACGGGTAAAAGTATTATGTCCTATGATGAGATCAAGGAGGAAAATACTTGAGCACGAAATTCTTGGACAATTCTAAAGGAGAATGAAATTCTCTCTCGGCATTACTCCTCCGTATACACCATAGCACGATGGTATATCGGGGTGGAGCAATCATACCCTATATGATAAGGTGTGCTCTATGATGAGTACTACTGAGTTTCCTATTTCTTTTTGGGAGTCATGCACTTGAGAAGCTGCAATACCTATTGAATAGGGTTCAAATCAAATCAGTTGCCTACCACTTCATATTTGATATGATAAGGGAAGAGCCCATCTCTTAAGTTAGTTAAGATTTGGGGTTGTCCAGCCTATGTCTGAAAAGCAAAATCCGGACAAGCTCGAGGCAAGGTCTGTAATGTAGAACTGGAAAGGTTCCAGCTATACAAAACTGCAGCTGATGATTTGACAGAACCAAAGGATTCAATAGTTACCAACGAACCTCAGCCTCTCCGCCGATCTAGTAGGGTTCCTCACCCACCTGAGAGATACTTCGGTTTCTCGATGATAGTGGGAGCGAGGATTGCATCATGAGATGATGACCCGACTAGTTTCGAGCTGGCCATCAGGAGTAAGACTTTGTAAGAATGGCTGGATGCTTAGCGATCTGAGATGGAATCCTGATGCACCAACAAAGTATGGACTTTAGTTGCTATATCTGAAGGGTTAAATCCCCATCAGGAGCAAGTATATCTTGAGAAGATTACTTGGTGTAGATGGAAAAGTTGAGACTTTCAAAGCTAGACTTGTTAAAGGTTTTCGTCATCAACCAGGCGTGGATAATGATGAAACCTTTTCAAGTAGCTATGCTTAAGTCCATCCAGATCCTACTTGCCACGGCTACGTACCATGACTACGATATCTGGCGGTTGGGTGCCATGACTGCTTTTCTAAATGATGTTTTAGAAAAGAACGTCTATAAGTACACAGCCAGAGGGCTTCGTAGACAGTGGGAGCAGCGGAAACGTGTACAAGATGCTTTATAGGATAAAGCAGGTATCGCGGAGTTGGAACATCTGTTTTGATGTATTAGTCAAACAGTTTGACATCATCAAAATGGAAGATGAACCTTGTATAAACAAAAAGGTAGTAGGGAGTATGGTGGCGATTCTCGTAGAGTACGTGGATGACATACTCTTGATAGGGAAAGAGTTTCCTATGCTACGCTCGATCAATCTCCGCTTATCACAATGATTCTCCATATAGGATCAAAGTGATACCCCCTAAATCCTGGGTTTTGGATCTATGAGACAGATCTAATTGGATGTTAGGATTCTCACTAGTTGTAGTGAGATGGTATCAATCGATCCTGGGGAGAATCACTGGAAGGGTTCCAGGGTGATAAAGACGACTGAATGTCAGTCGCAGGCATTGTCTTTACCCTCAGTAAAGGGACGGTATGTTGGAAGAGTTCCAAGCTAGATACCGTGGCATACTAGACGATAAAGGCTCGGTACATCGCTATTTAAGATACTGCCAAAGAGGCAGTCTGGATGTATATTTGTTCATGAGATGAACTTAGTTCCTCCCATTGTGTGACAATAGGGTTGTGGCTTATGCCAAGGAACGTCCGTCCCATCAGTGATCCAGACATATTCTAAGGCAGTGTCACCTGATCATGGAGATGTTTGATCTCAAAGGGATCGAGGTTAGGAGAGTAGACTCAGAGGACAACACGGCGGATCCACTCACGAAGGCCTATTCCCAGAGAGAGATTTTTATGGGATGGTTGAGTATGAGATACTGCAACCACTGCTACAGATGGCCCTAGTGCAAGTGGGAGATTGTTAGTTATATGTATGCCCTAGAGGCCATTACTGTACATTGGATGTATATTGTAGTGGATGCTAGGACATATATAGGGAGGACTTTCTTGCTCGACATGATAGTATGCTATCTGGTTGCTCTTTACCTTAACGTGTATACTGATTGTCTCTCTGTTACATGTTGGTAAAGCCCTTGGGATGTGTACTTGACTACCTGGACTATGATGCAGATTATACTAGTGGGGACAGACAGTCTATAAGTACATCCTTCAAAGTCCCTAGTCGTGGGTGTATCGAGACGGGGCATCAATATACCAGAGTAGACTAGCGTATACCTTCTCGACCCATACAGATGGGCGATGGATGATCCTATATCCATTGGTGTTTGACATCAGAGATGATATACGGGTGCTCAGTAGAGACTGGGTACACTGGACGGACTCGCCGAGAACTCCCAGATGGTATTATACCTTACGTCAGATGGCAGTTCTCTGGTGACACTGGTACAGAGTAGTCTGTTGACCCGAGATCGTCATAGAGTCTTGTGTGGTTCCCACTGTGCTTTGATTTCCACCTTACCACGTCCAAGAGGGCGTGCAAAACGGTGGTTTTTGGGTACAGTCCCGAATCACATGGAGGCAATGAGCGATAGGAGGGGATTCGTCTCTCCCGGTATAGGGAGTTGATGTTGCGCTGTGTTCGATTGGCTATAACCGGAAATCCCTGGCCAGGGTTGCTGAGATTTACTGGTAAGTGTTACCAGTAGTTTCTCGAACTGTTATAGGCCTCATATCGACACGACTTATCGAGCTATTGGGGTCTGACGTTTACCACCCCTAGGCAAGATATGCGGCATATCAGACGATCAGACCGGACTGTACGGTAAGTGTTACTGGTTGGATTCACAGGA
The DNA here is from genome assembly GCA_030015575.1 of Agapanthus africanus. Lineage (NCBI taxonomy): Eukaryota > Viridiplantae > Streptophyta > Magnoliopsida > Asparagales > Amaryllidaceae > Agapanthus > Agapanthus africanus. The sequence goes on from CM057337.1 coordinate 682,301,570, forward strand.
GTGTGAGCAGGCTTGCTCGTCGATCTTCTGATCGCTCAATACCCGGGTGGCCGTTACGTTTAGCAGACCGCTTGCGGCTTATGGGTGTTTGATATGATCATCACCTGCTGCCGGCGTATTGACGAGTCTTTAGAGTCCTACACAGAGGTTTCCTGGCTCAAGCGAAACGAAATAGGAGCGCATATGAGATATGTGCGGGACCGAGAATAATGCGTGTATGTGATACCGTATTTCATTCTCGCGATGAATGTATCGAAAGGTTGTATGCGATATAACCTAGTTATCGAATCGAGGGTTGATTCGATAAGCCGATACATTGGATACTAGTCGGTTATATGCGATATGACCGGATCATTGAATCAAGTGTTGATTTAATGATTTAATGCATAATTATATATTTGATATATTACTTTGCATTAACTAGTATCGGTTCACTTTAAATGGATTTTCTCACTTGGATTGTGCACATTGTATATGTGATATACTTTTGTACACAAGTTTGTATCATGTTTGATGATGCATGCTAACTTGGGTTTGTGTAAAGATTAAACCATGGTTGTGTAATGGTTAGGGTTTTTATTTTCTTATTCATTTATTTATATATTTATTCATTTTGGAAAATGAAAAGCATAAAGAGAAAATGGTTGCTAACTTTGTTTGTATTATAAAGCTTCATGAAGCTTTGACTTAGTGACCATTTTGTCTCATGCTTAACCCTAACCATTCCACTTAACCCTAGTCTATTCTCTACACTTTACCATGGTTGCATTATGATAAGTATTGATTTATTTTCCTTTTTGAATAATACTTATCATAATATTCATCTTCTTCTTCTTCTTCTTCATCTTCTACTTGAAGAAACCTTGACTTCATCAATGGTGATTGATGAAAAAGAGTGAGAAATCCAATTCTAAAGTGAACCCACTTCCTATTTCTTCATCCTCTACCTCTTGCCAAGTAGTAGAGTGTGTTTTCTTCACAAGTTTCATGACTTGGTGAAGTTGGAGCTTGATCTAGCGATGCCTCGACGTAGATCATCTTCGGCACGAAGCCGACGACCTTGCCCGCCCATTTCTCCGATGAAGCCGACGCTAGAGCCTGGGTTTCCATTTGGACAGCGAGGAGACTTCATTGCGGAGCTATGGAGGTGGAGGACCGGATCTACAAAGGTTGTATTTCCGTTTACCATATAGTTAAGTTGTTAACTAGTTTCTTTTTCGCCTAAACTTCTAGCCAACGATCCGTATTAGGGTTTCTCGGCACCGTAATTTTTGAAATTGGCATGGTTGATGCCTTGTGAGACCTCCTTAGTGTGCCTAGGAACCCTACAGTTTTAGTAAAAGAAGTTTTAAGAATAGATTAGAGAAGTGGGAGATGGGACTTACTGGCTAACAAGAAAGAGGGAGGATAGAGGTAGAGAGGGGAATCGCCGGTGCATCGTTTCGTCGCCAGAAACTCCTCGTATCGCCGTCGGAAGTTCGCCGGAGTTTCGCCCTTTGCTAACTCCACTTGTACACAAAATTTCTATAGAGTTTTCTTGAGAGTTTGGACAGAATTGTGAGTGAGGGGTGTGTGTTTAGGGGTGGTGTTTATAGGGTAATCTAGGGCTTAGGGTAGGTGAAAGGCTGTGAAGAAAAATTGTATTAAATTGTATTAAAAATTAGTTTAATGGGGTTTTGAATGGCTCTGTTAATGTGCAGGATTTTTAAAGTATACAGGAGTTTCCATAAGACAAAGAGGCACAAGTTTCATTAAGGGTCAACTCGGATTCAGCCGAGTCAACCCGGCCTCGCCGGCCGAGTCGGGCTGGGGCTCGCCGTCGAAGGTCCGTCGTCGTCTGGTTAGCACAGTGGGGTAGTTTGTTTTTAGTGTGATCTTTGGTTTTATGGGTTTAGCACGTGTAGACTCTTGGGATTCTAAAAAATTAAAAAGAAATCAATATTAAAAATAATGTGGGGGATGTGATTTGAACTCTGGTGGTTTGGTTCAGCAGTGTAAGATATTACCAATGAGCTAAAAGCTCCTTCTTGCTATTTAAAAGAAAAACAAACTTATAACTTATGCTCAGGCAAAAATACCCTTTTCTGTATTTTTTAAAATATTGTACAGAAAGTTGTACAGAAAGTTTTGGGTTGTTACACTCGATGATCCATTTGTATTCGGCTTGGACAAACTACCGATTGCGGAGGCAGATATGAAGCAATTTTTTATTCCGGATACCCCAATCGTCCCTTTCGTAAAGGTCGCCACTCCAGACATTGATGAGGAGACGTTCTTCCTGGGGTTCATCGGCTTGGGGTTGAGCTGGTTCGCACTTCCAATGCACCCCCGCTATATGAGACCATCTGTCTTTTATCCGGCACACCGTATTGTGGCGGGGACACGCATGGCCGTTGGGGTTGCAGGACTGGCTCACTTATATCATGGCCTGAGTCTGGTGACCGACACTACTCAGCCAGGTGTGAAGCACGTTAATCTCCCACTGCATTACTTCACCTCATGGATCGAGATGCACATGCTGTGTGCTTTTGGTGTGCATAAACGATCCAGATTTTATGAAGGATACAATTTTCCTCGGGTCATGTACTTGGTCGATGCTTCTTCTCCAGACCCAACACAGCGGGAAGCTCGGCGATTGCTTCTTCGCCCGCGCATGGTTGGGGATAGCATGACCTTTGTCGATAAAGTCCTGACCATCGCAAGGAGTCTTCCAAAGTGATCCAGCCGCTGCACGATGTTTTCAAGGACATAGCTTTTGTGTTAAGGGCCCGAGAGATCGTCCATTTGTATTCTATCAGGCCAGGTTTCCTGGTATTCAGACAAGTCGCCTCGGTTTTGTTTATGAGATATAACCCGCACCGTTTTGCCCAGCAATCGGGTTACAACCAAGGCATTCCCCTCGAAGCGTTCATCGTTGATCCAGTTACTACTGAGGAGGGTGATCACAACGCGGCGTACCATTTCATGCGTCTGAATCCCGTATCCTAATCAGCGAGCCGAGTCATATTCCAAAGGCCTCGAATGCCTACGTTGCTTGGTATCAGCATACAACGGGGGCCGTCATCAAGGAGGAAAGGAGGATGCTTCTTGACTACAATGATTCTGTTCCAGCCAGCAATCCCGCGGTCCCGCTGAGGCGACGGGCAGTTGTCCGTCCTTCCTGGAGAGAGAGAAGTGCGGTCATGGTTTCGTGAGCCTTTCTGGATAGGCCTCGACCAGATGCTCCTGCGACCGTGGTAGCTGTAGCATCTTCGAAGTCGGGCATTGGTTCGGAGATCGGGACCCGCCGTCTGAAGAAGCCTATTAAGCGCAAAATCTTATTATCGGGTGTTGGATCCAGCTCGCAGAAGAAGAAGAAATCGTTGTTCTCAGCTGACGTTGTATTCGTCCAGGAGCCGCATGCTCCTTATAGAGAAGGCCTAGCCGAATATGGCACCAATGTTGGCTTGTTCGAAGCTTCTGTCGATTAGAATGCCGCTACTGATCTTCAAGCCGCTATCGAGGATTCTGAAAGATTAGCCCGCGAGCAGGCAACGCTTGCTTCTGTTGCGGCGTTCGGTATATTCCGTTTACATTCTACCATACACGCATTTTTCTTTGAATTTATTATGTCTTATTAACGCTCTTTTTCTTAACAGGAATCTCCACTGAAGAGGCTCTCTTAGCGTCCCTCAAGACATTTGAGGAAGAGGAGAGACTTCTCTCTTCCATGGGTCTTGGTAGGTTTTTACGACATATTTACATATCTAATTCATTTTTTTCATACTCTGACTCCCTTCATCTTTTTGTTACAAGAACCACCGCCACTCATGCTATTCCAAGTACCATGCCGTCCTTAGGTGGTTGTGTGGAGGAGCCTTCAGGTCCATCGACTACGGTTGAGGTCGCCACGAGAAGCGTCTCTAAAACAACCGATGACGGATGTTGCAGCAGATCCGGAGGCCGAGCCTAGTTTGGACAAAGATGTCCCCCTACCGGAGGTTTTGAGAAGATCTGTTCGTATAGCCCAGGCTGAGAGGAAGCGTAAAAAGCACGCAGCAAGGGAGCGTCAGGCTATCTTGGCCGTGGGTGTGGCTTCAAGTGATGCTCGACCTTCTGACGTTCCGATGGAGGATGTTCCTTCTGTCCTATCCACTGCTCATAGGCAGGTTGCGCGTGCGGCTCGCGAAGAGGCCGAGCGGTTACTTTAAGGTAAAACAGCGCACGGTCCCTTATTGAAACCTAGTGACCGCCTTTTTCTTGAATTATAACATTTTTCTCTTAACAGGGCCAAATTTAGGTGGTGACGTGGCAGGCGAAGTGCCGGCGCTTGAAGATCTTAAAGTGGTAGACCTTCCTTTTGAATCTAGGAGCATTCCGACTACCGCTTCCTCTCCTTGTAGATCCCCGATATCGGCTGGTGATGCGAGCATTATAACGACCCTTATCGATTCAGGGGACGAAGGTGTAGATACTGAATCCACCTACCCAGTGATGGTAGAAACCGAGGAAGACGTCATAACTGATGATGCTCCAGACACTGTTATGGTTTATGTCCTGTTAGATATTCCTCGAGCTATTAATTTTGAGCTCTTAATCCCACTAGGCATCTCTACTGATATCTCCTTTATTCTGAATACAGGCATGGTAAACCGTGACACTATGCTGACTTAAGAATTACTGTCAGCTGTTGCCATGACCGCCACGGTTCCACCCTTCTCTTTTGTGCCTCCCCGAGTTCTCTCAGGTTTAATGACGAAAGGTAAAGATTTCTCATTTCTTTGCTTCAATGTAGATATTGTTTTCTTGGATTAATTTCTTTACCATATATCGCTGCAATACCGTAGAAGTGTTTTTTGAATGCTTACACTAGATGTTAAGCTCGCACTTCGCCTTCCAATCGGAATTTGTTCCCCCTTCAAGCGTTAGTTAGTATATTCTTCACCTTTTATTTCATTTTTCCACGAGTAAACTTTCTATTGCTAATCTTTTCTCGTATTCACCGCAATATTACGGCTCGAGGGATAGAACGAAGGAATAGCCAAGCCTCCTGTGCTTCCTAACTTACCACTTTTGACCACTGGTATGGAAGATCTCGTTCATCATCTTTCTTCTTTATTTTTCAGGTTGAAATATAACCCTTCTTTGTGTATGCTTTATTCTGCAGCAGCTGCACCGTCTTTGGATCCTCTTGAGTCTCGCATTTCCATGCCCCACAGGGCCCTTTACTAAGCGCTAATCTTCCAGGGGTGCGGCGAATAGCAGGCGGATGCTGAGTGAGTTCATCGAAGATCTTAACATTGAAGCCCTTACCTCTGCTGCGGACTTTGCTGACGAGATTAACCCTATATAGGCGACGCTCGTGAATTTCCACAATGAGGAATTTGTCGGCATTTGGGTCGACTATTGTAAGCGGATTGAGGTTTGTCTCCATGAGATTGAGCAAAAGCGTCTTGCACCCGAAGCGTTAACTTCGAAGGCCCAACTGATCGCATGGATCAAACAAAGTGCCACTTCTATTAAATACTTTGAGCAAAAGTTGGCCGTAAAGCGAAATGAGCATGAGACAGCTTCTGGCGAATCTAGTTAATGACGCGCTTAGGTCGAAATGAATGCCGCGTAGCTGCAAGTTATTTTTGAAAATCCCCAACAATGTGTTTCTAATAGACTGGTGCTGAGGCAGAACCTTGACTTTACCGAGTAGGGCATGCGAGATTGCGAGGTTGCTAAGAAGGAAATCGCTAAGACGATTTCATCATGCTTGCAACAACGGGCTCAAGTCGAAGCGAGGATGGATGCAATAGAGGCGCGTGAGGAGGAGTTGCGAGAAGAGAATGAGCGGGTTGCCAATTTACTGAAAGCCCCACCTTCTTAACGGCTAGAATTGTATTTCCCATTTTTCTTTACATAAATGTAAATTGTATCTTTTGAACATTTTGATTTATGAATAAAGAATTCACATTTTTTTGCATGCGCTCCTCTGTGTATGATGTCTTGATTTAGCGCCTATTAGTTTATTTACTCGTTTCGGAGTTTCTAGTTTATTCACTCGTTTCGGAGTTTGTAGTTTATTCACTCATTTCGAAGTTTCTAGTCTATGTACTCATTTCGGAGTTTGTAGATTATTCACTCGTTTCGGAGTATCTAGTTTATGTACTCATTTCGGAGTTTGTAGTTTATTCACTCGTTTTGGAGTCTCTAGTTTATGTACTAATTTCTGAGTTTGTAGATTATTCACTCGTTTCGGAGTTTCTAGTTTATGTACTCATTTCGGAGTTTGTAGTTTATTCACTCGTTTTGGAGTCTCTAGTTTATGTACTCATTTCGGAGTGTTTTTAGTTTACCTCCCTTGGGTTTACAGGAAAACTTGTCCTAACGTTGTATGTAGATAACCCTCATTCTTTACGATAGAGATCTGTTAGGTTTGTGGTATTAGGGCTTTAGTCCGTGGGACCGTCACGTTGGCTGATGTATTCTTTGATATACAGTCTTTAAGCCGTTGTTCGAGTAGCCCCGCGACTATCGTGTCTTTGATCCCTTCGGGGGCTGGACAAGACGTCTTCAAGTAATCTGCTTAGGTTATATTACCGTTGGAATAGCAAACTTTTCCATGACGCTTTTTACCTGAGATTAGGCTCAATTTGGAGCCCTGATGAGTCATAACCACTCCACTCTGGTGTGGGATGATTTCCGATAGTCTTTTAGGCTTTATATGAGTTGCCTTCAAGACCCGAAGCTGGGAATATGTCATTGCTTCATTTATTTTTTACGATGTCGCGCCGATTCTTTGCTGAAGTAGGGCAGACATCTGTAGGACCACCATGCTGTATGTATCGCAGTTGAAGTCCAGAGCTAGAAATATGCCATTGCTCCATTTTCATTTGATAGCTGCATTCGCATCCTGCTGAAATGAGGGGGAACGTTGAGATAGTCTCTGAGTTGTATATGAACCGTCAAGATTTGGAGCTAGGATTTTCCCGTGACTCCATTTTTTCTTTGACCCTTGGGTCTTTTGTTGACGTTGCATCTGCATCCTGCTGGCATGAGCAGTACGTCGAGATGGAGTTAGGATTTTTCCATCACTCCTTTTTGATTCGGCTCCTTGGAGCCTTTGTTGATGTCGCATCTGCACCGAGAAGGAACGTCGATCTAGAGCTGGGATTTTGCCATTACTCCTTTTTTGTTTGACCCTTGGGTCTTTGATGACGTTGCGTCTACATCCTCCTGGCATGAGAAGCACGTCGAGCTGGAGTTAGAATTTTTCCGTCACTCCTTGGAGCTTTTGTTGACGTTGCATCTGCATCCTGCTTGCATGAGAAGCACGTTGAGCTGGAGTAAGGATTTTGCCATCACTCTTTTTTTTGTTTGACCCTTGGGTCTTTGATGACGTTGCGTCTGCACCCTGCTGGCATGAGAAGCACGTCAAGTCGATCTCTAGGCTGTAGATGTCGCCGTCAAAATCTGGAGCTTGGAATATGCCATCGCTCCACTTTGATTTGGCCCTTGGGTCCTTATTAACGTTGCGTCTGCATCCTGCTGGCATGAGAAGCATGTCGAGTTGGAGTTAGTATTTTGCCATCACTCCTTTTAGTTTTGGCACCTTAGAGCTTTATTGACGTTGCATCTGCAAGCTGTCGGAATGAGAAGAATATCAGGATGATCTCTAGGCTGTATATGTTGTCGTCAAGATCTGGCTCTCCTTTTACGGAGCCTGGTGGGAAAATATGGTTCCCTTTTCATTTGTGCCCATGGATTGTATGCAGAGGTCAGTGTGGACTCACCTGTAGGGCAAAAATGTTTCACTTCCATTTTTTTATTTCTTTCTGCGATGCTCTATCTTTTCAGCTTTTATGTCGCGAAAGCCGTGATTGCCCAATCATTTCGGATATTTATCACGGTGCCCAATTGTAATACCTAGCCCCTTTTGAATAATATCCGTATTTCAAAACAAAAAATTTCTAATAAATTTAAATATTTTATTTTCTTAAACCTAACTATAAATTTCTTAATACCCCGATTCTATTTTACCCAAATCATATTTTTCTCCATGGCTCGTTCCCTAGCCCAAGCCCACGAACACAACACCCTAAACCTACCCTGAACCCGAACCCGACCCGTTACACCGCCACTCTCTTCTTCTTCTCCCTCTCGTTCTTTTCCCGCGCGAATCCCCTCTCCTCCTTCCTCGCGCCCCCCTACACGAATCGTCCCCTCCTCGCAACGGTCCTCCGCCTATAAATCCACGTCCCCATGCTCACCTCTACGCGACCCGCTCCACCCCAGCGACCACGTCCTCGCCTCCCTCAACTACCCCGTGTGATCCCCTCACCAAACTCCTCCACCTCCTTAACGTCCTCTTTCCCCCTCGCGCTCCTCGAGGCCCACACTCACCCACGGCCCACTCCCCTTCACTGCCTCTCCACTCCCTGCTCCTCACTCTCTGCCTCACCCCGCCCTCGTCACCATCTCATCAGCTCGTCTCCTCTCTTCTTCTCCCATCACCCATCTTCCCCAAGCACCTAAACCCATCGACCGCAGCCACCCATCGCCGATGAACCCTCCTCCGATGAGCCCGCCACTTCACAACCACCACAACCACCGCACAACTCCCTCCATTGCTTGCACCGAGCCTCACGACCCAACACCACCATTTCCTCTGCAACTCTGGCCTCCTCGTCCCACCTTGCCGTCGCCGCCTCCACCCTTGCCTGCAGTCCCATCACCCCGACGTCATCCCTTCGACCACCTCACCGCCTTCTTCCCTCAAGCCACACCCGAGCTCCCCAAAGCCCGTGCACCTGAGCTCCGGCCACCTCGAGCACCAGCCTCCCCTACCTCCTCTGAGCATCTCGCCAGCCACCCATCGCCACCAACACCCTCTACAACTCATCAAAACCGAGACCACCACCTTTTCACCGCCGATGAAGCCGTCGAGATCCCCGCACTACCTCCATCAACGAGCCCCTCCAGCCGAGCACCATGACCCGAGGTCTTCTGCGCCGCCATCACCACCCAACCACAACTCCTAGCCATCACCCAAGCCCTATGTGCTATCGGCCATCGCCTGAGATCATTGTCGCCATCTGCAACCACCCCGTTTCCATCAACCGAGCTCCTCGCCACTGACACTGCGTCAACTTCAAATCTTGAACCTAAGATCGAACCCCAAGCCGTGTTGCCCGCCTCCGTGCCACCGCGTACCCAGACGTGTCGCGCCACATGCCCACTCCTCGTGCTACATAGTACCCAGTCCCCGTGCCACATCGTGCTAGCCTCCATGTTACTCTATGCATGATCTAGTGCATGCGTCGTGCCGCTCCCGCACCACACCCCGAGTCCAGACCGTGCTCGGTACCGTGTCGTGCCGTGTCATGCACCGAGCCAGGACCACGCCTACTACCGTGTCACACTCGCATCGTCACTGTACCCAGTACCGGATCTCCACGCATTGTGCTCGTGCCACGCGCCGTGTCCCGCATCGCATCGTCTCGTGTGTCGAGACGAAGTCCACAGTGGTGTCGCTTCTATATCAGCGACCGAGGCAAGTGTTCTCACTTGCTTACATGCTAATGATATACAAATCTAATTTAATTCTTAATTAGACTATATACAACGATGTGCATAATCAAGATCGATCGATGTAAATTCCTAGATCAAAACATATCTTAAAATGGCGAGACTCATGATGTTTAGACCCTAATACCGTTAACAAACGCTATGTACAAATTTGGTGTCAAATCTATGCTATTTCCATACATAAGTGATGCCCTAACCTTAATACCGAAACTTATAATTTACCGAACACTTGACACAGTAAAATTTATAATTAATTCTAGAAAAATCCAATCGCAGTGTTCTCAGGTTCGTTGCGAAGGGTACTGCATAATAATTAACCTGACATGTATCTTTACAATTATATATATCCTTTGAATATCGAAAACAAGGAACTTACCTGACCTTGGACCGCAGTCCAGTGCAGGAACTTACCCCTTGACCTGCATTTGTACCCATGAAATCTTAAATTTAATTGTGATAGAGTGAGGAGTCAATTACCTATGCATAGACAATGGTTTCATCTTTCCAATGGTACCTGTTTTACTAAATTCCAGTATCTTTTGGTATTTAAATCATATTTTAAACGGATGACACGTACGGCAGATTTCTGTCATTTCAGCTCGCACCCTTCATCGGTAATTCGATCCTAACTCCTAAACCAAAATGAATATTGTTGATCTGTCTCCTGTTCTGTAAATTTAAGTCATCACCCTACAATTAGTTGAACAGTAGCATCACCTAATTGTGCTCCCAACTGGAAGAAAAACGTGTTACGAAACGGACTTCCAGTTCAGAAACTGGATTTCCAGCAGTAAACACTTAAAATGAAATGACCATAACTGGCAAACCTGAAACCCGATTGACGCGAAACTAATTTTGATGGATAGATAATTAAACATACTACTTACCCATTTTTCATGGCTTTGCGTAATTCTACACGTGTGATTTATAGTATATTTTGCAAGTGGTATGATATTGGCTGCTATATTTTATTCGTATTATAATCAATTGCATTCTCATCATATCATATAGCGGTTATATCCTCAGTTGAATAGTGGTCATAAAATATTGATAACCTAGTGATCGTGTTACATTACCCAGTGATAGATATTAGTGTTTGGATTGTGGCAAGTACGTTAGTGTTAAAGCGTGATTGAATAGTGAAAGTGACATGTACTTGTCCACAATCAGCGGGCCCAGTTAACTATTGCATTGTCGACGCCTATGGGGCATATGTAAGTGTAACTATAACTGGTAAAAGACGGTTATGGAAATACTTATATTAGTGTTATAGGTAAGACATCGAGTATTGTCCATTTATCTTGGATACCAGTTGAGACATGCTTGATGGAGACCCTATCTCCAGTTCTCGCGTAGACTTGTCATAGAGCGACTGGTATTTGGGTTCATGGTCGGTGTTTGATGTAGACCGCGGGTGTGGGGAAATTTGAGTGTGAGTTCGATCAACGGAATCTCGCGAGTCCAACTGCCGGCATATACAGCGATTTCGGGAGTCATATGGGTGATATTACTGATTATTAGAGAGCGTGATTCGGGCCCGTGTTCCCTTGCCCTAGGGCCTACTCTTGGGTTGGGGATACTCCTGAGGTGGTTGACGCTCACGCTTGGACTGACGATAGGTTTAGCGACCTGAACAGTGAGACTTAGAGACTAATAGGTTTAGTGATATGGATATGCGTTGATTACTGATTCGTTATAAGTGCTTTATTGTTTGCCCATACCGAATATTTCATGCTCGTGTCATTGTTCTATTTTACTGCTTCATGTTTATCATCATTGCACGTGTTTATATATATATATATATTGCTATTGTGTCGCTCTGACGATCTGAGTATGCATGCTCAGAGTGAGAAGTGGACTTAGCTCGGATCAGGATCTATCATACCTCGAGGATATTGTGGACATCTAGATCAGCGACGCCAACGCTATTTTTCCTTGATCTTTACCTAGTTAGTTTTGTATCTATTTTGATAGTATTTAGTGACTGCATTTCTCTTTACCTGTGCTATGATTACTGATTACCACGTAGTGCTAGAAGCCGAAGTGTGACTACGGCAGGATATTTTCTTGACCGTAGGAGCATGGCTGGCCTTGTCACTTCTCGTATTCCGTATTTTGGGAAGTGGGGCATGACACCAATCATTTCGGCTATGTATTTTTTTATTTTTACTCGTAGTTTTTTTATTGCGAGTTGCCCAATCATTTCGACTGTTTTCATATGCATATTTTTTGCTCGTTGATTTTTATTGCGAGTTTCCCCATCATTTCGGCTGTTTTTATATGCATATTTTCTGCTCGCTGATTTTTATTGCGAGTTGCCCCATCATTTCGGCTATTTCATATGCACAATTTTTTGCTACTCGCTGCTGTTTTTTTATGAGTTAGGGACCTGAGATCTGATACCAATCTTGGTATCAGTATCGCTACAACTGGAATATTATCAGGAGCGAATCATCATTTGCCGTAAGAGGGCTTGGAGTTTGACACCTACTTAGGCATCAGCATTGCTACGACTGGAATATTGCCAGGAGCGAATCATCTTTTTCCTTTGTCGATTTGAACAAAGATGGCTTAGTAGACAGGGTTAAGATCCTGTCGACTAAGACTTTTTGACTTTATAACCCGTAAGGTCTCACAAAGGTATTTCTCCCTACGAGTCGAGAGGATCTCGTATGTGTATTTTCTCCTTAAGAATCGTGGGGATTCCTAAGTGATATTTTCTCTTGTATGTAGTAAGGATCTTTCAAGAGTGTTTTCTCCTTATAAATCGAGAGGACTTATAAGTGTCGTTCACCATATGGGGACATTTCTTGCCATTGGTAGAACTTAGTGAGGGAATATTTATTCGTGCCCGTAGATTGTATACAGTGGTCAATATTGGACCGCCTATAGGGCAACTTGGGGAATGTAGCATCTTAAGAATAGGTTCAGATCCCTGTAGCTTAAAGCTTTTGAATCTTATGAGCCATAAGGGTCTCGTAAGGGAAATTCTCCTTACGAGTCGTGAGGGTCCTGTAAGTGTAATTTCTCCTCAGGAATCATGACGACACCTAAGTGTGTTTCTCCTTTGTGAGTCGTAAGAATCTCACGTGGGTATTTTCTCCTCACAAGGTCGAGAGGACCTTGTAAGTGCACATGAATTTTTTTTATTTTACGAGTTTGCGCCCTATTCGGATTTTCATAAACTCGCCGGCAGTCCTGTTGTTTTTACTTACGGCGCCCTTTCGGGTTTTCATCCATGTCCATTTCACTTATGGATATACCCTTTTTTAAATGGTGAAACTCTCGAAAGTAGCTTCGTTGCAGGTGACCCACCTGTTTTCCGGTGGGTTTTGGGGGTGGCTTCATCACTGGAGTATCTATGTAGCCAGTGAGACTTGAGTTGCAACCTTCGCCGTTTGGACTTCGATTGCAATATGGATCTTAAGGGAGCATATCATCGTATTTGGGGGCGATGTGCTGGTTTAGGGACATTCCGGTCCATTATCGCCATATCTGAGGCGAAATTTTAGTTTAGGGAAGTTCCGGTCCGTTGTTAGTTTAGGGACATCTCGGTCCGTTGTTAGTTTAGGGACATCTCGGTCTGCTGTTGCCATATTTAAGGCGACGCAGTATTTTAGGGACATTCCGGTCCATTATCACCATGTTTGAAGCGAAATTTCTAGTTTAAGGACATCTCAGTCCAATGTCGCCATGTTTGAGGCGAATTTCTAGTTTAAGGACATCTCGGTCCTATGTCGCCATGTTTGAGGCGATAATCTAGTTTAGGGACATCTCAGTCTGTTATCACCATATTTGAGGCAAATTTCTAGTTTAAGAACATCTCGGTCCTATATCGCCATGTTTGAGGCGAGATTCTAGTTTAGGGATATCTCAGTCCGTTATCGCCATGTTTGAGGCGAATTTCTAGTTTAAGGACATCTCAGTCCTATGTCGCCATGTTTGAGGCGATGTTCTAGTTTAGGAACATCGCAGTCCGTTATCGTCATATTTGAGGCGAATTTCTAGTTTAAAAACATCTCGGTCCTTCATCGCTATGTTTGAGGAGACGAAACTTCTTTGCATACTGCTCTCAGGGTTCTGACTCAGGAAGATAGAGAGCGGACACGAACGTCGTCGTCTATCATTGACCTAAGTCGTGACACGTCAAGCATAGTATTTTTTGAGGAATCGGCCATTTATTAGCCGGGAAGGTCTTTCGCCATGCATATCCATGAGCAGGTAGGCTCTACCTTAGTAGACTTTGTCTATGATGTACGGGCCTTCATAGTTCGGCTCGAATTTCCCCCGTTTTGCATGATTGTGCATCATTGGTCTTTTGACGACAAGTATGAGTTCGCCATGGCAGAATGTTCTCGTTCTGGTCAGTCTTTCGTATGACCATGTCATCCTTGCCTTTTAAGCCTCCAGATTTTGTTGTGCTATAAGGCGAGTTTCGTCGAAGGCATCAAGCTCCTCAAGCCAAAGATGGGCATTTTCTTCATCTGTCAGCTCGTATCAAACAGCTACTCGTAGAGAAGGGAGTTCTATTTCCAAGGGAAGCACCACTTCCGTGCCGAATACCAATATATATGGTGTTGTATTCGTAGCTATTTTGAACGTTGTTCGGTATGCCCAGAGAGCTTCGTGCAACCTTTCGTGCCAGCCTTTTTTATTTCTGGACATTGTTTTCTTTATAATCTTCGTCAAGGTCTTATCGAAAGTTTCACCTAGACCGTTGGCCCGAGAATTATAGACTGAAGAGTATCTCTAATCTATTTTATGCTGTTGAGCGAAGTGACTGATTTTATGACTTCTATAAGCTGGCCCATTATCCGAGATAATTCGTTGCGGAGTGCCGAACCGATAAATGACATGTGTCCTGAAGAAATGGAGGATATTCTCCTTCTTCACCTCCCTTAGTGATACTGCTTCTGCCCACTTCGAGAAGTAGTCGGTCGTTACCAATATAAACCGATGTCCTTTGGATGACGCCGGTTCAATGGGGCCAATTATATCGGTTCCCCACATTTCGAACGGCCAGCTAGCCACTGTTGGGTGTAGCGGATTTGGATGTTGGTAGATAAAGTCCTCATGGATTTGGCACGAGTGACACTGCTTCGCATATTCGAGGCAGTCCTAAATCATTGTAGGCCAATAGTAACACATTCATTTGATCTTCGGTTTCATCTTTGGCCCAGCTTGATAAGAAGCATAGAGTCCGTCGTGAATTTCTTGGATGACTTTCTTCGCTTCTTCTGGCCCTAGGTATCTTATCTATAGACAGTCGAACAATCTTTTATATAGAGTATTATTGATGAAGGCAAAAGACAAAGATCGTTTCATTAGTTAATGTCTAAACGACGCATTTTCGGGCGTTCGTCGGGATTTAAAATAGTCTATGAAGACTTCCCTCCAGTCATTGACCTTTTCTTCATCCTCTATTTGAAAGGCTGCTTGTTCGGTCATTCCTTTTCTTTCGGATGACTCTGTCAGATCTTCCGAAGATATATCTTTTGGCGTAAGAACCCTGCGGCTTTGCACAATGATCATTACGTCATCGAGGTCATCATCAGCCAGTTCCTTAGCCAATTTGGCCAACGCGTCCGCCTTGTTGTTTTCTGCACGCGGTATGCTCTCCAGGATGTAGGATGGGATTTGTGTCAGCAGTTGCTACACACTTTCGCCATACTTTATCAGCTTTGGCTTGCATGTCTGATAGTCTCTCTTTACTTGGCTAACGATCAGCTGGGAGTCTCCATATATGAGGAGGTCTTTGATTCCCATGTCGACAGCGATCTCAAGACCTGCTATCAAAGCTTCATATTCATCTTCGTTATTTGTCTTTGGCTCCGTTAAGGAGAGGGCGTAATGCAATAAGTCATGAAGATAAGGCCCACCCCGGCTTTAATTATGGGGGTGTTTTGCTTTCGCTTCTTTATGGAAGACGCTCCATCGAGGTAATGTTCCCATTACGAATCATTTTCTTCGTTCTCTTCTTCGATTATTTCGAATGCATGTTCATCCAGCAACTCGCAATTTAAGGGGGAGTCGGCTGGTATCGGATACTCCGTGAGAAAGTCGGCAATGGCCTGGCCTTTCACTGCTTTGAGGGGTCGATACGTTATCGAGAACTCCATCAGGAGGAGGGCCTATTTGGCAAGCCTTCCTATTAATATGGCCCTTGACATCAGATATTTGAGAGGAACCACTTTTGATATGAGATGGACCTCATATGCCAAGGAGTAATGTCTAAGCTTCGTTATCGCGAAGATCAGAGCTAGGCAATGCTTTTCGATGGGGGAAAGTTGTTTTCTGCCCCTAGGAGAACTCGACTTAAATAATATAGAGCTCACTCCTTTCCCTGATCGTTCTCTTATGCCCATAGCGCGCCTAGAGAACCCTCAAGGGCCGTTGTATATAGGATAATGGGTTTTCCCTAAACCGGAGCGGCCAATACTGGCGGGTTTTGCAGGTATTGCTTGATTTCGTCTAGTGAATTTCGGCACTTTCGATCCTAGACGAATGGGGTCCCCTTCTTCATCAAATGACTGTAGGGACGGTATTTTCCGGAAAGGTTGGCTATGAACCGCTGGATATATGCGAGCTTTCCTTGAAGAGATCGCAATTGTTTGATAGTTCTTGGCGTGGGTATTTCCATAATTGCCTTGATCTTTGAGGGATCGATTTCGATGCCCTGGTGTCATATGATGAATCCTAGGAATTTGTCCGAGGAGACTCCAAATGCGCATTTTAGAGGATTCATCTTCAGATTATACTTCCGAAGACGTCAGAATACTATTTTCAGATGTTCCCAATGTTCCTCGTAAGACTTGCTTTTCACCACAAGGTCGTCTATGTTGGATTCGACAATCTCATGGATGAGGTCATCGAAGATCTTTGTCATAGCCCTCTGGTAGGTAGCTCCGGCGTTCTTCAAGCTGAAGGGCATCTCTTTATAGCAGAATATGCCCAGCGGAGTCCGGAAGGCAGTATGCTTTTGGTCATCATGATGCATTTTTATTTGATTGTATTCTGAAGATCCATCCATGAAGGAGAAGATCTCATGGGTAGACGTGTTATCGATCATCAGCTCGGTAACAGGTACAGGGAAATTATCTTTCGGGCAAGCTTTGTTGAGATCCTGAAAGTCTATGCAGATGCGCACCGTCCTATTTTTCTTCATCACCGGAACGATGTTAGCGATCCAGTCGGGATATTGAACTTCTTGGATGAAACCGGAGTCGATTAGTTTCTTTACATCAGTGTTGATACTCATCTCAAGTTCAAGTCGCATCCTTCTCGGCGCCTGTTTGACTGGCTTGATGTCTGGCGATATAGCCAGTTTATGTACCGCTACTTTTGGATCTAGACCCGGCATCTCGGAATAGTTCCATGCGAAGCAGTATTTATATTGCATGAGCACGTCTTTTAACGTGGCCACCTATTTTTAGATAGCAGCTCACTGACGAACGTTGGCCTCGGATCATTTTCCGACCCTAAGTCAATTTTCTTTAGGTTATCCACCGTAGTGTGTATCCCATCTTCCAGCTCTTTTGATGCTGGTGGAAACTGTGAGATCACTTTGTCCTCGTCTTCATTTAGGAAGCACCTGAAGAGGTCATCCATAGTCTCATGCCCTCCCTCCTTTGAGAGTGTTATCACATGGCAGGTATGAGTTCGCTTCCATTCTTAAGGTCCTATCCTCGCGGTATAGGTCCTCTTTAGCTCATGCTTTTGTGGTAGGGTTACCCTCCAGCTGTCGGATAAAGCGAACTTGCTTTACTGATACTGGTCTTCTACCCAGTCTTTGAAGGTGAAGCGGTCTTCAAATGGATGACCTATTACTCGGAGACAGGAGCCATAATCCGAATGATGGACCTCGTTTATTTGTTCGGGGTGCCGAGACTCTGAAAGTGTCATCATTTGGTGCTTCATGACAAGGTTGAATATTTTCCTTGTCTTGTCTTGAGGGAAAAAGTATTCCCGACCCATCTTCTTTATAAAGGACGGGTTCCAATCGACCTTTTCATGATTCCACGGCCTCTTGGATCCGCTTCGTTGTTTTCGAATGTTGTTTGCATTCTTTGCCCTATTTTTGCCTTTATTTCAAGATTTTCCCCTTTCGCGAGGACATACAGCGGGCCGGGGATGAAGAGCATTATAGTTTTCCTTCTTCGCGGATTACTGATTGAGGCGCTGCATCCTGGACTTTTCATAAATGGACATTCCGCGGCCGTGATCATCTCAGCTCCTTTGACAAGCTTCTTTTATTAGCTTGTCTATTTGTTCTTCGAGCGACGGACTTAACGTTCTTAGAGTGGGCTCATGCTCTGTTTCAATGTCGCGGCCATTCGGAAGGGCATTTTCCCCTTCGCGATAGCTGTTTATGACGCGGAAGCTGTAGAACTGCTTCCGTTTCTTGGACCGAACGTATCCGAGCCTGGTTGTCTCTATCTTTCCATCAGGCATCTTTGCTGAGTCCCTGGAATATCCCAATTTTTTTTTGTATAATTGGGATTGTCGAACAGTTTGTTTGAGGGGTACACCTTGGCATCTTAACAGCCTTTTCAATCCCTCCACGTAGTATCTTGGCAGACGGATTGGTTGAAACTTGTCGAGTGCAAAATCGGCACCATGCGAGACTTCTTTTTCTACTTTGGTCTCCGTAGATTGGTAGAAGAGGATAGCTTTTTCACCTCTTTGCCTGGGAGGGACGTAGAAAGTCTGTAGCTCTTATACGCTGTATGTATCAAGCGCATCGAGTTCCTTGTAATGCCGAGGTGGAGCCATTATGATTTGCAGACTCTGGTCTGCTTCGTCAAAGGTTTGCACTGACGGGCGGATGGAGAACACTATGTTGGCCTCGTCCTCAGAGTGCCAAAGACCAGAATAGGGGTAGATGGTCCGGGCATGTTGTTTTCTTTCTGGGTTTTCCCCGAGTAGACTATTTCTTCATCTTCCTCAAAATGTCTCTCAAAGATCGGGATAGTGGCGGCGGACTTCAATTTATCCTCCAGCTTATGACACATTTCTGTATCATCAAAGTATGGTAGGAAGTACTTTGCGTCTTCATATTTCCGGACCTCGTTTAAGGAGAACGGATTTAGCTCCCCTGTAACGGTGCATTCTAAGCCATCTTTGAAATACTTCATACACTGATATTGTGTAGAAGGGATGACGTTGTACTCATGTAACTAGGGCCTGCTGAGCAAAGCGTTATAGCAAGTCTTGGCGTCAATGACGTGAAATTTGAGGTCAGTGACGAGCAACCTGAAGCGTAACATCAGTATTATGGACCCAAGCATCCGTGACACTGTGAGTCAAGCCCGGAGATTGTAATTTTGTCTCGGGCCAAGTGCTGAACGTTCATGCAAATCTCCTTCAGCACTTTCACATTGAGAAAGTTGATGGAGGATTTGTTGTCGACAAGGATTTTCCCTATTTTGATGTCGTGGCAGTACCGGGTGACATATAACGGGTTGTTATGTTCGCACGTACCGAGGAGGAGATCTTCATCGCTAAATGCAATGTCAGTTGTGTGAACCTCTGCCAGCTCGCCTTCATCTTCTTTTCTGCAAGGAAAGCTTGGAACTGATCATGCTCTTGTAATGCCTTGATCAAAGACTCCCGTGCCTCTTTGGACAAGAGTAAACATCCAATATGCTCAACTGTGAGAGTATTTTCCTCAGATGTGCTAGGACATTGTAATCCACCTTATTTTTCCTAGGCGGGTCCCTTGCTGCGAGCTCTTTGACAACTCCATCGTCGAGGGCAATTTCCTCAGAGATTTTCTCTTTCCCTTTGTATATTTTGCTCGAACCTTTGTTTGTAGGTCCGAGGTTCTTTTCAGGCAGCGTGCGGTTATACAGCTGAATATTCTCGCAGTTCTTCTCCTCCTCTTCTTTTTCGGAGGTGGAGTCATTGAAGAGAGGGCTGAGGGGTATTTCATCCTCAGAATCGCTCCCGAAAGTAAGAACTTGGGGTTTTCCCTCTTCTGAACTGGTACCAACCATATGAAAGTTGCCATTCGTTTTTTCACGTGCATCTGTCGCACTTTTTTGCCATCGACGAGCTTCAGGCTTCATTCTCTTGAAGTGTTTTTGATGAGCAGCATATCCTTGTCACCACTGCTTGAAGGTACTACATTCTTCGGTGATGTGGGTAACCTTCCGATGATATAGGCAGTAGTTTGGATGTGAATCCTCTCCGTCGAAGCATATGACCCCGGGGGTGTTTCCTACCAGAGGTGGCAGCTTCATTCCCATTGACAGGGCTTTGGCGAACCGCTTCTCTGTCTTGATCCTGCTCTTATTTGTCGCAGGTATGCCTTGATTTGGTTGGAGTATTTTACTAATCCACCTTGCCGCAGCTTCTTCATCCTGACACTGACGCATAGCCTTTTCGTATATGGTTGTTTCGCGTTCTCGGTCAGCTTTGCTTTTTCGAAAGGCTTCGTTTAACAGCCTATCGATCGGGTCTTCTGGTAGTTCCGGGGATTTTAGCGCCGATTCTGCCCCTAGCTCCTCTGCGTTGTTTTCTGATGCTGAGGGAGTTTCTTCGTCATTTAACAACGAATGGGAGACCATGTGGAAACTTGCTACATGATCTTTGGTTTCTTCTGATGAGTCATTTTCATCATCGTTATCACTATCTTCGTTCTCAAAAATATGCTTGAGAAACTCTTCGAGCGTGATCGGTTTCCGCGCCTTCTGGTTGTACTCCTCCAGCGCGTCAATATACTTTTGTAGGTTTGTGCGCTTGTCGTCATACTCGGCAGGCTGCACATGCTTCTTGGTCTTCTTCATTTCCTTCGAAGACTTTGAAAGCTTGACCTGTGGATTTTGCCCTTTGTCAAAAATCTTCGGAATGGGACGCGGTTTCAGCATCCCTTCGATGATTTCAAGTTCAAGTGGGCTTTTCCACCTGACTATCGGACATGCCTATAGATCGTTCAGCATTCTTTTGGTTTTAGCTACAAGAACAACTTCCCATAGAGTTTCTTCGACGCGCGAGCATGATGCCCCCGGCGCATCCACCTTTTTGGGAGTACACTTCTGTGGTAGGTTCATCCTCCAGTTCTCAGATAGCGCGAACTTCCCTTGTTGATACTGGTCCTCGACCCAGTTCTTAAAGATGTAGCAATCCTCAATTGGGTGGCTCACCATTCTGTGATAGGCGTAATAGTTGGGGTTGTTGACGTCGCCGAGTTGCGGTGGACTGATTTGTGTAAGATTTTGTGATCAAAGAATTGTTAACCACAATCAAGAACGGCGTCGCTTGGTAGCTAGCCGGTGAGTACGGGTTGGTCCACAGGGATTTTGTGTATTTTCTATTTGTTCTAACGAGTTAATTCCAATTGGGGTTGGATTGATTTATCACTAAAAACTAAGGTTGATCTAGACTAGGATTAATACCTTGCTAAGGTTAGGTTTAGATTAAGTTTGGAAAGTCAATATTCCTCACCGCTTTCTATGCCCTAATTAAGATCTATTAGGTGTTATGGTAATAATTAATAAAGTGGATTAGTACCATCGGAAAGAAACTAGGTTTCTTCCTCTAGGTTCTTGTCCTTCCTTTCTTAATTCTTACCCTAACCTCCATGGAAAACATATACAACCGGTCTTTTAAACTACGGTATCACCGCTATCTCGTGGGATAGGGTGCCGTAGTGAGCGGTGTGTGTATGTATGCATGGAGTCCTATAAAAATATGTGATGGGCAAGAAAGGGGTGAGAGATTTTCATCTCTCAAACCTCTCCTATTCCTAACCATAACAAGTGAGGAACTACTCACTCATTAGGGAATTGATTAAAAGAAACTTTTTTTATCTACGGCAAATAATTAAAAGTGCTAAACTAATTAACTAGGGCAGATAATAAAATTACTAAACTACGGCAGAAAAGAAATTAACTAGGGCATAAAAAAAACTTACTTTATTTGATGCCCTCTTCATACATTTACGGCGAATTAAAATTCTGAAATAGATGAAAAAAAAGAGGCATGCCCAAAAAAAGAGCATTAGGGTTTCTATTTATAGATCATAGAAACCCTGGGGTTACATCCGATCCCTATCTGCATTTACAAATTTACCCTAAGAAGCCTAGTCAACGCACCGCCACACCGACTTTTTAAGCACCGACACGCGCTCATCATGGCCGCGGAACCGCGGCCAGAAGGCATGTTTGGCCGCGGATCCGTGGCCCGCGGCCATATATAGGGTTCTCTTGCTGTAATTTTCTGGGTTTCTTCTGGTTGCATTTTGCTTCTTGTTTCTTCACTTGGTTTCTCAGATTGTCTTCTAGTTCTCTTCCAGATATCCACAGTGCATAATGTCGTGGACTTTTACCCTTTGCTTCGTGTCGAAGTCTTGAACCTTGCGCTGCCTTTGTGCTTTGTGAAATTTTCCATTGATCTTCATTTATTCTTCAAACTGTAGGCATGATCAAGATTCTTCCATTTGTTGGTCGTAGTCTCACTTTTGTATCGTCTTTTCATCATTTTCACTGTTTTGTTCCGAGAACCTGTAACCTGCAACTATGTAGCAGACATGGATCAAAAGCACCTGTTTATTTGTAAAATGAATAAGAATGGGGAATATAATAATGAAAAATTATGATATGAACAAATACCCCCAAACTTATCTTTTGCTTGTCCTCGAGCAAAACTAGTTTTATTCTCGAAAAAGACCTAGCCTCACTTTCGCAGGGAAACGCGATTGCACTGAGCTCGTGCAACAAGCCGTTAAACCTCTAGGTGTCCTTCGTAGGAGGAGTGTTGTCTCCTGAGGGTTTTCAGCGGATAATACCCACAAAATCCTATCAATTCTGCCTATTGACTTTTATTCTCCAATTCGGTTATCTGGCAAGAAATTCTATTATCCTCAACTCAGAAATTATCAACCCATATTTTTCACGATTCCTTATTATTTAACTTAAGATTATATATGTTTTGTAGATTTATTTAGCTTTTAGCATCTTTTGAGTTTTCCTTCTAGGGTTCCATCTCAACTTAGGAATTTTTATTATCTCTACTAAAGATATAGGTCCTATTTTTCATTCCCACCTCTCATCCAAAACCCAATCATATATCCGTACGTGTGTGTGTGTGTGTATCACCCCTACACTTGGAAATTCAATTCAAGTTCTTATACTCCTGTCCATCATCCAAAGTACTTTTAGTTGGTGAATTTTTAGATGAAATCGCTCACACATTCTTCATGCGACTGTTAATACTTCTTGAGGTACTAACGGCCGATTACAAAATGTGTTTGCACATTAAAGCGTAATTCCTAGTCTTGTAACACCTAAGACTTTAGCAGTGACTCCCAAACCAGTTGGTCTAAGGCACTAGGTGATAAAGCACTCTCGCTAAATATTTTTTCTATTTATGCAGCCTTAAGTAATTACAAAAACCAGTGTTCATTTTTTTAAATCTTTTTATTCACACTTGTATTTTTATTTTATTTTTCTTCGTACTAAGGACTTTAGACAAGAGCATTTTAAGGTCTCTTCTACTATTCCAAGTTTTAAGGTTCGTGTTTGTGCAATTTGTAGGATATATATTTTCAGAATTTAGACTTAAGCTTAGGAATTATTTTTCAGACTTATATTTTAATAAATATATCAATACTTTTCCCTTGTTTTAACTTAGCCCAAGAAGTGAACTCGAAATTTGCCTATTTCTAAATAAACTAAAGACATATACTTTCTACCGTTAAATTTTAAGAAAGATTATTTTTAAGGTTTTTAATTTACTAAGTCTAGGATCTAGTTGTTCCTAACTAGTTAACCTTCTTGTCAAACTCAAGTCAATTATGGCCAAAATTGAATTTTTAATTTTTATATTTTTTAAATTTTTCAGTTTTTATTTGATTTTAAAATAAGTATGCAGATGCAAAAATATACATATGAATGCGAAGGAAGAAACCTTACCGAGCACACCCCCAAACTTAAACTTGACAGTGTCCTCACTGTCAGGCTATACCAAGAGGGTAAAAATTGTCGGTACTCCCCTGTTTATTATTATTATTTTTTTTATAATTGTTAACAGAAAAACAAAACAAAATATATATATACAAAAAAGCCCCCCCCCCCAAACTTAAGTGAAACAGTGTTTCCACTGTTTAAACGTTAAAGTTCCGAGTTAGGGAGGAGAAAAACACAGTATCAAGCTATACAATGCTTTACACAAGCCAAAGGTTAGCACCAACCATTTAAAATTTTTATCGTTATAATGGTATGGTTGGTGAAAGAATAGAGTGTAGAGAAAAGAAATGAGAAGCACACGAGACCGTATGGGAAGAAAGGTGGAATATGGTCTCGGTATATTAGGAGAAGAATGGCGGAAAAGAGAAAGAAGTGTAGTACGAACTTGAGAGTGTAGATTGAGTGAATAAATTAGCAAAAATTATGATGACCGATGTGTTAAAATCGATTGTGCTAATCTATCAACCCGTCAAGAAATGGGGTCAAATCCCTCAAGATTCATGAGAAAACATGGGTACGTTGAACTTGATAAACCATCCATTGAAAATGGAAGCGTGACGGATTCTTGCGAGGTCGAAACGATGGAAAGGACGAAGGGGAATGATTTAGGAAGGGTCTCATTCTCACCTAAGTCAGCGTATGTAAGGTGAGACGGCAACAGCTTGAGTTCGAGTTTCAGAGGTGAAACAATTGAAGGTGAAATTGGTGAAACTGTCTCGAACTCGAAGGATTCCATCAATGGTTTGAAATGACTGTAAGCAACCGAGTCTGATGGTTCAACTAACTCATCTGAAAATTCAAAGGACTCAAACTCGGGAGGTGAGTCTTCAAAATCGTCCGAAAAAGTGAAATACTCGTAATCGTTATCGGTTGTAAGAACTGTGTCAGATTTAAGGAGGAACGCACTAGTGGTGTCAAAACTGCTGTGATCGAACAGAAATTTTTCATGCTCACAGTCCTCTTGCGTGATCTCTTGCGTGGCCGGAACGATGGAAAGGATGAAGGGGGTGATTTAGGAAGTATAACAGTTAAAGGTTCAGAAGGATGAATTGGAAAATCCGACTCATCAAACAAAACTGGTTCATCTTCAATACTATCCTTAATACTCTTCTAAATACTATCCTTATAATTCTCCTCAAAAGTTATCTCATCCATGCAATTATCATCAAAATCAAGACGCATATGAAGTTCGGGAGAAACATTTAATGACTCGGGATGATGAATTGGAGAGAAAAATTCAGTCAAATCTGCGGGTTCATCATCCAAAATATTCCCTACGTCAATATCCTCAATCAAGTGAAAATCAATTTTTTCGGACACCTCATCAAAAGCATGGATATTTATCAATTCAGGTTCTAGATTGGAGGTGTAGAGGTCGAAAGGATTGGTGATGGTTTCACTCGAAAGGGACCCTTCACAATCTGGCAAATCAAGCACTACAAAGTTGCACAACTCATTAAGCGTTTTATTTTCAACTGGTGAATCATTTGGGACACTTGATAGATATTCAAAACCAGAGTTGTGGGATTCAATTGGTGATGGGTAGGTTTGATTTGGAAGGGTGCACAGCTCACTCTCTCCACTCAAATTCACAATCTGTCCAACCGCCTCATCATACATTAGAATTTTTGGAGCTAGTTGGAAACTAGCTACCGGGTCACTAGGTTGCATAAGGGCGGCAATGGACGCATCCAAATTCATCATCTGTAGGTTTGTCGCTACAATATAAGCTTCCAACGACTGTTCCAGACTAAACATGGGTTGTGAAGGGGTTTCAGTAAAAGATTCAAAATTATTTGGATTCTGGAAACTCCCAAATGGCTGTGTAGAAGCAATGTCTAGGGAAGGTGCGAAAGTCGGGTTGGATTGGTAGGAATTGAATGGTTGGACAGGAGTAAGATCAACATTTGCATAAAAAGGTGAATGGATTTGTTGATCCCAAGAACTGGAAGTGTTGAAAGGAGTGAAACATCGGTTACGAGATTGTTCAATATGTTCAGCAATAGACATGGGTTTCGGAGTTACAACAGAACTCGAAAAAGGAGTATCAACGTAAGAAGGTGGTGAAGGTTGAAATGGTTGATACAAAGTGAATTGTGAAGTCGAACTGTTTCTCCTAGACGCTTCTATTCGATCTTTCAAAGAAATTTTGGGCATGGAGGGGTCGTTCGTAATTCGACCAAAACAATTCGCGTAGGAAGCAATGTTTGGATGAGGGTACCAAAATTCGGCAAGAGTTTTGTGAGGTGGGGTACCCATGATGTAAGAAGGAGAAGAAAAAGAATGTGGGTGCAAGTGGGTTGCAACGGATTTCTTAGCAACAAGTTGCAAGTTTTTGTAAAGATTTTTCCTTTTTGTGTTTTTTTTATAAGGAGCTTTTTGCAAAAAGATTTTTCAATAAAAGGCTTAGACACACGTTCAATCAATCATAAAATGCACAATCAAGCCTAGATCTAGGGTTAGCTAGGTCAACTAGACTGCTCCTAACTGTTCCAAAGGGCAAGATGTGAGGACCTCAAATCGCTTCTTCACCGCCAATTGTGGCCAGGTAAGCACAAGTAGAGAAAGGAGGGATCCGCTCACGAATCACCATGAGACGGGCCCTTTAAAGTTACCTTTCCCCACCTGTCTAGCCTAGGCACTACAAAGTCAGGTTTAGATCAACGATCGATGCCTACGACTATTCCTTTGTCCTATTGAGCGCGAAGTCCTTAGGGCTGAGTCTAATCTTTTTTAATTAGCTTGATGGTCAATGCAATATGCTTTATGTGATTTTTGGGGTCCTGGGAAGGGTAATGAAATCCCCACCCAATCTGGATTGGTGTAAAAGCCCCTTAAAGTCAATTTTAAATATGCAAAGCGGTAAACACAATCAAACACTTGCAAACAATTTTTTTTTATTGCGGCGCAAAGAATTCTGCACAAGATCAAGTTATTGGAGAAGGGGAGAAGTTTTTGCGCAAAGAATCCTGCAGGAAAATTTTTACAGAGGAGATAAGGGGGTTACAGAAAAGAAGAGAAAACTTACAGAGGTATTTTTGCTTGCTGACGTCAGCAAGGCGCCGCGGTTGCGCGGTCAAAGACTCCTTCTAGCGGCGGTTCCGCTGTGAGAAAGAAGGATCAGGCTACCAAAAATCTTCTACTGTCTGTTCTGATTATCCTCTGCTTGTTCAGATCTGGTTTTTTCTGTCTTGCTCTCTGGATTTTTCCAGATCTGAATTCGTTCGTCGATCCTGCACAATTCAAACGAAACACCCTTCAAAGAATAACAAGATGATAAATTTTTATATTTTTTTTCTTCAGTTTTTATGATTTTTCAACTTTATATTAACCCGAAATTACAAAAAGAAAATAACTACGCCATCCCGGGAGGCGACGACGCCATTTGATTTGTGTAGGATTTTGTGATCAAAGAATTATTAACCGCAATCAAGAACGGCGTCGCTTGGTAGCTAGCCGGTGAGTACGGGGTGGTCCACAGGGATTTTGTGTATTTTCTATTTGTTCTAACGAGTTAATTCCAATTAGGGTTGGATTGATTTATCACTAAAAACTAAGGTTGATCTAGACTAGGATTAATACCTTGCTAGGGTTAGGTTTAGATTAAGTTTGGAAAGTCAATATTCCTCACCACTTTCTATGCCCTAATTAAGATCTATTAGGTGTTATGGTAATAATTAATAAAGTGGATTAGTACCATCGGGAAGAAACTAGGTTTCTTTCTCTAGGTTCTTGTCATTCCTTTCTTAATTCTTACCCTAACCTCCATGGAAAACATATACAACCGGTCTTTTAAACTACGGTATCACCGCTACCTCATGGGATAGGGTGCCGTAGTGAGCGGTGTGTGTATGTATGCATGGAGTCCTATAAAAATATGTGATGGGCAAGAAAGGGATGAGAGATTTTCATTTCTCAAACCTCTCCTATTCCTAACCCTAACAAGTGAGGAACTACTCACTCATTAGAGAATTGATTAAAAGAAACATTTTTTATCTACGGAAAATAATTAAAAGTGCTAAACTAATTAACTAGGGCAGATAATAAAATTACTAAACTACGGTAGAAAAGAAATTAACTAGGGCATAAAAAAACTTACTTTATTTGATGCTCTCTTCATACATTTACAGCGAATTAAAATTCTGAAATAGATGAATAAAAAGTGGCATGCCCCAAAAAAGAGCATTAGGGTTTCTATTTATAGATCATAGAAACCCTAGGGTTACATCCGATCCCTATCTGCATTTACAAATTTACCCTAAGAAGTCTAGTCAACGCACCGCCACACCGACTTTTTAAGCACCGACACGCGCTCATCATGGCTGCGGAACTGCGGCCAGAAGGCATGTTTGGCCACAGATCCGCAGCCATATATAGGGTTCTCTTGCTGTAATTTTCTGGGCTTCTTCTGGTTGCATTTTTCTTCTTGTTTCTTCACTTGATTTCTCAGATTGTCTTCTAGTTCTCTTCCAGATTTCCACGGTGCATAATGTCGTGGACTTTTACCCTTTGCTTCGTGTCAAAGTCTTGAACCTTGCGCTGCCTTTGTGCTTTGTGAAATTATCCATTAGTCTTTGTTTATTCTCAAACTGTAGGCATGATCAAGATTCTTCCATTTGTTGGTCGTAGTCTCACTTTTGTATTGTCTTTTCATCATTTTCACTGTTTTGTTCCGAGAACCTGTAACCTGCAACTATGTAGCAGACATGGATCAAAAGCACCTGTTTATTTATAAAATGAATAAGAATGGGGAATATAATAATGCAAAATTGTGATATGAACATAAACGCCTTGGGTCTGGCAATGTGATGAGTTTGTTGCGCACTACCAACTCAAATAATCTCCTCGTCTTGTCACGGGAAAACGAGTAAGCGCGTCCTAGCCTTTCTTCCAGGGATAGGCGCGGGCGTGCGTTGTTTTGGCGAGCAGCCGATTTTGGGCCACTCAGTTGTTGTTGAGCATTGGCGACGAAGGCCGCTTTCCTTTTACCCTTGGCATTTCGAGGGTCCTTACATAAGGAGGAAGGCCCGTGGCCCATCTGGTCCATTTTGGCCAGTTTATCGATCAGGGCCTGAAAGGTTATTGGTTTGAAGAACGTTATGAACTGGGATACAGTCGTTTGAGGATCAAGGGTCCCGATGAACATGCCCATGGCAGGGGATTCTTCAATGCGCTGTTCGCACTTAGACCATAGGTTCCGCCACCGAATCGCATATTGGACCCAGGTTTCTCCTCGCTTTACCCTGGCATTAATTAATGTTGTGATCGGGGTGCACTCGCTTGCGCTGGCGAACCGCTGTGTGAACAGCAATTCCATCCTTGCGAATGTTCTTCCGGAGTCATTTGGGAGCTCCGAGTACCATTCAAAGGCCATCTCTGACAGGCTGCCAACGAACTGGCGAAGCAATAGTTTGTTGTCGCCTCCAGTGTTGCCGCACAGAGCTCTGAATTGCACGACATGCTGGTGTGGGTTGCCTGTCCCTTTGTATACATGGAACTTTAGGATCGTATATCCCGGCAGGTATTTAATTTGGTTATACCAGCCTGGATACGGTCGTCCAGTTCTGACGATTTGGCATGCGGCTTCATTAGCCTGATGAGCTCGTATTTTTTGAGCGATATAATCATCAAGAGAAGCCTTGGAGATTGTTTCCTCTTTGGCTGCCGATAAAGACGGAAGAGATTCGATGTTCCCCTCTGTCATCCTCGATGATTATCAGCACATCCTCGGCTAGGGGTTCTGGCTGGATCATCATTCGAACCATATCCTGGAACAAGAGAGCCATCTACTTTATGTTAGCAGCCTGCTCAGCAGCTTCCTTGTCTTTTCTTTCAAGCACCCTTTGCAGGAACTCTGTATTGGTCTCCTGCTCCTGGCGCTGTTCGGCTGTTGTGTCCGGGCATGCTTTCTTCCTGCCATTTTGGTCAGCATTTCCTGGAGTATTTTTTGTTGCTCCTGAGATTTTGTCGGCAACCGAGTTTGCGGTCGATGACCTATGGAAGCACGACTTTCTTCTTTCCCGGAAGCCATCTAGACCGTATGCACGATCATGCCGCCAGAACTAGGGCATTTGAGTCCATCACCTTTGGGATTTGCCGCCGGCGGTGTATTTTCTTTGGCCTCATCCTTTTGTGGGAGGTCGAAGTTGAAGGAGCCGTTGTAATAGGCACCAGTGTAGAAGAAGTCTCTCGTTCTATGACGGAGGGATGGTCTTTCTCTTGCCGAGCCTTCAATTTCTTTAGTCGACGAGAGTAATCTTTGTTGATCATAGAGTCATGTACTTTCCACCAGACCCTGTGAATTTAGGAAGAGAGCCGTTGATGGGGGCGCTTCGGATTTGCCTGCACTGTGATTTCTGTAGGAGGGGGCGATTTCTTTAGCGCCGCCGTTGGAGAGTTCTTGCGTACCCTCCTGAGCAGCTCAAAGCTGTTCCCGGTTGGAACAGTAGCGTCAACTTCCACCATTAAAACTGGTGGGGTAAGTCCAAAGGGGGAGTTGCCCCCAGCTTTTCTCACTCGGCGCCAGTGGAGACGTCGAGCGTGTCTTGCAGACGGGACCGCCTCAGATTTAGAAGCGGCTTCTTCATGCCCCCGGCTTTGCTAAGGGGCTGCTGTTGGCGTTAACTTGTTGAAGAATGGCGTCCTTGGCAGGGTTTGAAGAGGAACGACCAATCTTTCAAAGAACAACTTTCTGGTAGGGGAAGCACCTTTGACGACTTCGACCGTAGTAGGAGTTGGGAGGGCTATCCGTTTTGGGGTAGCCCCTTCAGGTGTCACGAGCCTCTTTGCGGGCCCGTTTGGGTTCTTACCTAGCCTGTTGAAGTCTGAAACGTCGGCTTTGGACGGCCCGTTGAGAGGGGCCGTTGTGGTCTCCAGTCGATCGAAGACCGACCTATTAGGAGCTTCCTCTTGCGGCGTTGAGGCACCGAAACTCACTGGTAGGAGCATAGTCCTAAAGAACAATCCAGCAGTGGCTTGCATAACTTTCCCCATCAGCATTGAGAAAATAGAGGCCGTGCTGGGCCCGTATGTCACTCCTCCAGTCGGGGTAGAGCGAGTGTTGCTGTTGCAAGAAGTGCATTGGGAAGCCATCGATTTCTCTTCTTCTGCACAGGAGAAAGACACCAAATTTTAGTACCTCGAATCCAAGGTCAACCATAGTGAACTGCAATTTTGTTTGCGAAATATGACAAACGAAGTGTGGAGAGGAATGAGAAAAAGGTCCCACCGGACGTGCCAGAATCTGTTCACCGCCGGAAATAGAGACGAACCGGGATGGATCGTCTTGCCTGAATCTGGGGGCATATGCTATTTCAATTTATCCGTCCACCTTTCCGAAAATACCAAGTTGATTTATGGAACCAAATATCGGAGGTTTGGATAGATGCGACCTGATTGTTAGGATTTCTGCGTGTTCAAGTTTAGTTAATTACCGCAATCAAAACGGTTTTGCTTGTAGCTAGCCGGTTGAGTACGGGTCGTCCGCAGGGAGATGGGAATCTTTTTCTATGTGCTTTAACGAGTTAAGTCCAAGAGTCCAGATTTGTTTGTGATTAACTAAGTGTTAAAGTGATATGTAAAGAGAGCTTGTTAGGGTTAGGATTAGGTTAGTTTGAGTTAGGAGTCGCTCACTACTTTCATTTCCACTCTTAATATCGGTGTTATGGTAATCGGCAACAACGGGGATTAGCACGACTAGGAAGGAACTTGCGAGTACAAGCTAGGCTTTCCAACGCATAAGTTCTTCCTTTTGGTGCTTGTCCTTCCGTTCTTGGCTCTTAGCCTTAACCTCCGGTTAATTCAACCACAACCGGTCTCACTACGGACTCACCGCTATCATGTAGGATAGGATGCCGTAGGGAGCGGATCGTGGTTCAATTAACGGGAGTTCGATTTAAGATGTTGGGCAAGGAAAGAGTGAGAGAGATTTCCTTCTCTCAAACTTCCCTTATCCTACCCTAACAAGTATGGAAACTACTCACCCATTACAAGAAGAACGAAAAAATAAAACGAAGGAAGAAGATAGAAAGAAGGAGATTAGAAGATAACAACTAGCTATTTGCGACCTCACCTTGGCAAGGATCAAACGTAAGCATCATGGTTGTTTAAGGATAAAGTAAAAGAGAACTAGAAACAAACAAACACAAATAACAACAACTAAGTTAACAATTGAAGATTACAAGCAATTAACATAACAAGAGCAAGACAAGTATAATAACAAAAAGGACTTCTTTATTCATCATTCTTCACTCACAAAAGCTCACTACAAGTTTTTAATGGAGAAGAGACGAGAAGAGGAAGAAGAACAACAAGTGTTCTAAAATCTAAAAATACAATATTATGCACCCTTGGCTTTGGCAAGTTCTGGACTATTTATAGGCAGGCAACAGAAATTCTAAGGCAACATTCTGGACCCATGTGAAAAGACCAATCTACCCTCAAAAAACCATCAACTGCGGCGCCTGTACGGCCGCGGAACCGCGGCCTAGACCCCCTATTGGCCGCGGTTCCGCGGCCGTATAGATGAATTGTCTTGTCAAATTTTGTGGGTTTCCCTGGTATTGTGTGCCCTGTATTCTGGTATATGTTTTTTCTCAGATTGTCTTCACGATTTTTCCAGAATTTCTGTTGAACAAAAAGGTGATGAATGTGGATCTTTTTGTCATGATTTTCTTGAGCTCCGCGTAGATTTCTTGGATCTTGTGTTGCCATTGAGCCTTGTGCCTGAAAATGACAATCGATTTGCCATTTTGTCTCTTAAACTGGTGTGCGGCAGCATACGGATAGAGAGCGGAGACCCGTGTTTTATCTGTGGTTGGCAGGAACCCGGATTTTGTCGTGCTTTTCCATGAATTTCATCGTTTAGAGCCGAGAACCTGTATCCTACAATTGACTAGCAAACACGGCTCAAGAGTACCTACCGATAAGCAATATGATAAAAATTGGGCGGTATAAAAATGCAAAAATCTGATATGAACAAATACCCCCAAACTTATCATTTTCTCATCCCGAGCAAAGCCAATTTATTCACAAAAATTCCTAACCTCACTTTCGCAGGGAACGCGATTGCACTGAGCATGTGCAACAAGCCGTTAAACCTCTAGGTGTCCCTAGTAGGAGGAGTGTTGTCTCCTGAGGATTTTCAGCGGATACTACCCACAAAATCCGGTCAAACTAGTTTTGCAAAATAACTAAGATTCAAACCCTAAAGTTTTGTTTCAGAAAATAACAATTCTATTATCCTGAGTCTAGACTATCGAACATTTATTTTTCACACCTCGCTTCTTATTTAACTACAGATTTTATATGTCTTTACGTGCAGTGCAAATAGTGTCGTTAAGTTTCCAGAAGGATCGATTTAAGTCATCATATCACACAATAAAGCCCAGATAAAAATTTTAAAAGGATCACATAAGTTTTATAAAGAGTTAAGCATTTTTCAAGTTTCGTTTTCCAGTAAAGTTTCAACTTCAGAATTTCTATCTTCCCTAACAGGAAACTAGGTCTTATTTTTCACTCCATCTTTTTCTTGTTTTCATTTCATACACACCTCTGTGAACGTGCAATAGTTTTTATCTTAGAATAAAACCTTCATATCTCCGCTAAATTTTTTTTTATAAAAGCCTGTCTTTTATCAAGATTATTCTCACACAAAGAACCGTTAGGAATTTTAACTCGGAGAGAACACTTGCTTGACTTTGTTTTAATCTGGACTTTCTAAGCTTCTTAGCGAGCTTTGGGCCAATGCACCCAAACCAGTTGGCTTTAGGGCATTAGGTGTAGAAACACCCCAGCGGACTTAATTACTCAAGTTACCTAGGTCCAAAAACAAAAGACAGTCTGGCGTGAAAATCATGATGATTCAATACGAACGGAGACATAACCGGCAGTTTAATTATTTTTTTGGATAAAAGACGTGTTTAGTGGGTTCGGTGTGTAATCATTCCAATCAAGTTTCAGATGGGTTATTTTTCAGACTTAGTTCCAATTAAGGCATCAATAACATTCCTTCATATTCACTTCACTTCATAAACTATTCTTGATATTACTTATTTTAGAACAAACCTATTTGATCCTCAGAAAATCATTTATCCATTTAAAAGTTTTTAGACATAAAAGACTTGTCATCTAATTTCCAAAACTCACGACACGTGTAGTGTGATGTAAAGACGTATATCAGCTATAGTTAACTTCAAAGGAGAGTTATCTTTCAGGTTTTCAAAATCTAAAAATAAGATTTAGTTATTTTTATTTTATCAAACAAAATCGTCGAAATGTTGAATCAGAGTCCTCCCACTAGCTAACTTGACAAAAAAGTTTTTATGTTTTTAGAAAATTTTCTGATTTTTATGGATTTTATGGATTTTAATATGCAGATGCAAAATATACATATGAATGCGAAGGTAAGAAATGCGTACCGAGCGTACCCCCAAACTTAAACTGGACAGTGTCCTCACTGTCATTGCATGAAGAGATCATTTGAAGGGTCAAAATTGTCGGTTAGATATACACATTTTTTTGTTGTTTTGTTTTTAAAGAAAAGAAAAGGAGCAAAAATGGAAAGGAATATCCACAAATATATACAAAATGGTATATACATACCCCCAAACTTATTTGGAACAGTGTCCACTGTTCTTGGCTGGATAACCGAAGTTTGGTGGTAGGCAGAGGAAGATTATGCAAGGTAAACCGGCTCCTGTAAGACCAGGAGCTCCTCTGTTGGTTCGGCGCTAAGGTACGGTTTTAGTCGGTGTCCGTTCACTTTGAAAAATGAACCATCCTTTGGATTCTCCAAATCCACAGCGCCATGCGGATACACATTCCGCACAAAATACGGCCCTTTCCAGCGAGATCTGAGCTTTCCTGGATGGAAGTGTAGCCGGGTGTCGTAAAGCAGTACCTGTTGACCAGGTACGAAAGTTTTGCGCAAAAGGTGTTTATCGTGAAACACCTTCGTTCGGTTCTTAACGACAACCGCGTTATCGTAAGCCTCATCCCTAAGCTCGCTCAATTCGTTCAACTGCAGTTTCCGATGGCTGCCCGCATCTTCGAGAGACAGATTCAGCTCCTTTATCGCCCAAAACGCGCGATGCTCTATTTCGACAGGTAGGTGGCAGGCCTTTCCGTACACAAGCCGATAGGGAGACATGCCAAGATCGGTCTTATAAGCGGTTCGAAATGCCCAAAGGGCATCAGTGAGTTTCAGCGACCAATCTTTTCGGTTCTTGGAAACCGTCTTCTCCAGTATCTGCTTGATTTGCCGATTTGAAACTTCGGCCTGCCCACAGGTTTGGGGGTGGTAGGGCGTAGATAGCTTATGATTAATGGAATATTTCCGCATCAAGGCCTCGAAAGTCTTGTTGCCGAAATGAGTTCCATTGTCGCTAATGATCGCTCGGGGGTGCCCAAACCGGGAGAAAATGTTTTCTTTAAGAAACCTGACGACAACCTTGTTGTCGTTAGTCCGGCTGGGCACAGCCTCGACCCACTTAGAGACGTAATCAACAGCGAGAAGGATGTACAAGTTCCCGAAAGAGCTGGGAAACGGCCCCATGAGATCTATCCCCCAAACATCGAAAATCTCCACAACCAAGATTGGTTGGAGCGGCATCTCGTTCCTCCGGGATATCCAGCCCATGTGTTGGCACCGGGAGCAAGTCTTGCAATAGTCATGAGCGTCTTTGAAGAGTTGTGGCCAGTAGAAACCACATTGCAAGATCTTCTCAGCTTTCTTTCTGGGGCCAAAATGCCCGCCACATGCTTGATCGTGGCAAAATGACAGCACACTCTTGAATTCATCGTCAGGGACACACCGATGAATAATCTGGTCGGGACAGTACTTGAACAGATAGGGTTCGTCCCAGTAAAAGTGTTTTACTTGGGATAAGAATCGAAGTCTGTCCTGACTTGACCATTCAGTCGGTAGTAACCCTGTGGCCAAATAGTTCACAATATCTGCGAACCAGGGTTCGCAAGATACTGTCAAGAGCTGTCCATCCGGGAAAACGTCATTGATCGGGATTTGAAGCGACGACGAAGAAGGAAGTCGTGAGAGATGGTCGGCAACTACGTTTTCACATCCTCGTTTGTCCTTAATGACAAGGTCAAACTCTTGAAGCAAGAGAATCCAACGTATTAGCCGGGATTTTGCATCTTTCTTCGCAAAAAGATGGCGCAGAGCAGAATGGTCTGTGTAGACAATGACTGGAGAGCCAATGAGGTAGGGCCTGAACTTTTCTAAAGCAAATACAACAGCCAAGAATTCCTTCTCAGTTGTTGTGTAATTGAGTTGGGCGTCGTTCAGGGTTCGGCTCGCATAATAGATTACGTGCGGCATCTTGTTGATGTGTTGTCCAAGGACAGCACCAATGGCAAAGTCGGATGCATCGCACGTAATCTCCAATGGGTGCGTCCAGTCAGGTGAAGAAAGAACGGGAGCAGAAGTGAGTGAGCTTTTTAGTGACTCGAATGCAGTCACACAGCTCGAGTTGAAGTCGAATGGCGTGTCCTTGGCCAGCAAAAGATTCAAGGGCCTAGCAATCTTGCTAAAGTCCTTGATGAACCGTCTATAGAAACCGGCATGGCTAAGGAAGGCTCGGATGTCTCGGAAGCATCTGGGAGGAGGTAGATTGGAAATGACCTCAATCTTTGCTTTGTCAACCTCTATGCCATTTTGCGAGATGATATGTCCTAAGACAATACCTTCGCGCACCATGAAGTGGCACTTCTCCCAATTCAAAGTGAGGTTCTTGTCCTTACATCGGGTAAGGACAGCGTCGAGATGCAGCAAACACTCGTTAAAGGAATCGCCGAAGATGGAGAAATCGTCCATGAAGATCTCCAGAAATTTTTCCACCATGTCTGAGAAGATTCCCATCATACACCGCTGGAAGGTAGCTGGCGCATTGCACAACCCAAAGGGCATGCGATGATATGCAAACGTGCCGAAAGGACAAGTGAAAGTGGTCTTGTCCTGGTCTTTTTCGGCGATGGGAATTTGATTATAGCCGGAGTAGCCATCAAGAAAGCAGTAGTACTCGTGTCCGGCCAATCGTTCAAGCATTTGGTCAATGAAAGGTAGCGGAAAGTGGTCTTTCCGCGTTGCGGCGTTGAGTTTTCTGTAATCGATGCATACTCGCCACCCAGTTTGGGTGCGAGTAGGGATTAACTCGTTCGCCTCGTTAGTGATGACCGTTATACCTGATTTCTTAGGGACAACGTGAATGGGGCTAACCCACTGGCTATCAGAGATAGGGTAAATGATACCACTATCCAGACATTTTACGATTTCCTTCTTCACAGCCTCTTTCATGACTGGGTTGAGACATCTTTGTGGATCCCTAGCTGGTTTGGCATCATCCATCAGATGAATGTGATGCTCAATGATCAGGGGACTAATCCCCTTGATGTCCGCCATGGACCAGCCAAAAGCTTGCCTATTGTTGTGCAAGACCGCAAGAAGGGCTTTCTCTTGCTCTGGAGCTAGAGAAGCCGAGATGATGACAGGGAGGGTCTCGTTCTCACCTAAGTAAGCGTACTTAAGGTGAGACGGAAAAGGCTTGAGTTCGAGCGTTGGAGGTGAAACGATGGAAGGCAAGATTGGTGAAGAGGTCTCGAACTCAAAGGACTCCAGCAAAGGTTCAAAACAAGTGTAAGCGACCGAGTTGGATGGTTCAGGTAACTCATCCGGAAATTCGAAGGATTCAAACTCGGGTGGTGAGTGGCTAAGATCGTTCGCGAAAGTGAAACACTCGTAGTCATTGTCGGGCGCAGAAACAGCAGCAGGTTCGAGGAGGAGCGCACTAGTGGTGTTAAGGTTATCATGATCGAACAGAAACTCCTCGAATTCACCATCTTCTAGGGTGATCTCTTGGATTGAGCAAACGTCCAGTATATGAGCATTAGGTTCGGAGGGCTGATTCCCCAATCTAAAAATGTTGAGTTCAATTGTCATATTTCCAAAAGATAGGTTCATCGAACCATTGCGACAATTGATCACAGCATTTGAGGTTGCAAGGAATGGGCGACCGAGTATCACCGGAATTTGATTCCGGGGGTTAGCTACAGGCTGTGTGTCTAATACAATGAAGTCAATGGGGAATATGAAGTCCCCGACTTTGATTAACACATCCTCTAGCTCACCCCTAGGATGGGTGATCGATCGGTCGGCCATTTGGAGAGTACAGTGTGTGGGTTTCAGCTCTCCTACACCTAATTGCTCGTATACTGAGTACGGAAGCAGGTTAACACTGGCACCAAGATCTAATAGTGCGCGGTTGATGTTCTTATCTCCAATGGTAATAGAAATCGTAGGACAGCCAGGGTCCTTCCGTTTTTGTGGTAAAGATTGGATAAGAGCATCACTCACAGCACTAGCCAAGAAAACTTTCTTGGGTACCTGAGACTTCCTCTTTTTCGTGTACAAGTCCTTTAAGATTTTCGCGTAGGACGGGACTTGTTGGACAGCATCTAAAAGGGGAATGTTAATTTTAACCTGTTTAAATAACTCCAGAATCTTCTCCATTTGTGGATTTTGTTTGGTGGACTTCAACCGGTTTGGAAATGGAACGTTTTTAAAATTGGTTGAGTCCAATGCTGGAGAAGGAGATTGTGGAGTTGGAACGGATCCCAGAACTGGTGTTTTCGTGGAGTGAGAATTGGGTCCGTTCAGAGCAGAAGAAGAAGAAGAGGAGCCTTTTGACGAATGGAGAATAGGCTCAGAAGACGAAGAAGAAGAAGAAGAAGAAGAAGAAGAAGAAGAAGAAGCGGCGGCCGGGGTGTCATCGTCGATTCGTGTGCCAATGTTGTTTTGCAGCATCCCTCCCGATCTCAATATGGTTACGACACTCACATTATGATTCTGTTGTTCAAGAGCAACATGTACATTATGTGGGTGACCGGGATTTGGGAGTGGCTAGGACGGGAGCTTTCCCTTCTCTCGCTCGCTTAAGGCCGCATTCAGCTGTGCTATCTGGGCTTCGATGGTTTTGATGCTTTGCCCGTGAGCGGCAGTGTGTTGCACTAAGGACTGAATGGAAGACTGGATGTTGGCGGTGGACTGAGTCGATTGTTTAACGAACGCCTCCAGACTTCGTTCGAGCGAGGAAACCTTATCGTTGTTTGATGGAACAAAATTGTTTTGGGGAAAAGAATTGTTGGGTGCAAAGTTGTTCGTCTGATTTTGAAAAGGTTGGGATTGGAAGGGCTGCTGAAACTGATGTTGAGTTTGTTATTGCGCTTGTTGTTGCGGAGGAGGGGGCCTCTGGAAATTGTTGCCTTGGAATTGATGCTGATTCTGATTCCAGGCAAAATTGGGGTGGTTCCTCCAACCGGGATTGTAGGTGGAAGAGTATGGATCATTTCTTGGTCTTTACTGAAATGCAGCATTAACCTGATCCTGTCCTTGCGATGGTGGATTGTAAGGACACTCTTCGGTTAAGTGAGAAGGATCGGAACAACAAGCGCAAATGGTATGAAGGGGAAGAACAGGGGTAGGAGCAGGAGAAGAAAATTTGCTCTCTATCGCTTCAAGCTTTCTTGTTATTGCAGCCATTTCAGCTTTCATCGCAATAAAGACATCAAGTTGGTGAATTCCTACCCTAGACTGACCGGTAGAATTGGAGGTAGAAGAAGAAGAAGTCGGTCTGGTGCTCTCCCATTGTAGCGTTTGCTCCGCAAGGTCGTCGAAGAATTGCCACGCTTCCTCGTCAGATTTTGATAGGAAGTGGCCCTGACAAATGGTTTCCAACAACTGCTTGGTTGCTGGGTTCAGGCCCTCGTATAAGGTTTGGCAAAGTTGTCATTTCTCGATACCATGGTGAGGACACTGAACAAGAAGGTCTTTATACCGGTCAAAGCACTTCCAGAAGGGTTCAGAAGGAAGCTAGGAGAATTGGTTGATTTCGTTACGGATCCTTGCGGTTTTATGATTCGGATAGAATTTTTTGAGAAACGCTTTAACAAACTCGTCCCAACTGGTTATGGAGTGGGAAGCGGTGCTATACAGCTATTTTTCAGCAAGATCGCATAAAGTGAACGGAATGACCCATAGACGTATAGCATCGTCCGACAGCTGGGTGGTTTTCATCATGGCACAAACGTTTTGAAATTTGTTGATGAAGATATAGGCATCTTCAGATTCAAGCCCATGAAATCGCGGAAGCATGTTAATGAAGTGGGGCTTAATTTCAAAATTATCCCCATTGGCCGGTGGAAGAGAAAGACAGGTGGGAAGTGCAGAACGGGTGGGATAGAAACGATCCTGGAGCGCGATTCGCTGCGGCGCTACAACAGACGGTGGTGGTGGGTTATTTGCCTCCATAGGAGGTGGAGTCAATCCTGGGGCAGTCAAAAAGATGTTTGGATTAAATCCTGACATCGCGGAAGAAGAGGTTGGTGATGGCGAAGGTGAAGATGTATGAACAGAATTCCGGTCAACGTCGGAGTTGGCCGGCAAAGGTAAGGGTGAAAGAGGAGTGGACGGAGTTTCGACGTCTGAGTCGATCGCGTATCGGTAGCGACTAACGTAACGCGGACTAGGCGGGCGCTAGTGTCCCGAGTCCAAGCGGACATACACTAAACGAGTTTAGTATAGTCAAAGCAGAGAAGGTGAGGGTAAGAAAACGTCAATGGAGAAATACGATGGGTGGTGGGTGAAAAAATGGATTCTGGCGACAAATGGCAAGTTTTTATAAAAGTTTTTGATTTTTTCCTTTTTTTTATTTTTTTAGAAAGAGCTTTACAGAAATATGTACGGATTTACGGCTTCAAGAAATCACAAACAAGATATGCACAATCACACCTAGATCTAGGGTCACCTAGGTCAGCTAGACAGCTCCAAACTGTTCCAAAGGGCTAGAAACAGGACCTCAAACCGCCTCTTCTCCAACAATTGCGGCCAGGTAAGTGCCAGGTAAGTGGGAGGCTCCCCACTACGTAAGTAGTAGTCCTAATTAAGTTACCACTTTCCTTCTACACACTTGCCTAAACACCGCAAAAGTCAGGATAGGATAAACGGCCGATGCCTGTAACTAGTCCTCTGTCCTATTGAGCGCGAAGTCCTTACGGCTGAGTCTAGTATTTTTTTAATTAACAATGGTCAATGCATATGCTTTTTATGATTTCTGGGGTCCTGGGAAGGGTGATGAAATCCTCACCCAATCTGAATTGGTTTCAAGCCCCTTAAAGTCCGTATTAATGAATGCAAAGCAGTAACAAATCAACTGCAATCAATTTTTATTTTTTTAGCGCGGCGCAAAGAATCCTACACAAAAACAGTTTATTGGAAGGGGGAAGAGAGTTTGCGCAAAGAATGCTGCAGAAAACACAGTTAAGTGGAGTCCAGAGGAGTGGGGAAGAGAAGAGAGACACTTACAGGGAATTTGGCACCCTGAGGCGACCAAACGGCCGCGGTTCCGCGGCCTAAGCTAACTTATGCCGCGGTTCCACGGCAAGATGGTGGGCTTGGACCTTCATTTTTCTGGGTTGTGCTCTGTTGGGTGTTCTCTGCTTGTCTGGATTTGTTGAATCTTGACTTGCTCACTGTATCTGCTCCAGATTTTTACAGTAGACCGTTCGCTTCGTTTTGATCCGTCGCGGTGTAGCCGCGAGATGTGGGTCTAACTTCCCACGTCTTTAGCACTGAACTCGACCGTCTTTTGTTCCTGCACACTTGCACAAAAACTAATCAAAAATAACAAGATGATTTTTTTTACAATGTATATTTTTTTTTTGGTTAGATTTATATTCACAAGTTAACCCGAAATTACACAAAGAAATAAACTACCGTCTCCCCGGCAACGGCGCCATTTGATTGTTAGGGTTTCTGCGTGTTCAAGTTTAGTTAATTACCGCAATCAAAACGGTTTCGCTTGTAGCTAGCCGGTTGAGTACGGGTCGTCCGCAGGGAGATGTGAATCTTTTTCTATGTGCTTTAACGAGTTAAGTCCAAGAGTCCAGATTTGTTTGTGATTAACTAAGTGTTAAAGTGATATGTAAAGAGAGCTTGTTAGGGTTATGATTAGGTTATTTTGGGTTAGGAGTCGCTCACTACTTTCGTTGCCACTCTTAATATCGGTGTTATGGTAATCGGCAACAACGGGGATTAGCACGAATAGGAAGGAACTTGCGAGTATAAGTTAGGCTTTCCAACGCATAAGTTCTTCCTTTTGGTACTTGTCCATCTGTTCTTGGCTCTTAGCCTTAACCTCCGGTTAATTCAACCACAACCGGTCTCACTACAGACTCACCGCTATCATGTAGGATAGGGTGCCGTAGGGAGCGGATCGTGGTTCAATTAACGGGAGTTCGATTTAAGATGTTGGGTAAGGAAAGAGTGAGAGAGATTTCCTTCTCTCAAACTTCCCTTATCCTACCCTAACAAGTATGGAAACTACTCACCCATTACAAGAAGAACGAAAAAATAAAACGAAGGAAGAAGATAGAAAGAAGGAGATTAGAAGATAACAACTAGCTATTTGTGACCTCACCTTGGCAAGGATCAAACGTAAGAATCATGGTTGTTTAAGAATAAAGTAAAAGAGAACAAGAAAGAAACAAACACAAATAACAACAACTAAGTTAACAATTGAAGATTACAAGCAATTAACATAACAAGAGCAAGACAAGTATAATAACAAAAAGGACTTCTTTATTCATCATTCTTCACTCACAAAAGCTCACTACAAGTTTTTAATGGAGAAGAGATGAGAAGAGGAAGAAGAACAACAAGTATTCTAAAACCTAAAAATACAAGATTATGCACCCTTGGCTTTGGCAAGTTCTGGACTATTTATAGGCAGGCAACAGAAATTCTAGGGCAACATTCTGGACCCATGTGAAAAGACCAATCTGCCCTCAAAAAACCATCAACTGCGGCGCCTGTACGGCCGCGGAACCGCGGCCTAGACCCCCTATTGGCCGCAGTTCCGCGGCCGTATAGATGAATTGTCTTGTCAAATTTTATGGGTTTCCCTGGTATTGTGTGCCCTGTATTCTGGTATATGTTTTTTCTCAGATTGTCTTCACGATTTTTCCAGAATTTCTGTTGAACAAAAAGATGATGAATGTGGATCTTTTTGTCATGATTTTCTTGAGCTCCGCTTAGATTTCTTGGATCTTGTGTTGCCATTGAGCCTTGTGCATGAAAATGACAATCGATTTGCCATTTTGTCTCTTAAACTGGTGTGCGGCAGCATACGGATAGAGAGCGGAGACCCGTGTTTTATCTGTGGTTGGCAGGAACCCGGATTTTGTCGTGCTTTTCCATGAATTTCATCGTTTAGAGCCGAGAACATGTATCCTGCAATTGACTAGCAAACCCGGCTCAAGAGTACCTACCGATAAGCAATATGATAAAAATTGGGCGGTATAAAAATGCAAAAATCTGATATGAACACGACCATTGTAACAGACTTC
The DNA here is from genome assembly GCA_030015575.1 of Agapanthus africanus. NCBI lineage: Eukaryota > Viridiplantae > Streptophyta > Magnoliopsida > Asparagales > Amaryllidaceae > Agapanthus > Agapanthus africanus. The sequence goes on from CM057337.1 coordinate 682,344,508, forward strand.
ATTAGATTCCCCCTCATTTTATGAGGGTTTTTTTTCATTGTGGGGACTCTCTTCCCTGCAGGCGCAAGCCCCTGCAATTAATTACGTTACCGCATTGCGATAACCACTTTCTCCTGCTCCAACAGTTCACTTCTTGTCATCTGTGTGTGTGTTTTGTTTTGGTTGCCCGTGAATTGTATACAGAGATTAGTTTATGTCGTCGCCCGTAGGGCACGGATCATTCAAAATCCGTATATTTTAGATTTGGGTCAAGGATTTTCATGATGGGGTTTTCAACTTAGGTTTTATACTCCTTCAGTTCAGAAATATTTTTGTTTTCTTTAAGGACCGTTAATCTAGTTTGAGATTAAGATAAACTTAAATCTATAGGTGAGCATTTTGGCTCAGTTTGTTCTTACTAAGGATGCGTTAGTCTTATTTGAGACTAAGATCAACTTAACAACATTCTAGAATCATTTTTGCTTAAGATCCAGCAAAAGAGCATTTGGGCTCAGCTGAAAGAAAATTTTAGAGACTTAGCCAATTTGGGCTTAGTCTACTTAGTCTTTTTTTATTCAAAAGTGCTAAGCACTTATTTGGGCTCTGTTTGTTCAGCCCTTTTCTTTTCATGTAAATGTGCTAAGCACTTATTTGAGCTCTGACGCTCATATGTATGTCATGTAAAGCATTCAGTCATAGGCACTGCCTAATAAATGTTGAACACTATTAATCATTTTGACTAAATGTGAAGTGCTAAGCACTTTTTATATGGCGTCCACATGAGGTGCACGTGTGGCGCTGGGTGCTGCCCAATCAGTGTTAAGCACTCAGCCGTCTTGGCTACATATGAAGTGCTCAGCACTTTTTGTATGGCGCCCACGTGAGAAGCACGTGCGGCGCTGGGCGCTACCTAATCAGTTCTAAGCACTTAGCTGTCTTCGGCTACATATGGAGTACTGAGCACTTTTATTCAGCGCCCACGTGTGTTTTACGTGAGGCGCTGGCGTTCTGTTTTGGACGCCCACTTGTTTTTCACGTGAGACGCTAGGTGCTGTTAAAAGGGGGCGTCCACATGAGGCGCTAGTCTTTTTTCCTTTTTTTTAGAGATTAAATCTCTGTTAATGGCATTTTGACCATTAATAATCACCAAGATCTTCGTTCTTGAAGATCTGGGATTAGGTTTTTCTTTAAGAACTAAGTTCTTTTATAGGTTCTTTTTCATTTTGTTTTTCTTTTGGACTTAATTCTTTTCTGAATTTTTGATTCTCAAGAAAAAAATCCTCCCGATGAGAATTAAATTCTCAACTTGTGGGATACCTGTCTTGTGGATCTCTGATCCAGAGAAAGAACAAAGTTCTTTGAGAAGGGTTAAACCCTTAAAATAGGTAAAAAGAGATATTTATATCTCTGAATTTCTATTACCTAAGTTTTTTTTTTTGAAAGGGAAGTCTTCTTCTCTGAGGATTGAATTCTATATTATTTTTGAAAGTTTTCTGTATTTTTTAGAAGCTTATGGGGGGTTTTTATCTCATATGAGTCTTGAAGTCTCAGATCTTTTATATAGTGGAGGCAAGTTTGTTACTTAATTCTGAGAAAATCTCTCATTGAGAGATTCCAATTGATTTAATTGGACTCAAAATTGAGTTGGGGAATTTTACCCACTATTGGATCTTTAATCCAAGGACTTCTGTTTTTACAGAATATGTTCTCTTGTCTTTAACAAGATTGGGGAAATAGTTTCCTATATACATAATTTATTTTGTAAAATGGTGATTTTTTAATCACCATTAGATTTTTAATCTAAGGGTTTTCTGTTTTACAGAGAGCAATCTTTTTGTTTGGAAAGATTGAGGGAATATATTCTTAAAAATAGAATTTTATTTTATTGTTGGATCATTGATCCAACCAGAGGGTATCTTTCTTATTTAGAAAGATTTGGGTGATTTTTTCTCCTAATCATATATTTTGATGATTTATCATCTCCGTTGGAAACGTACAATTTAATTCTACTCCACATTTTACAGAATATATGATTTCGGCAAGGAGATTATCAAGCAAGTTTAAATATTGGGGAAACAATCTCCTACTAATCATTCTTAGCAAGTTTAATTAGTGGGTTGTTTCATTTTGATGAGATCAATTTGAAGCTAAATTTTGTGTTGGAGTTATCTCAATGTAGATCATTTTCGGCGAGGAGATTATCAAGCAAGTTTGTTCCGGGCTTCGTGACGACTAGCCGGGGTCCAAGGAGAGATGGCTAACGCGCTACAGAAGTTGTAATCTCTTTAAACTTGTAGAATTAGCTCACTAGTTTTATTTCATGTTGTAATTGTTGTTCATGATTCTATATTTGCTTGTAATTGCTCTCTAGATTTTTAAAATTATTGCTTCTGCCATCTTATAAACTCTATTGTAGAGAGCATAGCGAACTTACAAGTTCACCCCAAATCTAATATTTTCGGATTTGGACTAATCCGCACCCTACGCACGACGATATAAATTAGTCTTCGTATACAATTCAAGGGCAACCCCAAAATAAACAAACCTTAACATGACACGAAGCGATATATCTGGAGTAGAGAAAGTTGTTGTCACTTGGCGATAATGTAATTAACTACAGGGAATTGCGCCTGCAGGAAAAACGTCCCCACATTCAAAAACCTCTCATCATTGAGGGAGAATCTAAAAATTTCAGCTACATCGGTCACATCCATCCAAACCTCCGATATATGGTGCCATACATCAACTTGGTATTTTCAGAGAAGTGGATGGGTATGTTTCATATAGTATCTGCCCCTGCATTCAGGCTAGACGCGCTTCCCACGCCTTGGTCCATTTCCCAACAGTAAACAGATTTTGGCATGCCCGGTGTGACCTGTTTCTCTTTCCACTCCACATTTCGTATGTCGTGATTTTTGTGAACAAGATCGTGGTATATATGTTTGTATTTGCCCTTGGGTATTGGGATACTGAAGCTGGCATTTCATCTCTATGCAGAGATCAATGGCTTCTAACTGCACTCACTCACTGCAATTCAAGCTCTGCCACATCTGGTGAAGTTAAGTATGGACCACTTGCAGCCTCAATTCTCTGCATTCTGGCTCTTCAAGAACTGAATAGGCTTTACTTTAGGTCGATACTCCTACCTCCTACCCTCGGTGACTCAACGCCGAAAGATGAAAACCAAAGAAATCTATCTTCCATTGGCTATCTCCTCAAGCTTCAGTTCTACAGAAGGCATCAATCTTCATACGACTAGCACCTCCCGAAAGCCATGATCAACACAAAGGGAAAAATAGTCATACTCTCAAAAAAAGGAGACTCATCCCAAGGCGGTTCCTGCTATGATGGTTCTTTCTATGATGGCTCCCTACAAGAAAAAGAGGTCATATAAGGTCTGAGTGCCCGAGGAAAAATCCAAAGGCCAGAGCTATAGTCGCCACAAGGCTGGTGGCATGATAGTTCATACAGTCTATATGGTGAGCTCCAAAGATGAAGGTCATGCTTTTGGTAGCCACAGGCCACATACTCGGTCTCTGACAAAGCCTCAGCAGCAACATGAAAAGCTGCAAGAAATACTTGCTCAGGCGACATCACTCATTAGGCCACCGCCTAATGCAAACCCAAAGGGTGTAAGTGTATATGTGCTCCTTACCGTGACAACTATGGCTATGCAGAATCAAAAACTTTAAATACTTAAGCATAATACACTAAAATCCCAGGATACCAGCCCAAACGCTAAACTAAATAAACCCTAACTAGGAGTTTTAACTACTCGGTTGAAATTACAACCTTTGCCGACGGTCCTTCAGGTCTTGAAAGGTGGACTCTATAAGCTCCTTGGGTTGATAGAACGGGCTCTCGAATCCGATCTTCCGCATAAAAAACGATCCACCCGAGAATGCCGATTCAAGCGATAGTATCATCCGAAGTAACTAAAGATCAAGTCTTCCTAGGACAATATGCTTAGAGTGGTGTAGTTTGTGAAACCAATTGCTCTCTTTTAATCCTCACGACTTAAGTAGAGAAATTGAGGAAGAAGAAGAAGAAGAGGCAGCAACTCAAGAAATTTCTTCAAGTGATGAAAAATATCAACAACCATCCAAAAATATCTTACACTCTTTCTCTCATTCTTATCTCTTCTTATTAGAAACAAAAGAGTGGGTGTGTGGGTTGTGACTCACTAGTTTGAGTCATAAGCCCACACAATACTAGAAGATGTAAGAATAAGAGAGAGTGTAAAGAGAAGTCATCTCACCATGATATACATACACATACATTTGTAAATAAATACAAATGCATGTATATAAACAAGTATACTCAAACCCATATAAATGTGTATACCGTATTTGTACCAAAATATGAATATCGTATTTGTACCGAAAATACAAAATATGCGTATTTATATTTAGAATTTGTATCAAAGCACAAATACCTGTATTTATACAAATACACGTATTCGAATAAATACCGTATTCGTCTTAAAATACAAATACCCAAAAGAGAGCAATATTATACTAGCATCGAAACTAACTGTCTTTCAAACCTGCTAGTACTACTAAACCATCCGATTAAAGCACGTGTATAAATACACGTGTTCAATCGAATACCCCTACGTAAAACCATACGCAAACTACACCGTTTTGCCTGAACCGGGAAACCCTATGTGTTGGACTCTAAAGACTCGACAATACGCTGGCAGTGGGTTTAACCATAAGCACGTCAGTGGTACTAGATGTACGTAACGGCTACTCGGGTATCTGTCGAAAGGAAGATCGACACGATAACTCGTCCGAAAACCCTACTGAGCCTATAGGTGACATACTTCGTATAGTCCGATATGTATCGGGCCAAGGAGTGGTAAACGTCAGACCCCTAATAGCACAATAAGTCGTGTCGATATGGAACCCAATACAATGTGAGAAACTACTGGTGTACCTACCAGTAAACCTCACTTTCCCTGGCCAGGGACTTTGTATATTGGCCAACCATACACAGCGGGATATCAACTCCAGATACCGGGAGAGACGAATCCCTTCTAACCCCTGCTGCCTCCAAGTGCTTCGGGACTGCACCCAACTACTACATGTTTGCATGACTCATTTGAGTCATGGTAGGGTGGTAATCTAAGTACAGTGGGAACACACTCGACATGAATAGTGATGTAAAGTCAACGGACTAATCTATACTCATGTCACTGAGGAACAGATTACTGACGATATAATACCAACCATCAGTTCCCAGCGAGTCCTTTCAGTGTGACTCATAACCCAATAAGCACCTATATACTATCTTTGGTACCGTATACCAATGGCTGCGGGACAGGCCACCTCCCCTGACAAGGATAAGAAGCATATACATTAGTCTACTCTGAAGTATCGATGCCCAGTCTCGATAATCCTACGTATAACAACCCTAAATTTTCTGTACAAATTTTTTCCAAAATACAGAAAGGAACACCTAAGCCTGAGCACAAGTTATAAAATTGATTTGTTTTTGAACAGCAAGAAAGCACTTATAACTCATTGATAAAGCCTTACACTGCTGTGACGTAGCCCCTGTGATCGAATCCCCTCAGCCAAAAATATTTTTAATTGATTTTTCTTTTAATCTTTTAGAAGCCCAAAGGTTTACACGTGCACTACACGTAAAATGAAAAGTCACAGATTAAACAAACACATGCACTGAGATATACCAACAGACCCCGACACGTGGCAAGCATCCGAGCCCCAACCCCATAGATTTGGCCGGTGAGATTAATCTTGTGACCAGCACCAACGGGCCCCCCATAAGGGATTGTCCCTAATTTTTAACCCCAACATCCCTTCGTCTACCCCACTACCCCCATGTTGTTTGCTTACTCTTAAAACATCCAGAGAGTGATAATTCATCTCTTTATGTCATTTTTAATGCACATTTTAATTCCATTCTTCATTACACTAAACCTTAATTTTTCCTATAAATACTACACTACATTTCACCACTCCTCATTCAGAATTTCATCACAAAAACTCTCTAAAATTTCCAAGTCCCAAAGTTGTACAATTGGAGTTAGCAAAGGTCGAAGTTTCGGGAAGAATCCGATGATGAAACGACTCCCCGAAGATTATGATGGCTTTCCCTATCTCTTCTCTTGTTTTCTAACCTGTAAGTCCCCAATCCCCTCCTCCATCTCTATTCTAAAGCAATCTATTTTCAAAACTCGTCGGAAGCGGAGTTATTCCTACTTCCGATTCTCTTTTCTTTCAAAACACAATTTCTCTTAAACAATAAATTACCATATCTTCTTATAATGTTCAACAAACATAAATAAATATGTTAGAACAAGTTTCATCTCAAAATAATACATGTTGAAATTTCTATTTCACTTTTACAGTAAAACACCATCATGTTTACAAACGATATTGTTATCCACTTTTAACTGTATTACCTTTAGAAAACTCACGAGGTAATGACCTACCTCATCACAACATACATTTTTGATATAGCACGATGAATTTTGGGACATTAGTTTATGGGAAAATACGAGTTTACATTTAAATACCATAAACATTCAAAAACCGTTTTCTTTAAAAATGTATTACCTAATTCTTTGCAAATACGCCTCTACAACCCATTTTGGGGAACCCCGATCGGGATGGTGCAGATTATCGCACATCCTCGGGCCTAGTAGAGCAAGATGCATACCTCCTCACGGAGCATTCGATCTCGATGGAATTTTTGATGCAATTTTTAAGAAAATGATATCTCTACAAAATAAATAAAATTTATTTTATTAAGTATATAAATATTTATAACCATTATCAAAATATCTATTTTAAAATATATTATATGAATATCCCATGTTTTCTAAAGCAATAGAATCACAAGTTCATGAAACTACCATTATAATTCAATACAAATTCTAATATTTTCTTAAAATACCATATACAATGAAAACTAGGTTCTACTCACTAGAAAATTTCACTTTTATAAAATATACATTTATGAAAACCTTAAAGACGATAATTAAATACTTGAGGTGTATTTTGAAAATATATCAAAACTATTTTTACATAAAACCCCCTCAAATTATATCAATTTACAATAAGGACCCTACTAAATATAGGTTTAAGCGGGACCAGTTCTCTTGAGCCTCAGGGAGCCGGAGAATATGGGTGCTTACCTATCTAAGGTAGACAACCTAAAAACGGTGTTATCAACACGGTAATTGTCTTGGAAAAAGACACAAATCCTGTCATCCATGTGCAACAGTTACCGATAACGTCAAAACTAATTCAGGACTTCAATTTCTTTTCAAGAGTCTGACTCAATTAGAGTCACGATCAAATCTGATTATAATCAGACTTGAATTTAATTCAAGTATAACTACAATACAACATGAATCCATTTATACCAGAATTCAATCCATATCAACATGAGCATGACTGAACCAGACCATGGATATACTATGATTACATGACTATCCATTTATATCCATTCCGTTTACTGATATTATAATTTCGGCAAGTCTTCCATTTACTACAAGACAATACAATACAATCAGTACAATCAATACAATTAATACAATAAACATTACGGAGTTTATAAAGGGGTAGACTGGTACATAACATGTTAAAGGTGGCACGAGGTGGTCACTAAAAGACGTAATTACATCCATGCCGTTGTTCCGTGGTATTATCGACGGAGCCTTGTACTACGGGTTACCAAAGACCACGGTGTAAGTTGGACTCCTCTCGTATACACTGGCATATTCTGTACCAAGCTACAACTATTACATTAGTATAACAAATATAACATATCTACTTCTCCTGTTCTATTCTCTTTCTATTCTTCTCCTTCTTTTTTTGGGACATACCGAGCAATTGTTCACTGATGACATTCTTATTTCTCTTCTTCTTTGGAATGTTGTTAGTCGGACCCAATTATGAGGAGTTCAAGACCAGCCAGGAGCACTTGGAGCAGTTCACAGATGACCCTGGGCATTGAATTTACATATGCATACCTTTCATTTAGTTCATGCCATTGTTTAGGTATTACATTCCAGACTTGTATTTATATTTCCAGTTTTATTGTAAAGAAATGTTGAATAAATAAAAGTTGCTGCTCATTATATCTCTTATCATGTCTTCTTGTGTATATTTACTTTATATTTCTTATATATGCTTAGCGTATTTGTTTCGGAGTAAATACATAGAGGACATCGCCACGTCCCCTCCCCGTACACCGGGAAGCGGGGCGTGACACTACGACTAGGGACAGGTTTAAGGATGTGCTTATAGACTATCCATCCCCCACGAGTGTAACTGCCAACACAACGCCGGTAGTCAAGCAAAGATCTTAAGGGCTCTATCAACATTTATTAGCGATACGTTAAAAGAAACATATACACATGTTAAGATAGAATCAAACCAGATAGCATACTATCATTTTGAGCAAGACTGTTTTTATATCTATGTATATCCCAAACTTCCAAAATGTAATATACAATCATGTACTATATAGTAATGGCCTTTAGGGCATATATCACTAACAATCTCCCACTTGCACGAAAGCCATGTATTGGCGTATCGCAGACATATCATCTCGAATAGCCTATCGAACTACATCTGAGGGATGACCTTTGTGAGTGGATCTGCAGTATTGTTTTCCGTGTCTACTCTTCGCACCTTGATCTCCTGGCGATCCACGATATCCCTGATCAGGTGATATCGCCTCAAGATATGTTTGGACTTCTGATAGGACCTGGGTTCCTTTGCTAAAGCTATAGCCCCGTTGTTGTTGCAATACAAAGGTATTGGGTCAATAATGGACGGAACCACCTGAAGCTCTGTTATGAACTTCTTCATCCAGACTACTTTCGCGGCGTCACATGCAACGATATACTCTATCTCTATCGTCGAATCAGCAATGGTATCCAGTTTGGAGCTCTTCCAACAGACCTCCCCTCCAATGAGGATGAAGACATAACCCGACATGGATTTGGAGTCATCCTTGTCACTCTGGAAGCTGGAGTCGGCGAAGGCCTCGATATGTAGGTCTTTACTGCCGTACACCAAGAACATCTCCTTAGTCCTTCTCAGGTACTTCAAAATGATATTTATTGCTATCCAATGCTTCTCCCCAGGGTTCGACTGATACCTGCTTAGCACGCTCAGTGCGTAAGCAACATCTGGTCCGGTACATAACATCGCATACATTATAAATTCTACCTCAGAAGCATAAGGTATAATACTCATGTGATCCCTTTCTAAATCAGTCTTAGGAGACATCTCTTTGGAGAGGGTGATTCTGTAACAAGTCAGTAGATTACCGCGCTTAGAATCTTCCATACTAAATATTTTCAGTATGGTGTCAATGTACCTAAACTGTGAAAGTCCCAATATCCTCTTAGATTTACACGATAGATCTGAATCTCCAGAATGTAGGAGGCATCACCCAGGTCTTTCTTGGAGAACTTTTGTGACAAGAATCTTTTGACTGATTGTAACATAAGAATGCCATTTCCTATCAAGAGAATGTCATCTACATACAAGACGAGGAATACCACAATTCTCGCTACAATCTTACTATAAATGTATGGTTCATCTGGATTTTTGATAAAGTCAAATTCTTTTACCATCTCATCAAAGCAGATGTTCCAGCTCTGTGTTTCCTACTTTAATCCATAAATAGATTTAAACAATTTTCACACTCTTCCGCTGCTCCCACTCTCTATGAAACCCTCTTGTTGATCCATATAAACACACTCTTCCATATTTCCATTCAAAAAAGCAGTCTTTACGTCCATCTGCCAAATTTCATAATCATGAAAGGCAGTAATGGCAAGTAGGATCCGAATGGATTTAAACATAGCAACTGGAGAAAATGTTTCATCATAGTTCAAGCCAGGACTTTGACAAAAACCTTTTGCTATAAGTTTAGCCTTATAGGATTCAATCCGTCCATCTGCACCAATCTACTTTCTGAGGATCTGTCACGCCCTACTTCCCAGTATACGAAGACAAAGATATAGCAGGCACACTATGTATTTACTCAGAAATAAATGCGTTAAGCGTAAATAAGCAATATATGAAATGCATAAAAAATGACAAGAGATATAATGTAAACAACAACTTTTATTAACTTTCATCTTTACAATGCATTGCTTTGAAAAGGAAAGTACAATGATATAAAGCAATGCCTAAACAGTGGCATATGAAATGAAAAGTAAGTACAAGGAAAAGCTAGAAGTCCGGCTGCTCAGTGAACTGGTCCACGTCTTTCTGGCTAGGCTCGATCTCAAGAGAGTCCGGTCCTCCTGACGAACATTCCAAAGAAAGAAAAGACAGGAATATCGTTAATGAACTAACGCTCGGTAAGTCCCAAAAGAAAGACAGGATTATAGCAAGTATAGAGAATTGAATTGTTAAGGTGTACAGGTATAAGAGTTCTATTCTAACGTAGTTGTTTGTAGCTTGGTACGGAAGGTATCGGTGTATACGAGAGAGGTCCATCTTACCCCGTGGACTATGGTAACATGTAGTACAAGACCCGTTAAAATCCATGGGACAACGACACGATAGTTCATGTAGGTGTCTTTTAGTGATCATTTCGTGCCACCTTTAATACATTCCGTACCAATCTACCCCGTTAATCTCGTAATGTGTTGTATAGATTATAATCATCAGACTTGCCGAGACCATGGATACAAGTTGTTCATATAATCAGGTTCAGGATGTAAATAGTAGTCATGTAATCAATTCAAGTTATAGCCATGGTTCGGTCAAGTCAAGTCATATTTGCATGTTGATATTGTTCTGGTACTAAGGTTCGGGTTCAAGTATACATGTTAGAGTTTGGATTCATGTTTGAATTGGATTCTGGTTTGAGTTTGGATTCAAGCTTTATTTAGACTCAAACTTGAGTCAGACACTTATAACTGATTTGGATCCTGAATTATGTTCGGAATTATCGGTAATTGCTGCACATAGACGATAAGATTTGTGTCTTTTCGAAAACAATTACCATTGATAACACTGTTAGATTTTTCTACCTTAAATAGGCAAGCAATCACTTTCTCCGGCTCTCTGAGGCTCAAGAGAATTGATCCCGCTTAAACCTATATTTACTAAAATGCTTAAATGTAATTTTATATAACTCGAGTGGGTTTTATGAAAAATATTTTTAAGATATAGTTAAAAATAATGTCGAGAAATTATTTAGATTATTTAGAGTTTCCATGAATGTGTATTTTAAGAATTGAGGTATTTTAGTGATAATTACCTTAACTTGAATAGTTCATGGTATTTTACTATAAACTTGTCTTGTATTTATATCTTGATGGTATTTTAATGAAACTTGTAAATCTTTTATTTGAAAAATATAAGTTATTGTATTTTTGAAAATATATGGATTTGTAATATTTATATAATTATTAAAAATTAATTTTGACTATTAAGTAGAAATTTCGTTTTTCTTAAAAATCGTATTAAAAACCTTTCGAGACTGAAAGCTCCGTGAGTAGGTCTGCATCTCGCTCTACTAGCCTAAGAATGTGCGATAATCTGCACCATCTAATAGCGAGTCCTCTAAAAAGAGTTGTAGAGGCTTATTTGCAAAGGGTTTTGAAATACAATTCAAAAGAAAACTGTCTTTTATAATATATGGTATTTTAATGAAATATATTGTATTCACCACAAAAATAGGTTCAAAGAGAATCGTTCTATGGAAACATGTGTATATATAAGGGGTAAGTCATTACCGCATGAAGTTTTCTAAAGGAATATTTCAATAAAGGAAAATAAGATGACATATATAATTTTCATGGTATTTAAATGAAAAAAACTAAATTTAAAGTTATTTTACATGAGAATTTAGATGGAATTTGATTCTAAATAACTATGAGTTAAAATTACAAGTGATGTGTACAAATTGGACTTAACAAAGTATTAAAGATGAATAGTTTTCTAGGTTTTAGTATAAGTTGTCGGTAGTAACTTCACTTTCAACATATATTTTGATAAGGGATATTCAAAGGAGAAAGTGAGAAATTTAGAGGGACTTATGAGTGAATTAGTTTAAGAAGAGGTAGAAGAAGAGTGGGCTGTCATCGTGGTGTCGCGGGGTCGCCGGAATAGCATCGATTCCTCACCAGAAGTTGGTCCTTGGCTAACTCCTCTTCTACGCCACTTGTACTTGAGAAAATTTGAGAGTTTTATCTAGAATTTTCAGAATGAGGAAGGGCTAGGGCATGGGATAGTATTTATAGTGTGGAATTAGAGTTTTGGAATTAAAAGAGTGAATTAAAATGCATTAAAATGTGATAAATTGGGGAATTGGACGGTCTCTGTTTGATTGCAGAGCAATCAAACAGTGCAAGGGTGATGAGGGTAGAGAAAAGACTCGTGTGCAAAACCCGGGCACCATCACCTACGAATGGACCGTCGGCGCCAGCTCTTTGGGGAATCTCGCCGGTCGAAATGTGGAGGGGAGCTATCGGATTCTTGCCATGCTTATATGTCCCTGTTAACTATATTATGCACATGTTTGATTTCTTCAGACTTTTCATTTTATATGCATTGAACGTGTAAACTTTTGGGCTTCCAAAAAGTTTTTTAAAAATCAAAAAAAATATAATATTTCTGATAAGGTTCGAACACAGAGGCTACGTCACAGCAGTGCAAGTCTTTACCAATGAGCTAGAAATTGTTTCTTGCTGTTCTTAAACAAAAATTAACTTTTAAGTTGTACTCAGGCTTGTGAACTCCTTTCTATACTTTAAACTGAAAAAATTTCATACAGTAAATTCAGAGTCGTTACATACTACCCTCCTTATAGAAAATTTCGTCCTTGAAATTTACAATTACATAAGGACTAGTTTACAAATAAGTAAGGGTATCTTGCACGCATGTCATCTTCTCATTCCCACATTTATTCTCCTGCCGAATCTTTTCTCTACATCACTCGGACCAAGTTTACTTCCTTATTCCACAGTGTCTTCACCTTTCTGTCCAAGTTCTCAACGGGTTGTTGATCACAAGTTAGATCAGTATGTACAGTGAGCTCGGAGTGATCAAGGATGTGGATGGGGTTACTCACATATCTTTGGAGCTGGGATAAATGGAATACATTGTGCACTCCTTCCAATGAGGGTGGTATTGCTAAACGGTATGCCACTTCTCCGACTCATTCGAGAATGTCGAACGGTCCTATATATCTCGAACTGAGCTTACCCCTCTTCCCAAAACGGAATACTCCTCAGTTTGGAGAGATCTTTAAGAAAACATGATCTCCAGGTTGGAACTCCAGGTGTCGACGCTTTGCATCAACCCAGTGCTTCTGTCGGTTTTAGGTTATGCGCATTCTTTCCCTGATCGTGCGAACTACGTCCACAGTTGCCACGATCATCTCTGCTCCAAAGAGTTCACGATCTCCGATGTCGTCCCAACTTAGTGGTGAATGACACTTCCTTCCATAGAGAGCTGTAAATGGCGACATTCCAATACTCTCCCGATAGCTGTTGTTGTCTGAAAACTCCATAAGGTGTAGGTGATTTTCCTACGAACCTCCGAAGTCTAACATACAAGCTCTTAACATGTCCTCTAGAATCTGAATTGTTCTCTCAGACTGTCTGTCCGTTTGTGGATGGGAAGCCGTGCTGAAGTTCAGACCCATTCCCAGGCAAGCTTGCAGACTCTGTCAAAACTGTGATCGGAATATGGTATCACAATCGGAGACAATGGAAACCGGTACTCCATGTAATCTCACGATCTCCTCCATGTACTTCTTTGCTAACGTCTCGGTAGATTGGCCAACTCGAAAGGGGATAAAATGAGCTGACTTGGTGAGTCGATCCACAATAACTCATACTGTGTCGTTACCCTTCGGGCTGCGAGGAAAGGCAGTCACGAAGTCCATAGTAATGTGTTGCCATTTCCATTCTGGGATTGGTAACGGTTGAAGTAAACCAGCAGTCTTATGATATTTAGCCTTTATTTGCTGATACACCAAACACTTGGCTATGCCTCTGGGTACTTCACGCTTCATTCCATGCCACCAATAGTATCGTAGATCCTTATACATTTTGGTACTGTCGGGAGAGAAAACACTTCTGCATCCTTCGGTTTAGCATAGTATCTCCCTGGCTCCAACGTTCTATCTCCACTCTTGAATTAGAAGACTAGGTGATCTGGTGTCTCGAATACTAACCTCCTTTGACGGCAGTTAATCGTAGCATAGAAAACTCCCAGCTAGTCTATTCCCAACACAATATCGAAATTTAGAATGTCCAGTACTTTGAAACTCGCATAAAATTCTCGTCCGCAAACTACAACTGGACACTGATAAAATCCCATAGTTGCCTTCAAGACTCCATTCCCGAAACTGACATTTCCAGGTTGAAATGAGTGGTTCATGGAAATCACATGTGTTCTCACAAATCGTTGCGATATGAAGCGGTGTGATGCTCCAGTGTCAAACAGTGCGAGTGCAGGAAGGGTGGCTACTGGTATAGTACCAGTAATAACTTGGCCAGTGGCCGGCTTCCTCAACTGTCATGGTGAAAGCTTGACGCCGGGGTACATTCCTCCTTACTGGAGGCACATTACTCTAACTCTGGGGCATATTCCTCTGCCCTTGAGGCATATTCTTCTGTGCCTGATGGAATTGACGAGGAGGCTATGCAGGAGGTCCAAGTGGAGGTGGAGTAGGTAAAGCAAGACGAGGTGCAGGAGCATGAATAGCTTACTGCTGCGGAACTGTGATTGTGGGTCTTGGTGCTAGAGCTGGATTGAGACGATATGGACAAGCTCTAATGGCGTAAGTGGATGCGCTACAAACCAAATACAGGCCATTTGCACGCCTGCAGTCTTTCACCATGTGTCCATTTCTCTTACAATAGAAGCAAAAGTCTGGACTGGGCCGGTTAAAGGTTACTCTCGGTCTCTTGGGTGCAAAAGTTGGCCTGGAAGAGGCTCCTCCTGCCATCTGAGTGATAGGGCGTTTCATACCGGCAGTCTGAGATTTTCTATTCTTCTTCACAACTGCCTCATAGCATCGGGCATCCTTCAGAGCAAAATCATGGGTTGGGAAATCCCCTGTAGCTAGTGCAGCTTGGATTTCCGGGTCCAACCCTTGCTGAAATCATCGTGCCCGGATCTCAGCAGTCGGAATGAGGTGTGCCGCAAACCTTTTACGACCTTGTGTTAGCAGTGTAGTATGTGATATCAAGAAATTGAATATTGAGACATATCTTACCTGCTAAGCATGGTAAACTCAGCATCATATTCATCTACGGATTTGCTCCACATCGAGCCTTATTGTAAGTGGATGAACTGCTGTTCCATATCAAAACGGGCAGTCTCAGGGAAGTATTTCACGTTGAACATATCGCAAAATGTCCTCCATTCAATCGGTTGGGCAAGTCATCTTTCTTCAGCCTTCCACCAGACTCTGGCGTTATCTGTTAATTGAAGTTTTGCAGCTCTCACCCAAGCAATCTCTAGCACTTTTGCTGCTGTCAGGTCGTCTTCGATAGACTGAACCCATTCTTTAGCCTCCAGTGGGCTCTCTTTTACAGAGAAATGTTTCGGGTGCAATGCCCGGAATTGCTTGACCCCGGGTGTCTCGACCTCTGGGCGGTGCATGAGGATAGCAGTCTGCTGCTCCTGACCCTCCAAGAGGCTCTTGATCGCCTCAAGCAATACTGTTTGCTCGATAGGAGCTACAATGGTAGGTGGTGGTGGTAGAGTAGGTGGTGGGGTGTTTCTATTAACGTTCGTCCTTGTGTTGTTGGGAGAATTCATGACCTTGATAGAAAGAGAAAGGTTAAGATAGATTCAAAGAATTTGAAATGTAAAGAATGTACAGTTGCTGATTCTTATTATTCTTGTGATACATTGGTTAGGATTCCATGCAGAACTGGCTTGCATGGGCCGCCAATAAAACCTGTCATGCCCCGCTTCCCAGTATACGGAGACGGAGACGTGGCATGCACGCGACATATTTACTCAGAAATAAATACGTTAAGCCTAAAGCAATATATGAAATGCAACAAGAAATGAAAAGAGATATAATGTAAACAGCAACTTTTATTAATATTCATCTTTATAATACATTTCTTTGAAAAGAAAAGTACAACGATATAAAGCAATGCCTAAACGGTGGCATATGAAATGAAAAGTAAGTACAAGGAAAAGCTAGATGTCCGACTGCTCAGTGAAATTGTCCGCGTCCTCCTGGCTAGGATCGATCTCGAGAGAGTCTAGTCCTCCTAACGAACATTTCAAAGAAAGAAAATACAGGAATGTCGTCAGTGAACTAGCACTCGGTAAGTCCCAAAAGAAAGACAGTAATATAGCAAGTATAGAGAATTGAACTGTTAAGGAGTACAGGTATAAGATTGCTATTCTAATGTAGTTGTTTGTAGCTTGATACAGAAGGTATCAGTGTATACGAGAGAAGTCCATCTTACCCCGTGGACTATGGTAACATGTAGTACAAGGCCCCATCAAAACCTAGGGGACAACGGCACGAGAGTTCATGTAGGTGTCTTTTAGTGATCATCCCATGCAACCTTTAATACATTCCGTACCAATCTACCCCGTTAATCTCGTAATGTGTTGTATAGATTATAATCATCAGACTTTCCAAGACTATGGATACAAGTTGTTCATGTAATCAGGTTTAGGATGTAAACAAGTAGTCATGTAATCAATTCAATTTATAGCCATGGTTCGGTCAAGTCAAGTCATGTTTGCATATTGATTTTGTTCTGGTATTCAGGTTCAGGTTCAAGTATACATGTTAGAGTTTGGATTCATGTTTGAATTCGATTCTGGTTTGAGTTTGGGTTCAAGCTTGATTTAGACTCAGACTTGAGTCAGACATTTATAACTGATTTGGATCCATAATTATGTTCAGGAGTTATCGGTAACTGCTGCACATGGACGGCAGCATTTGTGTCTTTTTCCAAGACAATTACCATTGATAACACCGTTAGGTTTTTCTACCTTAAATAGGCAAGCACTCACTTTCTCCGGCTCCCTGAGGCTCAAGAGAATTGATCCCTCTTAAATCTATACTTACTAAAGTCCTTAAATGTAATTTTATATAACTCGAAGGGGTTTTATGAAAAATATTTTTAAGATATAGTTCAAAATAATCTCGAGAAATTATTTAGATTATTTATGGTTTCCATGGATGTGTATTTTAAGAATTTAGGTATTTTAGTGATAATTACCTTAACTTGAATAGTTCATGGTATTTTACCGTAAACTTGTCTTGTATTGATATCTTGATGGTATTTTGATGAAACTTGTAATTCTTTTATTTGAAAAAATATAAGTTATTATATTTTTGAAAATATATGGATTTTTAATATTTATATAATTATTAAAAATTAATTTTGATTATTAAGTAGAAATTTCGTTTTACTTAAAAATCGTATTAAAAACCTTTCGAGACCGAATGCTCTGTGAGGAGATCTGCATCTCGCTCTACTAGCCCAAGAATGTGCGATAATCCGCACCATCCAACAGCGGGTCCCCTAAAAAAAGTTGTAGAGACTTATTTGCAAAGAGTTTTGAAATACAATTCAAAAGAAAACCGTTTTTTATAATAGATGGTATTTTAATGAAATATATAGTATTCGCCATGAAAATAGGTTCAAAGAGAATTGTGCTATGGGACCATATGTGTATATGAGGGGTAGGTCATTATCCCGTTAAGTTTTCTAAATGAATGTTTCAACAAAGGAAAATAAGATGACATATATAAAGTTCATGGTATTTAAACGAAAAAAATTAATTTAAAGTTATTTTACATGAGAATTTAGATGGAATTTGATTCTAAATAACTATGAGTTAAAGTTACAAGTGATGTGTACAAATTGGACTTAACGAAGTATTAAAGATGAGTAGTTTTCTAGGTTTTAGTAAAAGTTGTCGGTAGTAACTTCACTTTCAACATATATTTTGAGAAAGGATATTAAAAGAAGAAGGTGAGAAATTGAGAGGGACTTACGAGTGAATTAGTTTAAGGAGAGGTAAAAGAAGAGTGGGTTATCGTCTTGGTGTCGCGGGGTCGCCGGAATAGCCTCGATTCCTCGCCGGAAGTTGGTCGTTGGCTAACTCCTCTTATACTCCACTTGTACATGAAAAAATTTGAGTGTTTTGGCTAGAATTTTCAGAATGAGGAAGAGCTAGGGCATGGGATAGTATTTATAGTGTGGAATTAGGGTTTTGGAATTACAAGAGTGAATTAAAATGTCATAAATTGGGGAACTGAGGGGTCTCTGTTTGATTGCAAAGCAATCAAACAGTACAGGGGTGATAGGGGTAGGGAAAAAGACTCGTGTGCAAAACCCGAGCACCATCACCTACGAATAGACCGTCAGCGCCAGCCCTTTGAGGAATCTCGCCGGTAGAAATGTGGAGGGGAGCCATCGGATTCTTGCCACGCGTACATGTCCTTGTTAACTATATTATGCACATGTTTGATTTCTTCAGACTTTTTATTTTATGTGTATTGCACGTATAAACTTTTGGGCTTCTAAAAAGTTTTTGTAAAAATTAGAAAAATATAATGTGTCTGATGGGGTTCGAACACAGGGGTTACGTCACAGCAGTGCAAGGCTTTACCAATGAGCTACAAGTTGTTTCTTGCTATTCTAAAATAAAAATTAACTTTTAAATTGTGCTCAGGCTTGTAAACTCCTTTTTGTACTTTAAACTGAAAAAATTTCGTACAGTAAATTCAGAGTCATTACAGGATCCATTTGAAGCCTACGGGTTTTACCCCTTGAGGTGCAATGTCCAAAGTCCAAACTTTTTTGGTGTACATGGATTCCATTTCGGTCTGCATTGCATCTAACCACTTTACTGAATCTCTGCTTTTAATGGCCTACTGGAAACCAGTTGGCTCATCATCATCGATAATGCAATCCTCTCTATCCCCGTCTACGAGAAACCATAGTATCTCTCGGGTGGATGAGATACCTACTAGATCTGCGAAGTGGCACAGGGACGTCCAGTTCTTTTGAAACTTCTGGTTCCACCAAGATTTCAGTAATAGATTGTGGTTCTGGAATTTCCTCCAGTTCTATTGCGTTCTCACTTATTTCTTTTTCGAGAAATTGAGTCTCCAGAAAGTGGGCATGCTGAGAAGAAAAAAAACTTTTATTCCTCTGCGTAATAGAAAAGATACCCCCTGGAGTTCTTTGGATATCACACAAACTTAAACAGTACTAATCGTGTCTCGAGATTGTCCGCATGCTGCTTTTTAACAAAAGCTGGACATCCCCATATCTTAAGATACTTAAGATAGGGTTTCTTCCCACTCCATATTTTATATGGTGTGGTAAGCACTGACTTAGTCGAAACTTTGTTCAAAAGATATGCAGCAGATTCTAGTGCATAACCCCAGAAGAATCGCAGTAACTCAGCGTTACTGATCATAGAACGTACCATATCCAATAAGGTGCGGTTTCGCCTTTCCGATGCACTATTGTGTTGAGGTGTGTATGGAGGAGTAAGCTGAGAGAGAATTCCATTCTCTTTTAAGTATTCCAGGAACGCGGCACTTATGTATTCACCACCCCGATCAGATCAAAGTATCTTAATACTTTTTCCTGTTTGTTTTTCCACTTCATTCTTGTATTCCTAGAATTTCTCAAAGGCCTCGGATTTATATTTCATCAAGAATATATGTTCATACCTTGAGAAATCATCCGTAAAAGTAATGAAGTAAGAATAACCACTTCTTGCATGTGTAGACATTGGACCACACACGTCGCTGTGTATGAGTCCTAAGAGCTCGGTGGCTCTTACTCCGTGTCCAATGAACAGATCATCTTTCCTTTGAGACATGATTGACAAGTTGCATAAGACAGATATTCAAACGGATCCAAATAGCCCTTTCTATATAACTTCGTCAACCGTGTTTTATTGATGTGACCTACTCTACAATACCATAAGAAAGATTGATTCAATTTCGAGACTTTCTTTTGAGTGTGTTCTGAACGTTGAAAACTGAATGTTGATTTAATACGTATATACCGTTGTCTAGTGTACCAGACCCAATCAAACCATAATTAAAATGGATATTTACAATATCTCTTACAAATGTAAAATTATAACCTTCTTTAGATAGTAAAGATACAGATATATATTACATGTCAAACTTGGTACACAAAAACAGTTACATAAAACCAAAATGTATCCACTTATCAATCCTAGGTGATATTCCCCTACGGAAATAGCATCCACGCTCGCTCCATTAGCAACCCTGGGGTCATATCACCTGCCTTCAAAACTCTACGTCTTCTCAGTGCCGATGAATTACAGATATGAGATCTTGAATCGGTATCCAATACCCAAGAAATAGAGTTGACATACAGTTTTCAATCATAAACACACCTGAAGCCGAAACCACAAATTTCTTCGAATCCTGGTTCTTGGCTTTCTAAGCCCTGCAGTCCTTCTTCCAATGAACTTTCTTGTGACAATAGAAACATTCTTCTTTCTCTATTGTCGTCCCCCCAACTTTTGCCTTACCCTTTCCCTGTACCTTACCGACATCGCTTTTCAGTTTGGTGGGGGCTTTCTTTTTCTTCCCCTTGGCTATCGCCTTGGATCTAGAGGAAGAAGGTTCCCTAACAAGTAGAGTGGGTGTCTCCCTGAATTTCTTTAGGGTGCCCTATGCACTTCTCAACATGTTAATGAGCTCTGGAAGTGTAACTTCCTTATTTTAAATATTGAAATTCAATATAAAATGGGCATAGGTAGAGAGGAGCGACTATAGAATCAAGTCCGTATACAGCCCGTTCTCCAACGTGGTCCCAAGGTTCGCAAGCTCTTCAATATATCTATCATCTTAAGGACGTGGGCCCCTACAGATGACCCGATAGAAAACCTCGCCTGAAACAATTTTCTCGAGGTCTCGTATCTTGCGATACGAGATCGATCTCCATATAAAGCTTTGGTATGGAGGAATATAGAAGAAAATGTCCGTATTCTCGTGTTGCCTCTGATGTTCATTATTCATAGAGGCTAACACGAGGCATTTGGCTTTCGCACTGTCTAATTCCCATGTCTTATGGATCTCAATATCCACGACGGTGGAATCTAGACCTGGGATGACGGGGGCTTTAATAGTAAGGAGGTAGCCCAGCTTGTCATAGGTAATGGTCATCTGGACATTTCTTAGCCAATCTTTATAGTTTGGCCCCGTCAATATATTTTTATCTAATAGTAACTTAAGCCCGGTCATCTTAGTCGCTGCAATTAGGAGAGAGAGAAGAAAACACTCAGTATAATGCTCTTGCAAGTTTAGATTGGTTATTAGTTTATCGAAACAGGATGACTCCTGCTATTTCCTCGAATCCTCCTTTAAACCATAAAAGAAGAATTAGTCGGGATTAATCGCACTCTATAATTCTTGCTTAACCTTTCGTCCAGACTGGTGCCAGTACTTCGAGAGAGGTTTTACAATGCTTTCATGAAGTTCTTTAATTAAATAACCTCTTTTCTCTGGAGGCATGGCCCCGCTAACACCGTTCTAGACACCTACTTGGTTTATAGCATTGATTGTAAAGTGAAAAACTCTTCTAAGGAGTAAAATACTCACGGTGGGATCAGGATCCAACTTTCATTGTGTGACAAATTTGAAGAAATCCTACCAAAATCATCACACTCTAAAAGGTATTCAAAACTAGCAAGTTTCCTTTTCCTTTGAAACTCCCGATGTGGATTTTTTCCCCAGGCGTTTATGACCTTGACGAAGGCCAAAATATCATAAATTGCAAGTCAGGTTCTACCCACCATTGTCCAAATTAATCTGAACCCATTCGTACAAACCCTTGACGAATGCCAAAATAGCTGTACTCCTGTCCCAGATTAACGCATCTATTTATGCTACAGATGAATACCCAGCAGCTACCAATCACTATGCCTTGGCGAAGGTCAAAATACATAGCTTGAATACAACTGAATACCCATCTAAAATGAAGGAGGGCTATGTCTAGTTTTGGTGAAAATCGTGAATGTAATAAACTTGATATAGTCGAAAGAACCATGATAGCTTTTATAAGGAATGGTTTAGGATCCGCATTTAAATGTTATTTTTTAAAGAAAACTGAGTGGTTTAAAAATTGTTCCAACGATTTAAGCTTTGGTTTGTTTTCTTTGCATTAATCAATATTAATGCGGTCCCATCATTTAACCCTATCATTGCAGAAAGAAATGAAAATAGAACGTATACTTATGCCATCCGCATTTGCCACGGGGTCCCGTCATGCACCGTTAAGTTACTTAACTAATGGCAGAGCGGGGGAAAGGCTAGTGCGGGTGCAAAACATAAGCAATGTTTATTATATATAATATATATAGCCATTCATCTCACGCAATAATAGCCATTCTAGATCACAGAACACAGCAGAACCAACACAAATGAATATATTGGATATACTAGAATTTCCATGTTTCGTTTTAGCCTCTAACGAAAAACGGATTCCATGGTCGTGAAGAATAGCCAAACTCTCATCCTAGACCCCAACGGGTGTGACAAACTACCCGCCAAATTCCCGAAGTGAAGCAACCTCCCTCAATGAAATGAGTAGGCCACTCAGCACTTCAAGAACCCAGTAGTTTGTGCACCCTATCTTGGGTTTATCCTAGGTGCATGAAAAAGTAAATGAAATAATATAACGGTGGCTACAACTTCAACCCGGATGTGCCCCACAAAAGAATATTACATCACTCTACAAATTACATGAATGAAAAAAGAACACTCTTCTCACATCCCCGGGCTATTCAACCACGACGATCCAGTACTTCATATCCACAAACCGCAATAACAAGATACTAGATATATGCAACCCCTAGTTCCATTAGTCGACGTTTAGAAACACATATACGAACTTAAAAAGAATAAACAATGTTAAGATTTAGACTTAAAATACTCTGTATTGCCCAAGCACAAAGATAACACTAGATAAAATCTGGGCAAAAACAAACAATACCATAAATCCTAAATCCAAGAGTACAAAACACCACAAGAAGCATGAGACCAGATGCTACAGTAAAACCGCCAGAAATGGGATTTTGAGAAAATCTGGCGGTTCAATTTTTGAATTATGGTCTCGTTCTTCTATGGTGTTCTAGTTACATCATAAAGAGTACTCTGCAAATGTTTAAAAAAAATTTAGAGGCTCTGAAAAATTCGATAGTAACTTGGATTTAGGTTTTACCGTTACGGAGTTATTTCGGTTTCGAAACTCTAAACTTTGTCTAAACCATTAGTTAGGTGTTTGGGTAGGCTCTGATACAAGTGTAAGTGTATATGTGCTCCTTACCGTGACAACTACGGCTATAGGGAATCAAACACTTTAAAAACTTTAGCACAATATACTAAAATCCCAGGATACAAGACCAAATACTAAACTAAATAAATTCTAACTAGGAGTTTTAACTACTCGGTTGAAATTACAACCTTTGTAGATGGTCCTTCGGGTCATGAAAGGTGGACTCCATAAGCTCCTTGGGTTGATGGAACGAGCTCTTAAATCCGATCTTCCGCATCAAAGAAGATCCAACCGAGGATGCTGATTCAAGCAATAGCTTCGTCCGAAGTAACTAAAGATCAAGTCTTGCTAGGACAAGATATTTAGAGTGGTGTAGTTTGTGAAACTAAATACTCTTTTTTAATCCTCACAACTCAAGTAGAGAAATTGAGGAAGAAGAAGAAGATGTAGGGATGCCTGGCACGACAGCAAGGTTTCGGGAGGCATTGTCCCTGCCATTTTCAAAAATTGCCATGCTAAACAACGCTAACCCTAGAATCTTAACTAGAGCATTAGATAATACAATCATGTAAACAACATTACATCTAAGTGAACATGGAATACGACCTTTGTAGACCTGTCCTTCACTTCAATAGCACCGTGTAGTAGTCCCTTCGCTCCAAGTAGTGATCTTCCGAACTCTAGAATGACTCCACAAGATGAAAGGAACAAGTTTGCACGAATTCTTCGAGGCCGAAGATGATCTACGTCGAGGAGACACCAACCCAAGCTAATACCTTAAACTAAATGGCTAATCTGGTAGAGGATGGTGAAGTAGGATTTTTTTCTCACTTTAGAATTAATTTTCTCACTAATTTTCTTCACCTCTCAAAACCTAGAGAGCTCTCTCTTGATGAAGAAGAAGATGAAGAGATAATGTTGTGAATGAAATGAATCATGAGAGAGAAGGGCAACCATGGGTGAGAAATATCTCATATAACTTATGTAGAGAGATAACCATGGTTTTAGATAATGGTTAGGTTAATAAATATCTAAGGCAAAACAAAATTATTGGACTAAGTCAATGGTTCCACAAGCTTCAACCATTTGCTTAATTTTCAACTAATTATTTGATTTACATTAAATAAATAAACCGCTCATTATCATAAGCATGGTGTGAGTCTCATACACCCATGTTGCATGTATAATCAAGCATGACACAAAAAGAAAACACAATTAATATATATCACATATATATTAAGTGTGCACATGTGAGAAAACGAAATGCACAAGTGAGCAAATATAAAATTAATGTAAATTAATATATCAAATATATAATTGTATATTAAATTATTAAATCAACACTTGATTCAATAATCCGGCTATATCACATATAACCGACTAATATCATATATATCAACTTATCGAATCAACACTTGATTCAATAACCCGGCTATATCCTATATAATCGACCGATATCATATATCGCGAGAAAAGAATACGGTAACATATACACGAATTAATCTCGGTCCCGCACATATCACATATGTTCTCCTACTTCGTTTCGCCTGAGTCAGGAAACCTCTGTGTAGGACTCTAAAGACGCGTCAATACGCCGGCAGTAGGTGATGATCAAATCAGTCATCCATAAGCCGTCAGCGATACTAGCTGGACGTAACGGCTACCTAGGTATTGAGCGATCAGAATATCAACAAGCAAGTCTGCTCATACTCCTGTAAAACCTGTCAGTAACACTACCGTACAGTCCGGTCTCTTCGTCTGATATGTCGCATATCTAGTCTAGGGGTGGTAAACGTCAGACCCCAGTAACCGATAAGTCATGCTGATCTGAGGCTCATAACGGGTCGAGAAACTACTGATAACACTTACCAGTAAATCTCTGTATCAGCCCTGGCCCGGGACTTCCTGTTATAGCCAATCGAGCACAGCGCAACATCAACCCCTAATACCGGGAGAGACGAATCCCCTCCTATCGCTCATTGCCTCCATGTGACTCGGGACTGTACCCAAAAACCATTATTTTGTACGTTCTCTTGAACGTGGTAAGGTGGAAATCAAAGGACAGTGGGAATCACACAAGACTCTATGATGATCTCGGGTCTACAGACTAACATATACCAGTGTCACCAGAGAACTGCTATCTGATAATAGATATAATACCAACTAGGAGTTCTCGGCGAGTCTGTTCAGTGTACCCAGTCTCCACTGAGCACCCGTATACCATCTTTGATGTTAAACACCAATGGATGTGGGATCATCCATCACCCATCATATGGGTCAAGAAACGTATACGCTAGTCTACACTGGTATATCGATACCATATCTCGATACACTCTCGACTAGAAACAATTAAAGGATGTACTTGTGGACTACCCTGGCCCCACTAGTATGATCTCCATCATAGTCCTGATATACACATTCTAAGGGTTTTATCAACATGTGAGAGCAAGACAATATCATAATACAAGTCTACATGTTAAGACAAAGAGCAACCATAGAGCATACTATCATTTCGAGCAAGAAATTCCTCTCTATATATGTCCAAGCATCCACTATAATATACATCATATGTACAATAATGGCCTCTAGGGCATACATATAACTAACAATCTCCCACTTGTACTAAGCCCAGTTGTTGTAGTATCTCATACCTAACATCCCGAAGAGTCTCTCAAATTGTATCTAGGGTATGGCCTTCGTGAGTGGATGTGCTGTGTTGTTCTTCGTGTCAACTCTCCTGATCTCGATCTCCTGGCGATCAACTATCTCCCGGATCAGGTGATACCGCCTCAGAATATGCCTGGATCGCTGATGGGACCTGAGTTCCTTGGCCAAAACTACAGCTCCATTGTTATCACAATACAAAGGTATTATATGCTCTATGGATGGAACCACACCAAGTTCTTTTATGAACTTCTTTATCCATACAGCCTCTTTGGCAGCATCGTTGGCAGCGATGTATTCAGCCTCCATCATCGAGTCTGCCACAGTTTCCTGCTTGGAACTATTCCAACAGATCGCCTCTCCATTGAGGGTGAAGACAAATCCCGAGACCGACTTAGAGTCTTCCTTATCACGCTGGAAGCTCGAATCGGTAAAGAACCCCACTTGAAGTTCACCGTTACCATACACCAAGAACATCTCCTTAGTCCTTCTCAAGTACTTGAGAATGTTCTTCACCGCTGTCCAGTGATTCTCTCCTGGATCTGCTTGATATCTACTCACTACACTTAGTGAGTATGCTACATCAGATCTGGTACATAACATCGCGTACATGATAAAGCCTACTGCCGAAGTATAGGGTATCCCTTGCATGCGAGCTCTCTCCAAATCAGTCTTGGGAGACATCTCTTTGGAGAGAGTGAGTCCTGAGATCGTGGGTAAATTCCTACGCTTGGAATCTTCCATACTAAATCTCTTTAGTATGGTGTCTATGTACCAAAATTAGGACAATCCCAGTATCTGTTTAGATCTATCTCTATAGATCTTGATCGCCAAGATGTAAGAGGCATCACCTAGAACTTTCATTGAGAATCTTTGTGATAAGAAAAGCTTTACCGAGTGCAGCATAGAAACATCATTTCCTATCAAGAGTATGTCATCCACGTACAATACCAGGAAGACAACCTTACTCTCTGCCACCTTCTTATATATACAAGGTTCATCTACGTTTTTGATGAAGTCAAACTCTTTCACTACCACATCAAAACAGATGTTTCGACTCCGCAATGCTTGCTTTAACCCGTAAATGGATTTAAGCAGCTTGCATACCTTTCTGCTGCTCCCACTGTCCACGAAGCCCTCTGGCTGAGTCATGTACACGCTCTCTTCTAAATCACCATTTAGAAAGGCGGTCTTAACATACATCTGCCAAATTTCGTAGTCATGGTATGCAGCGATGGCAAGCAGGATCCGTATGGACTTAAGCATAGCCACTGGAGAAAAAGTTTCATCATATCCACACCTAGTCATTGACGAAAACCTTTTACAACAAGTCTAGGTTTGAAAGTCTCAACTTTTCCATCTACACCAAGTTTCTTCTTAAAGATCCATTTTCTCCCAATGGGTTTTACCCCTTCAGGAGCAACTTCCAAAGTCCATACTTTATTGGTGTACATGGATTCCATCTCAGATCGCATTGCATCCAGCCTTTTCACAGAGTCCACACTCGCGATGGCCTGCTCGAAGCTAGTTGGGTCATCATCTTCCATGATGCAATCCTCGCTCCCACCATCAATGAGAAAACCGTAGTATCTTTCAGGTGGATGAGGAACCCTACTAGATCGGCGAAGAGGCTGAGGTTCGTTGGGAACTATCGAATCCTCTGGTTCCACTAAATCTTCAGTTGTAGTCTGTTAGCTGGAACTTCTTCCGGCTCTACCTCTTTGCCACTAATTTCTTTTATAAAAAATTCATTTTCTAAAAAGGTGGCATGTTGAGCAACAAACACCTTTTGTTCCTCATTGTGGTAGAAAAAATATCCATATGAATTCTTTGGATATCCTACAAACTTGCAAAGAATTGATCGTGCCTCGAGTTTGTCCGGATTTTGCCTTTTGACATAGATCGGACAACCCCATATCTTAACTCGTTTAAGATACGGTATCTTCCCATTCTATATCTCATATGGTATGGTAGGTACAGATTTAGATGGAACTTGATTTAATAGGTATGTTGATGTCTCAAGCGCATAACCCCAAAAGGAAAGAGGTAATTCAGCGGTGCTCATCATAGAACGCACCATATCTAATAGGGTGTGATTCCTCCGCTCCGATAAACCATTGTGTTGTGGTGTATATGGAGGAGTAAGCTGAGAGAGAATCCCATTCTCTTTTAAATAGTCCAGGAACTCATTGCTCAAGTATTCTCCTCCCCGATCAGATCAAAGGATTTTAATACTTTTACCCATCTGGTTCTCGACTTCATGCTTATATTCTTTGAATTTATCAAAAGCTTCAGACTTGTGTTTCAACAGGAACACATGTCCGTATCTTGAGAGATCGTCAGTGAATGTAATGAAGTACGATGAACTATTCCTGGCATGTGTAGACATGAGACCGCATACATCACTATGTATCAGTCCCAAGGGTTCCGTAACTCTCTCTCCGTGTCCAATAAACGGAGTTTTGGTCTTCTTTCCTTTGAGACATGACTGGCAAGTTTCATAAGATGATAATTCGAACGGATTCAAATATCCATCCTTATATAACTTAGCTAGTCGTGTCGCATTGATATGACCTAGTCTACAATGCCACAAGAAGGATTCGTTCATTTCTGAACTCTTCCTTTTGTATGTGTTTTGTACGTTAAGAACTGTGGTTTGATTTAGAACGTATATGCCATTATTTAACGAGCCTGATCCAAACAACTTTTGATTCAGAAAAATGTTCATAACATTATCCTGTACTACAAAATTATATCCTTCTTTACTTAATAAAGAAATTGATATAAGATTGCATATCAGGTTCGGTATGTAATAGCATTCGTTCAGAATCAATGTATTACCATTTGGTAATACAAGGTGATATTCACCAACTGGTTAGGCTGCAACATTTGCACCATTCCCTACTTTTACAGAATGATCACCCATTCTCAGATCTCTACCTTTTCTTAGCCCATACAACATATTACATATATGGGATCCCGATCTGGTATCTAATACCCAGGACGTAGAGTGTACTGAGAAACAGTTCTCGGTAACTAACACACCTGAAAAAGATGCATCAACATGCTTATTCTTCGTTTAGGACGTAGAGTGTACTGAGAAACAGTTCTCGGTAACTAACACACCTGAAAAAGATGCATCAACATGCTTATTCTTCGTTTGGGTAGCGTGGGAATCCGGATATTCCCCTATTTCCTGCCCAGTCTTATAACAATTATAAGAAAGAACGAAACCAACGTTCTCCTACTCAGTATAATAAGCGGGTTCGATCAATACATCCATATTATTATCTTGATTAAGGCCTGACATGGTCGCTACCTGGAGAGAGAGAAGAAACACTTAGAGTATGCTCTTGCAATATTAGTTTGGTTATTATATTATCTAATCAGGATGGCTCTCACTGTTTTTATCAAATCTTCCTTCAAACCTTAAAAGGTAAGACTAGCCGGGATTAATTACACCCTACAAGTTCATCAATCTTTCAGTCAGGCCAGTGTCGGTACTTTGAGGGAGGTTCCCCGTGCTTTCGCACGGACCTAATTAAAATAAACCTCGTTTTCCCAGGGGCATAACCCCGTTAACACCTTTCTGGACACCTACTTGATTGGCTAATTTTGATGTGTAAAACTCTCCCAGGAGTAACTCTTACTTGCAGTGGGTATCGGGATCCAACTATCTCGTAGAAGATATGCAATCTCATTGCAAATTTCAATACTTGAAATTCCCAATAATATTTTGCCCCAAGCGTTTTAAGACCTTGACAAAGTCAACAAACCATAAATCGCAAGTCAAGTTCAACCTGTACATTTCATGATTGAATTAAACCCACCCGCACGACCCTTGACAAGGTCAACAAGGCCACACGACTACCCTAATCCAATCGCATCTCATGCTTTAGCAGATAAGCACTAATCAGCTACCGTACGCTGCGCCTTGACAAGATCAACAAACGCAGCACAAATACTAAATATTCCTTATCTGAAATGACGGAGGGCTATGACAGTGTTCCCCTCCGAAAGACGGCGCGACGCCTGAGAGACGTCTTGCCTGAGATTCGGGGTAGATGCTATTTGGTTTTATCCGTCCACCTCTCCGAAGATACCAAGTTGATTTATGGTACCGTGTATCGGAGGTTTAGACGGATGCGGCCGATGTAGCAGACTTCGTCAGATTCCCCCTCGTTGAGGGGTTTTTGATTGTGGAGACGCTCTTCCCTGCAGGCGCAAGCCCCTGCACTTAATTACGCTACCGCATCGCGGTAACAACTTTCTCCTTCTCCAGAATTTCACTTCGTGTCGTGTGTGTTTTTTTTGTTTGTGGATGCTCGTGAATTGTATACAGAGACTAAGTTATGCCGTCGCCCGTAGGACGTGGATTAGTCCAAATCCGTATTTTCTTAGATTTGGGTTTGGGGTTTTAGTTTAAGGATACGTTAGCCATATTGAGGATAAGATTAACTTAAACGTTTGTTAAGGATACGTTAGTCTAATTTCCAGACTAAGATCAACTTAACAGGATTGTTTAGATCCGACAAAAGAGCATTTGGCTCTATTGTTCCAATTTAGGGACATAGTGGTCCATTTCCAGTTTAGGGACATGGTGGTCCATCATTCCCATTTGGGGACGAACATTAGTTTAAGGACATTTCGGTCCAACATTCCCATTTAGGGACGAATATTAGTTTAAGGACGTTTCGGTCCACGAGTTTAAGGACCCCGTAGTCCATATCGATGTGTGGTTGTCGGGACCCGTCACCTCTCCGACATCGTTGAAGGATTACAACGATAGGGGTCAGAGGAGTTCAGAGATGTACCCTTGAACCGGATGTAAATTGATTTAGGAGAGCAGCCATGCTCAGTCAATTTAATTTGAGGACTTACGGCCATGATTGGGTTAAGTCCAGTTGAGAAATGTTCAACATTTTATTTGCATTTAGCCTATTAGGCCTTTACTAGGGTTCTGCCCCTGTTTAAGAATGCATAGCATTTTGTTTTGTTTTGGGCTCTGCCCTTTTATAAATGATGTAGAGCATCTGTTTTGTTTGGGCTCTGCCCTTTTAATGCATAGCATTTTATTTTGTTTGGGCTCTGCCCTTTTATAAATGATGCAGAGCATCTGCTTGTTTGGGCTTTGCCATTTTAATGCATTGCGTTTTATTTTGGCCTGCTAGGCCTTTTTGATTTGGGCCTGGCCCTTCAGTAAACAATGCAGTGCATTTGTCAGGCGCTTTGCGCCAATCATTGAGCGCAAGCGCTTATAGTGGTGACACGTGTCGCGCAAGCGCAGTGCGCTGCGCTTGCGATGCTGACACGTGGCGCGCTCTGGTGAGTTACGCCAATTTCAGAGAGCAATGCTCTATCTTAAAAGCGCATAGCGCAAGTGGTCCTGGTGCTGACACGTGGCGCTCTCTGGTGGCTTGCACCAACCCAGGAGCGCAACAGTGCAGTTTTGCAAGTGCAAGGCATTGTTTCAATAATTTGATCCAATTTTGGATTCAAGAATAAAAAGTGCAAGGCACTATTATTATTTATTTATTTATTTATTTTATTGAAGATCATTGATCTTGTTCTTAGATCAGTGATCTATTCAGAAGAAATTCTTCTATTTTATAAAGGTTTTTACCTTTTTCTTGAATTTTCTTCAAAGTTCTCTCTATTTTGAAGTTCTTGATCTCTCACAATGTTGATGATCTCTTTTGAATTGGGGTCTAGGGGCCTTTATATAGTGCACATTAATTAGTTAAATTTATTAAAAAGATCTTCCTCTGAGTGATTTGGGGAATTTTCCCCACCGTTGGATCTTTGATCCAAGGACTTCTGTTTTACAGAAGACAATCTTCTTGTTTTAACAAGAACAGAAAGATTTTACTGGAATTTTATTCTGTTTGGCGCAAATGCACCAGCGTTTGACACGTATCATACAGCGCACAGCGCAGCGCCACTGCGCTGACACGTGTCGCGCAGCGCACAGCGCAGCGCAACTGCGCAACTGCGCTGACACGTGTCGCGCATTGCAGCGCTTGCGCAACTGAAGCGTTGCTTCCTTTAATTTTTGTTTTTTCTAGAGCCTTGCTCTGATTGGGCGCACTGCCTTGGGCGCTGCGCTGACGTATCAGCTTTTGACACGTGGCGCGTTGCGCGCAGCGCAAGAAATCTGAAGCATTGCTTCACCCTTTGAATTTTTGAAATTCAAACAGAGCTTTGCTCTGAAAGGGAGATTTTCTCCTTTATTATTATTATTATTATTTATTATTTATTTATTTATTCATTTATTTATTTATTTTTTTCTTTTATTGTTGTTATTTTATACGGAGCGGGTTTTGAGCCAAAATTTTTGGCGGGAACAAATGCCCCGCACTACTTTGCCCACGTAAGTATGTACGTGGGTGAAGTAGTGCAAAGTTATGCATGGCCACCGTATTGAGTGCTTGGGAGACAAGTTTAGGGTCCTTGTAGCCTAAGACTTTTCAACTTTATGAGCCGTGAGGGTCTCACAAAGACTTTTCTCCCTACGGATCGAGAGGATCTCGTAGATGTATTTTCTCCTTAGGAATCGTGAGGATCCCTAAGTGCGTTTTCTCTTATAAGTCGTAAGGATCTTATAAGAGAATTTTCCCTCTTATGAGTCGAGAGGACTCGTGAGCGGTTGTTTCCCTCCTTGTCGAGATTCGACTTTGGAGAGTGAGACCCGTGAATAGTATGCAAGAGCTGTTTTAGACTGACTTGCAGGGTCCCATTGCTCAGGAAACAAGTTTTTTAACCCCTGCTGCCTGAGGCTTTATCTTGCAAGTTGAGACGAATCGGAATTTCCCGCGGAGACACTGATTTCTCTGCGAGCCGACGCGAGTCAGGAGGCTCTTATCAAGGACGCTAGTTTCCCTGAGTTGAGGAGTTTGCCAAGGACACTTGTTTCCTTGGTGTTGAAACGAATCAAGAATTTCCTGTGGAGACACTGGTTTCTCTGCGAGTCGACGCGAATCAGGATTTTCTTCATCAAGGACACTTGTTTCCCTGAGTCGAAGGATTTTGCCGAAAACACTGGTTTCTTCGGAGTTGAGACGAATCGGGAATTTCTCGCGGAGACACTGGTTTCTCTGCGAGCCGACGCGAGTCAGGAGGCTCTCATCAAGGATGCTAGTTTCCCTGAATTAAGGTATTTGCCAAGGACACTTGTTTTCCTGGTGTTGAAACGAATCGAGAATTTCCCGCGGAGACACTGGTTTCTCTGCGAGTCGACGCGAATCAGGATTTTCTTCGTCAAGGACACTTGTTTCCCTGAGTCGAAGGATTTTGCCGAAGACACTGATTTCTTCGGAGTTGAGACGAATCGGGAATTTCCCGCGGAGACACTGGTTTCTCTGCGAGCCGACGCTAGTCAGGAGGATCTCATCAAGGACGCTAGTTTTCCTGAATTGAGGTATTTGCCGAGGACACTTGTTTCCCTGGTGTTGAAACGAATCGAGAATTTCCCGCGGAGACACTGGTTTCTCTGCGAGTCGACGCGAATCAGGATTTTCTTCGTCAAGGACACTTGTTTCCCTGAGTCGAAGGATTTTGCCGAAGACACTGGTTTCTTCGGAGTTGAGACGAATCGGGAATTTCCCGCGGAGACACTGGTTTCTCTGCGAGCCGACGCGAATCAGGAGGCTCTCATCAAGGACGCTAGTTTCCCTGAGTTGAACTGATCTGTGGTGGTCTTTCAGGTTTTATATAAGTTACCGTCAAGACCGTGAAGCTAGGAATTTGATCTTCGCTTCGTTTGCTGGCACTGTGTCTGCTGTATTGAGACGAATGTCGCGGTTGTCTCTAGGCTGTTGGTGAACCGTCAAGATTTGGCTTTGCTTTCTGGCGGAGCCTGCTGGGAGAAAGTGTGGTTCCCTCTTTGTTTGTGCCCTTGGATTGTATACAGGGATCGATGTGATCTCAACTGTAGGGCAAAAGTTTCATCATCATTTTTTTGTTGCTTTATTTCCGCGATGCTCTATCATTTCAGCTTTTATATCGTGAAAGTCGCGATTGCCCAATCATTTCTGTTATTTCCCGCGGTGCCCAATCATTTCGGCTATTTATTTTATTTCCACTCGCTGCTTTTTATTGCGAGTTGCCCAATCATTTCGGCTATATTGTGTGCATACGTTTTTACTTGCCGCTTTTTATTGCAAGTTGCCCCATCATTTCGGCTATTTCGTATGCATGTGCGGCCTACTGGCTTTTCGCCGTAAACCTGAAATTAGACACCGATTTCGGCATCAGCACCGCTACAACTGGGATATTGCCAGGAGCGAATCATCATTTGCTTCTGTCGATGTCGAACAAAGGCGGCTTAGTGAACGGGGTTAAGGTCCTGTCGTCTAAGACTTTTAACTTCATGAGCCGTAAGGGTCTCACAAAGGTATTTCTCCCTACAAGTCGTGAGGATCTTGTAGGTGTATTTTCTCTTCAGGAATCGTGAGGATTCCTAGGTGTATGTTCCTCTATAAGTCGTAAGGATCCTACAAGAGGGTTTTCTCCTTATAAGTCGAGAGAACTTATAAGGGTTATGTTAGTTATATGTATGCCCTAGAGGCCATTACTATACATAGGATGTATATTGTAGTGGATGCTGGGACATATATAGGGAGGACTTTCTTGCTCGACATGATAGTATGCTAACTGGTTGCTCTTTACCTTAACGTGTATGCTGATTGTCTCTCTGTTACATGTTGGTAAAGCCCTTAGGATGTGTACTAGACTACCTGGACTATGATGCGGATCATACTAGTGGGGACATGGTAGTCCATAAGTACATCCTTCAAAGTCCCTAGTCGTGGGTGTATCGAGACAGGGCATCGATATACCAGAGTAGACTAGCGTGTACCTTCTCGACCCATACAGATGGGCGATGGATGATCCCATATCCATCGGTGTTTGACATCAGAGATGATATACGGGTGCTCAGTAGAGACTGGGTACACTGGACGGACTCGCCGAGAACTCCCAGATGGTATTATACCTCACGTCAGATGGCAGTTCTCTGGTGACACTGCTACAGAGTAGTCTGTTGACCCGAGATCGTCATAGAGTCTTGTGTGGTTCCCACTGTGCTTTGATTTCCATCTTACCACGTCCAAGAGGGCGTGCAAAACGGTGGTTTTTGGGTACAGTCCCGAGTCACATGGAGGCAATGAGCGATAGGAGGGGATTCGTCTCTCCCGGTATAGGGAGTTGATGTTGCGCTGTGTTCGATTGGCTATAACAGGAAATCCCTGGCCAGGGTTGCTGAGATTTACTGGGAAGTGTTACCAGTAGTTTCTCGAATTGTTATAGACCTAATATCGACACGACTTATCGAGCTATTGGGGTCTGACGATTACCACCCCTAGACGAGATATGCGACATATCAGACGATCAAACCGGACTGTACGGTAGTGTTACTGGTTAGATTCACTGGAGTGTGAGCGGGCTTGCTCGTCGATCTTCTGATCGCTCAATACCCGGGTGGCCGTTACATTTAGCAGACCGCTTGCGGCTTGTGGGTGTTTGATATGATCATCATCTGCTGCCGGCGTATTGACGAGTCTTTAGAGTCCTACACAGAGGTTTCCTGGCTCAAGCGAAACGAAATAGGAGCGCATATGAGATATGTGCGGGACCGAGAATAATGCGTGTATGTGATACCGTATTCCATTCTCGCGATGAATGTATCGAATGGTTGTATGCGATATAACCTAGTTATCGAATCAAGGATTGATTCGATAAGCCGATACATTGTATACTAGTCGGTTGTGTGCGACATGACCGGATCATTGAATCAAGTGTTGATTTAATGATTTAATGCACAATTATATATTTGATATATTACTTTGCATTAACTAGTATTGGTTCACTTTAAATGGATTTTCTCACTTTTTGTGCACATTGTATATGTGATATACTTTTGTACACAAGATTGTATCATGTTTGATGATACATGCTAGTTTGGGTTTGTGTAAAGAATTAAACCATGGTTACTTAAGTGGTTAGGGTTTCATTTCCTTTTCTCATTTATTTATTTCATTTATTCATTTTGAAATAAATAAGAATAAAGAGAAAGAATGGTGGCTTTATTTGTAGTTTAGTTGAAGCTTCATGAAGCTTTGACCAAAGTCCACCATTCTTATCTCATTCTTAACCCTAACCATTCAACTAACTTTGGTTAATTCTCTACACATTACCATGGTTAGATTATGATAAACATTCCATTTTATTTTCCATTTTTGGAATAACTTATCATAAGACTTTCTTCTTCTTCTTCATCTTCTTCCATGAAGAAAGCAAGCTCCATCAATGGTGATTGATGGAAATGAGTGAGAAATCCAATTCTAAAGTCTACCCACTTCCTATCTCTTCATCCTCTACCTCTTGCCAAGTAGTAGAGTGTGTTTCCTTCACAAGTTTCATGGCTTGGTGAAGGTGGAGCTTGATCTAGCGATGCTTCGACGTAGATCATCTTCGGCACGTCGTCGATGACCTAGCCTGTCTATTCTCCGATAAAGCCGACGCTATAGC
The DNA here is from genome assembly GCA_030015575.1 of Agapanthus africanus. Taxonomy (NCBI): domain Eukaryota; kingdom Viridiplantae; phylum Streptophyta; class Magnoliopsida; order Asparagales; family Amaryllidaceae; genus Agapanthus; species Agapanthus africanus. The sequence continues at coordinate 682,380,959 of CM057337.1, forward strand.
CCAGGAATTCTTTTGGACAGCGAGGGGACTTCGTTGCGGAGCTATGGAGGTGGAGCACCGGATCTACAAAGGTTGTATTTCCGTTAAACTTTTAGTTAAGTGTTAACTAGATTTCATTTTCGCCTAGAAATCTAGCCAACGATCCGTTCTAGGGTTTCTCGGCACCGTTTAAATTTGAAATTGGCATGGTTGATACCTTGTGAGACCTCATTAGGGTGCCTAGGAACCCTACAGTGGTATCAGAGCCTAGCTAGAGCCTTAGGCGAAGTCTAGACGGAATTTGAAACCCGAACGAACCCGAAACCCGACTCAAATATAGCTCTCTGTCCTTTTTTCAAAAACTGGGATTTTTCCAAATTAAAAATTGCTAAAAAATTCAGCAGGGAAATATAAGAATTACGACGCAAAAATTTTCCAATGAACAGTATAATATGCGGCGGAACCGCGGCATAAGCATGGCTTATGCGGCGGTTCCACGGCCTATTGATGACGTAATCCTCCACTGTTTGCACAGTAACTCTTATTAAATTATGCTGGATTTTCTGGGAATTTTTAATATTAATTCAAGAGTTGAATTTTCTGGGTTGTTTTGGGGATTCGAATGTTCGATCGGATTATCAGATTTTGTCTATGTGGCTTTCCGGATAAATTTTAGAATATGTTAAAAAGTTCGACCGGATGTAAATACCCACTTTTTCCCCTGTCGGGAAATTTCCAAGTGTTGGATTTTTCCGTAGTTTAACGACGTTCTAAGTAGTGCAAGTAACTCGATGGACCCTCTAGAAGACAACAAACCTTAACTCGATTATGTGACCGTCTTGAACTGCCCTTTGAACCTTCGGGTTTGGGGCAGTACGGCGTGCCACATGTAAGGCGTTGGCTTGACCCTTCTACGGCTGGACCGTTGGTACTGAGGCACGAACTGAATGTTGTTAGACTTGTTTCATGTGTTGATCTGTATCGGGAAAACTTGGGTGTTCGATTGTTCGATCGGAAAGTTTAACATTTTTTATTTATCCGGAATGTGATACAACAATTGGAATTCACAAGTAGTTATGAGATAACTGAATGAATGTTATAAACATAGCACTTTAGTCTCACTTGATCGATTGCCACGGAATTTTGATGTGATCAAAAGTCCGTCGCAATCACGTAGCGTACGCGGATACTCGCCGGGTAAACTTAATAGACAGCCTCGCCCCATAGCCCCGACCAAGTGACTGTAGGAGAACCCCGTCGCCGAAAGCATCCGTTCGGGTGCTCGCGGTAGCGGTGTTCCGCCTTGGTGCACTTCGTCGACGGTATCGGGGGTGCGGCCGCCTACTGAAGTTTGCGACGAGCATTCGATCAGGATGTCGGGAATCTTGTTGAATTACCCGACTTAACATTGAAAAGTGTTTTCAATGATGAGACTAAAATGCGGGGTTTATAATTGTTAGGCATGCGATGTCTAAAGAAATTCATTTGGTCAGGCATGCGATGTCTGAGGAGGTTGCGGATTCCAACTGTTGTAGTTTTACACTTTCTTTTCTGTGACCGTAAGTGTAATATGTGATATCACCGGTTTCGTTGCTATATGTCAACGACAATTGGGATGGACATATTTACTTACGATGATGACATGTGATGTTATGTGTTGCTGGATATGTTATATTGGATCGTCGTGTTTGAATAGCCGGGGGTTTTTATGTGAGATGAGTGTTTTTCATTTTCATTCATGTAAAAACTTGTATGTAATATTCTTTTATTTGGGGCACTTCCAGGTTGCGGAAGATGTCACCGTTTGTATATTATTTACTTTTCCGCACTAGGATAGACCCAAGGAGGAGGGCACAAGTAACCGGGTTCTGGAGTCCAGTGGGAGACCAACTCGAGGAGTCGAGTCCGGGTCTCCTAACTCTAGAATTGGTAGGGTTGCTTGCTGCTCTCGTAGGGGTCTAGGGGTGTGGGTTTGGCTATTCATCGCGACCGTGGAATCCGTGTTTTATACTGGCTCGTATTGAAAACACGGACGTCCTAGTATATCCAATATTTCATATGTTTATTCTGCTGCGATATCTGTGATGTGATCATGTGATGTTCTATGATAGATACTGTATATAGTATATATGATATATTATATAGGCGTTACTTATGTTTTACACCCGCGCTAGCCCTGCCCCGCTCTGCCGTTAGTTACCTAACCTAACGGTGCACGAGGGGACATCGAGGCGAATGCGGATGGCATAAGTGTACGTCATATTTATCTGTGATGTTTAGGTATATAAATGATGGGACTTCATTAATGAGATTAATGAAATAAAAGAAACCTAAAGATGTTGTAGAATTGAATTTCAAAATAAAACAGGTAGCTACAGTTCTTGCTTTGCACAGAGGTATATGTGATATATCCTGCACCTTATTCGATAAGGAAAGGACCGAGATCCCTTCACCGGGAATGACTCCTTTAGCAATAACTGGCAGATGCTACACACTCGGTTTTTCTTTTGATTGCTTTTAAGTGTTTTTGCTTTGCACAGTGATATATATGATATATCCCGCACCTCATTCGACGAGGAAAGGACCGACGATCCCTTCACCGGGAGTGACTCCTTTAGCAAAACTAGAAAAGCCTCAAAAGCACTCCATTTTAAAATCATTTGATTCTACAACGATATCAAGTTCATTACGCAATAGGTTTTCAGAAAAACCTGTCGTAGCCCTCCGTCATTTCAGATAAGTCCTATTAAGTATTCGTGCTACGTTTGTTGACCTCCGTCAAGGCGTAGTGTGCGGTAGCTAACTAGTATTTATCTGTTTATGCATATGATGCAGATTGAGTTAGGGTAGTTGTGCGGCCTTGTTGACCTCCGTCAAGGGTCGTGCGGGTGGGTTTAATTCGATCAAGAAATGACGGGTTGAACTTGACTAGTAGCCTATGGTTTGTTGACCTCCGTCAAGGTCATAGGGTGCTAGGGGCAAAATATTATCGGGAATTTCAAGTGTTGAAATTTGCAATGAGATTGCATACCTTCTATGAGATAGTTGGATCCCGATACCCGCTGCGAGTAAGAGTTACTCCTGGGAGAGTTTTATACATTACAATTAGCCGATCAAGTAGGTGTCTAGAAAGGTGTCAACGGGGTTACGCCTCTGGGAAAACGAGGTTTACATTAATTAGGTTCGTGCGAAAGCACGGGGGACCTCCTTCAAAGTACCGACACTGGCCTAGCTGAAAGATTGGCGAACTTGTAGTGTGTAATTAATCCCGGCTAGTCTTTCCTTTTAGGGTTTGAAGGAAGATTTGATAAAAAGCAGTGGGAGCCATCCTGATTAGATAAAATAAAAACCAATCTATTCTTGCAAGAGCGCACGCCGAGTGTTTTCTTCTCTCTCTCTCCAGGTAGCGACCATATCACGCCTTAATCAAGATAATAATACGGATTATTGACCGAACCCGCTTGTTATACTGAGCTGGGGAACGTTGGTCCCGCTCCAACTTATAATTGTTATAAGACAGAGCAGGAAATTGGGGATTACCAGAATTCCCTTGCCGCCCAAACGAAGAGAGTGCATGCTGATGCATCATCTTCGGGTGTGTTCATTACAGAGAACTGTTTCTCAGTATCCTTTACGTCCTGGGTATGTGATACCAGATCAGGATCCCAGATATGTAATTTGTTACATAGGGCTACAGAAAGGTAGAGAACTGAGAACAGGTGATAAGTTTCATGAGACAGAAAACGGGGCAAATGTTGCAGCCAAGTCTGTTGGTCACTGTCACCCTGTATTACCATTACATTGATTCTGAATGAATGTTATTAGATACAGAACCTGATATACAAAATCATATCTCTCTCTTTATTTATAAAGAAAGGATATAATTTTGTATTGTTGGATAATGTTTTGAACATTTCCTATATCAAAAGTTGATCGGTTCAGGCACGATATCTAAAAGCATTAATGTTCTAAATCAAACTACAGTTCTTAGTATACAGAACATACACAAGAGGAAGAGTTCAGAACTGAACGAATCCTTCTTGAGGCATTGTAGACTAGGTCATATCAATGCGACCCGACTAGCTGAAGTTACATGTAGATGCATATTTAAATCAGTTTAAATCTACATCTTGTGAAACTTGCCAGTCATGTCACAAAGATATAATGACACCAGCTCTGTTTATTGGAAACAGAGAAAGAGTTAGTGAACTCTTGGGATGATACATGTTGATGTATGTAGGTCCCCTGTCTACACTTGCCAAGACCGGTTCTTTATACTTCATTACATTCTCTGATGATCTCTTTCGAGTTTCAGACCTATGTTCCTGTTGAAACACAAGTCCGAACCTATTGAGATATTCACAGAATATAAGTTAGAAGTAGAGAACCAAAATCCGGGTATAAGTATTATGTCCTATGATGAGATCAAGTAGGAGAATACTTGGGCACGGAAATACTGGACTATTCTAAAGGAGAATGAGATTCTCTCTCAGCATTACTCCTCCGTATACACCATAGCACGATGGTATATCGGGGCGGAGCAATCACACCCTATATGATAAGGTGTGCTCTATGATGAGTACTACTGAGTTACCTATTTCCTTTTTGGGAGTTATGCACTTGAGAAGCTGCATACCTATTGAACAGGGTTCCAATCAAATCAGTTGCCTACCATTTCATATGTGATATGGAAAGGGAAGAGCCCATGTCTTAAGCTAGTTAAGATTTGGGGTTGACCGGCCTATGTCTAAAAGCAAAATCCGGACACGCTCGAGGCAAGGTCTGTTAAGTAGAACTGGAAATGTTCCAGCTATACAAACTGCAGCTGATGATTTGATAGAACCAAAGGATTCAGTAGATTCCAACGAACCTCAGCCTCTCCGCCGATCTAGTAGGGTTCCTCACCCACCTGAGAGATACTTCGGTTTCTCTATGACAGTGGGAGCGAGGACTGCATCATGAGATGATGACTCAACTAGTTTCGAGCTGGCCATCAGGAGTGAGACTCTGTAAGAATGGCTGGATGCTTAGCGATCTGAGATGGAATCCTTATGCACCAACAAAGTATGGACTTTGGTTGCTATATCTGAAGGGTTAAATCCCCATCAGGAGCAAGTATATCTTGAGAAGATTACTTGGTGTAGATGGAAAAGTTGAGACTTTCAAAGCTAGACTTGTTAAAGCTTTTCGTCATCGACCAGGCGTGGATAATGATGAAACCTTTTCAAGTAGCTATGCTTAAGTCCATCCAGATCCTACTTGTCACGGCTACATACCATGACTACGATATCTGGTGGTTGGGTGTCATGACTGCTTTTCTAAATGATGTTTTAGAAGAGTGCGTCTATAAGTACACAGCCAGAGGTCTTCGTAGACAGTGGGAGCAGCGGAAACGTGAGCAAGATGCTTTATCTGATAAAGCAGGTATCGCGGAGTTGGAACATCTGTTTTGATGTGTTGGTCAAAGAAGTTGACATCATCAAAATGGTAGATGAACCTTGTATAAACAAAAAGGTAGTAGGGAGTATGGTGACGATCCTCGTAGAGTACGTGGATGACATACTCTTGATAGGGAAGGAGTTTCCTATGCTACGCTCGATCAATTTCCGCTTATCACAATGATTCTCCAAATAGGATCAAAGTGATACCTACTAAATCCTAGGTTTTGGATCTATGAGATAGATCTAAATGGATGTTAGGATTCTCACTAGTTGTAGTGAGATGGTATCAATTGATTCTGGGAAGAATCACTGGAAGTGTTCCAGGGTGATAATGACGACTGAGTGTCAGTCACAGGCATTGTCTTTACCCTCAGTAAAGGGACGGTATGTTGGAAAAGTTCCAAGCTAGATACCGTGACATACTAGACGATAAAGGCAGGATATATCGCTACTTAAGATGCTACCAAAGAGGCAGTCTGGGTGTATATTAGTTCATAAGATGAACTTTGTTCCTCCCATTGTGTGACAATGGAGTTGTGGCTTATGCCAAGGAACGCCGGTCCCATCACTGATCCAGACATATTCTAAGGCAGTGTCACCTGATCATGGAGATGCTTGATCTCCAAGGGATCGAGGTTAGGAGAGTAGACTCAGAGGACAACACAGCGGATCCACTCACAAAGGCCTGTTCCCAGAGAGAGACTTTTATGGGATGGTTGAGTATGAGATACTGCAACCACTGCTATCAGATGGCCCTAGTGCAAGTGGGAGATTGTTAGTTATATGTATGCCCTAGAGGCCATTACTATACATAGGATGTATATTGTAGTGGATGCTGAGACATATATAGGGAGGACTTTCTTGCTCGACATGATAGTATGCTATCTGGTTGCTCTTTACCTTAACGTGTATGCTGATTGTCTCTCTGTTACATGTTGGTAAAGCCCTTAGGATGTGTACTAGACTACCTGGACTATGATGCGGATCATACTAGTGGGGACATGGTAGTCCATAAGTACATCCTTCAAAGTCCCTAGTCGTGGGTGTATCGAGACAGGGCATCGATATACCAGAGTAGACTAGCGTGTACCTTCTCGACCCATACAGATGGGCGATGGATGATCCCATATCCATCGGTGTTTGACATCAGAGATGATATACGGGTGCTCAGTAGAGACTGGCTACACTGGACGGACTCGCCGAGAACTCCTAGATGGTATTATACCTCACGTCAGATGGCAGTTCTCTGGTGACACTGGTACAGAGTAGTCTGTTGACCCGAGATCGTCATAGAGTCTTGTGTGGTTCCCACTGTGCTTTGATTTCCATCTTACCACGTCCAAGAGGGCGTGCAAAATGGTGGTTTTTGGGTACAGTCCCGAGTCACATGGAGGCAATGAGCGATAGGAGGGGATTCGTCTCTCCCGGTATAGGGAGTTGATGTTGCGCTGTGTTCGATTGGCTATAACAGGAAATCCCTGGCCAGGGTTGCTGAGATTTACTGGTAAGTGTTACCAGTAGTTTCTCGAATTGTTATAGACCTAATATCGAAACGACTTATCGAGCTATTGGGGTCTGACGATTACCACCTCTAGGCGAGATATGCGACATATCAGACGATCAGACTGGACTGTACGGTAGTGTTACTGGTTGGATTCACTGGAGTGTGAGCGGGCTTGCTCGTCGATCTTCTGATCGCTCAATACCCGGGTGGCCGTTACGTTTAGAAGACCGCTTACGGCTTGTGGGTGTTTGATATGATCATCATCTGCTGCCGGCGTATTGACGAGTCTTTAGAGTCCTACACAGAGGTTTCCTGGCTCAAGCGAAACGAAATAGGAGCGCATATGAGATATGTGCGGGACCGAGAATAATGCGTGTATGTGATACCATATTCCATTCTCGCGATGAATGTATCGAATGGTTGTATGCGATATAACCTAGTTATCGAATCAAGGATTGATTCGATAAGCCGATACATTGTATACTAGTCGGTTGTGTGCGACATGACCGGATCATTGAATCAAGTGTTGATTTAATGATTTAATGCATAATTATATATTTGATATATTACTTTGCATTAACTAGTATTGGTTCATTTTAAATGGATTTTCTCACTTTTTGTGCACATTGTATATGTGATATACTTTTGTACACAAGATTGTATCATGTTTGATGATACATGCTAGTTTGGGTTTGTGTAAAGAATTAAACCATGGTTACTTAATTGGTTAGGGTTTCATTTCCTTTTCTCATTTATTTATTTCATTTATTCATTTTGAAATAAATAAGAATAAAGAGAAAGAATGGTGGCTTTATTTGTAGTTTAGTTGAAACTTCATGAAGCTTTGACCAAAGTCCACCATTCTTATCTCATTCTTAACCCTAACCATTCAACTAACTTTGGTTAATTCTCTACACATTACCATGGTTAGATTATGATAAACATTCCATTTTATTTTCCATTTTTGGAATAACTTATCATAAGACTTTCTTCTTCTTCTTCATCTTCTTCCATGAAGAAAGCAAGCTCCATCAATGGTGATTGATGGAAATGAGTGAGAAATCCAATTCTAAAGTCTACCCACTTCCTATTTCTTCATCCTCTACCTCTTGCCAAGTAGTAGAGTGTGTTTCCTTCACAAGTTTCATGGCTTGGTGAAGGTGGAGCTTGATCTAGCGATGCTTCGACGTAGATCATCTTCGGCACGTCGTCGATGACCTAGCCCGTCTATTCTCCGATAAAGCCGACGCTAGAGCCCAGGAATTCTTTTAGACAGCGAGGGGACTTCGTTGCGGAGCTATGGAGGTGGAGCACCGGATCTACAAAGGTTGTATTTCCGTTAAACTTTTAGTTAAGTGTTAACTAGATTTCATTTTCGCCTAGAAATCTAGCCAACGATCCGTTCTAGGGTTTCTCGGCACCGTTTAAATTTGAAATTGGCATGGTTGATGCCTTGTGAGACCTCATTAGGGTGCCTAGGAACCCTACAGGTTATTCATCATGCGTACATATCCCCAGTCACGGACGGGACTTGGTTAGGGAAATGTTTATTCGCGTCCGTGGATTGTATACAAGGGTCAGTATTGAACCACTTGGAGGGCAATATCAAAGGTTGTGGGGGTTGCTTAAGCACAGGTTTAGGTCTCTGTAACTTAAGACTTTCAAATCTTATGAGCCGTGAGGGTCCCATAAGAGAGTTCTCCTTACAAGTCGTGAGGATCTCGCAAGTGTATTTTCTCCTTAGGAACCGTGAGGATTCCCAAGTGTATTGCTCCCTTGTGAGTCGTAAGGATCTCACGCGGGTGGTTTCTCCTTACAAGGTCGAGAGGAGCTTGTAAGTGTCCTTTAATGAGGTTGCGCCCTTTCGGGTTTTCACAAACACTCGCCGGTAGTCCTGCTGTTTTTACTCACGGAGCCCTTTCCGGTTTTCAGCCATGCCCATTTTTCTTATGGAAATACCGTTTTTATTTTATATATATATATTTACGAGGTCGTGCCCTTTCAGGTTTTCACGAACACTCGCCGACAACCTTGCTGTTTTTACTCACGGAGCCCTTTCGGGTTTTCATCCGTGCCTATTTTGCTTGTGGACATACCGTTATTATTTTTTTTATTTTTTATTTATTTATTTTTTATATCGTCAGCCTGAGGATGCTGCGGTGGTAGTTTAAAAACGTTTCGGTCGCCAGCTAGTTTTAGGACGTAGTGGTCCATCATTAGTTTAAGGACGTTTCGGTCCGTCTTTAGTTTTAAGGACATTTCGGTCCACCATTAGTTTAAGGACGTTTCGGTCCGTGGTAAAGAAGGCCGGCTACTACTTATAGAGTTTGGGCTTAGGAAGATAGCGAGCGGACATAGCCGTCGTCATCTATCATTGACCTAGGCTATGACTCGTTAGGCGTAGTATTTCTTCAGGAAGCGACCATTTATTGGCCTGAAAGGCCTTTCACCGTGCATATCCATGAGTAGATAGGCTCCACCCTGGTAGACCTTGTCTATAATGTACGGGCCTTCATAATTCGGCTCGAATTTTTCCCGCTTGGCGCGATTGGGGATCATAGGCCTTTTGACCACTGGTACGAGTTCACCTTGGCGGAATGTCCTCGGCCGGGTCAATCTTTCATATAAGCACGTCATCTTTGCTTTATAAGCCTCCAGATTTTGTTGCGCTATGAGCCGGGTTTCATCAAGGGCATCAAGCTCCTCAAGCCGAAGGTGAGCATTTTCTTCGTCCGTCAGTTCGTAGTGGACTGCCACTCGTAGAGAGGGTAACTCTATCTCGAGGGGGAGTACTGCTTCTGTACCGAATACCAACGCGTACGGTGTTGTGTTCGTGGCTGTCTTGAACGTAGTTCGATACGCCCAGAGAGCTTCTTGCAGTCTCTCGTGCCAATCCTTCTTATTTCGAGACACCGTTTTCTTCATGATCTTTGTCAAGGTCTTGTTGAAGGCTTCAGCTAGACCGTTAGCTCGCGGATTATAAACCGAGGAATATCTCCAGTCTATATTATGCTGCTGCGCGAAGCGACTGATCTTGTGGCTTCTGTAGGCTGGCCCGTTATCGGAGATGATCCGTCGCGGAGTTCCAAACCGATATATGATGTGTGTCTTAAAGAAATGGAGGATATTCTCCGTCTTCACTTCCCTCAGCGGTACTGCTTCTGCCCATTTGGAGAAGTAATCAGTCATCGCCAAGATGAAACGATGTCCTCTGGACGATGCTGGTTCGATGGGGTCGACTATGTCTATTCCACACATTTCGAACGGCCAGCTAGCCACCGTTGGATGTAGTGGATTTGGATGCTGGTGGATGAAATCCTCATGAATTTGGCATGAGTGGCACTGCTTTGCATACTCAAGACAGTCTTGAATCATCGTGGGCCAGTAGTAGCCCATCTGTTTGATCTTCAACTTCATCTTTGGGCCTGTTTGGTGAGAACCGCAGAGTCCGTCATGAATTTCCTGAACGATTATTTTCGCTTCGTCAGGTCCCAGAAATCTCAACCACAGAGAATCAAACGACCTCTTGTATAGAGTATCATTAACGAAGGCGAAAGACATAGCTCGTTTCATAAGCTGATGTCTCGAGGACGCATCTTCGGGCATTCGATGGGATTTAAAATAGTCTATGAAGACTTCCCTCCAATCCTTAGCCTTTTCTTGTTCTTTTATTTGCAGGGTCGTCCGCTCAGTCGCTCCCTTTTCTTCGGATGATTCCAGAGATATTTCCGCTGGGGCAAGCACCCGACGGTTTTGCACCACAATTCTGACGTTATCGAGATCCTCATCAGCCAGTTCTTTAGCGAGCTTGGCCAATGCGTCCGCTTTGCTGTTTTCCACACGTGGTATGCTTTCCAAAGTGTAGGAAGGGATTTGAGTCAACAGTTGTTGCACCTTCTCGCCGTACTTCACCAACTCTGGTTTGCACGTTTGGTAGTCGCTGTTTACTTGACTAACGACCAGTTGAGAATCTCCATATATGACGAGGTTTTCAATTCCCATGTCGATGGCGATCTCGAGGCCTGCTATTAAAGCATCGTATTCGGCTTCATTGTTTGTCCTCGGTTCTGTTAGGGAGAAAGTGAAGCGCATTATCCCTCCTTGTGGAGTTACGAAGATGAGTCCTACCCCCGATTTAATCATGGGCGTAGTTTGTTTGCGCTTCTTCATGGAAGATGCTCCATCGAAATAAAGCTCCCATCGGGTATCACCACCGTCGATCGCATCAAACGCATGTTCATCTGGAAGATCGCAATTCAGAGGAGAATCGGCAGGTATCAGATGTTCAGCGAGGAAGTCGGCCTGGCCTTTCACTGCCTTGAGAGGTTGATACGTTATCGAGAACTCCATCAAGAGCAGGGCCCATTTAGCGAGTCTTCCCGTCAATATGGCCTTTGACATCAAATATTTAAGAGGGTCCACCTTTGAAATGAGACGGACCTCATGCGCCAACGCATAGTGCCTAAGTTTTGTTACCGCGAAGATCAACGCTAGGCAATGTTTCTTAATGGGGGAATAGTTGCTTTCTGCCCCTAGTAGGACTCGACTTAAATAGTAGAGTGCTCTTTCTTTCCCTTGGTCGTTCTCTTGCGCCCATAATGCGCCTAAAGAACCTTCGAGGGCGGTTGTATAAAGAATAAGGGGCTTTTCCTTGACCGGAGCAGCCAATACTGGCGGATTCTGGAGGTACTGCTTGATTCCGTCCAGCGCGCTTTGGCATTTTTTATCCCAGACGAACGGGGTTCCTTTCTTCATCAGGTGGCTGTAAGGACGGCACTTGCCTGAAAGGTTGGCTATAAATCACCGAATATATGCGAGCTTCTCTTGGAGAGACCGCGGCTGTTTAGGAGTTCTCGGCGGAGGCATCTCCATGATCACCTTGATCTTTGACGGATCTATCTCGATACCTCGGTGTCGGACGATGAATCCTAGGAATTTGCCCGAGGAAACTCCGAATGCACACTTGAGAGGGTTCATCTTCATGTTGTATCGTCGAAGACGTTGAAATACGGTCTTCAGATGCTCGAGATGTTTCTCGTACGATTTGCTTTTAACCACGAGGTCATCGATATAGCATTCAACGATTCCGTGTATAAGGTCATCGAAGATCTTCGTCATGGCCCTCTGATAAGTGGCACCGGCGTTCTTTAGACCGAAGGGCATCACCTTGTAGCAGAATATACCCAAAGGGATCCTGAAGGCGGTGTGCTTCTGGTCTTCGGGATGCATCTTTATCTGATTATACCCTGATGAGCCGTCCATAAAGGAGAAAACCTCATGAGTGGACGTATTATCTATCATCAGCTCAGTGACTGGCACTGGGAAATCATCTTTCGGGCAGGCCTTATTGAGATCCCGGAAGTCCACGCATATGCGCACTGTCCCATTTTTCTTCATCACCGGGACGATGTTGGCGATCCAATCGGGATACTGAACCTCCTGGATGAAGCCCGAGTCGATCAGTTTCTTGACCTCAGCATTGATACTCATCTCAAGCTTTAGTCGCATTCTTCTTGGCACCTGTTTGACTGGCTTGACGTCTGGGGATATCGCCAATTTGTGCACAGCAATTTCTGGATCTAGTCCCGGCATTTCGGAATAGTTCCAGGCGAAGCAATCTCTATGTTGTACAAGCACATCTTTTAACGCAGCCACCCTTTCTTCAGATAGCAGCTCGCTAATGAATGTCGGTCGCGGGTCATTCGCCGTCCCCAACTCAATTTTCTTGAGGTTATCCGCAGTGGTATGTATTCCATCCTCCAGCTCTTTCGGTGCTGGCGGAAATTCTGAGATCACCTCATCGCTGCTGTTTTCGGAGCACCAGGGAAGGTCATCCATGTTCTCGGGCTCTTCTCTTGATATCGTTATCATATGACAGGTACGAATTCGCTTCCAAGCCCAATGTGGAACTGGTTCTGCTCTCGTGGCTTTGGGTTCGTGCTTCTGTGGCGGCGTTACCCTCCAGTTGTAAGACAGATCGAACTTGCCAAGCTGATACTGATCTTCGACCCAATTCTTGAAGGTGAAGCAGTCTTCGAGAGGGTGCCCTATCACTCGGTGATAAGGGCAATAGTCCGGGTGAGAGACTTTGCTTGCTTGTTCGAGCTGTTTAGACTCCGGCAGTGTAAGCATCTGATGTTTTAGAGCGGGGTCAAGTATTTTCTTCGTCTTGTCCTGAGGAAAAGAGTACGCTCGACCCATTTTTCTTATGAGGGATAGATCGGAACCGCTCGATTCCCGTTTACGTGGCTTCTTCTTCCCGCTTTTTTACTGTTGAGCGTCTTTTTCGCGTTTCAACTTATTTCTTCCTCTGCGTCGTGCCTTTTTTATAACCGGTTGACAGGGAGCGGCATTTTCATCTTTCACAGCCTGTTGGAGGAGGCGTTGCATTTTGGCTTTCTCGTAGATGGCCATTTCGCGGTTATGATCGTCTCGGACTTTTTGACCAGCTTCCCTTATAAGCTTGTCCATTTGTTCTTCGAACGACGGACTGGGCACTTTTGCATCAGGAACTTTTACTGGTTCAAGATTAGCGTTCTCCCATTGAGCATCCGCTTCTTCATCGAAGTCATGCACGACGTAACAATCACGAAGTAACTTTCGTTTCTTGGATCGAATGTATCCAAGCCCGATTGTTTCCATCCTTCCACTAGACAACTTGTGCTGAGTCCCGGGGACGTTCCAGACCCTGTCATAGAATTTGGCTTTTCGAGCGGTCTGTTTGAAGGATATCCCCTGGCGCTTCAACAGCCTTTTCAAGCCTTCTGTATAATATCTGGGGAGACGGATGGGCTGAAGCCTGTCAAGCGTAGGATCCATACCGTGCCAGATTTCTTTCTCCACTTTGGTTTCTTCAGAGCGGTAGAATAGAATTGCCTTTTTGCCTTCTCGTCTGGGAGGGACATAGAACGTCCGCAGTTCCTCTACACTGTAGATATCGAGTGCATCCAGTTCTTTATGGTGTTTAGGTGGCACCATGGCGACTTACAAACTTCGCTCTTAGTCAGCGGGCATTTGTATTGAAGGCCGAGCAGGGAATACAGCATGGACCTCATCTTCCGAGTCACTACCAAAGATCAACGTAGGAGCAGATGGTCCCGACTTGTTGCATTGGGGCGGATCCGAATAAACTATCTCCTCTTCCTCCTCGGTATCACTGCCGAAAACAGGGATGGTGGCGTTAGCCTTGTTCTCCGGCTTGTGACACCTCTCCATGTTTTCGAAATCCGGTAAGAAGTATTTGGCATCTTCATATTTGCGGACCTCGTTCACAGAGAACGGGTTCAGTTCTCCCGTTACGGTATACTCAAGACCATTCTTAAAATATTTCATACACTGATGCTGTGTAGAAGGGATGATATTATACTCGTGCAACCATGGTCGGCCGAGTAGGGCATTGTAGCATGTCTTGGCGTCTATGACGTGGAATTTAATGTCCATGACGAGCAGCCCAAAGCGCAGCGTCAGTATCACAGACCCAAGAGTTCTTGATGATTGAGAGTCGAACCCGGAGATGGTGATCTTATCCCGAGCAAGGTGCTGGACGCTCATGCAGATTTCTTTTAACACCCGTACGTTGAGGAGATTAACGGAGGATCTATTGTCGACCAGGATTTTGCCTATCTTTATATCATGGCAGTATCCTGAGACATAGAGGGGGCGATTGTGTTCGCACGTCCCAAGGAGAAGGTCTTCATCGCCAAAAGTGATATCGGCCGTGTGCACTTCCTCCAATTCATCCTTCATCTTTTCTTCGGCCAGGAAAACTTGGAATTGTTCCGGCTCCTGTAGTGCCTTGATTAATGAATCTCTCGCTTCTTTTGATAGTAAAAAGGCGTCAAGAATGCTGAGCTGCGAGGGTAGCTTCCTCAAGTGTGCCAGAGCGTTATAGTCCACTTTATTTTTCTTTGGCGGGTCCTTGGCAGTTAGCACTTCCATGACTTGGTCATCTAAGGTGATATCCTCAGAGACCTTTTCTTTCCCTTCATCTTTTTTATTTGAGGGTCTGAGATTCTTTTCGGGCAGCGTCTGATTACGCAGCCGGATATTTTCACTGACCTTCGGCTCTTCTTCTTTCACCGAGGTGGACTCTTTAAAGAGGGGGCTAAGAGCCAGCTCCTCGTCGGAATCGCTCCCGAATGTAAGCACTTGTGATCCCCTGGTGTTAACCACGCGACAATCGCCAGTAGTTCTGTTAAGCCCTTCGGTTGTATTTTTCCGCTCCCGACGAGTTTTGCGCTTCTCCCGCTTAAAATGTTGTCGGTGAGCAACATACCCTAGCCACCATCCATCGAAAGCTTTGCACTCTTCGGTGGGGTGCGAAGTCTTCCGATGATACAAGCAGTAGGAGGGGTGCATTTCCACTTTACCAGTAATGCTTCCTTCAGAGGATGGTAGCTTCATGCCCATTGATATGGCCTTAGCAAACCTTTTCCTCGTCTTGAATTTTCTTTTATCCGCCGTGGATGTATTTTGCTCCAGCGGGAGTGTCTCAACTCTTTCGTCAAGTCTCCGACGCTTAGCCCTTTCAAATATGGTTGTCTCGCGTTCCCGATCAGCTTTACTTTTCAACAGAGCTTCGTTGAGGAATGCGTCAATTACTTCATCCGATGGCCCCAGAATTTTTGGTTCAGGATCTGCCCCCAGCTTTTCAGTGCAAGGAGTCTCCTCATCGTCTGTAAACGAATGGGAAATCACATGACAGCTCGCTATGTATTCTTCAGGTTCATCCGACGAACTTTCTCCCTCATCTTCCTCTTGAAAGACGTGGTTGAGAAACTCTTGGAGTGTAATGGGAGTCCGTGCTTTCTAGTTGTATTCCTCCAGCGCGTCAATTTATTTTTGTAAGTCTGTGCGCTTGTCACCAGGCTTCACGGGCTTCTTGGATTTCTTCTTCTTCTTCTTCGAAGATTTTGACGGCTGGTTGTGAGCGCTTGGGCTACCACCATCGGTCTTTGGAGTTGGACGCGGCTTCAACACTCCCTCAATGACCTGCGGTTCCAACAGGTTCTTCCACCTGATTGCTGGGCATGTTTGAAGATCGTTCAGCATTCTCTTTGTCTTGGCTGATAGCACAACCTCCCATGGGGCTTCTTCAACGAGAGAGCACGTTGCCCCCGGCGTATTCATCCTTTTAGAGGCGTGAGGCTGCGGCAGATTCACCTTCCATCTGTCAGACAACGCGAACTTGCCATGTTGGTACTGGTCTTCAATCCAATTTTTGAAGACGTAGCAATCTTCGATCGGATGACCCAGTACTCGGTGATAGGGACAGTAGTTGGGCTCATTGACATCATTTGGTTGCGACAGACGTTTTGGATCCGGCAGATTTATGAGTCGGTTGCGCAACGCCGGCTCGAATAATCTTCTCATTTTATCTCGGGGAAACGAGTAAGGACGTCCTAACCTCTCCTCAAGGGGTACGTGCGGACGCATATTATTTTGACGGACGACCGGCTTCGAGTTGCTCGGCTGTTGTTGAGTATTAGCGACAACAATCGCTTTCCCCTTCCCTTTCTCATTTCGGGAGTCCGGCTTCGGAAGAGAGGATTTATGGCCCATCTGATCCATTTGCGCTAGCTTGTCGATTAGGGCCTGGAAGGTAGTCGGTTTGAAGAACATCATGAATTGGGATATGGTCGCCTCCGGATCGAGGGTTCCTACAAACATACCCACTGCCGGTGCCTCTTCAATGCGTTGCTCGCATTTTGACCATAAGTTCCGCCACCGTATAGCATATTGGACCCATGTCTCGCCCGGCTTCACCCTTGCATTAATCAATGCCGTCATCGGGGTGCGTTCGCTGGCGCTTGCAAAACGCTGGGTAAACAGCAGCTCCATCTCCGCGAAGGTCTTGATAGAGTCGTTTGGGAGCTCAGAGTACCACTCGAACGCTGTATCTGACAAGCTACCCACGAACTGGCAAAGCAACAATTTATCATCACCGCCGGTGTTGCCGCAGAGCGCCCTGAACTGGGCAACATGCTGGTGGGGATTGCCCGTCCCCTTATAGACGTGGAATTTGGGTATTGTATAGCCCGGCGGGTACTTTATCTGATCATACCAGCTCGGATATGGTCGTCCTGTTTTTACGACCTGACCGGCTGCCTCAGTCGCATGATGAACCCGTATTTGTTGGGCTATATACTCGTCCAAGTCAGCTTTGGAGATTGTATCCTCCTTGGCTGTTGACAGAGCCGGTGGAGGATTTGACGTTTCTCCCCTGTCGTCTTCAAGGACGATTGGGGGATCTTCAGCTGGAGGATCTTGTTGGATCATCATCCCCACCATGTCTTGGAACAGGAGGGCCATACGCTTTATGTTGGCTGATTGTTCAGCAGCCTCTTTATCTTTCTTCTCTAATATCCGACGAAGGAATTCAGCGTCAGTTTCTTGCTCCTGGCGTTCATCCGAGGACGCTTCGGGGCTTTCTGCTGGAGCTTTTGCTGTTGCTCCTGAGCTTTGGTCACTGACCGTGTAAGCGGTCGATGACCTGTAGATGCACGGCTGTCCTCTTTACCAGACGCCATGTATACGGTATGAACCACCATGCCCCCAGACCTAGGGCGTTTTGGCTCGCTGTCCTTGGCATTTGCCACGGGCGTGGGAAT
Organism: Agapanthus africanus; assembly: GCA_030015575.1. Taxonomy (NCBI): domain Eukaryota; kingdom Viridiplantae; phylum Streptophyta; class Magnoliopsida; order Asparagales; family Amaryllidaceae; genus Agapanthus; species Agapanthus africanus. The sequence continues at coordinate 682,398,493 of CM057337.1, forward strand.
TTTCTCTGGCCTCCTTCTCTTATGGGCCATTGAAGTTGAGGGGGCCGTTGTAGCAGGCACCCTGGTGGTGGCCGTCCTTTGCTGTTTGTTCGGACGGTTCTTTTCTTCTTGCACTTTTTCCCTTTTCTGTTGGCGAAAGTGATTTTGGTCGATTACCGAGTCCTGAACTCTCCGCCAGACCTTATAAATCCTGGAGGACAGCCGTTGAGGGGGCTACTCCAGCTTCGTTTCCGGAACTCTCTTCGCAGGTGGAGGAGATCTTTTCAGCATAGCAGTTGGAGAGTTCTTTCGTACCCTCCTAAGTGGTTCAAAGCTGTTCCCAGTTGGAACAGCAGCATCAACTTCCACCATTGGAGCGGGTGGAGTTAGCCCCAAGGGGGAGTTGCCTCCAGCCTTTCTTACTCGCCGCCAGTGGCGACGTCGAGCATGACGAGCCGTTGGGACTGGCTCGGCGATAGGGACAGCTTCATCTTGCCCCCTGTCCAAATGAGGCGCTGCTGGTGCCAGCCTCATAAAGATGGAGGTCGTCCTCTGAGTGGCAATATTCAATCTGTCAAAGACAGATCCTCGAGCAGGGGTAGGAGCAGGAGCCGGAATAGTCGGCCTTGAAAAGACTGACTCCTTGACAGGAGAGACCGCTTTGGCGACTTCGGGAGCAGCCGTCTTCTTTGGGATGGCCTTCTTAGGTATCGTAGGCTTTTTGGCAGGCGCTTTGGAGTTCAGACTCAGTTTGGTGAAGACCGAGGGGTTGGACAACCCGTTGAGAGAGGCCGTGGGAGTAGCAAGTCGATCGAAGACCGACTTCTTTGAAGCTTCCGGTACGGGCACAGGGATGGGGAAGCTTGTTGGAGGGATCATGGTCCAGAAAAACAGGCCGGTGGTGGCCTGAGTCACTTTCTCCACGGGCATAATAAGGACGGAGGCCGCTTGAGGCCCATATGCTATACCTCCAGGTGAGATGGAGCATCGGTTGCATTGGCACTTCGAGCAGTTTGAGCAATTTGAGGCCATTGATGCTTGATTTCTGCGCCAGGCAAAAGATCAAATCTCAGTAACTTGCAACCCAAAGGCAACCATTAACAAACCGCGATTCGTTCGTGAAGACGATACACGAAGTGTGGAGTGGAAAGAGGAAAAGGTCCTACCGGGCGTGCCAAAATCTGTTCCCCTCCGAAAGACGGCGCGACACCTGAGAGACGTCTTGCCTGAGATTCGGGACAGATGCTATTTAGTTTTATCCGTCCACCTCTCCGAAGATACCAAGTTGATTTATGGCACCGTGTATCGGAGGTTTAGACGGATGCGGCCGATGTAGCAGACTTCGTCAGATTCCCCCTCGTTGAGGGGTTTTTGATTGTGGGGACGCTCTTCCCTGCAGGCGCAAGCACCTGCAGTTAATTACGCTACCGCATCGCGGTAACAATTTTCTCCTTCTCCAGAATTTCACTTCGTGTCGTGTGTGTTTGTTTTGTTTGTGGATGCCCGTGGATTGTATATGGAGACTAAGTTATACCGTCTCCCGTAGGAGGTGGATTAGTCCAAATCCGTATTTTCTTAGATTTGGGTTTGGGGTTTTAGTTTAAGGATACGTTAGCCATATTGAGGCTAAGATCAACTTAAACGTTTGTTAAGGATACGTTAGTCTAATTTCCAGACTAAGATCAACTTAACGGGATCGTTTAGATCCGACAAAAGAGCATTTGGCTCTATTGTTCCAGTTTAGGGATATAGTGGTCCATTTCCAGTTTAGGGACATGGTGGTCCATCATTCCTATTTGGGGACGAACATTAGTTTAAAGACATTTCGGTCCAACATTCCCATTTAAGGACGAATATTAGTTTAAGGACGTTTCGGTCCACGAGTTTAAGGACCCCGTAGTCCATATCGATGTGTGGTTGTCGGGACCCGTCACCTCTCCGACGTCGTTGAAGGATTACAACGATAGGGGTCAGAGGAGTTCAGAGATGTACTCTTGAACCGAATGCAAATTGATTTAGGAGAGCAGCCGTGCTCAGTCAATTTAATTTAAGGACTTACGGCCATAATTGTGCTAAGTCCAGTTGAGAAATGTTCAACATTTTATTTGCATTTGGCCTATTAGGCCTTTACTAGGGTTCTGCCCCTGTTTAAGAATGCATAGCATTTTGTTTTGTTTTGGGCTCTGCCCTTTTATAAATGATGCAAAGCATCTGCTTTGTTTGGGCTCTGCCCTTTTAATGCATTGCATTTTATTTTGTTTGGGCTCTGCCCTTTTATAAATGATGCAGAGCATCTGCTTGTTTGGGCTCTGCCCTTTTAATGCATTGCGTTTTATTTTGGCCTGCTAGGCCTTTTTGATTTGGGCCTGGCCCTTCAGTAAACAATGCAGTGCATTTGTCAGGCGCTTCGCGCCAATCATTGAGCGCAAGCGCTTGTGGTGGTGACACGTGTCGCGCAAGCGCAGTACGCTGTGCCAGTGCGCTGCGCTTGCGATGCTGACACGTGGCGTGCTCTGGTGAGTTGCGCCAATTTCAGAGAGCAATGCTCTATCTTAAAAGCGCATAGCGCAAGTGGTCCTGGTGCTGACACGTGGCGCTCTCTGGTGGCTTGCGCCAACCCAGGAGCGCAACAGTGCAGTTTTGCAAGTGCAAGGCACTGTTTCAATAACTTGATCCAATTTTGGATTCAAGAATAAAAAGTGCAAGGCACTGTTATTATTATTTTTTTTTATTGAAGATCATTGATCTTTTTCTTAGATCAGTGATCTATTCAGAAGAAATTCTTCTATTTTATAAAGGTTTTTACCTTTTTCTTGAATTTTCTTCAAAGTTCTCTCTATTTTGAAGTTCTTGATCTCTCACAATGTTGATGATCTCTTTTGAATTGGGGTCTAGGGGCCTTTATATAGTGCCCATTAATTAGTTAAATTTGTTAAAAAGATCTTCCTCTGAGTGATTTGGGGAATTTTCCCCACCGTTGGATCTTTGATCCAAGGGCTTCTGTTTTACAGAAGACAATCTTCTTGTTTTAACAAGAACAGAAATATCTTACTGGAATTTTATTCTGTTTGGCGCAAATGCCCCAGCGCTTGACACGTGTCATGCAGCGCACAGCGCAGCGCAACTGCGCTTGCGCAACTGCGCTGACACGTGCCGCTTGCGCAACTGCGCTGACACGTGTCGCGCAGCGCAGCGCTTGCGCAACTGAAGCGTTGCTTCCTTTAATTTTTGTTTTTACTGGCGCACTGCCTTGTGCGCTTCGCTGACGTATCAGCTTTTGACACGTGGCGCGTTGCACGCGGCGCAAGGAATCTGAATCGTTGCTTCACCCTTTAAATTTTTGAAATTCAAACAGAGCTTTGCTCTGAAAGGGAGATTTTCTCCTTTATTATTATTATTATTTATTATTTATTATTTATTCATTTATTTTTTATTTTTTTCTTTTATTGTTGTTATTTTATACGGAGCGGGTTTTTAGCCAAAATTTTTGGCGGGAACAGACAGGTTTTTAAGAAAACCTTTTGCGTAATGAACTTGATATCGTTGCAGAATCGAGTGATTTTGAAAAGGAGTGTTTTTGAGGTTTTTATTAGTTTCGCTAAAGAGGTCACTCCCGGTGAAGGGATCTCGGCTCTTTTCTCATCGAATGAGGTGCTGGATATTCTACAAGGAATACCGCTATGCAAAGCAAAAAACCTAAAATGCAATCAATAACAAAACCGAGTGGGTTGTAGTATCTGCTTGTTTCGCTAAAGAGGTCACTTCTGGTGAAGGGATCTCAGCTCTTTCCTCATCGAATGAGATGCTGGATATTCTAAAAGGAATACCGCTATGCAAAGCAAAAACAAGAGCTACCTTTTTAGAAAATTTGATTCCACAACATCTTATAGGTTTCTTTCTTTTTCATTAATCTCATTAATGAAGTCCCATCAATTATGCTTTCTAAGCATTATAGAAGAAACGAAAATACAACGTACGTTTATGCCATTCGCATTCGCCACAGTGTCCCGTTATGCACCATTGGGTTACTTAACTAACGGCATAGCGGGTCGAGACTAGCGCGGGTGCAAAACATAAGCAACGTTTATTATATATCATATATATAATAATAAAGCATTCGTCTCACACATATAAAGTGATCACATCACAGAATATCAGCAGCAGAAATCAACATATGAAATATTGGATATATTAGGAGGTCCGTGTTTTATATTAAGCCTGTAAAAAAACACGGATTCCACAGTCGCGATGAATAGACAAACCCACATCCCTAGACCCCTACGGGAGCGGCAAGAAACCTTACCAATTCTAGAGTTAGGACACCCGGACTCGACTCCTCAAGATGGTCTCCCACTGGACTCTAGAACCCGGTTACTTGTGCTCCCCATCTTGGGTCTATCCTAATGTGGAAAAGTAAATAATATAGATCAATGGTGACATCATCCTAAACCCGGAAGTGCCCCAATAAAAGAATATTACATACATAATTTTTACATGAATGAAAATGAAAAACTCTCATCTCACATAGAAAAAACCCGGCTATTCAAATCACGACGATCCAATATAACATATCCCAGTAACATATAACATCACATGTCATCAACGTAAGTAAATATGTGTATCTCAATTATCGTTTACATATAGTAAAGAAACCGGCGATACACCACATATTACACTTATGGTCGCAGAAAAGAAAATGTCAAACTACAACATTTGGAATCCACAACCTCCTTAGACATCATAAACCCGAAATATCACATACTTCGGATTTCATGCCTAACCAAATAAATTCCAAATATTGTATCACATTCCACAAATAGCTAGACAATGTTAAACATTCCGATCGAATCGACAAACACCTAAAATTTCCCAAAGAGCTCAACACTTGAGCACGGTTTAAAAATACTCATAACATGCCACAGTACCTATGGACTAACCGTAGAAGGGCCAACCCTTACCTCACCTATGGTGCCGCGGAACTACCGCAAACCCTAGGGTTTGGTGGCAGTTCTGACGGTCATAGAATCGAGTTAGGGTTTCATTCTTCTAGAGGGTCCATAGAATTACTTGCATGATTTTTTATTGTTCTTTAACTTGGAAAAATCAAACTTTTGGAAAATTTCCAGTAAGAGAGAAAATGGGTTATTGATATCCGTTTGAACTTTTTAACGCCGTCTAAAAAACCCAAAACGATGTTAGAATTACGACTATGAAACACTCCGAATTGCCTTTACAGAAATTTAACATCGCATGCAATTTCAGTAAAAACAAGCAACACCTGAAACACCAAAACCCAGAGACTGAAACACCACAAAAAATTGAAGCCAGGATCCTACTAAAAAACCGATGGGGCCGGTTTTTCTGAGCATGTGGCCGACCAAATTCTGGCGAGGAGGGCTCAGGTTTCTGTGGTGTTCATGTTACATCTCATGTGACATTCTGCACTTGCTTAAAAAAATTTGAACACTTTTAAAATTCGACAGAAACTAGATTTTTAGTTTCAATGTTTTGGGGTTGTTTCGGTTTCATAATTCAATAAATATCGTCTAATTCTCTAGCTTGGCTATGATAACACTATAGGGATGCCTAGCACGACAGCAAGATTTCGGGAGGTATCGTCCATGCCATTTTCAAAAATTGCCATGCTAAACAATCCTAACCCTAGAATCTTAACTAAAGAATTAGACAATACAATCATGTAAACAACTTTACATCTAAGTGAACATGGAATACAACTTTTGTAGACCTGTCCTTCACTTCAATAGCTCTGTGTAGTAGTCTCTTCGCTCTAAGTAGTGATCTTCCAGACTCTAGAATGACTCCACAAGATGAAAGGAACAAGCTTGCACGAATTCTTTAAGGCCGAAGATGATCTACGTCGAGGAGACACCAACTGTTAGTGTATATGCCCTAGGGGCCATTATTGTATCATACTAGTTTGTATATTACTTAATGAAAGCTTGGGATATTCACATGTATATAACAGTCTTGCTAAACATGGTAGTATGCTACTTGGTTTTTCTATCTTAATATGTGAGTATACGTATTGATAGAGCTCTTAGGATCTTGCTTGACTACCGGCGTTGTGATGGCAGTCACACAAGTGGGGGCTGGGTAGTCTACAAGCACATCCTTATTCAAGTCCCTAGTCGTAGGATTATCGAGACAGGGCATCGATACTCCGGAGTAGACTAGTGTGTACGCTTCTCATCCCAGTTGGGGAGATGGTCTGTCCAACAGCCTTCAGTACGTCGTACTGGAGATAGTATGCAGGTGCTCGTTGGGTTACGGGTACACCGGACAGGACTCACAGGGAACTGTTGGATGGTTTTATACCAGTCGTTAGTGAACAGTTCCCAGGTGACATGAGTACAGCATAGTCCGCAGACTTGACACTGCTACTTCGCCTCGAGTGTGTCCCACTGTTCTTAGATTGCTACCCTACCACGGCTCAAAGGAGTCGTGCAAACAGGTAGCAGTTGGGTGCAGTCCCGAGCACTTGGAGGTAGTGGCGGTTAGACAGGATTCGTCTCTCCCGGTATTGGGGGTTGATATCGCGCTGTGTCAGAGAGCCATTACGCAAAGTCCCTGGCCAGGGTAAGCGAGATTTGCTGGTAGGTTCCAGTAGTTTCTCAGGGTGTAATGGGCTTTGCTCCGACACGACTTATACCGCTGTTAGGGGACTGACGCTTGCCGCCCCCTAGGCCCGATATGCGATAGTCTTAGACGAACGGACCGGACTGTACGGAGATTGTCACATCAGACTCAGTAGGAGTTCGGATAGGTTTCCTCATCGGCCTTCTTTATCGACATCTACCTGGGGACCGTTACGTACAGCTAGTGCCGCTTGCGGTCTGTGGTTAAACCCACTGCCAGCGTAGTAGTCGAGTCTCAGAGTCCCACACAGAGAGTTTCCCTACTCCAGGCGAAACGATATAGAGGTCGTATGGTTTTACGACAAGGGTTCGGACGCATACGTGTGTTTACGCACGTACGACTTTCGGACAGTTTTTACCAGTCGGCTTTGGTTTAAGCCAGTTACTGGTATCCGGTTATTGGATTTATACAGTCTAAAGTTTTTCCGTATTTTTTTCGGAAAGGAGGGACGTTCTCGTAATTGCGCGAGAAACTTCTAGAAGATGGTGACTAAGGAGGTTTAGGTGGCATATACATTGAATGAGATTAGTGAGTCATATGGATGATTCATCCATGTCATTAATGCTTCATAATTGCTTAATGACTCATGGAGATGAATCACCACAAGATATTTATCAAGCATGGTTGTAAATCATTTTCTTTTCTTTTCTTGATATTACAAAATGCTTGATATATATTATGATAACTCATTTTCTCTTCTCATTATTATCTTCACCTTCTCTCTCCTCAAGCTCTCCCTCTTCAAACCCTAATCCTCCCCTCTCATGTGTTGAGTACAAGGATTAGTTAGACTAATTAAACCATAACCCTCACTCTATATCACCTACCTTCTTTGATTAGCACTTAAAGAAAGTTAGTTGCCTCAAGTTTAGAGGCTAAGCTTGGAGTAAAGCTCTCGGGTGGATCGTCTACTACTTCGAGAAGGCCGAGGAGGAGGTGGAGTTCGTAAAGACGAAGGACACGGTTCTTTAGGTATAATTCCTTTACATAGTAGTTGTTAACTTCTATGTTTGATGTTAGTTATCGTTTAGCTTCGATTCATGCGGTTAGTCGATGTTTAAGCAAAGAACAAGATCGTTTTTTATATTTCCGCCTCCCCGCAAGTCGTGGGGTGTTGTACATCGACTTACAGTGGTATCAGAGCCTCGCTAAACAATAAATAACTTACTTGCAAATTTGTATGAATTTCGAACGGAAAAAACGAAACCGGAAAAACTCGAAATCACAAGTTTCTGTCGATTTTTAAATGAAGTCCAAAAATTTTTCAGGGATGTCCAGAAAGCTTGAAAAGACAGTAGAAGAACACCCAAGAAAATTGGGCCCCTGAATCGCCTAAAGAGCCGCGGAACCGCGGCAGATACCACCTATCCACCGTGATTCCGCCGCCGAGTTGGCGATTCAGGAACCCAATTTTCCTGTGTTGCTTCTCTGTGATATTTGGTATTTTCTGGAAGTTTTTATTTTTGCTCAGGTTTCAGATTTACAGAGAAGTATTGGAGCAAAATTAAAAGTGTTTAATCGATCGAAATCATACAGTATTTGCTTGTTGGATTATATCTGTGTTTGTATAATGTGTTCGTAAACCTCCCCTAACTGCTAGTATGTCGGTTGGCAGAGGGTTGCACATTTCTGTAATGGTTTTTACTGTTTGTGGATATGAACCGTGTTGGACTGTTGTGATGTATAGCCGGGGTTATGTGATGGGTTATTATTTAATTCATTTAATGTAAATGTAATTTGTTGTAATATTATTTTGCGGGGCACATCCAGGTTGCGGTTGTAGCCACCGTTGTATTATTTCATTTTACTGTTTTTGCTCCTAGGACAGACCCAGGGTGGGGTGCACAAACTGTCGGGTGGGTAGTTTGTCGTACCCGTTGAGGTCTTGGGTGGGGTAATGGCTATTCATCACAACTGTGTAATCCGTCTTTTGTTGCAGGCTCAAAACAAACACGGATTGCTTGCAAATCCAATAAAGTTCATCTGTGATCTGGAATGCCTATTATTGCGTCTGACGAATGTACAATATCTATATATGATAGCTATTTAGACGTCACTTATATTTTACACCCGCGCTAGCCCAGCCCCCGCTCTGTCGTTAGTTAAGTAACCTAACGGGTGATAACGGGACCCCGTGGCGAATGCGGATGGCATAAGAGGACGTTGTATTTTCGTTGTTTTCTGCAATGATAGGTTAATGATGGGACGCATTATTTATAATGCAAAGAAAATAAACCAAAAGTTAATCGTTGGAACAATTTAAAAGAAACCACTCGGTTAATTTTAAAAATAGATATTTTTTAAATGCGGAGCTTTAACCACTCCTTTTAAAAGCTATCAGGTTCCTTCGGTTATATCAAGTTCACTACGTTCACGGTTTCGCCAAAACCATTCGTAGCCCTCGGTCATTTCATTTGGGTATTCAGTAGTATTCAAACTATGCATTTTGGCCAAAGTCAAGGCATAGTGTTTGGTAGCTGCTGAGTTTTCATTTGTTGCATAAAATAGATGAGTTAGTTTGGGACAGTCGTATTATCATTTGACCAAAGTCAGGGGTATATACGGATGGGTTCAAATTGACAAGATAATGACGGGTAGAACTTGACATGTGACTTATGACATTTTGACCAAAGCCAAGGTCATAAGAGCATGGGGCAAAAACTTATATCGGGAATTTCTAAAGAAACTGAAATTTGCAAAGTGATGCATACCATTTGGAGTTTGATGAATGTTGGTAGCATTCCTTCAACATTATCATACGATGATATTTGGATCCCGATCCTACTGTGAGTATATGCTACTTATCAGGAGATTCGTCACTTAACGATCAATGCTATAAACCAAGTAGGTGTCCAGAAAGGTGTCAGCGGGGTTACGCCCCCAGAGAAAAGAGGTTATTTAATTAAGGAACTTCGCGAAAGCGTTGGAAAACCTCCCTCGAAGTATCGACACTAGCCTGGCTGAACGGTTAAGCAAGAATTGTACAGAGAGAATAGTCCTGGCTAATTCTTCTTTTATGGTTTGAGGAAGGATTCGAGAAACAGTGGGAGCCATCCAGTTTAGATAAACTAAAAACCACTCTAAACTTGCAAGAGCATCATGCTAAAGAGTTTTCTTCTCTCTCTCCTAATTGCAGCGACCCTGAAAATGACTGGACTTAAGTTACTTTTAGAGAAAAATATACTGACAGGGCCAAACTATAAAGATTGGCTGCGGAATGTCAAAATGGCTTTGACCTATGACAAATTAGGGTACGTCCTCACCGCTACGGCACCTGCTGTCCCTGGTCCCAAATCCAGCAATGCGGATAAGGAAATCCGCAAAACCTGGGATTTAGATTGCGCGAAAGCCAAGTGCATCGTGCTTGCCTCGATGAACAATGAACATCAGAGGAGGCACGAGGATATGAACCTAGACGGCATATTTCTCCATAAAAAGGAATTTTATGGAGAGCAATCTCGTATAGCAAGATACGAGACCTCTAAGAACTTGTTTCGAGCGAGGTTGGCTGTCGGGTCATCAGTAGGAGAATATGTCCTAAAGATGATCGGCTATATTGAAGAGCTCGCAGACCTTGGGACGACTTTGGATAATGAGCTCTATATAGACCTTATTCTCTAGTCCCTTCCTCACACCTACGCCCAGTTTATCCTGAACTTCAACATTCAAAGAAAAGAAGTTGAACTTCCGGAACTCCTGAACATGTTAAGGAGTGCAGAGGGCACCTTGCAGAAGACAAGGGAAACACCCGCTATGTTTGTTAGCGGTACATCTTCTTCCGGGTCCAAGGCTAGGGCCAAAGGAAGGAAGAAGAAGGCCGCCACCAAACCTAGAGGAGGTGTTAGTAAGGTGGGAGGGAAGGGAAAGAAAAAGTTTGCGGTACCGGTAGTTGGCCAGGATGAGTGCTTCCATTGTCACAGGAAAGGGCACTGGAAAAAGGATTGCAAGGCGTGGAACGCCAAGAACCAGGAACCGAAGCAAGCTGTGGCTTCGACTTTAGGTGTGTTTGTAATTGAGAATTGTCTGTCGATCAACTCTACTTCCTGGGTATTGGATACCGGATCAGGATCTCATATTTGCAATTCATTGCAGGCACTGAGAAACCGTAGAGTGCTGAAGGAAGGTGATATGACCCTAAAGGTTGCTAACGGAGCTAGCGTGGGAGCTGCGTCCGTCGGGGATTATCACCTAGGATTGACGAGTGGACACATTTTGGTTTTACATAACTGTTTTTTTGTACCAAGCTTAACGTGTAATATCATATCAGTTTCCTTGTTATCAAATAAAGGTTATGATTTCACGTTTGTAAGAGATGTTGTTAACATCCACCTTAATCATGGTTTGATTGGGTCCGGTACACTAAATAACGGTATATATGTTTTAAACCAACTCCAAATTTTCAATGTCCAGAACACACTAAAAAGAAAGTCTCCAGATTTAAATAAAGCTTTCTTATGGCATTATAGACTGGGTCACATCAATGAGAGAAGGTTGACTAAGTTGCATAGAGAAGGATATTTAGACTCGTTCGAATATCAAACTTATGACACTTGTCAATCTTGTCTCAAAGGAAAGATGACAAAGACTCCATTCACTGGACAAGGAGTAAGAGCGAGCGAGCTCTTAGGACTCATACACAGCGATGTATGCGGTCCAATGTATACACATGCAAGAGGTGGTTTTTCCTATTTCATTACTTTCACGGATGATTACTCAAGATACGGATTCATTTATCTGATGAAACATAAATCCGAGGCTTTTGAGAAATTCCAAGAGTATAAGAATGAAGTAGAAAACCAAACCGGCAAAAGTATCAAGACACTTAGATCTGGTCGAGGTGGTGAATACTTGAGTGCCGAGTTCCTAGGTTACCTAAAAGAGAAAGGAATTCTCTCTCAGCTTACTCCTCCATACACTCCACAGCACAACGGTGTATCGGAGAGACGGAATCGAATCCTATTGGATATGGTACGATCCATGATGAGTAATGCTGAGTTACCGCGATCTTTTTGGGGTTATGCGCTAGAATCAGCAGCATATCTTCTGAACAGGGCTCCTACCAAGACTGTGCCTACCACTCCATATCAGATGTGGACTGGGAAGAAACCCCGTCTTCAGCATATGAAGATTTGGGGATGTCCAGCTTTTGTTAAAAAGCAGCATGTGGACAAGCTCGAGGCACGATCGGTAAAATGTATGTTTGTGGGATATCCAAAGAACTCCAAGGGATATTATTTCTATTATGCAGAGGAACAAAAGGTTTTTGTTTCTCGTAATGCCCATTTTCTAGAACATCAGTTTTTAGAAAAGGAAATAAGTGGGAGCGAAATAGAACTGGAAGAAATTCCAGAACCACAAGCTGCTACTGAAAGTTTGGTAGAACCGGAAGTTCAAGAAGAACAGGACATTCCCGCACCCCTCCGCAGGAGTAGTAGGCCGTCTCATCCGCCTGAGAGATACTACGGTTTTCTCATAGATGGGGATAGAGAGGATTGTATCATAGGTGATGATGAACCTACTGACTTCCAGCAGGCCATCCAGAGCGGCGACTCGGTACGATGGCTAGATGCAATGCGGACCGAAATGGAGTCCATGTACACCAACAAAGTATGGACTTTGGACTTTGCTCCAGATGGGGTAAAACCCATAGGATGCAAATGGATCTTCAAGAAAAAGATTGGTGTAGATGGACAGGTGGAAACCTATAAGGCTAGAGTTGGAACATCTGTTTTGATGAGACAGTCAAAGAATATGACTTTATCAAAAATCCAGATGAACCGTGTATATATAGTAAAGTTGTAGCAAGAAGTGTCGTATTCCTCGTCTTGTACGTGGATGGCATTCTATTGATAGGAAATAACATTCCTATGCTACAATCTGTCAAAGGATTCTTGTCACACAGGTTCTCCATGAAAGACCTGGGTGATGCCTCTTACATTCTGGGGATCCGGATCTATCGTGATAGATCCAAGAGGATGTTGGGACTTTCGCAGTCCAGGTATATCGACACTGTACTGAAAAGATTCAGTATGGAAGATTCTAAGCGCGGTAATCTACCGGCTTGTCACGGAATCACCCTCTCTAAAGAGATGTCTCCCAAGACTGATTTGGAAAGGGAACGCATGTCTATTATACCCTACGCTTCTGCGGTAGGCTCTATAATGTATGCGATGTTGTGCACCAGACCAGATGTAGCTTACGCACTGAGCGTGGTAAGCCGGTATCAGTTAGACCCAGGGAAGAAGCACTGGATAGCAGTAAAGAACATTCTCAAGTACCTGAGAAGGACTAAGGAGATGTTCTTGGTTTACGGCGGAAAAGACCTCAGGTTGGAGGCCTTTGCTGATTCCGGCTTCCAGAGTGATAAGGACGATTCCAAGTCCATGTCGGGTTATGTCTTTACCCTCAATGGAGGGCCGGTGTGCTGGAAGAGCTCCAAGCAGGACACCGTTGCTGACTCGACGATGGAAGCGGAGTATATAGCTGCTTGCGATGCCGTAAAAGAAGCAGTCTGGATGAAGAAGTTCCTAACAGAACTTCAGGTGGTTCCTATCATAGTTGATCCAATACCTCTGTATTGCGACAACAACGGAGCTATAGCTTTAGCAAAGGAACCAAGGTCCCATCAGAAGTCCAGACACATCTTAAGGCGGTATCACCTGATCAGGGAGATCATTGATCGTCAGGAGATCGAGGTTTGGAGAGTTGCTTCTGAAGAGAACATTGCTGATCCATTCACAAAGGCCCTACCTCAGATTCAGTTCGAGAGGCTACTCGAGATCATCGGTCTTCGATATGCCAGTGCATGGCCCTAGTGCAAGTGGGAGATTGTTAGTGTATATGCCCTAGGGGCCATTATTGTATCATACTAGTTTGTATATTACTTAATGGAAGCTTGGGATATTCACATGTATATAACAGTCTTGCTAAACATGGTAGTATGCTACTTGGTTTTTCTATCTTAATATGTGAGTATACGTATTGATAGAGCTCTTAGGATCTTACTTGACTACCGGCGTTGTGATGGCAGTCACACTAGTGGGGGCTGGGTAGTCTACAAGCACATCCTTATTCAGGTCCCTAGTCGTAGGATTATCGAGACAGGGCATCGATACTCCGGAGTAGACTAGTGTGTACGCTCCTCATCCCAGTTGGGGAGATGGTCTGTCCCACAGCCGTCAGTACGTCGTACTGGAGATAGTATGCAGGTGCTCGTTGGGTTACGGGTACACCGGACAGGACTCACAGGGAACTGTTGGGTAGTTTTATACCAGTCGTCAGTGAACAGTTCCCAGGTGACATGAGTACAGCATAGTCCGCAGACTTGACACTGCTACTTCGCCTCGAGTGTGTCCTACTGTTCTTAGATTGCTACCCTACCACGGCTCAAAGGAGTTATGCAAACAGGTAGCAGTTGGGTGCAGTCCCGAGTACTTGGAGGCAGTGGCGGTTAGACAGGATTCGTCTCTCCCGGTATTGGGGGTTGATATCGCGCTGTGTCAGAGAGCCATTACGCAAAGTCCCTGGCCAGGGCAAGCGAGATTTGCTGGTAGATTCCAGTAGTTTCTCAGGGTGTAATGGGCTTCGCTCCGACACGACTTATACCGCTGTTAAGGGACTGACGCTTGCCGCCCCCTAGGCCCGATATGCGATAGTCTTAGACGAACGGACCGGACTGTACGGAGATTGTCACATCAGACTCAGTAGGAGTTCGGATGGGTTTCCTCATCGGCCTTCTTATCGACATCTACCTGGGGACCGTTACGTACAGCTAGTGCCGCTTGCGGTCTGTGGTTAAACCCACTGCCAGCGTAGTAGTCGAGTCTCTAGAGTCCCACACAGAGAGTTTCCCTACTCCAGGCGAAACGATATAGAGGTCGTATGGTTTTACGACAAGGGTTCGGACGCATACGTGTGTTTACGCACGTACGACTTTCGGATAGTTTTTACCAGTCGGCTTTGGTTTAAGCCAGTTACTGGTATCCGGTTATTGGATTTATACAGTCTAAAGTTTTTCCGTATTTTTTGCGGAAAGGAGGGGCGTTCTCGTAATTGCGCGAGAAGCTTCTAGAAGATGGTGACTAAGGAGGTTTAGGTGGCATATACATTGAATGAGATTAGTGAGTCATATGGATGATTCATCCATGTCATTAATGCTTCATAATTGCTTAATGACTCATGGAGATGAATCACCACAAGATATTTATCAAGCATGGTTGTAAATCATTTTCTTTTCTTTTCTTGATATTACAAAATGCTTGATATATATTATGATAACTCATTTTCTCTTCTCATTATTATCTTCACCTTCTCTCTCCTCAAGCTCTCCCTCTTCAAACCCTAATCCTCCCCTCTCATGTGTTGAGTACAAGGATTAGTTAGACTAATTAAACCATAACCCTCACTCTATATCACCTACCTTCTTTGATTAGCACTTAAAGAAAGTTAGTTGCCTCAAGTTTAGAGGCTAAGCTTGGAGTAAAGCTCTCGGGTGGATCGTCTACTACTTCGAGAAGGCCGAGGAGGAGGTGGAGTTCGTAAAGACGAAGGATACGGTTCTTTAGGTATAATCCCTTTACATAGTAGTTGTTAACTTCTATGTTTGATGTTAGTTATCGTTTAGCTTCGATTCATGCGGTTAGTCGATGTTAAAGCAAAGAACAAGATCGTTTTTCATATTTCCGCCACCCCGCAAGTCGTGGGGTGTTGTACATCGACTTACACCAACCCAAGCTAATACCCTAAACTAAATGGCTAATCTAGTAGAGGATGGTGAAGTAGGATTTTTTTTCTCACTTTAGAATTAATTTTCTCATTAATTTTCTTCACCTCTCAAAACCTAGAGAGCTCACTCTTGATGAAGAAGAAGATGAAGTGATAATGTTGTGAATGAAATGAATCATGAGAGAGGGGCAACCATGGGTGAGAAATATCTCATATAACTCACGTAGAGACATAACCATGTTAGATAATGGTTAGGTTAATAAATATCTAAGGCAAAACAAAATTAGTGGACTAAGTCAATGGTTACACAAGCTTCAACCATTTGCTTAATTTCCAACTAATTATTTGATTTACATTAAATAAATAAACCCCCCATTATCATAAGCATAGTGTAAGTCTAATACACCCATGTTGCATGTATAATCAAGCATGACACAAAAAGAAAACACAATTAATATATATCACATATATATTAAGTGTGCACATGTGAGAAAAAGAAATGCACAAGTGAGCAAATATTAGTTAATGTAAATTAATATATCAAATATATAATTGTATATTAAATTATTAAATCAACACTTGATTCAATAATCCGGCTATATCACATCTAACCGACTAATATCATATGTATCAACTTATCGGATCAATACTTGATTCGATAACCCGGCTATATCATATATAACCGACCGATATCACATAACGCGAGAAAAGAATACGGTATCACATACACGTATTAATCTCGGTCCCGCACACATCACATATGTGCTCCTACTTCATTTCGCCTGAGCCAGAAAACCTCTGTGTAGGACTCTAAAGACTCGTCAATACGCCGGCAGTAGATGATGATCATATCAGTCACCCACAAACCGTCAGCGGTACTAGCTGGACGTAACGGCTACCCGGGTATTGAGCATCAGAAGATCAATAAGCAAGCCTGCTCATACTTCTGTAAAGCCTGTCAGTAACACTACCGTACAGTCCGGTCTCTTCGTCTGATATGTCGCATATCTAGTCTAGGGGTGATAAACGTCAGACCCCAGTAACAGATAAGTCGTGCCGATCTGATGCTCATAACAGGTCGAGAAACTACTGATAACACTTACCAGTAAATCTCCGTATCAGCCCTGGCCAGAGACTTCCTGTTATAGCCAATCGAGCACAGCGCAACATCAACCCCCAATACCGGGAGAGACGAATCCCCTCCTATCGCTCATTGCCTCCATGTGACTCGGGACTATACCCAAAAACCACCGTTTTGCACGTTCTCTTGAACGTGGTAAGGTGGAAATCAAAGCACGGTGGGAATCACACAAGACTCTATGACGATCTCGGGTCTACAGACTAACCTGTACCAGTGTCACCAGAGAACTGCTATCTGACAATAGGTATAATACCAACTATGAGTTATCGGCGACTCCGTTCAGTGTACCCAGTCTCCACTGAGCACCCGTATACCATCTTTGATATCAAACACCAATGGATGTGGGATCATCCATCGCCCATCATATGAGTCAAGAGGCGTATACGCTAGTCTACTCTGGAATATCGATGCCCTGTCTCGATACACCCTCGACTAGGAACAATTAAAAGATGTACTTGTGGACTATCTTGGCCCTACTAGTATAATCTCCATCGTAGTCCTGGTAGTCAAGTACACATCCTGAGGGCTTTATCAACATGTGAGAGCAAGACAGTATCACAATACAAGTTTACATGTTAAGACAAAGAGCAACCAGATAGCATACTATCATGTCGAGCAAGAAAGTCCTCTCTATATATGTCCAGGCATCCACTATAATATACATCATATGTACAATAATGGTCTCTAGGGCATACATATAAATAACAAAAGAGGTAACAACTCAAGAAATTTCTTCAAGTGATGAAAAATATCAACATCCGTCCAAAAATATTCTACACTCTTTCTCTCATTCTTATCACTTCTTATTAGAAACAAAAGATTGGGTGTGTGGGTTGTGACTCACTAGTGTGAGTCACAAGCCTACACAATACTAGAAGATGTAAGAATAAGAGAGTGTAAAGAGAAGCCGCATCACCATGATATACATATGCATACATTTATAAATAAATACAAATGCATGTATATAAACAAGTATACTAAAACCCGTATAAATACGCATACCGTATTTTTACCAAAATATGAATACCGTATTTGTAGCGAAAATTAAAAAAATACGCATATTCATATTTAGAAATAAATTCATGTATTTGTATCAAAGTACAAATACCCGTATTTATACAAATACACGTATTCGTAAAAATACCGTATTTGTGTTAAAATACAAATACCCAAAAGAAAGCAATATAATACTAGTATCAAAACTGGCTGTTTTTCAAACCTGCTAGCACTACTAAACCGTCTGATTAAAGCATGTGCATAAATACACGTGTTCAATCGAACACCCCTGCGTAAAACCATACGGAAACTACACCGTTTCGCCTGAACTGGGAAACCCTCTGTGTGGGACTCTAAAGGCTTGACAATATATTGGCAGTGGGTTTAACAACAAGCACGTCAGTGGCACTAGCTGTACATAACGGCTACCCAGGTATCTGTCGAAGGGAAGATCGACACGATAACTCGTCCGAAAACCCTACTGAGTCTATAGGTGACATTCTCCGTTCAGTCCGATCGTTCGTCTAAGAGTATCGCATATCGGGCCTAGAGGGTGGTAAACGTCAGACCTCTGATAGTGAAATAAGTCATGTCGGTGTGGAACCCAATACAACTTGAAAAACTACTGGTGTACCTACCAGTAAATCTCACTTGCCTTGGCCAGGGACTTTGTGTATTGGCCAACCGTACACAGCGCGATATCAACTCCCCATTCCGGGAGAAATGAATCCCTTATAACCCCTACTGCCTCCAAGTGCTTCGGAACTGCACCCAACTACTACCTATTTGCACGACTCATTTGAGCCATAGTAGGGTAGTAATCTAAGTACAGTGGGAACACACTCGAGACGAATAGTGATGTCAAGTCAATGGACTAACCTGTACTTATGTCACCGGGGAACCGCTAACTGACGATAGGTATAATACCAACCAGCAATTCCCAGCGAGTCCGTCCAGTGTAACTCATAACCCAATGAGCACCTATATACTATCTTTGGTACCATATACCAATGGCCGCGGGACAGGCCACCTCCCATGACGGGGATAAGAAGCGTATACATTAGTCTACTCTAGAGTATCGATATCCAGTCTTGATAATCCTACGACTAAGGACAGGTTTAAGGATGTGCTTATAGACTACCCAGCCCCCACTAGTGTGATTGTCATAACAACGCTGGTAGTCAAGCAAAGATCCTAAGGGCTCTATCAACATGTATTAGCGATACATTAAAAGAAACATATACCCATGTTAAGATAGAATCAAACCAGATAGCATATTATCATTTTGAGCAAGACTGTTATTATATATGTGTATATCACAAGCTTCTAAAATATAATATACAATCAAGTACTATACAATAATGGCCTCTAGGGCATATATCACTAACAAAGGACACACCCGAAAAGAGGATAGGACAGGAGTCGGATATTTACTACCTGAAGCACATCCTCAAGTAAAAAGATAAGGAAGCGGAAGAGATGGCCGCTAATATGAACAAAATGGCCCTCTTGATCCAAAATATAGCTGGAATGATAGTCCAATCAGTACCCCCGGTGTAATACCCGGTTTCTTATTTACATAAATTCGTTTTTAATTAAATAAAATTCCCTTTTCTCAAAGTATTTCTTTATTTTTTCTCTTCTTTTTATACCCCATCCTTTTATTTTTCTCTGATTCTTTTCTTTGGGCCAAGCCCAAAACCGATTTGCTTTTTATTTTAACAAAAATAGTTTTTGATTTTTATTAATGATGATTAATTTGGTACTAATTATTATTAATTCATATTGATTGTTATTAATTAATTAGTATTAGTTTTTATTGACTGCATTGCTTTAATTGACATTATTTTGTTTTAATTACCATTAAAATTATATTACTTGCTATTAATATTTTATTAAAGGTTATTTAGTAATTAGGATGTCATTAAAACCCTAATCCCAACCCTAAACCCTAAACCCCACTATGCCCAGCCCATCTCTCTCTCTCTCTCTCTCACTCACTTCCCTTTTCTATTTTACTCCCTTCTTTCTTTTGTTTTTGAACCCAGGCCCAACTCCCATCACCATAACCCACAACTCTCTCCTCCTTCCATCTCTCTTTTCTTCCTTCACCGATCTCACCACGACCTACTCCATGTTCACCCAACGAACCCCATAATTCTCTCGTAAGGGCTCTCTCACCCACGAGCTCTCTCTCTCTAACGTCTCTCTCTCTCTCATTTCATTATATCTCTCCACCATCTCCTCCTTTATATTTTCTTTCTCCTTTCACTTTGCCTCACCGACCATTTTGCTGCCCCCATCGCCGTTGGATCCCCGCTGTCCCCACCTGAGCGCTACCGACGGTGCTCCGTCTCCCATTGCCCTCTCCATCACCTATCGCGTGCGCCACTATCACCTATCGCCTGCGCCATCACCACCCTGCCTCTTCATCACCGTTCACCTCACCACTGACCTCCTTTCAGCGACAGGGCCTAGCACTCCCCTGCAACCACTACCATCTCCACCTTCAGTACTTCCCTCTTCCTTATCTTCCTCCATCACCCGCACCTCAGCTTTCCCTTTGCTGCAGCACCACCCTCACCATCTCTCTCTACCCCCAGCTCCTCCTACTGGCCATCGCCGACGAGCCTAACCATCGACCTCTCCTCAACAAACCTCCACCGACCCTAAGCTCCTCTCACCATCGATACCAGCCAACTCCCTTGTCTCCTCGAACCCAACTGCAACACCACTACACCAACTGCTACCTGCACCGCCACCATTCACCACCTTCACCATCGACCCCTCCTCCGGTGACCGCTAAGACAACACCACTGAGACCACCGCACCACCACTACTCCTTTCCACCAACCTCAACACCACCAACCTCCATTTCCTCTCTCTCAAACACCACACCACTATCACCCTAGCCCCTTACACTACCGCCAGAGCCCACCATCGTCTAAAACCTAACCACCTTACCTACAACACCATCTCGTCGCTGCTTCCACTGCACAGAGTATTCTTTTTCCCTAAGACAAACCCTAGCCAAGCCAAACAGTAGCCCATGTTTGCTATTGTCACCGCTGTCTACCGCACCCTCGACTAATGAGCTCTCCCCTGCTCACTGCAACCAAGATTTCTCCACCAACGCACCCTCCATAGTATCAATCGATGCCAAAATCGAGCCCCGGCATTTCGTCGAGAACTTGTATCCGTCACCAAATGCCACTGTTTCGGCCACCGTCGTCAACGCGATAAACATCGAAACGCCGGCACACGTCCATCGCAGGCCCTATCGCGCTCGAGCCTCACTATAGTCACACTTTTCTCTGTTCCATGCCATCCGTAATCGTCTCATGTGTCAAGACGATCTTTGCATCTATGTTGCTTCCAATTCAGCGATCCAAGGCAAGTGAACCCCTCTCACTTGCTTTACATGCTAAATAAAATTATATCTAGCAAATCGGTGTTTTAATTATAATATATTAACATATATGTCGTATCATGATTTATCATTGAATACATGATAGCAATTCGTTGGTAGTAACTATATTGGATGGAAAACAAGTAGGGATTATTTACTGTTTAATCAACTAGATGAAAACAATGTTCGATGGATACCCGTACATATAACCTAAATGTTCATTACATTACACGAATGAAAACCTAATTAAAAATAGCGGAACTTGAGATCGATGAACCCCTTTGCTGATAATGAATATCTTGTAGGAATTTGGTATTAAAATACCATAGTTTCGCACATGAAATGACAACTAAGATAACTGACATGAAATCTGGAATTTACTGGATATATCGCCGTATTAAATTCATAGTAAACCGTGCATAAATCTTATCCTTTCTTGCTTAGGCTCGTTAAGAAGAAGACCGAATAACCTATGAATCTCTGGAAAATGGTTACTGAATATTACTTCATTTCGATAATCAAAACTGATGACCATTACGGCTCTAGACTACAGTCTAAAGTAGTAGTTTCTGCTAATACCTATTTTTAAACACCTGCATGTCTCTGTTAAATTATTCAAATGTGCGGAGTACTATCTAGATGCGTAGAAATTGAGTTAACTTTCATGTGACACTGGTTTCACCAAATTCCATCACAGTTTGATATTTATAACATAATTTACATTGTCGACATGTCTGACTGTTTACTGCAGTAACAGTTTATACGTAATGACACTAAACAGTCCGTAATACCCTGCATATGAAGTCTATTACTGATCCGTTAGTTTCTTTAGAACCTCAACCGATAAATCTATATTTCATTGACTGTAGCAATGCCTAAATCTGAACATAACCATTTGCAAAATGCGTTCGAAGTTGGACTTCCAGTTCAGAAACTGAAATTTCAGTCGTGAACATCTGTTTTAAAACAATCGTATCTCCCTAAACATGACCCCAATTGGTATGAAAACAATTTTAATGTCTATATAATTGAGTTTACTGCTTATGAATTTTATATTGTTTTGCTTGATTCTGCACGTATGAATTACTGTGAATTTTACAATCTGAATGACACCAGCTGCCCATATTTTATTCGTATCGTATTTGGTTGCATTCTTATCATATCATGTAACTGTTATACCCTTATTGAATAGTGACCATATACATTGATATACTAGTGACTATTTTACATTACCGAGTGATAGGTGTTAGTGGTTGGATTGTGGCAAGTACGTTAGTGTAAAAGTGTGATTGAATAGTGGAAGTGACACATACTTGTACAGAATCAGTGGAACCATTTGATTATTGCATTATCAACGTCTATGGGACATATATAAGTGTAACTATAACTGGTATGAGACGGGTATGGAAGCACTTATATTAGTGTCATAGGTAATACATCAAGGACCGTTCACTTGTCTCATATACCAGTCGACACTTGATGATGGAAGCCATGTCTCCAATTCTCGTGTAGACTTGTCATGGAGTGAGTAATATTTAGATTCGTGGTTGAACCTTGATGTAGAATGCGGGGTGTTGGGGTAGTTTGAGTGTGAGTTCGATCAACGGAATCTTAAGAGTCCAATTACAGGTATATTTCGTGATTGCGTGTTGCTGTGGTACCGAGCGGGAACGGTACATATTGTTACTAGTCATGATTCTGGCCTGTGTTTCCTTGCCCCTGGGGCTTATCCTTGGTTTGGGAATACTCCTGCGGTGATCGACATTCACACTCGGACTGACGATAGGTTTAGTGATATGGACCTTGAGACTTAGAGACTGATAGGTTTAGTGACATGGACATTACATTGATTACTGATCCGATACACATGATTTACTGTTTATCTGTACTTGTTATTTTATGATCATAACATTACCTTATGCATGCTACTTCATGTTTATTATTATTGCACATATTATATACTGCTATATTGTGTCGTCCTGATGACCTGAGTATGCATGCTCAGAGTGGAAAGTGAACTTAGCCTAGATCAGGACATACCCTCTTCGAGGATATTGCGGAGATCTAGATCAGGGACGTCAGAGCTATCTTTTCTTTATCACGATCTAGTTAGTTAGATCTTTTGCTTGAATCTGTTGCACTCTAATTCGTTTAAATGTGATAGAATCAATGACTGTATATCTCGCTATCCATATTAGATTACTGCTTGCTATGTATAACTAGAATCCGAAGTGTGACTACGACAGTATCTTTCCTTGACCGTAAGAGCATGGCTAGCCTAGTCATCCATCGTATTCCATATTTTAGGTAGCGAGGCGTGACATGGTTTTGTTGGTATCAGAGCACCAGGTTTAGAATGAGATTACAGTTTCGACTGGGGCTTGAAAATTTAAGTCGCCCATTCGGTTTAGGTTGTAAACTCATTATCCTTGACTAGGATTCATATAGTATGCCATGCTACATATTTTGACTCCATCCGCTAGAATTTGGGTAACTTGGCAGAGTTATGTGGTTGTAACTATGAACTGCAGTATAGTTACAATGTGGTACTCTGCTGGAGTGACTTGGAATTCTACCTTTGATTCCATCTCGATTGAGTTTTAACCTACAACATATTCGTGTTTTGATTGTTAAATCTCTATCTCTCCTGTTAGCTTATATCATTCTCGGTCCTTCAAATCTATTTTCCATTTCTTCATCTTTGTGCATTTCATGACGATTCTATTCGTGCCTACGTTTCTTTCCAAACCCGATGCATTCTCACGTCTCTGTTTCTTCAAGATTGTCATATCACGTTCCATATCTCTAACTTCCAATCAACGTCGCGCAGTGGAAGCGTAGTGGGTCCATAACCCACAGTTGAGTTCATCGATGGTGTTAAGCCTTTAGGTCACGTTGAGCAGCCTACGACTATTCTCGATCACAAGGAGAAGGTACCAAAGAATAAGATCTTCCGTTGGTTCAGTTTCTTAGGGTGGTCATTCCCTAGGAAAGTCTACCGGGGAACATGAGGAGGATATTCATCTGCATTTTTCATATCTGTTGTTTTCGTTCTTTGAATTTCGAAAATGAAATTTTCTGTAAGGGGGTATGATATAATACCCGGCTTCTTCTTTATATAAATCTGTTTTAATTAAATAAAATTCTCTTTTCTCAAAATATTTCTTTATTTTTCTCCTCTTCTTTTTATTCCCCGTCCTTTTATTTTTCCCTCATTCTTTTCCTTGGGCCAAGCTCAAAACTGATTTCCTTTTTATTTTAACAAAAATAGTTTTTGATTTTTATTAATGCTGATTAATTTGTTATTAATTATTATTAATTCATATTGATTATTATTAATTAATTAGTATTAGTTTTTATTGACAACATTATTTTGTTTTAATTACCATTAAAATTATATTAATTGCTATTAATATTTTGTTAGTGGTTAGTTATTAATTAGGATGTCATTAAAAACCCCAATCCCCTCTAACTATTTTCTAACCTATTCTCCTAACCCTAATCCCCAGTATGCCCATCCCGTCTCTCTTTCTCTCTCACTTCCCATTTCTCTTTTACCCCCCTCTTTCTTTTGTTTTTGAGCTCAGGCCCAACTCCCATCACCATAACCCACAACTTTCTCCTCCTTCCTTCTTCCTTCTCTCTTTTCTTCCTTCACTGATTCCCCTACGACCCGCTCTACGTTCGCCCAACGACCCCCACGTTTCTCTCGTAATGGCTCCCTCACCAACGACCTCTATCTCTCTCTAACGTCTTTCTATCTTTCTCATTTCATTATATCTCTCCTCAATCACCTCCTTTTCATTTTCTCTCTCCCCTCACTTTGCCTCACGGACCATTTTGCTGCCCCCATCGCCGCTGGATCCTCGATGTTCCTACCTAAGCACCACCGCCAGTGCACCATCTCCCGTCGCCCTCACCATCACACAACACGTGTGCAACTATAACCCATCGCCTGCGCCATCACCACCTCTGCCTCCTTATCATTATTCACCGCACCGCTGACCTCCTTTCAGCGCCCCTACCGGCCTAGCACTTCCCTGTAACCACCACCATCTCCACCTTCAGTTCCTCCCTCTACCTTCTCTTCCTCCATCACCCACACCTGAGCTTTCCCCTTGCTGCAGCACCACCCTCGCCATCTCTCTCTACCCCCAGCTCCTACCATTGCCCATCGCCCATCACTGACGAGCCTAGCCGTTAACCTCTCCTCAACAAACCTTCGCCGACCCCAAGCTCTTCTCACCATCGATACCAGCAACCTCCCTTGTCTCCTCGAACCCAACTCTAACACCACTGCACCAACTGCCCCGTGCACCGCCACCATTCACCACCTTCGTCGTCGACCCCTCCTCCGGTGACCGCCACGACAACACCACTGAGACCACCGCACCACCACTGCTCCCCTCCACCAACTTCAACACCATCAACCTCCATTTCCTCTCTTTCAAACACCACACCATTATCACCATATCCCTTTGCACCACCGCCAGAGCCCACCATCGCCTGAAACCCAACCACCTTACCTACAACACTATCTCATCGCTACCTTCGCTGCACATAGCACAACCGAGTTTCCTTTTCCCCGAGCCAAACCCCAGTCAAGACAAACCGTAGCATGTGCCATGCCGTGTCGTTTCCATTGTCGCCGCCATCTACTGCACCCTCGACCGATGAGCTCTCCCCTGCTCACTGCAGCCAAGATTCTGCCACCAATGCACCCTCCACAGCATCAATCGACGCCAAAATTGAGCCCGGGAATCTCGTCGAGAACTTGTATCCGTCGCCAAATGCCGTTGTTTCGGCCACCGTTGTCAACGCGATAACCGTCGCAATGTCGACGCACGTCCATTGCAGGCCCTATCACGCTCGAGGCTTACTCTCGTCATGCCTTTCGCAGTTCCATGCCATCCATAGACTTTTCGTGTGCCGAGGCGATCTCCACATCCATGTCGCTTCCAATTAAGCGACCCAAGGCAAGTGAACCCCTCTCACTTACTTTACATGCTAAATAAAACTATATCTAGAAAATTGGTGTTTTAATTATAATATATTAACATATATGCCGTATCATGATTTATCATCGAATACAAGATAGTGATTCGTTCATAGTAACTATATTGGATGGAAAATAAGTAGGGATTATTTATTGTTTAATCAACTAGATGAAAATAATGTTCGATGGATACCCGTACATATAACCTAAATGTTTGTTATGTTACACAAATGAAAACCTAATTAAAAATGGTGAAACTTGAGATCGATGAACCCCTTTGCTGATAATGAATATCATGTAGGAATTTGGTATTAAAATACCATAGTTTCGCACATGAAATGACTGCCCCGATAACCGACACGAAATCTGGGATTTACTGCATATATCGCCGTATTAAATTTGTATTAAATCGTACATAAATCGTATAGTGGCGTTCTTAGACTCTTTACGAATCAGACTAAATAATTTATGAATCTATGAAAAAGGTTACTGAAAATTACTTCGCTTTGATAATGAAAACTGATGAGCATTATGGATCTGGACTGTAGTCCAGAGCAGTAATCTCTACTAATACCTGTTTTTAAACACCTACATGTCTCTGTTCAATTATGAAAATGTGTGGAGTCCTGTATAGATGCGTAGAAAATTGAGTTAACTTTTATATGACACTGGTTTCACCAAATTCTATCACAATTTGATATTTATAACATAATTTACATTGTCGACATGTCTGGCTGTTTACTGCAGTAACAGTTTATACGTAGTGACGCTAAACAGTCCATAACTCTTTGCATATGATGGATATTACTGATCCGTCGGTTGAGTTAGAACCTTAACTGATAAATATATATTTCATTGAACTGTATAGATGCCTAAATCTGAACATAACCATTTTTAAAATGCGTTCGAAGTTGGACTTCCGGTTCAGAAACTTGAATTCCAGCCATGAACATCCATTTGAAACAATCATATCTCCCTAACCAGTACCCCGATTGGTATGAAACAAATTTTAATGTCTAGATAATTGAGTTTAATGCTTTTGTATTGTTTTGCTTGATTCTACAAGTATGAATTATTGTGAATTTTACAATCTGAATGACACCAGCTTCCCATATTTTATTCGTATCGTATTTGGTTGCGTTTTTATCATATCATGTAACTGTTATACTCTCATTGAATAATGACCATACACATTGATATCCTATTGACTGTTTTACATTACCGAGTGATAAGTGTTAGTGATTGGATTGTGGCAAGTACGTTAGTGTAAAAGCGTGATTGAATAGTAGAAGTGACACGTACTTATACACAATCAGCGGAACTATTTAGTTAATGCATTATCGACATCTATGGGACATATAAAAGTGTAACCATAACTGGTATGGGATGGGTATGGAAGCACTTATATTAGTGTCATAAATAAGATATCGAGAACTGTTCACTTGTCTCATATACCAGTCGAGACAAGATGATGGAGGCCCTGTCTCCAATTCTCGTGTAGACTTGTCATGGAGCGAGTAGTATTTAGATTCATGGTCGGACCATGATATAGACCGCGGGGTGTTGGGTTAGTTTGAGAGTGAGTTCGATCAAAGGAATCTTAAGAGTCCCATTACCGGTATATTTCGTGATTGCGTGTTGCTGTGGTACCGAGCTGGAACGGTACCACCGAGCTAGAACGGTACATATTGTTACTGATCCTGATTCGGGCATGTGTTTCCTTGACCCTGAGCCTTACCCTTAAGTTGGGAATACTCTTGCGCTGGTTGACGCTCACACTCAGACTGATGATAGGTTTAGTGATATAGACATTGAGACTTAGAGACTGATAGCTTTAGTGACATAGACATTGCATTGATTATTGTTCTGATACACATGATTTACTATTTATATGTACCTGTTATTTCATGCTCATGACATTACCTTATGCAAGCTACTTCATGTTTATTATTATTTCGCATATTATATACTACTATATTGTGTCGTCTTGACGACCTGAATATACATGCTTAGAGTGGAAAGTGGACTTAGCCCGGATCAGGACCTGCCCTCTTCGAGGATACTGCGAAGATCTAGATCACAGAAGTCAAATCTATCTTTCCTTTATCATGATCTAGTTAGTTACATCTTTTGCTTGTATCTGTTGCACTCTGATTCGTTTAAATGTAATAGACTTAATGACTGTTTATTTCGTTATTTGTGTTAGATTACTGCTTACCATGTAGTGCTAGAAGACGAAGTGTGATTACGGCAGGATCTTTCATTGACCGTAGGAGTATGGTTGACCTAGTCACCCCTCGTATTCCGTATTTTGGAAAGCAAGGCGTGACACCCGGCAAATGACCCCTGGTAGTCAATCTTGATATTAAGGGTAACACGTCAAATCCTCTGCAAGCCCAATCAACGGATAAAGAGGAAATGATCTCCAAAGTAAAAATGGACGAATATATAGCCCGGAAGATTAATGCTCACTATGACAGCGAAGCTGTAAATAAGCTGGTCAAGACCGGCCAACAGTATCCAGCATGGTACAACCGGAGACAATACCTTTCAGGATACACATTTCTAACGTTCCACATATACAAAGGGACCGGGAATCCTCTCCAACACATAGCCCAGTTTACATCCATGTGCGTCAACACTGGAGGAGATGACATACTACTTCTTCGTCGATTCGTCAGTAGTCTGTCAGGCACTGCTTTCGAATGGTATTCAGAGCTTCCGAATGACTCCATGAAGACCTTTGATGAAATGGAAATGTTATTTTGCCAAAAATTCGCCAGTGCAAGTAAACGCACTAACATGATGGTATTGATCAATGAAAAGGTTAGACCAAATGAGACTTGGATTCAATATGATACCCGATGGCGAAACCTTTGGTCTAAATGCGAGCAGCGTATCGACGAAGCTCCAGCCGTCGGAATATTTGTAGCTACTATTGACCGAAATTTGCTGGTATATCCATTCATGGCTTTTTTCAAGTCTATTACCTTCTAAGAGCTTATAAAGAAATTGGCTCAATTGGGTCAGATGGGTCGATGTCGTTTCTCTTCTGATGAAGATGTATGGAATAACAAAAGCAAAGGCAACGCGCCGTCCGTCGCCAACGATCAACAACAAACGAGCGGCCCTAAAGCACATGGTCGCCAAGATAACGGTCGTGCGGGTCCCGCAAAAGATTGGAACGCGGATACTCATTCCGTATACGCAGGGGGAATCTTGTTCGCTGGCGGAGGAATCTCAAATGAGACGATCATTTCATCAAAAAATAGAAAGGATATTAAAGGACTTACAAGTGTGTCCTGCAATCAAATGGAATAGCTCTCTTGAACCAGAAATTATGGAAGGGATGTAGAAGCCATGTCCCACTCTAAAAATGGATGATAAGGGGCAAAGCCCCCAAGTCCATTCTTCTAAGGAAAAGAAGACAAACACTCCTACAAACTGCACATATTGGAGGCCGTTTATTATGGTCTCTAATATAGAATTAACGGTCTCTAATGATTCTTAGCGACCGTTCAAAAATTAAGCGGTTTGTAATACACAGTCACAGAAGCCTTAATCGTTAACACATGTATTAGCGATCGTTAATGAATGGTCGCTAAGAAAAACGATCGCCAATACTTTATTAACGACCGTTGATAACGGTCTCTAATAAGTCGCCACGTGGACAATCAAAAAATTCTTAACCGTTTCACATATCAGTGAACGGTCGCTAATGAGGGTATTAGCGACCGTTCTTGTCGCATGAATGGTCGCTAATACCCTTTTAAATTTAAAAAAAATTAAAGAAAAATCAATATCCCAATACAATAGTACACATAAATCATAATTAATATATTGCGCAACAATCGCGTTTCATATACAAACCAACATATAATCATGATACGCACACGATATAAACTCAAACAACTCAAAACAAACCAATTAACATATAAACGGTCGCTACGCATAATATTTCCAACAATATCAATTCAAACGAACAATCCAATTAACATATAAACATGATATAATCCAAACACATAAAATAAAAGTGTCTTGGTTACAAACCAATAAAGTACTATATGTCCAACGATACGAAAATCTTCAAATCACGCGCAATCCCATATCACCCAACCCATGCAACCCTGCAAATCCAAACAAATAAATAAATACACACTTAAATCATAATCTTTGAAATTAAATATCGCGCTAGCTACTACTAACACATGTATATGCGTTCTTTCAGCCTTTGCAAAGCTAATAGAAGCAGACTTGAGAGTTTAAGTCATCGGTTGCCGCAACCCTGCAAATCCAAACAAATAAATAAAAACATGAACTCAAATAATAATTTTCGAATTTAAACAACGCACTGGCTACACTAACATATATACATATGTATGTACCTCATTAAAGCCTTCCTCCGAAAAAATGTATCGTCGAAGTACCCTCCCTATGTCGGATGCGGAGGCTGAAGGTAGTACACTCCTTGTGTCGAAGGCGGAGGCTGAGTATAATACGACGGCTCCTGTTGCGGAAACAGAGGTGGATACTGCCGGCAGTACGACATACCATATGGTGGAGGATGGTAGAACGAAGTTCCCTGTGATAGACGAGGGTAGAACGACGGTCCCTGCGTTGGAGTAGGGTAATATGTCGGCTGTGACGGCCATGGACCCTGTGCTAACCACGGTTGCGAAGGCTGACCTTGTTGTTGCGTCCATTGATCACACCACGCCTCCATACTAGCTTTCCATGCCGCTTCTTCTTCCGCCCTCTTCTTTTCTGCTTCATCTCTCCTTCTGAGCTTCTCCTTTAGTTCTTCGATCTCCCGTGCCTCAGCCGATTGTTGGTGGGAGCGAGCGGTTGACGTACTTGAAGTTCCTCTAGAACTCGACCGCGAATGACCAACGGGACCACCGTAAATGGGAATACAGTAGTGTCCCCTTGAGCAAGGGAAAATTTGACCTCAACCTCCATAAGAAGAGGAGGGTCGACCGGAAATTCAGGATTTGATTCCCGATAGCGCCTCTCTGCTTCCCCCAATTCATCCATCGATAAATTAAACATTACTTATTTTTATTTCCGAAATTGACAAGTGTTTAATTTACTTAAAAGATTTTATAAATGAAATCTTACCATATGTTGAGTGGCTATACCCATCCTTTCTTCTGGCATGCCCTCTCTAACGTGCAATGCCTCTTAAGTCTCAGGAAGGCCCGGCCTTTCCCCAGCCTTTTCCTATACCAGATATTTGATTTATCTATAAGTGATGATATGTAACGATAAACTTGAAAAATCGAACATATATGTAATTAAAGATAAACTCACTAAAATAGCCCTATATTGATCAACATGAACTGATCCACTATAATATTCATCTGTGGCTTTCCCTCAGTTCTGCTTATTCTTTTTTGATTCTGCATGCATATTTAGAAGATAACATATCTCAATTTGAATTATTCTAAATTCGGTGCTCAAATCAATTAAGTATCTTTATAATTACCTTTGCCTCGGGTGTATCCCAAATAATAGAAGATAAGAAAACTGTTCCCTAGGGATGACAGACGGAAGAGCCGCAAAAAGTTCCCAGTCCTCTGTAAATTTTTCAGACTCTTTGAACTTCTTTTTCAATCTTTGACACCATCTCTTGTATATTTATGACATCTCATACCGGACATACTTCCAATGTCTGTCTATATCGTCTTCTAAGATGAAATGTCTCTATCATACAGATTAATAAGTATATTAATTAATAAATTAATACCATATAACAAGTATGCAAATAATGTATGTAGTTTGGTTAATTGAGTTATGTATTACCAAGAGGGAGCGTTAAATCCATATATAGGATTCCCAGGGGTTATCTGCGAACGTGAATCCTACATTTCAGAAGTCCGTGTTATGGACGAGAATACTAATATAACCATGGAAAAGGGTTGCCCATGTATCCAGAAATACAGGCTTCCCATTTACCCTTTCCAGATTTGCCATTTTCACTTCAAATCATATTTGGTAACTGTTCCCTCATAAAAAAAGGAAAAGAAGGAAATTCCCCACTATTCAAGTCTCACGTGTTAAACACGTGAGCGCCTATATGCATAGCATATAGGCGCTGCAGTTAAAATGACTCATGGGCTAAATAAGCCTCACGTGTTAAATACGTGAGCGCCTATATGCAAAGCATATAGGTGCTAAAATCAAAACACCTAATGGACTAAATAAGTCTCTTGTGTTAAACACGTGAGCACCTATAGGCGCTGCAATCAAAACACCTAATGGACTGAATAAGCCTCACGTGTTAAATACGTGAGCGCCTATAGGCGCTGAAATCAAACAATTGATAGGCTAAATAAGTCTCACGTGTTAAACACGTGAACACCTATATACAAAGCATATGGGCGCTGAATAAAATAAACTAAAGGCCAAACAGGCCTCACGTGTTAAACACGTGAGCGCTCATATGCAAACCATATGAGTGCTGAAAATAAAGCATGCTAAAACCCATGCTAGGGGTCACGTGTTAAATACGTGAGTTCTCCTGCTGCACTCTTTGGCAAGATAGAATTAAATTCTATTTGGGAAATATTTTCCCTGATCTTTCTGATACGGAAAGATTCTTCTCTAACAGAGAATTTTGGATTTAAAATCCAATTGTGAAAAAATATCACCAATCAAACCACCTGATAGAATTAAATTCTATATGAGAAATATTTTCTTGATCTTTCTCAAATTAGAAAGATCTTCTCTGTTAAACAGAGGACCCTTGGATCAAAAATCCAACGGTGATTATAAAATCACCCCCCGCCGATCATCTGGTAGAATAAAAAATTCTATCTTAGGAAAATATTTTCCTAATTTTTCTAAATTAACAAGATATTCATTGAAAAATATTTCTTAATCTTGTTAAACAAATAAGAAATCTTCTCTGTTAAACAGAGACCCTTTGGAGTGAAAATCCAACGGTGAATAAAATTCACCAATTAATCTTCATGATCTCTTAATGAGAGATTTTCTTAACACCCTGATTTTTTTTGCCTTCTCCTATAAATAGGAGCAAGGAGATTAAATCTATAAAGAGAGACAGAACTTCCCACAAGCTTCTGCAAAAAAAATATACATTAAGCTCCTGGAAAAAAAGAGAATTTAATTCTCAAAGAAGAAGAAGACTTGTCTCATTGAAACCCTAGATAAAAAAACACACAGAGATTATAGTGTCTCTTCTTTGCCTATCTAAGGGTTTAACCCTTCATATAAGAACTTAGTTCTTCCTCTGGTTGAGATTTGCAGAAGCAAATCTCCCTATAAGTGGAGAATTTAATTCTCATTGGGAAGATTTTGTTTTTCAGATTCAAAACATACGGGGAAAAACTAAGTTAGAAAGAAAGAACAGAAACATATGAGAATTTAATTCCTCCAAAAATTAGGGTTTAACCCTATGTCAAGAATTAATTCTTCAAAAAAAATGATGATGATCTAAGATCCTCAAAACCAAAATCTTGATGATCATCAATGGATAAAAATGTCATTAACAGGAGATCGATATCTCTAAGAAAACACAAGAATAGCTTGGTGGCTCGTTAGTGCTAAGCACTATTTTGAAGCCTCACGTGTTTCCCACGTGAGTGCTTCAAACGAACAAAAAGAACAACCAAAACTGCCTCACGTGTTTCCCCACATGAGTGCTTAAAAAGGGGAAACAAGCAAAAGAAAAGCCAAACCTACCTCACGTGATTCTCACGTGGGCGCCTAAAAAGTAAAGAAAAACTTCTTTGTCAATTAGGCAGCCACCCTAAAAGAAAGTAGTCACGTGAAATGCACGCGAGCTCTATCCAAGTGCTTAGCACTTCTGTAGAAAGAGGGAAATGAACAAATAAAGCCCAAAGCCCAGCACTCACGTGCTTCCCACGTGAGTATCATGCAGAGTGCTCAACACTCCATGATTAGTTAAAAATGACTAAAAACGCTCACATCTGAACACCTCACGTGTTTCACACGTGAGTACCACAGGACTTTAGTGCTTAGCACTAATCCAACACCCCGCGTGTTTCATACGTGAGCTCTATACGTCCTAGTGCTCAGCACTGTTGAGTAATCATGGAAACTCAATCTCAGCCCAAAATTGGCTAAGTTTCCTGAGGTCAAATTTTTTTGTTTTTAAATCAATCGAGCCCATATGCTATTGATTTCTAAGGTCTCAAATATAACCAAAAATTCTCAAGTCCATAGCAACCCCTTTTCTCTCAAATACGGGATTTGGTTTAAGGGTACATCTCTTCACACCTCTGATGCATGTCGTTGTAATTCCTCAACTCTTCAGAGAGGTGGCGGGTCCCGACGACCAACAACTTCTTTCGTTGATGCACTTCCAAACTGACGTGCATGTCTCAAATCGGATCGTGTCCCAAATTGGGCATATTCCATATCAGCATTGTTCATTCCGCCACGTAACAAATACATGTGCGCACAGGATGAATGATGGACCGAAATTTCCTTAAATAAATATTCACCTCTAAAATGGCGATAAAGGACTGAAACGTCCTTAAATTAACATTCCGTTTCAAACATAGGTGTCACGCCCCGCTTCCCAAAATACGGAATACGAGGGGTAGACAAGGCCAGCCATGCTCCTACGGTCAAGGAAATGTCCTACCGTAGTCACACTTCGGCTTCTAGTTTTTCATGGTAAACAGTAAATGATGCACAGGTAATGAGAAATGCAGTAACTGAAAGAAACAATAATATAAACTGACCTGAAGTGGAATAAACGAATGTAACTCGGAAGGGCAAGTCAAGAAGTCTGTGATGCACGTCTAGTTCTGGTCCAGGCTAAACCTTCTCCTCACACTGAGCATGCATACTCAGGTCGTCAGAGCGACACAATAGCAATATAATATATATATATATATATATATAATCACGTGACAATTCTAACAGTGGTAACAGATATGTGAAACAGTAAAATCAATGACAGTATGAATATGAATGTGCAGTAATCAATGCAGCGGAGTAGTAAAGCAGTAGAACGATATGTCACGTATGCCAACACAGTATATAAGGAATATAAATGCCAGTATCCTTATCAGTCTCTAAGTCTCACTATACAGGTCACTAAGCCTATCGTCAGTCTAAGTGTGAGAGTCAACCACTCGTGAGTGTCCTCCACCCAAGGGCAAGGGACCACGGGCCCAACATGTAACATGTATATCACGGTGTATATCACATACCCTGTAAATCTCCATATATCTCCCTAAATATATAAGCCGGCATGGGACTCCCGAGATTCTGTTGAACTCATACTTAAACTACCCCACACCCCGTGGTCTACATCAAACGCTAACCATAACCCTAAATACTAATCGATCCGTGACAAGTCTGCGTGAGAACTGGAGGCAGGAGCTCCATCAAGCACGTCCCGACTAATATCTAAGATAAATGACAGTGTCGGATGCCTTATCTATGACACCCGTGCAAGCGCTTCCATAAGTGTCCCATACCACTTATAGTCACACGTACACGCATCCCACAGACGTCGACAATGCAATAGAATACTAGGGTCACTGATTGTGTATAAGTACGTATCACTTTCACTTAAATCACGGATACACGAACACTGACGTACTTGCCACAATCATCACTAGAATCTAACACTGGGTAAATGCACGATATCACTAGGTTATCACTACAATCATATGGGTATGATATGATGCGTGAACAGTATATAAGCACGATTAAGGTGTCACAAAAACAGTATTTTATCACTTGCACGATTTATCATGAAACGTACATATATAATTTAGCGAAACGATAAACAGGTAATAATTAGTATGTTCAGTTATCTATCCATCGAATTTATTTTCAAATCAATTGGGTTTCAGGATCATTAATTATAACCATTTCATTTTAAGCGCTCGCGGCTGGAAATCAGTTTCGCAACGCATTTTAATCCCAGTTGGGATCAAATTTTAGCGACGCTACAGTTGGATGAATTCTAGAGTTTTCAGTAACGTTTTCCACGCAATAGACGGATCTTCGATTGCGTCTGTACGTCAGGAGATATACACTATTCAATACCAATATGTCGGTTCTGATTCTGCTGGAACTGTTATGTGTCCCGATCTATTAAATTACAGATTAAATATCAAACGGTAACGAAACAGAATGAAATCAATTGTGTTGTCTAGCTAACAGAGTTACCTATAATAATCAGTGGAGTTCCGCAATCTACGAGTTAAGAAGATCTCGTGGTACCCATTACGGAACAGCAAGCAACAACTGGAGTCGCTCTGGACTGCAGTCCAGAGTCGCACTCCGATCCAATTATCATCACAATTTAAGTACAGGAATACCAGGAAACCAGTATAGGGTTAAAGTTCGTCGAGTCGGCTTCGATTTGAGCCCTCGAACGCACCATTCTAGTATGTGTATGATTTATGGTGAATTTAACGGTTTTCAGGTGCAAGAAAATTCCAGTTTTACGGTTAAACTTGAGGGTAGTTGTTTTAGTCGTTAACGGTCATAATATCCAACGAAATTCACACATTAGATTCACGGCCACACGGGCCAACTTATACCAGTTAGTTCCGTCAGATTAACTGATGTTGTCCTATGAGAACAAGCATCGAACAGTTGTGTCGAATAATCTAACGGAAAAGTAAAGCATGAATTATATACGATGTCGATTTGTAATTAACAAAAGTAGCATGTAGCAAGTAGGGAACTTGCATGGACACGTCTCGGAGACGTACGGTGACGATAACGTCACGAACGCGATATGATGACCTCAAGCTTTGGGCTCGGCTAGGATGCAGTCGAGGCTCGTGGAAGTTGGGGCTCGCTGTGTATTCATGCGATGTTGTGTCTCCTTTGATGGTTACAGCGGTGCTCAGGCGATCGCCGATGGCTGCGGTTGGGAGTGAGGTGGTTGCTTGATTGAATAGGGAGAAGGAGAGAGAGATTTGGGTGAGTGAGAGAGAAACCAGAGAGAGGACAGAGTATGCAGAGAGTGAGAGAGTGAGCAGAGATGGATGGAGTGAGAGAGAGGGTGAGTACTGAGAGAGGGGGAGACAGAGAGGGGAAGTGAGGGAATAAGGAAAAAGAGAGTTAACTGAGAGAAGAGAAAACAGAGGGTGAGGGAGAGAGGAAATTAGAGAGTGAGAAAGTGAGGGAGAGAACACAGAGAGAAAGAGAGATCAAGAGAGAGGGGAGATTGGGATTGAGAGAAGTGATGGCGACGATGATGAGGGGAGTCGACGGGATGTAGGTACGTCGACGATGAGACGAGGAGCTCGCCGGCGTCGGGGCAGGGGTGGTCGAGCTCGGGTGCAGGGGCTCAGTGGAGGTGCCGGCGGCGATGGGTGCGAGGGTGGTCGGCTGCGGTGAGCGAGGGTGGAGGATGGAGGGTAGTGACGGTGGTTGAAGAAGTTCGTGGCGGTGGTGATGGAGGGAGGTGGCCGGAGGTTTTCTCGTGAGAGAGCGGAGGTTTGAGATTGAGAGGTAGAGGGGAGTTGGAGTCGAGGAGGGGTTGAGGAAGAAGGAGGAGGAGGCGTGCGTAGTGGGAGTAACGTGCGCGAGCGCGGGCGTCGGTGGAGGCGAGGAATGCGGGCGACGTGGTCGTAGGCGCGAGCGGAGGAAGCGGGAAAGGGAGCCGTTGGGGAGACGACCCTGTATATGGCGGGTCGGGTAGGGGTGAAGCGGGTGTGTGGGCGGAAGAAGTTTGGTCTGTGGGCTGGGCCGGTGAATTAAAATAAATTCCCAATAATCAAGTGTGAGGAGCCAGGCCGACAGGGTGGGCTGGGAAAAGGAAGAAGGATTTTAGTTATTAGAAGAGGGTCGGGCTGTTGGGAAGACGGGCTAAAATAGAATGAATGAATTTTAGGGAATTGATTTGAATGGGAAAGAAACGGGCTGGGAAAGTGGGCCGAAGGATTTTTAAAAGGAAAAATGAATTGAAGTGAGTGGGCCGGGGAGAGAATTGAGGGGAAGAAATTTGGAATTTGGAAATGGTTGAAGGATTTTGGTTTAAAGAGAAAATGTGATTTAAATTATGGATTTGGGTTTTAAAGGGTTTTATTGTTAATAGGAAATGGAGGTATAAATTCAATTAAAATTATAAATAATATAACTAAAATTATAAATAGAATTATAAAGTAACAAAATACAGATTTTGATATAAAAGGGACCGGGTATTACAATAGGCGATATTGGACCGAAATGTCCTTAAACTAAATATTCGCTTCAAACATGGCAACTCAATCCTAGCCCAAATTGACTAAGCTTATGTTTGTGATATCCAAACCGATCTTCATTCATATCTCATAAGTTAATCGTAGTCTCAAATATGACTGACGATTCTTAGGTCCATCATAATCTTTTCCCTCAAATACGGGATTTGGTTCAAGGGTACATCTCTTCACACCTCTGATATTTGTCGTTGTAATTCCTCAACATCTTTAGAGAGATGGCGGGTCATGACGACCAACAACTTATTTTGTTTCATGCACTTCCAAACTGACATGCACGTCTCAAATCGGATCGTGCCCCAAATTAGGCACATTCCATATCTCTATTTTTCACTTCGTCACGTAACAAATACACGTGTGTGCAAGATGAATAAATGGACCGAAATGTCCTTAAACTAATATTCGCCCCAAATACGGCGATAACGGACCGAAATGTCCTTAAACTAGCATTCGTCCCCAAAACGGGAATGTTGCACCGAAATGTCCTTAAACTAATATTTGCCTCCAAAATGGCGATAAAGGACCGAAACGTTCTTAAACTAACACCTCGCCTCAAACATGGCGATAATAGACCGCGATGTTCTTAAACTAATTGAGCCCGAATGCTCATACGTTTTGAGTCGATCTTAATCTCAAACCAGATTAACGATCCTTAAATCAACCCAAACCCAAATCTAAAAATATACGGATTTGGACAAATCCACGCCCTACGGGCGATAACAGAAACTAGTCTCCGTATACAATCCATGGGCAACCAAAATAAAACAAACATACACACGACACGAAGTGAACCTCCGGAGCAGGAGAAAGTGGTTATCGCGATGCGGTAACGTAATTAACTATATGGTCTTGCGCCTGCAGGGAAGAGCTTCCCCACAATCAAAAACCCCTCACAAATGAAGTGGAATCTGATAAAGTCTGCTACAACCACCGCATCCGTCCAAACCTCCGATATATGGTGCCATAATTCAACTTGGCATTTTCGGAGAGGTGGACGGATAAATCCAAATAGCATCTGCCCTCAGAATTCAGGCCAGACGTCCCAACTTTCTGGTCCGTCTTCCGGCGGTAAATAGATTCTGGCAGGCCCGGTGGGACCTTTTCCTCTTTCCACTCCACACTTCGTGTGTCGTGTTTCGCGAACAAAATCGTGGTTCGCTATGGTTGCCCTTGGATTCGAGGTACTACTTGGTTTCTTGTTCCTGTGCAGAAGAAGAGAATATCAATAACTTCCAGTTGCATAACTTGCAACGGCAATGTTCCCGCCAAAATTTTGGCTCACAACCTGCTCCCTTATAAAAAAAAATAAAAATAAAATGAAATAATAATAATAATAAAATGAAGGGAAAAACTCCACATGCAAAGAATGTAATAAATGCCTCAAAGCCAAGAGTTAAAATATTGTGAAGCAACGCTTCAGATGCAGCACCAAGTGCGCTGCGCCCTAAACAGTGTACCACGTGCAAAGCACGTGTGCGCTAGCTCTAGGTGCGTTACGCTCCAAGCAGCGCACCACGTGTCAAACACGGGTGCGCTAGCACAATGTGCGCTGCCTTTTAAGCAGCGCACCACGTGCAAAGCACGGGTGCGCTAGCGCTGGAACCTAAAAGCTCCCCACCGTCAGATCAAAGATCTAATAATAATGATAAATTATTAATTAATCAGAAACTAAATTCTGTTAAGGAAAGATTCCTCAAAATCTTTTCAAATAATAAAATTGTGCTCTGTAAATAATAGCACCGTTGGATCAATGATCCAATGGTAAATAAAAATTACCAAAAACAATAAATTCTGTTATGAAAAGATTTTCTCAATCTTGCTAAAAACAAGAAGATTTCCTTCTGTAAAACAGAAGCCCTAGGATTAAATATCCAACGGTGGGGAAACATCCCCAAATCAATCAAAGAAAGATCTCTTTAACCGATTTATCAAATTAATTTGCCCTATATAAAGGCCCCAAGACCTAAAGTCTGATAGAGAGAAAAACCCCTACAAACTTTGAGAAAACTCAAAGAAAGAAGAGCAAGCTCTTAGCCAAAAAAAAATCATTTCTTCAAGGTAAAGAACATGAACAATGAACAAAGCGATGAAATTATCTCATTAGAACAGAAGAATTATCTTCTTAAAAGATCATAGATCTACAAAAGACCAAGGTCATTGATTAAAAGAAAAAGATCAAAAGATCTAATCATTAAAAAATAAAAGAAGTATTTATTTCATTCACAGATCCTTGATCTACAAAGGCAGAGCCCTTTTATAAAACAAGAACTTTTGTTTTTAAATCTTGAGGCAAAGCCTCCTTTAAGAAGAACACAAATTTATTCTTTGATCTTAAATTTGATCAAATGCGCTTTGCGCTATTAGAAAGTGCCTTACACTCATGAATTGCTCTTTTGCGCTTCTTGGACCGGCGCTCAGCGCCAAAACATGCCACGTGTCAACCAAAGACACAATCTGCGCTTTGCGCTTCTGAAACAGCGCACTGTGCTCATGGACAGGCGCTCAACGCCAAGCGCGCCACGTGTCACTCACTGACGCGCCAACAAACTAGCACAACGCGCTCATAAATTAAAAGCGCAATGCGCTAATAAACTAGCGCTTAGCGCTAAGCGCGACACGTGTCCCCTTCGTGTGCGCTACCCGACAGAAGCGCAATGCGCTCTTTAACTGGCGCAAAGCGCCTGATGCGCCATGTGGCGCATTGTCAGAACACACTTTGTTCTGATGAAGACAAAAGATGTCAGAACTCTATGCTTAGCATTATTAAAAGGGCCGAGCCTGAATAAAGGCTTAACAGCCATAACAACAAAAAATGTTAAACATTTTAATTGGATTTAGCCCAACTTTGGCCATAAGTCGTTAACTTATATTGAACCGAGCATATCTGCTCACAAATATTCAACTGACCTCAGTCCCAAACTGGGCTACAGATCTTTCAACCAACTCACATCGGTTCGAGGGTACAACTCGTTACTCCTCTGATATTTGTCGTTGTAATTCTTCAACGTCTTCAGAGAGGTGACGGGTCCCGATGACCACACATTTCTACGGACTGTGGGGTCCTTAAACTCATGGACTACGATGTTCTTAAACCTCATAGACTACGATGTCTCTAAACCGGACTGTGGGGTCCTTAAACTCATGGACTACGATGTCCTTAAACCTTATAGACTACGATGTCTCTAAATCGGACTGTGGGGTCCTTAAACTCGTGGACTACGATGTCCTTAACCTTAGACTGTGGGGTCCCTTTAAACCCATGGACTATGATGTCTTTAACCTTGGACCATGCTCGGTAAGTTTTCTTCCTTCGCATTCATGTGTACACTTTTGCATTTGCATACTTATTTTTAAAACCCATAAAAATTGAAAAATTTTAAAAATTTTAAAAATTAAAAAGTTCAATTTTAGTCATATTTGACTTAAGTTTAACAAGACGGTTAACTAGCTAAGAATAACTAGATCTTAGATTTCATAAATTAAAACCCTAAAAATAACCTTTCTTAAAATTTAACGGTAGAAAGAATATGTCTTTATAGTTTATTTAGAAATAGGCAAATTTCGAGGTGACTTCTTGGGCTAAATTAAAACAAGGGAAAAGTATTGATATCTTTATTAAAATATAAGTTTGAAAAAATAATTCCTAAGCTTAAGTCTAAATTCTGAAAATATATATCCTACAAATTGCACAAACACTAACCTTGAAACTTGGAATAGTAGAAGAGACCTTGAAATGCTCTTGTCTAAAGTCCTTAGTATGAAGGAAAATAAAAATAAAATTACAAGTGTGAATAAAGAGATAAAAAAAATGAACACTGGTTTTTGTAATTACTTAAAGCTGCATTAATAGAAAAAAATATTTAGCGAGGGTGTTTCATCACCTAGTGCCTTAGACCAACTGGTTTGAGAGTCACTGCTAAAAGCCTTTGGGATTACAAGACTAGGAATTACGCTTTAATGTGCGAACACATTTTGTAATCGGTTGTTTGTACCTCAAGAAGTATTAACGGTCGCATGAACAATGTGTGAGCAAATTTCATCTAAAAATTCACCAATTGAAAAGTACTTTGGACGATGGACAAGTCTATAATAGCTTGATTTGAATTTCCAAGTGTAGGGGTGATATATACACACACGTAGGGGTATGTGATTGGGGTTTAGATAAGAAATAGGAATGAAAAATAGGACTTATATTTTTAATAGAGATGATAAAAATTCCTATGTTAAGATAGAACCCTAGAAGGAAAACTTAAAAGATGCCAAAAGCTAAGTAAATTCACAAGAATATATATAATCTTAAGCTGAATGATAAGGAAGCGTGAAAAATACGGGTGGATAATTTATGAGTCAAAGATGATAGAATTCCTTGTTGGAAAACCTAATTGGAGAATAAAAATCAATGGGCCGAATTGATAGGATTTTGTGGGTAGTATCCGCTGAAAACCCTCACGAGACAACACTCCTCTTACTAGGGACACCTAAAGGTTTAACGGCTTGTTGCACGAGCTCAGTGCAATCGCGTTTCCCTGGGAAAGTGAGGCTAGGTCTTTATCGAGAATAAAACTAGGTTTGCTCGAGGACGAGCAAAAGATAAGTTAGGGGGTATTTGTTCATATCATAATTTTGCATTATTATATTCCCCATTCTTAGTCATTTTACAAATAAACAGGTGCTTTTGACCCATGTCTGCTACATAGTTGCAGGTTACAGGTTCTCGGAATAAAAACAGTGAAAAAAAGATGAAAGACGATACAAAAGTGAGACAACGACCAATAAATGTTGGAATCTTGATCATGCCTACATGTTGAGGGACAATGAAGATCAATGAACAAGTTCACAAAGCACAAAGGCAGCGCAAGTTTCAAGACTTCGACACGAAGCAACAGTAAAAGTCCACTACATTAATCACTGTGGAGATCTGGAAGAGAACTAGAAGACATTCTGAAGAACCAAGTGAAGAAAAGCCAAGTACAAAGCAGGAGACAGAACCCTAGAATACAAGAGCCAACAAGCCCCTTTTTTGGCCGTGG
This sequence comes from Agapanthus africanus, assembly GCA_030015575.1. NCBI lineage: Eukaryota > Viridiplantae > Streptophyta > Magnoliopsida > Asparagales > Amaryllidaceae > Agapanthus > Agapanthus africanus. The sequence continues at coordinate 682,441,646 of CM057337.1, forward strand.
AACCGCGGCCAAAAATGGCACTTGGCCGCGGTTCCGCGGCCGTGCTAAGCCCGTATTGGTGGAAAAAATTTATGGCGGATGGCGTTGTTATTCTTTTTTTGTAATTTCGGGTTAATAAAAAAAATTGAAAAATCATAAAAACTGAAGAAAAAAAATATTAAAAAATTTATCATCTTGTTATTTTGTGAAGGGTATTTTCGTTTGAATTTTGCAGGACCGACGAACGAATTCAGATCTGGAAAAATCTAGAGATCAAAACAGCAAACAGTAAATCTGAACAAACAGAGGAGGACCGTAACAGACAACAGAAGAAATTTGGAGGACCGAGTCAACCGTTTGACCGTGGAACCACCGCGCTTGGACCTCATTGACCGCGCTTCCGCCGCATATTGGTGACGTCATCATTTGGAAAAAATCTCTGTAAGCATATTTTCTTCTTCTGGATCCCCTGATATCCTCTGAAATATTTTCCTGCAGGATTCTTTGCGCCAAAAATTTCTCCCCCTTCCAATAATTGATCTTGTGCAGGATTCTTTGCGCCGTGCTTAAAAAAAAATTTTGCAAGTGATTGTGTTTACTGCTTTGCATATTTTAAATCGACTTTAAGGGGCTTTTACACCAATCAGATTGGGTGGGGATTTCATTACCCTTCCTAGGACCCCAAAAATCACCTAAGGCATATTGCATTGACCATCATTTAATTAAAAAAGATTAGACTCAGCCCTAAGGACTTCATGCTCAATAGGACAGAGGAATAGTTGTAGGCATCGACTGTTGGTCCTAACCTGACTTTGTGGTGTCTAGGAAAGTGTGTCTAAGGTAAGCGGTTACTTAATTAGGCCCACTAGTTACGTAGTGAAGAACCTCCCACTTACCTGGCACTTACCTGGCCACAATTGGCGGTGAAGAGGCGGTTTGAGGTCCTACTTCTTGCCCTTTGGAATAGTTAGGAGCTGTCTAACTGACCTAGGTGACCCTAGATCTTGGTCTGATTGTGCATTTGTGGTTGATTGAACGTGTGTCTAAGCCTTTTATCGAAAATCTTTTTTGCAAAAAGCTCCACATAAAAAAAATAAAAAAAAAAAAGAAAAAAGGAAAAAAATTTACAAAAACTTGCAACTTGTCACGAAGAAATCCATGCACCCCACATTCTTTTTCTTCTCCTTCTTACATCATGGGTACCCCACCTCCCAAAACTCTTGCCGAACTTTGGTACCCTCATCCAAACATTGCTTCATAAGCGAATTGTTTTGGTCGAATTACGGACGACCCCTCCATGCCTAAAATTTCCTTGAAAGATCGAATAGAAGCGTCTAGGAGAAACAGTTCAACTCCACAATCCACTTTGTATCAACCATTTCAACCTTCACTACCTTCTTATGTTTATACTCCTTTTTCGAGTCCTATTGTAACTCCGAAACCCATGTCTATCGCTGAACATATTGAACAATCTCGTAATCGATCTTTCACTCTTTTCAATAGTTCCAGTTCTTAGGATCAACAAGTCCATTCACCTTTTTATCCAAATGTTGATCCTACTCCTGTCCAACTATTCAATTCCTACCAGTCTTACCCGACTTTCGCACCTTCCCTAGACATTGCTTCTACACAACCATTTAGGAGTTTCTAAAATCCAAGCAACTTTGAATCCTTTACTGAAACCCCTTCACAACCCATGTCTAGTCTAGAACAGTCGTTGGAAGCTTATATGGTAGCGACAAACCAAATGATGAGGAATATAGATGCGTCCATGGCCGCCCTTATACAACCTAGTGAACCGGTAGCTAGTTTCCAACTAGCTCCAAATTTTCCAATGTATGATGAGGCGGTTGGACGGAGTAAGAATTTGAGTGGTGAGAGTGAGTTATACACACTTCCAAATCAAAACTACCCATCCTCAATTGAATCTCACAACTCCGGTTTTCAAACAAGTGTCTTAAATGATCACCAGTTGAAAATAAAACTTTTAATGAGTTGTGCAACTTTGTAGAGTTTGATTTACCTGATTGTGAAGAGCCCTTTTCGAGTGAACCCAAACCTAATCCTTTCGATCTCTACACCTACAATCTAGAACCTGAATTGATAAATATCCATGCTTTTGATGAGGTGTCCGAAAAAATTGATTTTCATTTGATTGAGGATATTGACGCCGGGAATATTTTGGATGATGAAACCGCAGATTAGACTGAAATTTTATCTCCAATTCATCATCCCGAGTCATTAAATGTTTCTCCCGAACCTCATATGCGTCTTGATTTTGATGATAATTGCATGGATGGGATAACTTTTGAGGAGAATTATGAGGATAGTATTGAGGAGAGTATTGAGGATGGTATTGAGGATGAACCAGTTTTTTTTGATGTGTCGGATTTTCCAATTCATTCTCCTAAACCTTTAACTGTTATACTTCCTAAATCACCCCCTACATCCTTCCAATCGTTCCGACCATGCAAGAGATCACGCTTGAGGACTGTGAGCTTGATTAATTTCTGTTCGATCACAGCAGTTTTGACGCCACTAGTGCGTTCCTCTTTGAATCTGACACAGTTCTCACAGCTGATAACGATTACGAGTGTTTCACTTTTGTGGACGATTTTGAAGACTCACCGCCCGAGTTTGAGTCCTTTGAATTTTCAGATGAGTTAGTTGAACCATCAGACTCGGTTGCTTACAGTCATTTCGAACCATTGATGGAATCCTTCAAGTTCGAGACAGATTACTTAGGTGAGAATAAGACTATCCCTAAATCACTCCCTTTCGTCTTTCCTATCGTTTCGACCACGCAAGAATCCGTCACGTTTCCGCTTCCAATGAATGGTTTACCAAGTTCAATGTACCCATGTTTTCTTGCGAATCTTGAAGGATTTGATCCTATTTCTCGACGGGTTGATAGATTAGCACAATCGCTTTTATCATATCGGTCATCACAAATTGCGCTAATTTATTCACTCGATTTACGCCCTCAAGTTCGTACTACACTTCTTTCTCTCTTCCGCCATTCTTCTCCGAATATACCAAGACCATATTCCACCCTTCTTTCCATACGGTCTCATGTGTTTCTCAACTCCTTTCTCTACACTCCATTCTTCCACCAACCATACCATTATAACGATAGAATTTTTGAATGGTTGGTGCTAACCTTTGGCCTGTGTAAAGCCTTGTATAGTTTAATTTTTCTCCTCCCTAACTCTGAACTTTAACGTTTAAAACAGTGGAAACACTGTCTCACTTAAGTTTTGGGGAGACCTTTTTGTATATATATTTTGTTTTTCTTTTAACAATAAAAAATATATATATAAAAATAAACAGGGGAATACTGGCCATTTTGACCCTCTTGGTATAGCCTGACAGTGAGGACACTGTCAAGTTTAAGTTTGGGGGTATGCTTGGTAAGTTTTCTTCCTTCGCATTCATGTGTACATTTTTGCATTTGCATACTTATTTTTAAAACCCATAAAAATTGAAAAATTTTAAAAATTCTAAAAATTAAAAAGTTCAATTTTAGCCATATTTGACTTAAGTTTAATAAGATGGTTAACTAGGTAGGAATAACTAGATCTTAGATTTCGTAAATTAAAACCCTAAAAATAACATTTCTTAAAATTTAACGGTAGAAAGTATATGTCTTTGTAGTTTATTTAGAAATAAGCAAATTTCGAGTTGACTTCTTGGGCTAAGTTAAAATAAGGGAAAAGTATTGATATCTTTATTAAAGTATAAGTTTGAAAAATAATTCCTAAGTTTAAACCTAAATTCTGAAAATATATATCCTACAAATTGCACAAACACTAACCTTGAAACTTGGAATAGTAGAAAAGACCTTGAAATGCTCTTGTCTAAAGTCCTTAGTATGAAGGAAAATAAAAATAAAATTACAAATGTGAATAAAGAGATAAAAAAATGAACACTGGTTTTTGTAATTACTTAAGGCTGCATTAATAGAAAAAAATATTTAGCGAGGGTGCTTCATCACCTAGTGCCTTAGACCAACTGGTTTGGGAGTCACTGCTAAAAGCCTTAGGGATTACAAGACTAGGAATTACGCTTTAATGTGGGAACACATTTTGTAATCGGTTGTTTGTACCTCAAGAAGTATTAACGGTCGCATGAACAATGTGTGAGCAAATTTCATCTAAAAATTCACCAATTGAAAAGTACTTTGGACGATGGACAAGAGTATAATAGCTTGATTTGAATTTCCAAGTGTACAGGTGATATACACACACACGTAGGGGTATGTGATTGGGGTTTAGATAAGAGTTAGGAATGAAAAATAGGACTTATATCTTTAATAGAGATGATAAAAATTCCTAAGTTGAGATAGAACCCTAGAAGGAAAACTTAAAAGATGCCAAAAGCTAAGTAAATTCACAAGAATATATATAATCTTAAGCTAAATGATAAGGAAGCGTGAAAAATACGGGTGGATAATTTATGAGTCAAAGATGATAGAATTCCTTGTTGGAAAACCTAATTGGAGAATAAAAGTCAATGGGCCGAATTGATAGGATTTTGTGGGTAGTATCTGCTGATAACCCTCAGGAGACAACACTCCTCCTACTAGGGACACCTAGAGGTTTAACGGCTTGTTGCACGAGTTCGGCACAATCGCGTTTCCCTGCGAAAGTGAGGCTAGGTCTTTTTCAAGAATAAAACTAGGTTTGCTCGATGACGAGCAAAAGATAAGTTTGGGGGTATTTGTTCATATCATAATTTTGCATTATTATATTCCCCATTCTTAGTCATTTTACAAATAAACAGGCACTTTTGACCCATGTCTGCTACATAGTTGCAGGTTACAGGTTCTCGGAATAAAAACAGTGAAAAAAGATGAAAGACGATACAAAAGTGAGACTACGACCAATAAATGTTGGAATCTTGATCATGCCTACATGTTGAGGGACAATGAAGATCAATGAACAAGTTCACAAAGCACAAAGGCAGCGCAAGGTTCAAGACTTCGACACGAAGCAATAGTAAAAGTCCACTATATTAATCACTTTGGAGATCTGGAAAAGAACTAGAAGACATTCTGAAGAACCTGTAAGCCCGCGGGGGCGCCCCGGCCGTCGATCCGACGCCGGAAACGCGGAAAACAAAAACTTTGCGAACTTTGCAAAACGGCACCACCGCGGACTTTCTACCCGGATCGGGCCATTAACCTAGCTAGCTAGCAAAAAGGAAAAGAGTAGAGATGCAATACCAAGCGATCCGTGTCCTTCGGTCTTCGTCTCCACTCTGATCTCCCGCGGAATCTCCGTCATCTCCTCGCTCGTCGGAAAGGGCACCACGTAGCCGGAATCTTTTACGGGCTCCCGCCTCTTGACCGAGGCAACTCGGGCGCGAAGTTGGCTAGCCGACGCGTCCAAGACTTGCTATAGAATAGTGTAGTAGCCATGTCTCTTGGGGTTTATGAGGTTGCCTTGATGGAAGGATGTGAGGAGGAGAAGAAAAGCAACTCAAGAAAATATGCTTATGAACTTGGTAGCATGGAAAAAAGATATGAAGCATTTTTCTCACTCAAAAAGAAATGATCCTCTCTCTCTTGCCAAAGTGGCCGGCCCACCCAAAGAAAGAATGAGATTGGAGAGAGAAAAATGCAAGAAAGAAAGAATATATCAACAATATGGAAAATGGTCAAACTCATTTCTCATTTCAATCCCTTCACAACCTATCACAAGAAAAGCAAGTGATGAGATTAAAAAAGAATCTCATCATGAAGCAAGTCTCATCATGCCACAAATAAGCAAGAAAGCCCCTCCACAAAGTGTTAATTGCAAACTTGCAATTAACACCCTCCAACAAGAAAGTCCGACCGAGAAGGAATGAAGGAAAACCGGCCGGAACGGAATGCAAACTGGCAACTTCATAAAACCGATCCCATAATAAATTACAGGAAAACCCCGCTACTGCAAACACATGCCCGCATTTGTATTCCCACTGAACACAAATGCAAAGAGACAAAACTACACTATCAAATACTAGTATCCGGCTTAAGCCAAAGCCGGCTAGTAAAAACCGTCCGATCACGATCCGTGCAATACCGCACTTATCTGATCGAACCCTGCCATATCTCCATACGGCCTCTACAGCGTTTCGCCCGAAACTTGAGTAACTGTCTGTGTGGTGGACTCTAAAGACTCGTCAATACCTTGGCTGTGGATTTAACCACTAGCACGTCAGAGGTATAAGCCAATACGTGACGGGCCACCAGGTATTGACCAAATGGGACGTCGATGAGGAAGCTCACCCCGACACCCAACTGAGCCTGTCAGTGACAATATCCGTACAGTTCGGTCCGTTCGTCTATGAGCATCGCATGGCGGGCCTAGGGGGTTGGTAAAAGTCAGACCCCCAAAAGCGGTACAAGTCGTGTCGGAGTGTAGCCCAGAACACCCTGAGATACTACTGGAATACCTACCAGCAAATCTCCTGCCTTGGCCAAGGACTTTTCATGTTCTGGCTCTCCTAGACACAGCACGACCTCACCCCCAATACCGGGAGAGACGAACCCCTGCAGATCCGCTCACTGCCTCCATGTGGCTCGGGACTGTACCCAACTAAAACCTGTTTGCACGACTCCTTTGAGCCGTGGTAGGGTAGTAATCAAAGTACAGTGGGAACTCACACGAGACAAATGACGATCCCAGGTCGATGAACTAACCTGTACACATGTCACCTGGGAACTGCTATCTGACGTCTGGTATATCCCAACTAGCAGGTTCCCGGCGAGTCCTGTCCGGTGTACTCATAACCCAATGAGCACCTGTATACATCTTAGGTGAACCAACTGACACCAGTGGCTTGTGAGACCGGCCACCGCCCCTCGTCGGGGTCTCGACTGTATACACTAGTCTACTCTGGAGAATCGATGCCCTGTCTCGAAACTCCCTCGACTAGGGACCATTTAAGGATGTGCTTATAGACCCCAGCTCTCACTTATATGATCGCCCTCATACTGCTGGAAGTCAAGCAAGAATCCTAGGGGCTTTATCAACGTGTAATAGCGACTCGTAAGGTCACCTAAAGCAGTACACGATGATAAAGATAAACCAGATAGCATACTATCATCTCGAGTAAGACTGTCCTACCGGGATAGGTCCTCCCCTCAATCATTGCAATCACGTGCCTGTGACCCAATAATTGACTCTGAGGGCACTATCTCCAACAATCTCCCACTTGCACTCAAGGCTAATTATTGCGATGTCGCATACTCACAGCCCGTGTGATACCGAACACCCAACTCCTCTACTAGTCAGTCTCACAAAGCTCGTTTGCGAGACTATTGCGATCGAGGAATAGCCTCAGTGAGTGGATCCGCTTTGATGTTTCTTTCTATGTCTCTCTATATTTCAAGTTCGCGGAGAAAACTATCTCCCGAAATGAGCAATACCTGTCTTAGAATGTCTGGATGTCTGATGGGACCTAGCTCATAAATGAACTCCAAATCCAAACTTCTTAGACTGTATCGACAACTGAACTTAATCAGTGTCCTGCGCCATGCCTCCCCTCAGTATCCACTTGGACCATCTGTCCAAAATACTGCCCCTCGTCAAAGGGAAAACTATAACTCTGACAGCCACTCTGCCATCCAGGTCACCTTGGAAGCCTGGAATAATAACCGTCTCCTAAAGGAGGCTGTCGTTATCAATTCCTTAGAACATCAACTTGTGTTCTAAAACTGCTTCCGATTGTTTCTCCAGGATTGGATCAATATCAACTTATTGCATCTACTGCAAGAACAACATCTGGTGTGGTACTTGACATCTCATGATTGACTCAATTGCCTAAGCAAGTGATCTGTCAATCATGCGTATCCCTCTCCCCTTTAGTCTGTAAGACACCTTTAGAGAGGGTGACTCCATTATCTGCAGGTACACTACCGTGCCAGGAGTCGTCCATTCTAAATACTCATAGAATGCGGTCAAAGTACCCAGATTGGGAAACCACCCAAATCTAGATCTAAAACCATAGATCTAGTAACCAGAATGTCTGATTTAATATCCAACTCCTATATGGAGAAACCACTGTGTGACGACCAAAGTATAACCGATCGTAGTATAGGAATATCACTTCCTACTCTGTGTATGTCATCAAATACCAGGACATCACACCCTACTACCTTCTTAACAGATCCATCCCCTATTCTGATGAAGTCAAACCTATGACTGCCACATCAGAAATGGATGATCTATCTCCGCTATATCTGCTTTAGTCTATAAATAGACATAAGCCTGATATCCACCAATGCTTCCGCTGCTCCCACTGACTACGACAACCCTCTGGCAGAGTCATATAGACGTGCACTTCTAAAGCCAGTTTAGAACGACGCTATACTCATCCTCCCGCCGGGTCTCGCAGCCTGGAACAATAGCAATGGCAAGTCTGGGTAAACAAGAACCTCTCTGCCACTGTCCTTGAGTATACCGAAGTACCTCTCGGGTGCCTGAGGTAACCCACCTTGTCTGCGGAGTGGCCAATGGAATGTCAAACCAGATTGAATCTTTAGGTTCTTATCAAATCTTCAGTAATCGTTTGCGGTTCTGGAATCACTTCCAGTTCTACCATACTCCCACTACTGTTTTTCTGAAAAAATCCATTTTTGATAAAACTGTGGCGAGTCAAGAACAATATCACTATTGATCTTCCAGATGGTAGAAAGTCAACCCTCGTCATAGCCCGGGTCAACCCACAAACAGCCACTACTGAAACGTGCCTTGAGTTGTCCAGTGTCTGGTTTTAAGCATAAGCCGGACAACTCCCCGTATCTTAACAATGTCAAGATATGAACTGTTCTATATCCAAGAACCAGAGGCACTGATTTAATTGAACCAGATTCAAATCATGCAGCTGTCTCCAGTGCATGTCAAGTAAATGGAAGAGAGGCCGATCGGCGTTACTCAACTTAGGAGTACTTCCAATTATAAGTAACCTGAAAGAGAAGCAAGTTCTCTTAATCATTACTATCAACTGAATACCATTCACAAGTATCTACATCTTCGATCTCCTTGAAGAATCCCGATACTTGCAACACCTGGTTCTCTACTTTATTCATATACCTATAACTCCTCAAAACTTAGACCCTGTGTTTCTACGAACACATGTCTAAGAACTAGAGAAGTCAAAAGTAAACAGAATATAGTACGAGGACCAACCCCTCTGTCCTAATGGACACTGGACAATATACAATACTCTGTATAAGTCCCTTGAGTCTGGTGACTCATTCACTGTATGTCGTAGGTAGAAAACTGTACTTTTGGTTAAGAAGAATTACACCGCTGTTCAATGCTCCTTACCTAACCATCCACTGGTATAGGTAAATGTCATAGACATAATTTCAAAAAGTATATCTCACTCTATAAAAATAGACGTACAGATATATCAATTTGAAATTGGTGCACAACAACGGATATTCAAAACCAAATATTTGCCGACCGGCAAACAACCCAGGTGGCTTCCTCAGATATTACCAATTCCAACGAATCCCGGTATAATGAGGATGGTCACCTAATTCCCAATAACTTACTCCCACTCATCATCTGTAAAACCATACAGATGTGAGAATTATACCTGGTAAATACATACCCTGGAGCAAGTGTCTAATTGGGAAATCAATTTTCTTTTAACAGTACACAGTGAACCTGAAACATTGAAATGTTTCAATGGGGTATCCTGGTATTCCTAGTAATGCCTCTTCCATTGTCCAGATTCACAACTGTAACCGTATAATTCTTTGTCACCTTTCCAAATCCCTTTACATGTCTTTAGTCATTACCTTCTGTACACCCCTTTAGGCCAAATGGTTTTCTTCCTTCCCTACCGTTCGGCACCAGCCTATGGTTTGGAAGAAGACTATCCAATAAGCATAAAAGGGTGTACTGTCCTAATCCTAGGAGCACTCGCAATGCGAGAGAAGGTGAGGATAAAAGACAACCGAATGTACTTAATTCATAGGTGATTTAGGATTGACAAAGAAGTACATGGTTTGGTCGTGAATAGCAGTCGCAATTTACTTTGCCCTCTTACTAATCCCTTGCTTTGTCTGAACTTAATACCTTCTGTACACCGTTTAGGCTAATTGGCTTTCTTCATTCCCTACCGTTCGGCACCAGCCTAAGGTTTGGAAGAAGACTATCCAATTTGCGTAATAGGTGTACTATCTCCTAAACCAAGGAGTACTCGCAACCTGAGAGAAGGTAAAAGGTAAAGACAACTGAATAGTTCTATTCGTTTTCTCCAGAACCGGAAACCATCCTCGAAGTCCTTCGAGTTCGTATATAACCATATGATGGTTTTGTCCAATGGAAGTGGACGTTCGTAGTAATACGGGGTGTCCCGGAGAAAAGGGTAAAAGTAGGAGTGGCAAAGAGGTCTGCAACTCTGACAATCCAAAAGCCAGTGTTAAGATGGTTCGGTCAACTTGGTCACTGAGTCATAGTCTAGGGTCGGGTCAATGGTCGCTGCCAGAGAGAGAGAGAAAAGAAACACTCAGCGTGCACTCTAACCTAGATCAGAATGGTTACCAATTTATCTAATCTGGAAACCTCCCACTGTAACGTCAAATTCTTCCCCAAACCTGAAAGAAGAATTAGCCGGGATAACCCGAGGAGTAAACCAACTCATCAGTGGGAATCGGGATCCAACTCTCATCGCATGATAACGTGACGGAATCCGCTCACGTTATCACACTCCAGAAGGTATGCGCATATCTGGCAAGTTTCAGTACTTTTGAAACTCCCGATGTGATTTCTGCCCCATGCTCTTATGACCTTGACGAAGGCCAACAAATCATAAGTCACATGTCAAGTTCTACCCGTCATTCTCCAGGTTGATTTGAACCCACCCGCACAAGCCCTTGACGAAGGCCAACAAGGCTATACGACTGTCCCAAACCAACGCATCTATCTATGCTGCAGAAAGGCAACAAGCAGCTACCATACACTATGCCTTGACGAAGGCCAACAAACATAGCATGAATACTACGTGCTACCCGTCTGAAACGACGGAGGGCTACGAATGGTTTCTGGCGAAAACCTTTAACGTAGTGAACTTGATATCGTTGAAGGAACGGATAGCTTTTTAGAAAATATAGTGACGACAACCTTTGCTAAAGAGGTCACTCCCGGTGAAGGGATCTCGGCTCTTTCCCCGTAGAATGAGGTGCAGGATATTCCAACTGAATACCACGGTGCAAAGCAAAAGCAATCGGCTATAGTGAAGTTAATGCCCTGACGTAAACTTTTGTCCAAGGGGTCACTCCCGGTGAAGGGATCTCGGCCCTTGCCTCGTCGACTGAGGAGCAGGATATTCCAACTGAATACCACGATGCAAAACAAAAGAGAACGCCCTTGCAATAACAGCTTTTTGAAAAATGTTCCAACAACATCAGAATAGGTTTGTTTATCTTGCATTGATCCGAATCAACGTAGTCCCATCAATTAATCACACCACAAAGAACGAAAATATACTGACGTACGTATATGCCATCCGCATTCGCCACTGGGTCCCGTCATCACCCGTTAGGTTAGCTTACTAACGACAGAGCGGGGACTGGACTAGCGCGGATGAAAAACATATACAACATCTATTAATATATATATATACCAATATATAGTATTTCGTTCAAGGCGTGATAAAAATGCAGCAACACAGAAATGTATAGCAACACAGATCAATACAGATATCTGGGATCCCCGGGTTTCACAGAGCCGCTACTGAAACCCGACGTTCCCCTGGTCGTGTGGATAGCCTGTGCAATGAAATCCTAGACCCCTACGGGCGCGGCAAGTCACCCGCCAAAACCTGAAGTGAGGCAGCCCCCTTCAGCACCGTGAATGGACCACCCAGCACTTCACGGAATCCGGTAACTTGGGCACCCCTCCTGGGTCAACCCTATACCCCCTACGAGTGCGGCGAATAGCCCGCCAATCCTAGAGTGAAGCCCCCTCCGCCTCAATGCCATGAGATGCGGGCTTGTTGCCCTCCAGAATCCGGCTATCCGTGCACCCCTCCGCGGGGTAATCCTAGTACAGAAAGTAAAATATACATACAACGGGTACATCGACCGCAACCAGGTCGTGCCCCAAAATAATAATACAAACAGGCAGTGACGGCAGTCCACATGTCGGACGCTCGCCCCGCAATATCAAATGTACACATAAAACAAAACTGTACTACCACTGCATCCAGGCTATCCCCACGACCGATCCGCAACAACACAGTACAATCACAGAACATCAACGTGAAAGTCACGTTCGCAAATCCGTCTAACCGGGCTATAGCAGTTAGACGGGATTTACCGATCAAGTGACATTCACGGTCGCAGATATAATGTAAAAACTGTGAACTAGCATGTTTAAAATATCCGATCGAACAAATTTATCAAAGTGGGCCCCACACACTACTGTAGCACTTACAGAAAATCTGGGCCCAAAGAAAATGTCCCAAAAGCCCTATTTCCTACTCATAAGCTTACTGGGAAAATTTGGTGCCGCAATTCCTCTTATCCGCCGCGCAAGCGCGGCCAAACCAGGGTTTTGGCCGCGCTTCCGCGGTGGAACTGAGGAATTGGTGGATCGTATTTTCCCAGATTCCTTATAATTGCTTTTACATGCCTCTGCAACAACCTGAAAAATTTTTGGAGCTCAAAAAATTTCAACAGAGAACACATGTGCACAAAAATACGGTTTTTGGGGATTTTGTTCGATCGGGTTCTAAACGCGCTAGAGCAAGCTAGGCAAGGTTAATGGCCTGGCTCTGATACCATTGTAAGCCCGCGGGGGCGCCCCGGCCGTCGATCCGACGCCGGAAACGCGGAAAACAAAAACTTTGCGAACTTTGCAAAACGGCACCACCGCGGACTTTCTACCCGGATCGGGCCATTAACCTAGCTAGCTGGCAAAAAGGAAAAGAGTAGAGATGCAATACCAAGCGATCTGTGTCCTTCGGTCTTCGTCTCCACTCTGATCTCCCGCGGAATCTCCGTCATCTCCTCGCTCGTCGGAAAGGGCACCACGTAGCCGGAATCTTTTACGGGCTCCCGCCTCTTGACCGAGGCAACTCGGGCGCGAAGTTGGCTAGCCGACGCGTCCAAGACTTGCTATAGAATAGTGTAGTAGCCATGTCTCTTGGGGTTTATGAGGTTGCCTTGATGGAAGGATGTGAGGAGGAGAAGAAAAGCAACTCAAGAAAATATGCTTATGAACTTGGTAGCATGGAAAAAAGATATGAAGCATTTTTCTCACTCAAAAAGAAATGATCCTCTCTCTCTTGCCAAAGTGGCCGGCCCACCCAAAGAAAGAATGAGATTGGAGAGAGAAAAATGCAAGAAAGAAAGAATATATCAACAATATGGAAAATGGTCAAACTCATTTCTCATTTCAATCCCTTCACAACCTATCACAAGAAAAGCAAGTGATGAGATGAAAAAAGAATCTCATCATGAAGCAAGTCTCATCATGCCACAAATAAGCAAGAAAGCCCCTCCACAAAGTGTTAATTGCAAACTTGCAATTAACACCCTCCAACAAGAAAGTCCGACCGAGAAGGAATGAAGGAAAACCGGCCGGAACGGAATGCAAACTGGCAACTTCATAAAACCGATCCCATAATAAATTACAGGAAAACCCCGCTACTGCAAACACATGCCCGCATTTGTATTCCCACTGAACACAAATGCAAAGAGACAAAACTACACTATCAAATACTAGTATCCGGCTTAAGCCAAAGCCGGCTAGTAAAAACCGTCCGATCACGATCCGTGCAATACCGCACTTATCTGATCGAACCCTGCCATATCTCCATACGGCCTCTACAGCGTTTCGCCCGAAACTTGAGTAACTGTCTTTGTGGTGGACTCTAAAGACTCGTCAATACCTTGGCTGTGGATTTAACCACTAGCACGTCAGAGGTATAAGCCAATACGTGACGGGCCACCAGGTATTGACCAAATGGGACGTCGATGAGGAAGCTCACCCCGACACCCAACTGAGCCTGTCAGTGACAATATCCGTACAGTCCGGTCCGTTCGTCTATGAGCATCGCATGGCGGGCCTAGGGGGTTGGTAAAAGTCAGACCCCCAAAAGCGGTACAAGTCGTGTCGGAGTGTAGCCCAGAACACCCTGAGATACTACTGGAATACCTACCAGCAAATCTCCTGCCTTGGCCAAGGACTTTTCATGTTCTGGCTCTCCTAGACACAGCACGACCTCACCCCCAATACCGGGAGAGACGAACCCCTGCAGATCCGCTCACTGCCTCCATGTGGCTCGGGACTGTACCCAACTAAAACCTGTTTGCACGACTCCTTTGAGCCGTGGTAGGGTAGTAATCAAAGTACAGTGGGAACTCACACGAGACAAATGACGATCCCAGGTCGATGAACTAACCTGTACACATGTCACCTGGGAACTGCTATCTGACGTCTGGTATATCCCAACTAGCAGGTTCCCGGCGAGTCCTGTCCGGTGTACTCATAACCCAATGAGCACCTGTATACATCTTAGGTGAACCAACTGACACCAGTGGCTTGTGAGACCGGCCACCGCCCCTCGTCGGGGTCTCGACTGTATACACTAGTCTACTCTGGAGAATCGATGCCCTGTCTCGAAACTCCCTCGACTAGGGACCATTTAAGGATGTGCTTATAGACCCCAGCTCTCACTTATATGATCGCCCTCATACTGCTGGAAGTCAAGCAAGAATCCTAGGGGCTTTATCAACGTGTAATAGCGACTCGTAAGGTCACCTAAAGCAGTACACGATGATAAAGATAAACCAGATAGCATACTATCATCTCGAGTAAGACTGTCCTACCGGGATAGGTCCTCCCCTCAATCATTGCAATCACGTGCCTGTGACCCAATAATTGACTCTGAGGGCACTATCTCCAACAGAACCAAGTGAAGAAAAGCCAAATACAAAGCAGCAGACAGAACCCTAGAAAACAAGAGCCAACAAGCCCTTTTTTTGGCCGCGGAACCACGGCCAAACATGGCACTTGGCCGCGGTTCCGCAGCCTTGCTAAGCCCGTATTGGTGGAAAAATTTGTGGCGGCTGGCGGTGTAATGACTAGTTATTTTCTTAGGGGTAAACTTGTAATTTCAGATATGACTCGATAGAAACCCTAGGGGTTACAATCGAGTCATATCTGCAATTACTAGTTTACCCCTTAAGAAAAGAACTAGTCAACGCACCGCAGCCGCCACAAATTTTTCCACCAATACGGGCTTAGCACAGCCGCGGAACCGCGGCCAAGTGCCATGTTTAGCCGCGGTTCCGCGTCCAAAAAAGGGGCTTGTTGGCTCTTGTTTTCTAGGGTTCTGTCTGCTACTTTGTACTTGGCTTTTCTTCACTTGGTTCTTCAGAATGTCTTCTAGTTCTCTTTCAGATCTCCACAGTGATGAATGTAGTGGACTTTTACTGTTGCTTCGTGTCGAAGTCTTGAACCTTGCGCTGCCTTTGTGCTCTGTGAACTTGTTCATTGATCTTCATTGTCCCTCAACATGTAGGCATGATCAAGATTGCACCATTTGTTGGTCGTAGTCTCACTTTTGTATCGTTTTTTCATCTTTTCTTCACTGTTTTTAATCCGAGAACCTGTAACCTGTAACTATGTAGCAGACATGGGTCAAAAGCACATGTTTATTTGTAAAATGACTAAGAATAGGGAATATAATAATGCAAAATTAGGATATGAACAGATCACCATGTCCTTAAACTGGTAATCGACCGCAATGTCCCTAAACTAAACAATAAAGCCTAAATGCTCTCTTGTTGGATCTAAATGATCCCGTTAAGTTGATCTTAGTCTAAAAGTTAGACTAACGTATCCTTAACAAACGTTTAAGTTGATCTTAGTTTTAAATGAGGCTAATGTATCCTTAAACCCAAACCAAAACCCAAATCTAAGAAAGATACGGATTTGGATTAATCCACGCCCTACAGGCGACAACATACATTAGTCTTCGTATACAATCCACGGGCAACCACAAACAAAACAAACACCCACGACACGAAGTGACCATATGGAGAAGGAGAAAGTTGTTACCGCGATGCGGTAGCGTAATTAACTGCAGGGGCTTGCGCCTGCAGGGAAGAGTGTCCCCAAAATCAAAAACCACTCAAACGAGGGGGAATCTGACGAAGTCTGCTACATCGGCCGCATCCGTTTAAACCTTCGATACATGGTGCCATAAATCAACTTGGCATCTTCGGAGATGTGGACGAATAGCACCAAATAGCATCTGCCCCTAGATTCAGGCAAGACAGTTCGTCTTCCCGGTTTCCGGTGGTAAACAGATTCTGGCACGCCCGGTGGGACCTTTTCCTCTTTCCACTCCACACTTCGTGCGTCGTGTTCGCGAACGAATCGCGGTTTGCTATGGTTGCCTGTGGATTCGAAGTACTTAGATTTGGTGTCTTGCTCCCTGCAGAAAATAGAAGATCAATAGCTTCAAACTGCACTCATTGCAACAACTCACACTCCATCCTCGCCGGAGGAGTGACCTACGGGCCTCAAGCGGCCTCCCTTTTCAAGATGCCAGTGGAACAGGTAACTCAGGCTACCACCGGATTGTTTTTCGGGACCATGCTCCCACCAGTGAGCATTAACATCCCGCTGCCGCAAGAAACGCAGAAGAAGTCGGTCTTTGATCGGCTCACTACCACCACGGCCCATCTCAACGGGTCATCCAATGCTAAGCCGACAGCATCAGTCTTCTATAGGCTGAGCCTGAACACCAATGGGCCCATAAAGAAGCCCGCGATACCTGAAGCGGCCATCCCGAAGCAAATAGCCATTTCTGCTCCTAAAGTCGTCAAGGCAGCTTCCCCTGCTAAAGGGTCGATCTTCACAAGACTGTCTGTTTCAACTCCTATTCCATGTGAAGTCACGAAGGCTGCTTCCCCTATTCGAAAGTCGGCCTTCGCAAGACTGACTATCCCCTCTCAACGGACGTCAGTCTTCGACCGACTAGCGCCAATAACAACCTCTCCTCAAAACAGGGGGCATGACAAAGCCATCCCTATAGCCGAACCAACACCATCTGTGCGACACGCTCGACGTCGCCACTGGCGCCGAGTACGGAAGGCCGAGGGCAGCTCACCCTCTGGGCTAACTCCACCAGCTCCAACGGTGGAGATCGATGCTGCTGTTCCAACCGGGAACAGCTTTGAATTGCTGAACAAGGTGCGCAGGAACTCTCCTACCGCCGTACTGAAAATATCTCCTCCACCTGTAAGGAATGTTACAGAAATGAAGCCGGAGCGGTCCCCTCAGCAGCTGTCCTCCAAAATTTATAAGGTCTGGCGACAGGTTCAAAACTCAGTAATTGATCAAGATTACTCTCGCCGACAGAAAAAGATGAAGGTCCAGCGAGAAGAGAACCATCCTGTCAAGCCATAAAAGGCGACAGCTACCTGGGTGCCCGCTGCAACGGCTCCCTAAACGTCAACCACACAAAAGAGAGGGAGGCCGCAAAATGCCCCTGTGACTACGGCAAACCGTAAAGACGTTGAGCCTAAACGCCCTAGGTCTAGGGGCATGGTGGTGCATACTGTTTATATGGCTTCTGGAAAAGAGGAAAACCGCACTTCGACGGGTCACCGACCACTCACCCGATCCGTGACAAAAGCCCAGGAGCAATAAAAGAAGCTTTAAGAAATGCTGATGCAAATGGCCGCACTCACCGGGCCAAAAGAACACCCGGAAACGTCCTCGGAACAACGTCAAGAACAAGAAACCGAGGCTGACTTCCTCCGTAGAGTCCTTGAAAAGAAGGACAAAGAGACAGCGGAACAAGCTGCCAACATAAAACGAATGGCGCTTCTCTTCCAAGACATGGTCGGGATGATATTACAACCAAAATCTCCGGCTGAAGACCTCCTATCATCATTGAAGACGACAGAGGGGAACCCTCCTCCGGCTCTTTCAGTAGCCAAAGAGGAAACCATCTCCAAGGCCGCTCTGGATGACTATATTGCTCAGCAAATACGAGCTCACCAAGCGAATGAAGTGGCCGGCCAAGTCGTTAAAACTGGGCGACCATATCCAGGCTGGTATGACCAAATAAGTTACCCACCGGGATATACGATCCCTAAGTTCCATTTATATAAAGGGATGGGGAATCCATATAAGCATGTCGCTCAATTCAGGGCCTTATGCGGCAACACTGGAGGCGACGACAAACTGTTGCTTCGCCGATTCGTTGGCAGCTTAGCGGAAACGGCCTTCGAATGGTATTCGGAGCTGCCTAACGACTCTGTTAAAACATTTGCAGAGATGGATCTGCTGTTTACACAAAGATTTGCAAGCGCCAGCGAGCGCACCCCAATCACCGCATTGATCAACGCCACGGTAAGGCCAGGTTAAACATGGGTTCAATACGCAATACGATGGCGGAATCTGTGGTCGAAATGCAAACAGCGCATCGAAGAAGCGCCTGCGGTAGGCATGTTTGTGGGCACCCTCGACTCTCAAGCGACCATCTCGCAATTCATGATGTTCTTCAAGCCGACAACATTCCAGGCCTTGATTGACAAGTTGGCCCAAATGGACCAGATGGGTCATAGACCATCTTCTTCGAAGACGGATCCTCGGAATGAAAAGGGGAAAGGAAAAGCATCTTTCGTCGCCAATACTCAACAACAGCCGATCAACTTAAAGCCGGTTGTCCGCTAAAACAATATGCGTCCACGCCCATCCCTCGAGGAGAGACTGGAACGACCTTACTCGTTTCCCCAGGATAAAACGAGGAAACTGTTTGAGCTGGCAGTGCGCAAAAGACTCATCAATCTGCCGAATCCAAAACGTCCATTGCAGCCAGGTGATGTCAACAATCCTAATTACTGCCCTTACCACCAAGCAGTAAGCCATCCAATCGAAGATTGCTTCGTCTTCAAAGACTGGATTGAAGACCAACACCAACAAGACAAATTCGCATTATCGGAAAACTGGAAGGTGAACCCGCCGCAACCTCATACCCCTAAAAAGGTGGATTTTATGCCGGGGGCATCATGCTCTTTTATAGAAGAAACTCCATGGGAGGTCGCTTTTTCAGCCAAAACTAAAAGAATGCTGAAGGATCTCCAAATGTACCCGGCAATCAGGTGGAAAAATCCATTGAAACCTGAGTTCGTCGAGGGAATGCTGAAACCGCGCCCAACTCTAAAAATTGGTGGTGATAGCCAAAGCATTCACACCCAACCGTCGAAATCTTCGAAAAAGAAGAAGCCCGTGAAGTCTGGTGACAAGCGCACGGACCTACAAAAGCAGATTGACGCGCTGGAAGAGTATAACCAGAAGGCCCGGACTCCAGTCACACTCCAAGAATTCCTCAGCCACGTCCTTGAGGACGGAGGTGATGACAATGGAAAAGACTCGTCAGATGAACCCGAGGATTATGTGGCAAGCTGCCATATGATCTCTCACTTGTTAATAAACGGTGAAGAAGCTCCTGACGCAAAGAAATTGGGGGCAGATCCTGAGCCGGAACTTCTGGAACCGTCTGACGAAATGATCGACTTGCTACTGAACGAAGCCCGTCAGAAAAGCAAAGCCAATCGAGAGCGTGAACTAGCCATATTTGAAAAGGCCAAACGCCGGCGACTGGACGAAAGGGTTAAAACACTTCCCCCAGGTCAAAGCACTCATCTACCGCAAATAAAAGAAGGTTCAAGATGAGGAAAAGGTTCACCAAAGCCATATCGATGGGAATGAAGCTGCCCTCTTTTAGAGAAAATTCTCCTGGCAATATACGCCTTAATGATGAGGATGTGCATCCTAATTACTGTTTATATCATCATAGGATTGCGCACCCCACCGAAGAGTGCAACGCCTTTAAAAATTGGTGGCATGGGTATGTCGCTCACAGGCAGCACTTCAAAAGGATGGAGCATGAAACTCGTCGACAGCAGAAAAATGCAATAGACAAATAAGAAAGAGCTGCTGACAACTGTCACATGGTTGATAGCGGGGGATCGCAAGTTCTCACCTTCGGGAGCAATTCTGAAGAAGAAATTTCTCTCATCCCTCTCTTCAAGGAATCCACCTCAGGAAAAGAGGAAGAAACGAAGAGCTGCGAGAACATTCCGCTACGCAATCGCACGCTACCTGAAAAGGATCTCGGACCCGCAAACAAGGGATCACGCAAAAAGGATAAGGGGAAGGGAAAAGCAACCGTTGTCGCCAACGCTCAGCAACAGCCGAGTAACCCGAGACCGTTTGTTCGTCAAAGCAACAAGCCGCGATCCCTCGATAAGAAGTTGAAACGTCTTTACTCATTTCCCAGGGATAAAACAATGAGACTGTTCGAATTGGCAGTGCGCAACGGGCTCATCACACTGCCAGATCCAAAACATCCGTCGCAACCAGGTGACGTTAACAATCCTAACTATTGTCCCTATCACAGAGTAATGGGTCACCCACTCGAAAATTGCTACGTCTTCAAAGGCTGGATTGAGAATGAATACCAAAAGGGCAAATTCGAGTTGTCTGACAACTGGAAGGTGAACCCGCCACAACCACATGCTCAGAAAAGGATGGACACGCCGGAAGCATCATGCTCTTTTATAGGGGAAGCTCCATGAGAAATTGTTTTTTCGGCAAAAAGCTAAAACTGTGCTGAAAGATCTTCAAACATGTCCGACCTATGAACCAAAGACCGAAACGTCGTTAAACTAACAATGGACCCCTATGTCCTGAAATGAGATATTGACCGAAACGTCGATAAACTACTACAGACCGCAGCATCCCAAGGTTGATACAAAAAAGAGACAATTAAAAAAAGGAGAAAAAAGAAAACGGTATGTCCACAAGCAAAATGGGCACGGATGAAAACCCGAAAGGGCTCCGTGAGTAAAAACAGTAGGGCTACCGGCGAGTTTTGTGAAAACCCGAAAGGGCGCAACCTCGTTAAAAAAAAAAGAAACGGTATGCCAATAAGCAAAAAGGCACGGATGAAAACCCGAAAGGGCTCCATGAGTAAAAACAGCAGGGCTACCGGGGAGTTTTGTGAAACCCCGAAAGGGCGCAATCTCGTTAAAAGACACTTGCAAGGTCCTCTCGACTTTGTGAGGAGAAACCACCTGCGTGAGATCCTTACGACTCACAAGGAAGCAACACACTTAGGGATACTCACGATTCCTAAGGAGAAATTACACTTGCGAGATCCTCACGACTCGTAAGGAGAACTCTCTTATGAGACCCTCACGGCTCATAAGATTCGAAAGTCTTAAGCTACAGGGATCTGAACCTGTTCTTAAGCGGCCACCACAACCTCCAACACTGCCCTACAAGTGGCTCAATGCTGACCCTTGTATACAATCCACTGGAGCGAATAAGCATTTCCCTAACAAAGTCTCACCAGAGACTGGGGATATGGTCATATAGCAAAAGACACTTGTAAGTCCTCTCGACTTATAAGGAGAAAACACTCTTGTAAGATCCCTACGACTTATAAGAGACCATACACTTAGGAATCCTCACGATTCCTAAGGAGAAAAACGCACCTACGAGATCCTCACGACTCGTAGGGAGAAAAACCTTTATGACACCCTTACGGCTCATGAAGTCAAAAGCCTTAGTCGACAGGATCCTAACCCTATTCGCTAAGCCACCTTTGTTCGACATCAACAAAGGCAAATGATGATTCGCTCCTGGCAATATCCCAGTTGTAGCGATGCTGATGCCTAAATCGGTATCAAACTCCAAGTCCTTTCATGGAAAATGATGATTCGCTCCTGGCAATATTCCAGTCGCAGCGATGCTGATGCTAAAATTGGCACCAGATTCCAAGTTCCATACTCGTGGCAAAAAGTCAACGAGCTAAAAATGCATATGAAATAGCCGAAATGATGGGGCAACTTGCAACAAAATCAACAAGTAAAAATGTATGCATACAAAAACAGCCGAAATGATTGGGCAACTTGCAATAAAAAGCAGCGAGTAAAAAGAAAAATAGCCGAAATGATTGGGCACCGTGAAAAATAGCCGAAATGATTGGGCAATCACGACTTTCGCGATATAAAAGCTGAAATAATAGAGCATCGCGGAAAGAAAACGAAGAAAAAAATAATATAAAATGAAACTTTTGCCCTGCAAGTGAGGTCACATTTACCCCTGTATACAATCCATGGGCACAAACAAGAAGGGAACCCTATCGTCCCACCAGGCTCCATCAAAAAGCGAAGCCAAATCTCGACAGTTCATAGACAATCTAGAGACAATCTCGACATTTGTCGCAATATTGCAGACACAATGCCAACAAACGAAGCAAAGGAAGATCCCTAGCTTCAGGGTCTCGACGTCAACATCGACAACTTAGAGATCACCAACGGCGTTTCTCCTCACTCCAACCAGATGCAGACGTGACGTCAACAACCGACCTCAGAGTCACAACGAAACAGAGCCATGGAAAAGTCCCTAGTTCCAAATCTCAATGGCCACATCTACGGTCCGAAGACCAACAATGGTGTGCCTCCTCATTTCAGCAGGACACAGATGCTACACCATCAAAAGGAGCCACGGCAAAGTCCCCAGTTCCAAGACTCTACGGTTCACAGATAACCTGGAGTCAACCAATGACCTCCCTGCCGGATCAACGCTCCGTCTCGGAAACAAGTCAACCAACCCCAGGGAAATCAGCGTCATTGGCAACCTCTTCAATTCAGGGAAATCAGCGTCCTTGACGAGAACATCTCGATTCGCGCCGACCCGCAGAGAAATCAGTGTCTCTGCAGGAAGATGCAACGTCAACAAAAGACCTCATGGTCGAAACAAAGCGGAGTGACGGCAAAATCCCAACTCCATCTCAGCATTCGTCTCGTTACAGCAGACGCAATGTCCACAACAGCGTTCCTTCGCAATCCAGCAGGATGCAGATCCAACATCAGCAAAAGACCTCACGGTCAAAACAAAGCGGAGTGACGGCAAAATCCTAACTCCATCTCAGCATTCGTCTCGTTACAACAGATGTAATGTCCACAACGGCGTTCCTTCGCAGTCCAGCAGGATGCAAATCCAACGTCAGCAAAAGACCTCACGGTCAAAACAAAGCTGAGTGACGGCAAAATCCCAACTCCATCTCAGCATTCGTCTCATTACAGCAGATGCAATGTCCATAACGGCGTTCCTTCGCAGTCCAGCAGGATGCAGATGCAATATCAACGAAAGACCTCACGGTCAAAACAACGGAGCCACGGCTTAGTCCCTAGCTCCAAATCTCGATGGTCCACAAATAACCTAGAGATCACCTCGACATTCGTCTCGTTACAGCAGACGTAACATCACAAAACAGAGCCACGGCAAAATCCCTAGTTCCATGCCTCGACGGTTCACCAACAACCTAGAGACAACCGCGACATTCATCTCGATGCAGCAGACGCAATGCCAGCAAACGAAGCAAAGGCCAAATTCCTAGCTTTAGGGTTTTGACGACAACTCATATAAAACCTGAAAGACTATCGGAGATCATCCCACGCTAGCGCGGAGTGGTCACCACCTCAACGTTCTTCTCGATACAGCAGACGAGATGTCACCACAGCGTTCTTCCTCCAGCAGGATTCAGACGCGACAACCAAACAACGGAGCCACGGCAAAATCCCTAGTTCCAAAGCTCGACGGTTCACCAACAACCTAGAGACAACCGCGACATTCATCTTGATACAGCAGATGCAATGCCAGCAAACGAAGCAAAGGCAAAATTTCTAGCTTCAGGGTCTTGACGGCAACTCATATAAAACCTAAAAGACTATCGAAGATCATCCCACGCCAGCGCGGAGTGGTCACCACCTCGACGTTCGTCTCGATACAGCAGACGAGATGTCACCACAATGTTCTTCCTCCAGCAGGATTCAGACGCGACAATCAAACAACGGAGCCACGACAAAATACCTAGTTCCAAACCTCGACGGGTCACCAGCAACCTAGAGACAACCGTGACTGATTGGTAGGAAAGAGTGTTTGTAGAATAACCGCAATCAATTACGATGTCGCGTGTAGCTAGACCGAGATGAGTACGGGTCGTCCTCTGGGAAACGTTGAATCTTTTATTCTTACTTTAGATGTGTTGAGAAAGAGAGGAGGGATAAAGAATTTTGTGGAATGGTTTCTAGATCTACGTTAAGCACTAATGCAAAATATAGATCTAGATTATTTATGGATGTAGTTAATATAATAAGGAGGCTTGTAGGGTTCGTTAGGATTTAGTAGTTATGGGTGATTAATTAAAAATTACCCTTTTTATCCTTTAATAGATTTAAAACTAGAACGACAGTGATGCGTGTAGATTAGGGTTTCTGGAGGGAAAAGGAATCCCACTCTTAACCCCTATCTCGACACGGAACTCCATTCATATCTAGCATTTACCAAAACAATCATTAATCTAATCTCTAATCGCGATCGAGACTAACAACGAATTAGTAGCGCGCCCGATTAGGATGTTAATGATTCTTATGATAAAGTTTATAAACTTTATAGGACGTAAAAAGGGTTTAAGGATCTTCATCATCCATTAACCTACCCTAATCCTACGAACCCTAACAAGCGGAGAATTACTCACGCATGTTGGGAGAAAAAGAGATGGAGAGAAAATGCATAATTAAACTACGAAGAAATAGAATAAGAAGAAGAAAGCTACCTTTATTAATCAACAATATTCATTACACTTTGATTCCTTAGAAAATGATTACAATTTCTAGTTGCTTCTCGATCTCTTCTAAGGAGGTAGACGAACAATTGATGATCAGCCTGGATGCGTGAGCCGTCTTGGACTTCGTGATCTCGTCGGCTTGATAAATTTTCCAAGAGGCTTTCGGACCCTTTTTATAGTTCAAAAGCCAGAAAGTTAGCTTCTAAAATTGGAAGCTAGTAGTAAAGATTCATCTCCCAAAATTTCAGCATCTAATCCCTTAATAATGCCACGGATCCGCGGCCCAATGGGGGGTTTGGCCGTGGATCCGCGGCCAAAGGTGGAGATCTCCTCATCATCTTTCTGTGGGCAGCTCCTTGTGACATGTGGCAATATCGGGGACCTTTAGATCTTTGAAATCTTCTCGTAGTTGCTGCCAAACTTGGTCTCCAAGTCTTGTTTTCTTAATTAGGCAGGTTAGTTTTAACAACTTGATTTCCTTGATTTAAGACCTGAAAATTCTGCACAATAACTTAACAAATAATATGTAGTAGACTTAGTCCTACTAGGATTAGGTCAATAATATTATATACATTTTCCTATCAAATACTAATTATAATATATCAACACATGGAAAATATTATTTTTACACATAAACCCTCATATGTATGATATATTATAATAAAGACCTTTTTAATATGAATATGGTAGGAAAAATGTAATAACAAATGTGCAGTTTTATCAACCGAAAAAATACCCCCAAACTTATCTTTGATCGTCCCGAGCAAACTAGTTTATTCAAGAGAAGGAGAAGAAAACTAAGCACACTTTCGTAGGCAAACACGATTGCACTGAGCACGTGCAACAAGCCGTTAAACCTCTAGGTGTCCCTAGTAGGAGGAGTGTTGTCTCCTGAGGGTTTTCAGCGGATTACACCCACAAAATCCAATAATAAAAGAGAGATGGTGAAATTTACATATAAAGATAAGAACCATAAAAGAAAGACTTTGAAAATAAGAGTTTCCAATTATACTAGCTTTTCAGTTGTCATGAGCCCTATCTTAATAGTCATGAAAAGATGTTAGAAATCACATTATCCCTCAATAAAATAACGTCTTTATTCTTCATTCCTACCTTTCATCCAAACATTGATCATATAACCCCTACGTGTGTGTAATGGACATCCCTACACTCGGAGAATTCAATTCAAGCTATCATACTCTTGTCCATCTACCTCAGTACTTTTTAATTTGATGAGTATTTAGATTTGCTCACACATTTTCATGCGACCGTTAATACTTTTTGAGGTATTAACCGACCGATTACTCATGTGCTTGCTGATTAGGTGATAATATTTTCCTCGTCTTGCACCATCTAAGGCTTAGCAGTGACTCCCAGACCAGTTGGCCTTAGGGCACTAGGTGATGAAGCACCCTCGCTATATTTTTTTATTGCTGCCTTGGCGATAACAAAACCAGTGTTCATTTTTTTCTTTTCACAATTTTTATATTTTCTTCATTTTTTTCATTTCCTTCATACTTTGGCTTTTAGACAAGAGCATTTCAAGGTATCCTCTACTATCCCGAGTTTCAAGACGTATGTAAGTGCATATAGTAGGGTATCAACATTCAAATGTTTGGCTTCCAGAATAGAAACTATTTTTCAGACTTATTTTTATCCTCAGATTAGTGACTTCCTTCATCTTACTAACCCTTGGGACAACAGCTCATAACTACTTATTACTAGTTCGTTTAAGAAAACTTCTAATTTTCTTGGTTTTCTTAAACTATTCCTATCTTTCATATATAATTTTTCACTTTCTATTCTTTTATTATCAAAAAATTTTTGTGCTTAAATATAGTATAATGCAAAGTAAGTGTAAATAAGCACAAACCTCCCCCAAACCTGTTTATAGCAGTGTCCTCACTGATGTCATCCGTTAAGCTCAAAAACTTGTAGACTTGGGAGGAAATTATTTGTGGGGGCAAGAATATATGAAAGTGAAAATTCTCCCCCAAACTTATTTTTGGCTCATAATCTTATAAAAATTCCTTACAAGAGCCAAAATATGCCCCCTCCCCAAAACTTGAGTTAAACAATGTTAATCTTTTAAAATCACACGAGGGGGTCAAGGTTATTGGTCAATTCCAAGCTTTGCAAAGACCGAAGGTCAACACCAACCATTCAAAAATTTTATCGATAAAGCACCAAGGTTGGTGGAAGAACATGTCACCTTTCGACGTGAAGAAGTGGGGAGGTGATAAGAGGTGTAATGGAAAAGGATTGCGTCTCAATTTGGAGAGACGGCATAGTGATAGTGATGATGGATTACTCGCATTATCATGATTGTCCAGAAAAAGGGGTGGAGGTTCAATTTCTTTGTCTTGGAGTTGATTCATCTCAACACCCGTGTCTTGTAAAAATGCGAGTTCATCAGCGAAAATTTCCTCAAAGCTTTCGTCGATACCCCGAAAAATAATGTCATCAGAAAAAATAGGGTGATCATCAGACTCTATAAAAAGTTCATCATCAGCGTTAGATGTTGACCCGGACAACTCGGTGGAAGAATACATGGTTGGGTCAAACAACAACATATGAAAAGAGTCTGTATCATGAGATTGATCAAATTCGCTGCTGTCGACATCCATTAATTCGACAGAACACACATGAGCATAGGGTTCGGAGGGTTCACTTCCCAACTTGTAAATGTTAAGCTCAATTGACTTCTTTCCAAAGGATAGGGTCATAGAGCCGTTTCTACAATTGATTACTGCGTTGGAAGTGGCCAAAAAGGGTCGACCGAGTATCACCGGGATTTGATTGCGTGGGTTCCCTACAGGTTGTGTATCTATAACGATAAAGTCCACAGGGAATATGAATTCCCCGACTTTGATTAACACATCCTCTAGCTTACCCCTAAGTTGGGTGATAGATCGATCGGCCATCTGAAGAGTGCAATGCGCAGGTTTTAACTCTCCGATCCCTAATTGCTCATAAACAGAATACGGAAGCAAGTTAACACTAGTATCTAAATCGAGTAGAGCACGATTGATATTTTTATCCCCAATAGAAATTGAAAGTGTAGGACTTCTGGGGTCCTTTCGTTTCTTGGGTAGTTGTTTTGTAAAAGCAGTGCTCACATTACTCGCAAGGAAAACTTTTTTAGGTACTTGAACTTTTCTCTTCCTAGTGCACAAGTCCTTTAGGATTTTCGCATATGACGGAACTTGTTGAATAGCATCTAGGAGAGGAATGTTTATGTTAACTTGCTTCAAATTTTCCACAATGTTCTCCATTTGTGGACTTGGTCTGTTGCCCCTTAACCTGTTTGGATAAGGTGCTTTATCAATAAGGGTTTGGTCCAACATTGGAGAGGATTGTGGGGACGGATTCGATCCCAAAACTGGAGTGGGAATTGACATAGATAGATTTGGCGAAATGGGCGAAGGGTTCGAGCCTTGGGGAAAACGGAGAATAGGCTCGGGTGAAGGTGGGAGACTAGACGAATTAGGGGAAGAATAAAAAACTGGGGTATCATTGGTGTCACTATCATCACATTGCTCACCCACTCGATTATTCAGCACTTTTCCCGATCTCAACGTGGTAACAGCACTCACATTATAATTTTGTGAGTGGCCAGGATTAGGTATGGGTTGAGATGGGAGTTTCCCTTTCTCTCTCGCACTCATTGCGGCGTTTAACTGTGCGATTTGGTTTTCTATTGATTTAATACTCTCACCATGGGAGGAGGAGTTTTTCGTTAGGGTATCAATAGAAGACTTCATCTCAGCCGACAATTGCATGGATTGTTTCATGAACATATCCAAAGTTTGTGCAAGTGAGTTGTCGGTACCGGCCATTTGTGGTGTAGAAATGTTGGCCGGATTTTGGAAATTCTGTGACTGAAAGGGGGGCTGATTCTGTGGTTGTGGTTGCTGTGGAGGAGGTCTTTGATAATTGCTTTGTTGGTTTTGATTCCAAGCAAAGTTAGGATGATTCCTCTATCCTTGATTGTACGTGGAAGAATAAGGGTCGTTTCTAGGTCGCTGCTGAAAAGCAGCATTAGTTTGCTCGTGACCTTGAAACGGTGCATTCATAGGATATTCTTCCGTTAAGTGTGAAGGATCGAACAGCAACTACAGATGGTCTTAGGAAGCATGACCAGATTTAGGGAGAATGATGAGAATTTGTTCTCAATAGCATCGAGTTTCTTCTGTATTGCTACCATTTCGGCTTTTACTGCGATAGAAACATCGAGCTGGTGAACACCTCCCCTAGATGAAGGTGGTCTTACGCTTTCCCACTGCAAAGTGTGTTCAGCGAGGTCTTCCAGATATTTCCAAGCTTCACCGTCATCTTTAGACATGAAATTACATTGACACATTGTTTCAAGCATCTGCTTTGTCGCTGGATTAATGCCCTCATATATAATCCGACATAAATCCCATCTATTGATTCCATGATGAGGACATTGGACAAGCAGATCTTTGAAACGTTCAAAGCACTTCTAAAATGGTTCATTGGGAAGCTGGGTGAACTGGTTGATCTCGCTTCTAACACGGGCTGTCTTATGGTTTGGGTAAAACTTCTTAAGAAATGCTATGACGAATTCATCCCAATTAGTGATAGAGTGTGAGGCAGTATTGTAAAGCCATTTTTCTACCAAGTCGCACAGTGTGAATGGGAGAAGACGTAAGCGCATAGCATCTAAAGTCAATTGTGAAGTACCCATCATTGCGCATACGTTTTCGAATTTGGTAATGAAAACGTATGCGTCTTCCGATTCAAGCCCGTGAAATTTGGGCAGCAGATTGATATAGTGGGGTTTAATTTCGAAATTATCCCCGTTAGGTGGTGGAAGAGATAGACAAGTAGGAAGGGGACCACGGATAGGATAGCATCTCTCTTGGAGAGAGATGCACGGTGGATTCTGCGCACCTACGGGCAGTGGCAGCGTGGTGTTATAATCTGATGGAGTGCCGTCCATCTCGGTCGTGGTGTGTGGTGGGGGAAAAGAAGATGAAGAAGTACCAACTTCGGCGTCGATAGCAGGAACGCGGACAAGACGGGCACTAGGATCCCGTGTCCAGCCAAGCATGCACTAAGCGGGTTTAGTGCAAGTGGCAGCGTGTGTGTAATTTTAAAATTGGTTTGTTTTGAAAAATGACGGATTTAGACAAATCACACAAAAATACGCAAACAACCCTAGAACTTTGGTTACCTAGGTCCAGTCTCTAGACCGCTCCTAGACTTCCAAAAGACAAGTCGTAGGATCAATCCTCTACCGCCTCCGTACTACCCTTGTAGCCAGATAAGTGCCAGGTAAGTGGGAAGGAACCACAGTAGTGGGCCTAATTAAAAACCACTAGCCTTTGTCAGACTTGCCTAGACACTACAAAACTAATGCGGATAAGCGATAGATTACCCACGACCTTCCTCTGTCCTTATTGAGCGCAACAGTCCTTAGAGTCTGGTCTAGATATTTTTTAAATTAATGTAGGGTTGATGCAGATGCTCGGTTTGTGATTTGTGGGGCTTAGGAAGGGTGATGAAATCCCCACCTGATCTGGATTTGGTCTTTGCCCCTTAAAAATCCGTGTTAAAATATGCAAAAACAAACCGCAAAAGAAAACTTTGCAAAAAGATTTTTGAGCGGCGATATTTCGTAAAGAATCCTGCAGAAAATAGATTTTATTGGATTTGAGAGGAGAGAGAAGGAGTTAAGAAAGATACCAGAGAAGTTTGGAACCCTAGATCTCCTGTTTCCTCAAGTCTGTGACTCCAGATTCCCTCGCAAAATTCACACAATAATCGTTAAATATACAATTTGCAGTTTTATTTTATTTATGATACAGATCGTATAAGAATTTAACAAAAATAGTAAGAATAAAAAATTACGCACGTATCCCCGGCAACGGCGCCATTTGATTGGTAGGAAAGAGTGTTTGTAGAATAACCGCAATCAATAACGGTGTCGCGCGTAGCTAGACCGAGATGAGTACGGGTCGTCCTCTGGGAAACGTTGAATCTTTTATTCTTACTTTAGATGTGTTGAGAAAGAGAGGAGGGATAAAGAATTTTGTGGAATGGTTTCTAGATCTACGTTAAGCACTAATGCAAAATATAGATCTAGATTATTTATGGATGTAGTTAATATAATAAAGGGGCTTGTAGGGTTCGTTAGGATTTAGTAGTTATGGGTGATTAATTAAAAATTACCCTTTTTATCCTTTAATAGATTTAAAACTAGAACGACAGTGATGCGTGTAGATTAGGATTTCTGGAGGGAAAAGGAATCCCACTCTTAACCCCTATCTCGACACGGAACTCCATTCATATCTAGCCTTTACCAAAACAATCATTAATCTAATCTCTAATCGCGGTCGAGACTAACAACGAATTAGTAGCGCGCCCGATTAGGATGTTAATGATTCTTTTGATAAAGTTTATAAACTTTATAGGACGTAAAAAGGGTTTAGGGATCTTCATCATCCATTAACCTACCATAATCCTACAAACCCTAACAAGTGGAGAATTACTCGCGCATGTTGGGAGAAAAAGAGATGGGGACAAAATGCATAATTAAACTATAAAGAAATAGAATAAGAAAAAGAAAGCTACCTTTATTAATCAACAATATTCATTACACTTTGATTCCTTAGAAAATGATTACAATTTCTAGTTGCTTCTCGATCTCTTCTAAGGAGGTAGACGAACAGTTGATGATCAGCCTGAATGCGTGAGCCGTCTTGGACTTCGTGATCTCGTCGGCTTGATAAATTTTCCAAGAGGCTCTCGGTCCCTTTTTATAGTTCAAAAGCCAGAAAGTTAGTTTCAAAAATTGGAAGCTAGTAGTAAAGATTTATCTCCCAAAATTTCAGCATCTAATCCCTCAATAATACCGCGGATCCGTGGCCCAAGGGGGGTTGGCCGCGGATCCGCAGCCAAAGGTGGAGATCTCCTCATCATCTTTCTGTGGGCAGCTCCTTGTGACATGTGGCAATATCGGGGACCTTTAGATCTTTGAAATCTTCTCGTAGTTGCTGCAAGACTTGGTCTCCAAGTCTTGCTTTCTTAATTAGGCAGGTTAGCTTTAACAACTTGATTTCCTTGATTTAAGACCTGAAAATTCTGCACAATAACTTAACAAATAATATTTAGTAGACTTAGTCCTACTAGGATTAGGTCAATAATATTATATACACTTTCCTATCAAATACTAATTATAATATATCAACACATGGAAAATATTATTTTTACACATAAACCCTCATATGTATGATATATTATAATAAAGAGCTTTTTAATATGAAAATGGTAGGAAAAATGTAATAACAAATGTGCGGTTTTATCAACTGAACAAATACCCCCAAACTTATCTTTGATCGTCCCGAGCAAACTAGTTTATTCAAGAGATGGAGAAAAAAAGAAAGGAGAAAACTAAGCACACTTTCGTAGGCAAACACGATTGCACTGAGCACGTGCAACAAGCCGTTAAATCTCAAGGTGTCCCTAGTAGGAGGAGTGTTGTCTCCTGAGGGTTTTCAGCGGATTACACCAACAAAATCCAATAACAAAAGAGAGATGGTGAAATTTACATATAAAGATAAGAACCATAAAAGAAAGACTTTGAAAATAAGATTTTCCAATTATACTAGCTTTTCAGTTGTCATGAGCCATATCTTAATAGTCATGAAAAGATGTTAGAAATCACATTATCCCTCAATAAAACATCGTCTTTATTCTTCATTCCTACCTTTCATCCAAATATTGATCATATAACCCCTACGTGTGTGTAATAAACATCCATGCACTCGGAGAATTCAATTCAAGCTATCATACTTTTGTCCATCTACCTCAGTACTTTTTAATTTCATGAGTATTTAGATTTGCTCACACATTTTCTTGCGACCGTTAATACTTCTTGAGGCACTAACCGACCGATTACTCATGTGCTTGCTGATTAGGTGATAATATTTTTCTCGTCGTGCACCACCTAAGACTTAGCAGTGACTCCCAGACCAGTTGGCCTTAGGGCACTAGGTGATGAAGCACCCTCGCTATATTTTTTTTATTGCTGCCTTGGCGATAACAAAACCAGTGTTCATTTTTTTCTTTTCACCATTTTTATATTTTCTTCATTTTTTTCATTTCCTTCATACTTTGGCTTTTAGACAAGAGCATTTCAAGGTATCCTCTACTATCCCGAGTTTCAAGACGTTTGTAAGTGCATATAGTAGGGTATCAACATTCAAATGTTTGACTTCCAGAATAGAAACTATTTTTCAGACTTATTTTTATCCTCAGATTAGTGACTTCCTTCATCTTACTAACCCTTGGGACAACAGCTCATAACTACTTATTACTAGTTCGTTTAAGAAAACTTCTAATTTTCTTGGTTTTCTTAAACTCTTCCTATCTTTCATATATAATTTTTCACTTTCTATTCTTTTATTATCAAAAAAATTTTTTGCTTAAATATAGTATAATGCAAAATATGTGTAAATAAGCACAAACCTCATTTGATTGATACGAAAAAGTGTGTTTGTAGAATAACCGCAATCAATAACGGTGTCGTGTGTAGCTAGACCGAGATGAATACGAGTCGTCCTCTGGGAAACGTGGAATATTTTATTCTTACTTTAGATGTGTTGAAAAAGAGAGGAGGGATAAAGAATTTTGTGGAATGGTTTCTAGATCTACGTTAAGCACTAATGCAAAATATAGATCTAGATTATTTATGGATGTAGTTAATATAATAAGGGGGCTTGTAGGGTTTGTTAGGATTTAGTAGTTATGGGTAATTAATTAAAAATTACCCTTTTTATCCTTTAATATATTTAAAACTAGAACGACAGTGATGCGTGTAGATTAGGGTTTCTGGAGGGAAAAGGAATCCCACTCTTAACCCCTATCTCAACACGGAACTCCATTCATATCTAGCCTTTTCCAAAACAATCATTAATCTAATCTCTAATCGCGGTCGAGACTAACAACGAATTGGTAGCGTGCCCGATTAGGATGTTAATGATTCTTTTGATAAAGTTTATAAACTTTATAAGACGTAAAAAAGGTTTAGGGATCTTCATCATCCATTAACCTACCCTAATCCTACGAACCCTAACAAGCGGAGAATTACTCACGCATGTTGGGAGAAAAAGAGATGGAGAGAAAATACATAATTAAACTATGAAGAAATAGAATAAGAAGAAGAAAGCTACCTTTATTAATCAACAATATTCATTACACTTTGATTCCTTAGAAAATGATTACAATTTCTAGTTGAAGAAGAAAGCTACCTTTATTAATCAACAATATTCATTACACTTTGATTCCTTAGAAAATGATTACAATTTCTAGTTGCTTCTCGATCTCTTCTAAGGAGGTAGACGAACAGTTGATGATCAGCCTGGATGCGTGAGCCGTCTTGGACTTCGTGATCTCGTCGGCTTGATAAATTTTCCAAGAGGCTCTCGGTCCCTTTTTATAGTTCAAAAGCCAGAAAGTTAGATTCTAAAATTGGAAGCTAGTAGTAAAGATTCATCTCCCAAAATTTCAGCATCTAATCCCTCAATAATGCCGCGGATCCGCGGCCCAAGGGGGGTTTGGCCACGGATCCGCGGCCAAAGGTGGAGATCTCCTCATCATCTTTCTGTGGGCAGCTCCTTGTGACATGTGGCAATATCGGGGACCTTTAGATCTTTGAAATCTTATTGTAGTTGCTGCCAGACTTGGTCTCCATGTCTTGCTTTCTTAATTAGGCAGGTTAGCTTTAACAACTTGATTTCCTTGATTTAAGACCTGAAAATTCTGCACAATAACTTAACAAATAATATTTAGTAGACTTAGTCCTACTAGGATTAGATCAATAATATTATATACATTTTCCTATCAAATACTAATTATAATATATCAACACATGGAAAATATTATTTTCACACATAAACCCTCATATGTATGATATATTATAATAAAGACCTTTTTAATATGAAAATGGTAGGAAAAATGTAATAACAAATGTGCAGTTTTATCAACTGAACAGTGACATTCATCTCGATACAGCAGACGCAATGCCAGCAAACGAAGCAAAGGCCACTAGTTTCAGGGTCTTGACGGCAACTCAAATAAAACCTGAAAGACTATCGGAGATCATCCCATACCAGCGCAGAGTGGATATGACTCTTCGGGGCTCCCCAAACTGAGCCTAAACTCAAGCAAAAAGCGGAATGGCAAAATTCCTAACGCTTGCTCTTCCGACGGTCAAACTGCGTAGGAAGATAACTTGAAGACGTCTTGTCCATCCCCCGAAAGGATCAGAGACACGACAGTCGCAAGGCTACTCGAACAAGCAAGATTGCCTATCGAGGAATACATCAGCCAACGCGACAGTACGATGGACAAAACCCTAGTACCATAAACCCTAACGGACCTTTGTCGTAAAGAGCAGAGGTTAACTATGACGTTAGGATATTCTTGCGAGAACTGCTCGATTCGTCTCGACTTGTGAGGAAATTAGTGTCTTTGCGAGAACTTCTCGATTCGTCTCGACTCGTAGGGAAAAGTCTTAGGCAATAGGGATAAGAACCGGTTTCCTAAGCACTGGGGCCCTGCAAGTCGGTCCAAGATGGACTCTTGCATACTATTCACGGGCCACACTCTCCAAAGTCGAATCTCGACAAGGAGAGAAACAACCGCTTACTGGTCCTCTCGACTTGTAGGAGGGAAAATTCTCTTGTGAGATCCTTACGACTCTCAAGAGAAAACGCGCTTAGGAATCCTCACGATTTCTAGGGAGAATTTGCACCCACGAGATCCTCTCGACCCGTAGGGAGAAATACCTTTATGTGACCCTTACGGCTCATAAAGACGAAGAAAGTCTTAGGCTACAAGGACCCTAAACTTGTCTCCTAAGCCCTCAATTCTGTGGCCATGCATAACTCTGCACTACTTCACCCACGTAATAAAAAAAATAATAATAATAAAAAAGTATTATAGCAGCGCTCACAACCTGCTCCCTTATAAAAAAAATAAAAATAAAATAATAATAAAAAATAATAATAATAAAAAAATGAAGGGAAAAACTCCACATGCAAAGAATGTAACAAATGCCTCAAAGCCAAGAGTTAAAACATTGTGAAGCAACGCTTCAGATGCAGCGCCAAGTGCGCTGAGCCCTAAACAGTGCACCACGTGCAAAGCACGTGTGCGCTAGCGCTAGGTGTGCTGCGCTCCAAGCAGCGCACCACGTGTCAAACACGGGTGCGCTAGCACAATGTGCGCTGCCTTTTAAGCAGCGCACCACGTGCAAAGCACGGGTGCGCTAGCGCTGGAACCTAAAAGCTCTCCACCGTCAGATCAAAGATCCAATAATAATGAAAAATCATTAATTAATCAGAAACTAAATTCTGTTAAGGAAAGATTCCTCAAAATCTTTCCAAATAATAAGATTGTGCTCTGTAAATCAGAGTACCGTTGGATCAATGATCCAATGGTAAATATAAATTACCAAAAACAATAAATTCTGTTATGGAAAGATTTTCTCAATCTTGTTAAAAACAAGAAAATTGCCTTCTGTAAAACAGAAGCCCTAGGATCAAAGATCCAACGGTGGGGAAACATCCCCAAATCAATCAGAGAAAGATCTCTTTAACTGATTTATCAAATCAATTTGCCCTATATAAAGGCCCCAAGACCTAAAGTCTGATAGAGAGAAACCCCCTACAAACTTTGAGAAAACTCAAAGAAAGAAGAGCAAGCTCTTAGCGAAAAGAAGATCATTTCTTCAAGGTAAAGAACATGAACAATGAACAAAGAGATGAAATCATCTCATTAGAACAGAAGAATTATCTTCTTAAAAGATCATAGATCTACAAAAGACCAAGGTCTTTGATTAAAAGAAAAAGATCAAAAGATCTAATCATAAAAAAATAAAAGAAGTATTTACTTCATTCACAGATCCTTGATCTACAAAGGCAGAGCCCTTTTATAAAACAAGAACTTTTGTTCTTGAATCTTGAGGCAAAGCCTCCTTTAAGAAGAACATAAAATTATTCTTTGATCTTAAATTTGATCAAATGCGCTTTGCGCTATTAGAAAGTGTCTTGCACTCATGAATTGCGCTTTTGCTCTTCTTGGACCAGCGCTCAGCGCCAAAACATGCCACGTGTCAACCAAAGACCCAACTGCGCATTGCGCTTCTGAAACAGCGCACTGCGCTCATGGACTGGCGCTCAGCGCCAAGCGCGCCACGTGTCACTCACTGGCGCGCCAACAAACTAGCCTAACGCGCTCATAAATTAAAAGCGCAATGCGCTAATAAACTAGTGCTTAGCACTAAGCGCGACACGTGTTCCCTTCGTGTGCGCTACCCGACAGAAGCGCAATACGCTCTTTAACTGGCGCAAAGCGCCTGATGCGCCACATGGCGCATTGTCAGAACACACTTTGTTCTAATGAAGACAAAAGATGTCAGAACTCAATGCTTAGCATTATTAGAAGGGCCGAGCCCGAATAAAGGCTTAATAGCCAGAACAACAAAAAATGTTAAACATTTTAATTGGACTTAGCCCAACTTTGGCCTTAAGTCCTCAACTTATATTGAACCGAGCACATCTGCTCACAAATATTCAACTGACCTCAGTCCCAAACGGGGCTACAGATCTTTCAACTAGCTCACATCGGTTCGAGGGTACATCTCGTTACTCCTCTGATATTTGTCGTTGTAATCCTTCAACGTCTTCAGAAAGGTGACGGGTCCCGATGACAACACATTTCTTTGGACTGTGAGGTCCTTAAACTCATGGACTACGATGTCCTTAAACCTTATAGACTACGATGTCTCTAAACCGGACTGTGGGGTCCTTAAACTCATAGACTACGATGTCCTTAAACCTTATAGACTACGATGTCTCTAAACCGGACTGTGGGATCCTTAAACTCATGGACTACGATGTCCTTAACCTTGGACTGCGGGGTCCCTTTAAACCC
The DNA here is from genome assembly GCA_030015575.1 of Agapanthus africanus. Classification (NCBI taxonomy): domain Eukaryota; kingdom Viridiplantae; phylum Streptophyta; class Magnoliopsida; order Asparagales; family Amaryllidaceae; genus Agapanthus; species Agapanthus africanus. Next base: position 682,479,260 of record CM057337.1, read on the forward strand.
ACGGACTATGATGTCCTTAACCTTGGACCACCATGTCCTTAAACTGGTAATCGACCGCAATGTCTCTAAACTAAACAATAGAGCCCAAATGCTCTCTTATTGGATCTAAATGATCTCATTACGTTGATCTTAGTCTAAAAGTTAGAATAACGTATCCTTACCAAACGTTTATGTTGATCTTAGTCTTAAATGAGGCTAACATATCCTTAAACCCAAACCAAAACCCAAATCTAAAAAAGATATGGATTTGGACTAATCTACGCCGTACGGGCGACAATATACATTAGTCTCCGTATACAATCTACGGGCAACCACAAACAAAACAAACACCCACGACACGAAGTGACCATATGGAAAAGGAGAAAGTTGTTACCTTGATGCGGTAGCGTAATTAACTGCAGGGGCTTGCGCCTGCAGGGAAGAGCGTCCCTATAATCAAAAACCCCTCAAACAAGGGGGAATCTGACGAAGTCTGCTATATCGGCCGCATCCGTTTAAACCTTCAATACATGGTGCCATAAATCAACTTGGCATCTTCGGAGAGGTGGACGGATAGCACCAAATAGCATCTGCCCCCAGATTCAGGCAAGACAGTCCGTCTTCCCGATTTCCGGCGGAAAACAGATTCTGGCACGCCCGGTGGGACCTTTTCCTCTTTCCACTCCACACTTTATGCGTCGTGTTCGCGAACGAATCGCGGTTTGCTATGGTTGCCTGTGGATTCGAGGTACTTAGATTTGGTGTCTTGCTCCGCGCAGAAAACAGAAGATCAATGGCTTCAAACTGCACTCATTGCAACAACTCCCACTCCATCCTCGCCGGAGGAGTGACCTACGGGCCTCAAGCGGCCTCCCTTTTCAAGATGCCAGTAGAACTGGTAACTCAGGCTACCACCGGGTTGTTTTTCGGGACCATGCTCCCTCCAGTGAGGGTTAACATCCCGCTGCCGCAAGAAGCGCAGAAGAAGTCGGTCTTTGATCGGCTCACTACCACCACGGCCCATCTCAACAGGTCATCAAATGCCAAACCGACAGCATCAGTCTTCGATAGGCTGAGCCTGAACTCCAATGGGCCCATGAAGAAGCCCGCGATACCTGAAGCGGCCATCCCGAAGCGCATAGCCATTTCTGCTCCTAAAGTCGTCAAGGCAGCTTCCCCTGCTAAAGGGTCGGTCTTCACAAGACTGTCCGTTTCAACTCCTACTCTATGCGAAGTCACGAAGGGTGCTTCCCCTGTTCGAAAGTCGGCCTTTGCAAGACTGACTATCCCCTCTCAACGGACGTCAGTCATCGACCGGCTAGCGCCAATAACAGCCTCTCCTCAAAACAGGGGGCATGACAAAGCCATCCCCATAGCCAAACCAACACCATCTGCGCGACACGCTTGACGTCGCCACTGGCGCCGAGTACGGAAGGCCGGGGGCAACTCCCCCTCTGGGCTAACTCCACCAGCTCCAACGGTGGAGATCGATGCTGCTGTTCCAACCAGAAACAGTTTTGAATTGCTGAACAAGGTGCGCAGGAACTCTCCTACCGCCGTACTGAAAAGATCTCCTCCAACCGTGGAGAATGTTACAGAAACGAAGCCGGAGCGGTCCCCTCAGCGGCTGTCCTCCAAAATTTACAAGGTCTGGCAACAGGTTCAAGACTCAGTAATTGATCAAGATTACTCTCGCAGACAGAAAAAGATGAAGGTCCAGCGAGAAGAGAACCATCCTGTCAAGTCACAAAAGGCGACAGCTACCTGGGTGCCCGCTGCAACGGCTCCCTCAACGTCAACCACTCAAAAGAGAGGGAGGCTGCAAAATGCCCCTGTAACTACGGCAAACCGTAAAGACGTTGAGCCTAAATGCCCTAGGTCTGGGGGCATGGTGGTGCATACTGTTTATATGGCTTCTAGAAAAGAGGAAAGCCGCACTTCGACGGGTCACCGACCGCTCACCCGATCCGTGACAAAAGCCCGGGAGCAACAACAGAAGCTTCAGGAAATGCTGATGCAAATGGCCGCACTCACCGGGCCAAAAGAAAACCCGGAAACGTCATCGGAACAACGTCAAGAACAAGAAACCGAGGCTGACTTTCTCCGCAGAGTCCTCGAAAAGAAGGACAAAGAGGCAGCGGAACAAGCTGCCAACATAAAACGAATGGCGCTTCTCTTCCAAGACATGGTCGGGATGATGTTACAACCAGAATCTCCGGCTGAAGACCTCCTATCATCATTGAAGACGACAAAGGGGAGACATCAAACCCCCCTCTGGCTCTTTCAGCAGCCAAAGAGGAAACCATCTCCAAGGCCGCTCTGGATGACTATATTACTCAGCAAATACGAGCTCACCAGGCGAATGAAGCGGCCGGCCAAGTCATTAAAACTGGGCGACCATATCCAGGCAGGTATGACCAAATAAGTTACCCACCGGGATATACGATCCTTAAGTTCTATGTATATAAAGGGACGGGGAATCCACATCAGCATGTCGCTCAATTCAGGGCCTTATGCGGCAATACTGGAGGCGACGACAAACTGTTGCTTCGCCGATTCGTCGGCAGCTTAGCGGAAACGGCCTTCGAATGGTATTCGGAGCTGCCTAACGACTCTGTCAAAACATTTGCGGAGATGGAGCTGCTGTTTACACAAAGATTTGCAAGCGCCAGCGAGCGCACCCCGATCACCGCATTGATCAACACCGCGGTAAGGCCAGGTGAAACATAGGTTCAATACACAATACGATGGCGGAATCTGTGGTCGTAATGCGAGCAGCGCAATGAAGAAGCGCCTGCGGCAGTCATGTTTGTGGGTACCCTCGACCCTCAAGCGACCATCTCGCAATTCATGATGTTCTTCAAGCCGACTACTTTCCAGGCCTTGATTGACAAGTTGGCCCAAATGGACCAGATGGGTCATAGACCATCTTCTTCGAAGACGGGTCCTCGGAATGAAAAGGGGAAAGGAAAAGCAACTTTCGTCGCCAATACTCAACAACAGTCGAGAAACTTAAAGCCGGTTGTCCGCCAAAACAATATGCGTCCACGCCCATTCCTCGAGGAGAGACTGGGATGTCCTTACTCGTTTCCCCAGGATAAAACGAGGAGACTGTTTGAGCTAGCAGTGCGCAACAGACTCATCAATCTGCCGGATGCAAAACGTCCATTGCAGCCAGGTGATATCAACAATCCTAATTACTGCCCTTACCACCAAGCAGTAAGCCATCCAATCGAAAATTGCTTCGTCTTCAAAGACTGGATTGAAGACCAATACCAACAAGGCAAATTCGCATTATCGGAAAACTGGAAGGTGAACCCGCCACAACCTCATACCCCTAAAAAGGTGGACACGCCGGGGGCATCGTGCTCTTTTATAGAAGAAACTCCGTGGGAGGTCGCTTTTTTAGCCAAAACTAAAAGAATGCTGAAGGATCTCCAATCATGCCCGGCAATCAGGTGGAAAAATCCACTGGAACCCGAGGTCATCGAGGGAATGCTGAAACCGCGCCCAACTCCAAAAATTGGTGGTGATAGCCAAAGCATTCACACCCAACCGTCGAGATCTTCGAAAAAGAAGAAGAAGCCCGTGAAGCCGGGTGACAAGCGCACAGACCTGCAAAAGCAGATTGACGCGCTGGAAAAGTATAACCAGAAGGCGCGGACTCCAGTCACACTCCAAGAATTCCTCAGCCACGTCCTTGAGGACGGAGGTGATGACAATGGAAAAGACTCGTCAGATGAACCCGAGGATTATGTGGCAAGCTGCCATATGATCTCTCACTCGTTAATAAACAGTGAAGAAGCTCCTGACGCAAAGAAATTGGGGGCAGATCCTGAGCCGGAACTTCTGGAACCATCTGACGAGATGATCGACTTGCTACTGAACGAAGACCGTCAGAAAAGCAAAGCCAATCGAGAGCGTGAACTGGCCATATTTGTAAAGGCCAAACGCCGGCGACTGGACGAAAGGGTTAAAACACTTCCCCCAGGTCAAAGCACTTCATCTACCGCAAATAAAAGAAGGTTCAAGATGAGGAAAAGGTTCGCCAAAGCCATATCGATGGAAATGAAGCTGCCCTCTTTTAGAGAAAATTCTCCTGGCAATATACGCCTTAATGATGAGGATGTGCATCCTAATTACTGTTTATATCATCAAAGGATTGTGCACCCCACCGAAGAGTGCAACGCCTTTAAAAATTGGTGGCAAGGGTATGTCGCTCACAGGCAGCACTTCAAAAGGATGGAGCGTGAAACTCGTTGACAGCAGAAAAATGCGACAGACGAACGAGAAAGAGCTGCCAACAACTGTCACATGGTTGATAGCGGGGGATCGCAAGTTCTCACCTTCGGGAGCAATTCTGAAGAAGAAATTACTCTCAGCCCTCTCTTCAAGGAATCCACCTCAGGAAAAGAGGAAGAAACGAAGAGCTGCGAGAACATTCCGCTACGCAATCGCACGCTACCTGAAAAGGATCTCGGACCCGCAAACAAGGGATCAAGCAAAAAAGGATAAAGGGAAGGGAAAAGCGACCGTTGTCGCCAACGCTCAGCAACAGCCGAGTAACCCGAGACCGTTTGTTCGTCAAAGCAACAAGCCGCGATCCCTCGATAAGAAGTTGAAACGTCTTTACTCATTTCCCAGGGATAAAACAAGAAAACTGTTCGAATTGGCAGTGCGCAACGGGCTCATCACACTGCCAGATCCAAAACATCCGTCGCAACCAGGTGACGTTAACAATCCTAACTATTGTCCCTATCACAGAGTAATGGGTTACCCACTCGAAGATTGCTACGTCTTCAAAGGCTGGATTGAGGATGAATACCAAAAGGGCAAATTCGAGTTGTCTGACAACTGGAAGGTGAACCCGCCACAACCACATGTTCAAAAAATGATGGACACGCCGGGGGCATCATGCTCTTTTATAGGGGAAGCTCCATGAGAAATTGTTTTTTCGGCAAAAAACTGAGAGAGTGCTGAAAGATCTTCAAACATGTCCGACCTATGAACCAAAGACCGAAACGTCGTTAAACTAACAATGGACCGCTATGTCCTGAAACTGGATATTGACCAAAACGTCGATAAACTACTACAGACCGCAGCATCCTAAGGCTGATACAAAAAAAGAGACAATAAAAAAAAGGAGAAAAAAAGAAAACGGTATGTCCACAAGCAAAATGGGCACGGATGAAACCCGAAAGGGCTCCGTGAGTAAAAACAGCAGAGCTACCGGCGAGTTTTGTGAAAACCCGAATGGGCGCAACCTTGTTAAAAAAACGGTATGCCCATAAGCAAAAAGGCACGGATGAAAACCCGAAAGGGCTCCGTGAGTAAAAACAGCAGGGCTACCGGCAAGTTTTGTGAAAACCCAAAAGGGCGCAATCTCGTTGAAAGACACATGCAAGGTCCTCTCGACTTTGTGAGGAGAAAGCACCTGCGTGAGATCCTTACGACTCACAAGGGAGCAACACACTTAGGAATACTCACGATTCCTAAGAAGAAATTACACTTGCGTGATCCTCACGACTCGTAAAGAGAACTCTCTTATGAGACCCTCATGAATCATAAGATTCGAAAGTCTTAAGCTACAGGGATATGAACCTGTTCTTAAGCGACCACCACAACCTCCAACACTGCCCTACAAGTGGCTCAATACTGACCCTTGTATACAATCCACGGGCGCGAATAAGTATTTCCCTAACAAAGTCTCACCAGAGCTCTGTGCGGCAACACTGGAGGTGACGATAAACTGTTGCTTCGCCAGTTCGTTGGTAGCCTGTCAGAAACGGCATTTGAACGGACTCGGAGCTCCCAAATGACTCCATGAAAACATTCACAGAAATAGAACTACTGTTCACACAGCGGTTCGCCAGTGCAAGCGAGCGCACCTTGATCATGGCTTTAATCAATGCCAGGGTAAAGCCGGGAGAAACCTGGGTCCAATATGTGATCCGGTGGCAGAACCTGTGGTCAAAGTGCGAACACCGCATCGAAGAATCCCCCGCCGTGGGCATGTTCAACGAGACCCTAGATCCTCAAACGACTGTGTCCCAGTTCATGAAATTTTTCAAGCCGACAACCTTCCAGGCTTTGATCGATAAACTGACCTAAATGGACCAAATGGGCTATGGGCCTTCCTCCTCAAATATAGACCCTCGAAATGCTAAGGGTAAAAGGAAAGCGGCCTTCATCGCCAACACTCAACAACAACCGAGCGACCCAAAACTGGCTGCTCTCCAAAACAATGCACGTCCATGCCTATCACTCGAAGAAAGGCTAGGACGCACTTACTCGTTTTCCCCCGACAAGACGATGAGACTATTTGAGTTGGCAATGCGTAACAAACACATCACATTGCCAGACCCACGGCGTCCACCGCAACTCGGCGACGTCAATAACCCTAACTACTGCTCCTATCACAGAATGGTGAGCCACCAAATTGAGGATTGCTACTTCTTCAAGAACTGGATCCAGGATCAGTATCAACAAGGGAAGTTCGCGCTTTCTGAGAACTGGAGGGTGAACCCGCTACAGAAGCACATTCCCAAAAAGGTGGATGCACCGGGGGCATCATGCTCACTCGTGGAAGAAACTCCATAGGAAATCGTTCTTTCAGCTAAAACCAAAAGAATGCTGAAGGTCTACAGACATATCCGGCAGTCGGGTGGAAAAGTCCACTTGAACCTGAAATCATCAAAAGGATGCTGAAACCGCATCTCGTACCGAAGATTGTTAACAAAGGGCAAAATCCCCAAGTCAAGACTTCAAAATCTTCGAAGAAAAAGAAGAAGACCAAAAAGCCTGTGCAGCCTATTGGGTATGACGACAAACTCACAAACCTATAAAAGTGCATCGACGCGCTGGAGGAGTACAACTAGAAGGTGCGGACACCGGTCACCCTCGAAGAGTTCCTCAAGCATATTCTTGAGAACGAAGATAGTGATAATGATGAGGAAAATGACTTATCAAAAGAAACCGAAGACTATGTAGCAAGTTGCCACATGTTCTCCCATTCGTTATTAAATAACGAAGAAACTCCATTAGCGTCAGAAAACAACGCAGAGAAACTGGGGGCAGAATCGGCACTAAAATCCCCGGAACTGCCAGAAGACCCGATCGATAGGTTATTAAACGAAGCCTTTCAAAAAAGAAAAGCAGACCGAGAACGCGAAACAGCCATATACGAAAAGGCTAAGCGTCAGCGTCAGGATGAAGAAGCTGTGGCAAGGTGGAGTCGTAAAGTACTCCAACCAAACCAAGGCATACCTGCGAAAAATAAGAGCAGGATCAAGGCAAAGAAGCGGTTCGCCAAAACCTTGTCAATGGGAATGAAGTTGCCACCTCTGGTAGGAAACACTCCCGGGGTCATATGCCTCAACGGAGAGGATTCACATCCAAACTAATGATTATATCATCGGAGGGTTACCCACCCCCACCGAGGAATGCAGTGCCTTCAAGAAGTGGTGGAAAGAATACGTTGCCCATAAAAAGCACTTCAAGAGGATAAAGCGCGAAGCTCGTCGACAGCAAAAGAGTGCGACATATGCGCGTGAAAAAACGACTGGCAACTGTCATATGGTTAATACCAGTCTAGAAGGGGAAAAGCCCCAAGTTCTTACTTTCGGGAGCGATTCTGAAGACAAAATACCCCTCAGCCCTCTCTTCAAAGACTCCATCTCCGAAAAAGAGGAGGGGGAAAAGAACTGCGAGAATATTCAGCTGCATAGTCGCATGCTGCCTAAAAAGAATATTGGACCTACAAACAAGGGTTCGAACAAAAAGGAAAAAGGGAAAGAAAAAAATCTCTAAGGAAACTTCCCTCGACAAAACCTGTCTTATAGCACGACAAAACCTGGAGGCTTATAAGGCAAGGATGACACGGCCATACGAAAAACTAACCAGGCCGAGAACGTTCCGCCAAGGCGAACTCGTGTTGGTCGTCAAAAGACCGATGATCCCAAATCGTGCCAAACGGGGAAAATTCGAGCCGAACTATGAAGGCCCATACATCGTAGACAAAGTCTATCAAGGTGGAGCCTACCTGCTCAAGAATATGTATTGCAAAAGACCTTTCTGGCCAATAAACGGCTAGTTCCTCAAAAAATACTACGCTTGACGAGTCACGATTTAGGTCAATGATAGATGATAATGCTTGTGTCCGCTCGCTATCTTCCTGAGTCAAAAACTCTGAGAGTAGTACGTGGAAAAAAAATCGCCTCAAACATGGCGATTACGGACCGAGATGTCCTTAAACTTGAACCTCGCCTCAAATATGGCGCCATCGGACCGAGATGTCCCTAAACTAAAACTTCGTCTCGAAAATGGCAATAACGGATCGAGATGTCCCTAAACTAGCACATCACCTCCAAAACGGTGATATGCTCCCTGGTGAACGGCACTTGTAAGTCCTCTTGACTTATAAGGAGAAAATACTCTTATAAGATCCTTACGACTTGAAAAAGAACACACACTTAGGAATCCCCATGATTCCTAAGGAGAAAATACGCCTACGAGATCCTCACGACTCATAGGGAGAAATACCTTTATAAGACCCTTACGGCTCATAAAGTCAAAAAACCTTAGTCGACAGGATCCTAACCTTGTTTGCTAAGCCACCTTTGTTCAAATCAAAAAAGGCAAATGATGAGTCGCTCCTGGAAATATTCCAGTCGCAGCGATGCTGATGCCTAAAAAGATATCAAACTTCAAGACCTCTCGAGGCAAATGATGATTCGCTCCTGGCAACATTCCAGTTGTAGCGATGTTGATGCCTAAAACGGTATCAAATTTCAAGTTCTTTCAATGCAAATGATAATTCGCTCCTGGAAATATCTCAGTTGCAGCGATGTTGATGCCTAAACAGGCATCAAACTTCAAGTCCTTTCACGGTAAATGATGATTCGCTACTGGCAATATTCCAGTCGCAGCGATACTGATACCAAGGTTGGTATTAGATTCCAAACTCGCAATAAAAACAATAGCGAGTAGAAAAAAATGCATATGAAATAGCCGAAATGACGGGGCAACTCGCAATAAAAAATTAGCGAGTAAAAAATGCATGTAAAAACAGCCGAAATGTTTGGGCAACTCGCAATAAAAAGAAGCGAGTAAAAAATTTAAAAAATATAGCCGAAATGATTGGGCACCGCGGATAAAAAGCCGAAATGATTGCGCAATCGCGACTTTCGCGATATAAAAAGCTGAAAAGATAGAATATCGCGGAAATCAAAAATAAAATAAAATAAAAGGAAATTTTATTTACCCTACAAGTGAGTCTACACTGACCCCTGTATACAATCCATGAGTACAAATGAAAAAGGGAACCATATTTTTCCACCAGGCAACGTTAAAGGGTGAGCCAGACCTCGATGGCAACATTTACAGCCTAGAGATCACCCCGACATACCTTCTCATTCCGACAGGATGCAGACATGACGTCAACAAAGACCCAAGGGTCAAATAAAAAGTGGAGTCAAGGCAAAACCCTAGCTCCAAGTCTTGACGGTCCATACACAACCTAAAGACTTCCCCAACGTTCCTTCTCATTCAGACAGGATGCACACACGACGCTAACAAAGACCCAAGGATCAAATCAAAAGTGGAGTCACGGCAAAACCCTAGCTCCAAGTTTTGACGGTCCATACACAACCTAAAAACTACCCTGACGTTCCTTCTCATTCCGACAGGATGCAGACACGACGTCAACAAAGACCCAAGGGTCAAAGCAAAAGTGGAGTCACGGCATCCTAGCTCCAAGTCTTGACGGTTCATATACAACGTAGAGACTATCTCGACGTTCCCTTTCATTTCAGCAGGATGCAGACGTAACTACCAAACGAAATTGGGGCGATGGCATATTCCTAGCTCCGGACTTCAATTGCAATACATTCAGCATAGAAGTCTTACAAATGTCTGCCCTACTTCATCAAAGAATCGGCGCAACATCGTCAAAAAAAAATGAAGCAATGGCATATTCCTAGCTTCGGGTCTCGACGACAATTCATATAAAGCCTAAAAGACTATCTGGGATCATCCTACACCAGTGCAGAGTGGTTATGACTCATCGGGGCTCCAAACTGAGCCTAACCTCAAGTAAAAAGCGACATGGAAAATTCCTAATGCATGTTCTTCCAACGGTAATATAACTTAAGGAGATTACTTGAAACCGTCTTGTCCAGCCCCCGAAGGGATCAGAGACACGACAGTCGCGGGGTTACTCGAACACCAGCTTAAAGACTATATATCAAGGAATACATCAGCCAACACGATGGTACCACGGACAAAACCCTAGTACCACAAAACCTAACGGATCTCTGTCGTAAAGAATGGAGGTTACCTACATATAACGTTAGGACAAGTTTGCCTGTAAACCCAAAGGAGTTAAACTAAATAAACTCCGAAATGAGTACATAAACTAGAGACTCCGAAATGAGTGAATAAACTACAAACTCCAAAATGAATACATAAACTAGAGACTCTGAAATGTGTGAATAAACTATAAACTCCGAAATGAGTGAATAAACTACGAACTCCGAAATGAGTACGTAAACTACTTTACGCCAAGTCAAGACATCAAAAGATGGAGAGGCACAAGTATGAAATGAAATATGTATTTTATTCATAAATCAAAATGAATATAAGATACAAAAAAAGTGGGAAGAAAATATACATCAACGAAAACTTCTAAGCTGGCGGGCGGTTCAATAAACCAGCAAGATCATCATTTTTTCGCCGGACCTCCGCTTCAAGCTCTATCAACGCCGCTAGTTAAGTCCCTTCCTGTACTTGTTGATTTTGGTATAAAGAAAATCGACTCTCAAGCACTTTCTCGACAGTCTTGTGGGCCTCGACCATCTCACGTGTGAAAATGACAGTTTATCGAGAGCCACCGCCTCTGTAATGGACTCCTGAAGAACCCGCCAAATTTCATAGGCCCTAGTGGTCTTGGTGGTGAGCTGGGCTTGAAGTTCCCTTAAAGCCTTCGAAGCCAATTCCCTTGCCGAAAACTTTCGGTTGAGCCTTTTCTCACATGACTGGAGATTAGCTACACACCAATCGATCCATCCACGCAAGTTGGCTTTTACAGACAGGATATCAAAGGGAAGGCGTACGCATTCAACCGCATGTAGAGAGGCCTCCACTTGACAGCAATACTCGACCCAAGTACGCACCAGCGCCTCATCATGGTATATGGCAAGAACAGACAAAGAAGCATTGGCTTCAATAGCGAATTCTTCGGCCGTGACGAAAGTGCCAGCGTGAAGATCTTCTATAAGAGTTGCCAGGGAATGAATGCTCTATTTTGCCATCCTCTCATACACGCGTCGGGCGTAAGGTCCTGACGGCATGGAAATCCGGGACTCTAATGGAGTCAGAGTAGGCAAAACTATGAAAATATATGTGTGGTTAGTCGCCTTTCCAAACATAGAATAAGTAAAAGAATGCCAATGCTAAAGCGTCACTTACCCACGGCCATAGAAGGTAGATTTAAGAGATCCTCAGGCCCATCGAGAACTTCAACTTCGTCGTCAGCCTCTAAGACTGTGGTTTAAAATAAATGGGGCACATCAGCATCATTATGAAGATATAAAACGGAAAGGCAAAGAATTAACAACCTTGGGTAGAGGAAAGGATTATGCTCTGTGGAGGTATCGCTTGCGGGGCCACCATGTCAAGTAAACGCTGGAAGGTTTTCTCCGAAGAAAAATCTACAATGGAAGACGCCAACTCCCGCAATTCTGAGAGAAAGAAAAGTTCAGATATATGGAAGGGTCGTTAAACAAAAATGTAGATGTCAATAAAATTACCTTCGATACTTCGTCCACATTGAATCGGAGGGATGGCGGCTTTAGTAATCTCCTCTACACCTTCCGGTGTGTCATTGGAGATGTTCACAGAAGCCGTGGCTGGTGTGGCAGTCTCTGTTGGAAGAATAGAAGCCATTACCGGAAACTCCAAGACGGGGATGGCAGTTTCAGTAATCTCCTCTACACCCCCCGATGCGTCACTGAAGATATCCATAGAATCTACGACCGGTTCAGCAATCTCCGCTGGAGGAATAGAAGCCGTCATTGGAGGATCCATGATGCGATTTGGGCTCAAGACTACGCCCGCTGCAGAAGGCCCTACAAAATTTTTGGTAAAGATAATATGATGTGAAAGTAATACAAATTATTTACCGAAAGAGACGTAAGAAAAAATATATACATACCAATACGCCAGGGAGCCTGAAGTATGGCCTTTTTGAGCCGCTGCTCTTTTCTGATCAATTGCGCTCGTCGGGCTTCAATCGAAAGCAAATGCATGCCCGTCTTCAGAGCAGCCTCGTCTTCAGAAACGGCCGAGATGGGATGTTTGAGAGCCCTTTCTTTTTCCATCGTCAAAGGACCCTAGGTAATAACTGATCAACGTCATAGAATACAACAGGGGGAAGCCTCCCTTCCTGGGGCACACATTTTCATTTTCATCCTGCGATCGCTTTAAGGCTTCGGCCAACTGAGCGGCTTCCTCGGCAGATGTGCCAGGAAAGAGGAGACTGTCGTCTGGTTCATGCATAGATATAGGCTCATCGTGAAAAGGCTCGAACTCAAGCAACACATCGAGTAAACCGGCGACCGATTTCTTCCTCCTTTTACAGCCCGAGCCAAGAAGGGCGCTTCATCCCCTTCGGAAATTTTGCACGGCGCTGCCCAACCTCACCTTCGGTGTCTATTTTTGGTGATGTCGCTGCCAGTGCCTTCTCAGGAATCTCTGCCCCAGCCCTAGGGCAAATCGGCATACCAGCAGTGCGGGTGGCTGATTCCGCCCGAGTAGCCTTAAGAATAAGCACCGAGTCGCTGTCCCTTACAGGAGGGCAAACAACCGACCATGGCTGCAACGGGGCACTGAAGGCTTAAGCGGAAGCAGGTGCTTTACATTCAAAGAGCACCCTTCTCTCCTCTACAATGATGGGACCAACCCGGTGGTGATACCAGCCCTTGAAGGGTCCTATGGGCCTCGGAAGATAGTCAGGCTTGGGAATCATGGAGACAGGACCAGTACCCAACCGCATGAAGTGGTGGATAAGGTCGTGAGTGACCTCCAGTGAGAGAGTGGGCTCAACTAAAAAGGCTTCGAGGGGGACGCCCTGGTTGTAACCTAACTGCTGGGCGAAGCGATGTGGATTGTACCACATGAAGAGAGCAGTATCATTTTGGCGAAACACTAAGTACCCCGGCCGGACTGAATATAAATGCATGATCTCTTTGGGCTTTAAAAGCTGAAGTTCCACTCTTAGACATATCGAACAATTGTTGAACGGGCCCCGCTGGAGCAGAAAGGACTCAGTCACTGAAAACTATCCTGCCTTCATTCGAATATGGATTAAGCAATACCCGTAGAGCCCCTAACTGAGTCGGATCAGGAGCAGAAGTATCGACCAGCCTCATAACCCATAGAAAAGTATATGCTTCATAGAAAGCAGGGTGCCGGTGTGCAGCAAATGCGCCTAACACATGCATCTCAATCCATGACGTGGAGTAGTGGAGGGAGAAATTCACGGTATCCGTACCCGGGTTTGAAGTGTTGGCGGCAGTACTTAAACCGTGATATAGGTGTGATCGTCCTGCAACGCCAATAGACAATCGCGCTCCTTCGGCTATGCGATGGGCAGGATAGAAGACGGGGGCTCTCATAAAACGGCGATGCATCGGTATGGAGAACCAGCTAAGCCAGAGACTGATGAAGCCGATAAAGAAAGTTTCTTCATATATTCCAGGGGCAGCAATCGCATCAAAGGTCATGGCCGATGAGATCGGAATGTAAAACTGTAGCATGTCTTCTTCTTTGGTCGGTTATTTCTTCAAGAAGAATCCGAAGGGATCCTCGACCTTTGCGAATTTCGGAGCTTTCTTAGATAAGACATCTTCACGGAGAAAGCAAGCAATGAAAGCGTCAAAAGTGACACCTTGCCCTTCCGATGCCACGAATAGTTTCTCAAAAATACCCAAGGCTTTGATCAGAGTCGGGTGCTTATGCCGAACATCATTCTCTGTCGTCAAGCCTTCAAGCACCGCTGGCACCGTAGCAAATATATACTTGTCGGGGGGTAATAATTCTTCATAGTGTTCTCCCATAATCGGCAGTCTCGAAATTTCCCGGAATTCCTCTAGTGAAATGGAAACTTCGCGATCTCCCAATAGGAACGTATGTGCTGGATGATTCTATTGATTCAAAAAGGCCTTGACCCACTAGACGTGGGGAGCATGATAGTAGAACAGTGACGCATACACCGCTTAATATAGCCCAACATTTTGCAGCCATGAGCGTTCGGACGAAAGAATGTAACGGGCCCAAGGAAGGTAGCCCACTGGGTGCCGCAGGATGATGCCTATCTTGTAGACATGCCCCCAAGGTTGAGATTCGCCTTGGCAGATTTGGTGTCCCAAAATATGGATAGCCATCAAGGGTTGATTGAGTATCCCTGTCGTTGATGGCTCAAGACGGCCCTCGGGGCTCCAATTAGCCGCCTCCACCGCATAAGCAGCACGCGGACGCTCCGTGAATGATATTGAATGGATGGGTTCTGTCGATACCTCGCATGTGAAACTACATCGACCCCTGATAATGTGGCCATACCAAACTCCCCATAAAAGAAGACTCTTATTATCCTTATCGTGTGCCCTAATCATCGCCATAACTTTCTCGTCTGATGGCGACTGTCGAAAAGCGACCTCCGAGCGCGTGTAAGGAAAGTAGGGAAGTGATACCATCATACCTAAAAATAAGGGAGGGGGCCCATTAATAAAAAATATACATATGAGTTTGTTTCATTGGACTAATAACTACAAAGCCAGTAGGCCCCATGAAATCCAAATGGTGGCTCACCAATGATGGGGTAAGATAATCATTGTGAGAATCCAAAAGGATTCTCATTAAATAAACAGTGAAGTTTAAACAACTCTTAACATCCTCGAAAAACGAGTTCTGTTAAAATGCACAACAGATTCAAATCTGTGTCAAGGGAATTAAAACCCTAAAAAGGAAAAATGCTCAAGAACACCAGGGAATAAAATTCCCAAAAGTCTCCGAGTCTTTCAGAGCTAAGCTCTGTAATATGGAATTAAATACCTTTATTAATGGGATTAAATCCCAGATACCCCCATGGTGAGGAAACGAAGGAAATGGAATTGAATTCCAAGGATTCTCAAAGATCAGTGATAGAGTAAACCCTGAGAGGGGAACTAACAATTCTCAAGACCCCAGAGTCTTCTTAAAAAAAAGGAAGGGTGTTTTTAGATCTCTAAGAGATCAGTTCAAGACAAGAGCAAAGCTCTGTTGATGGATTTGAAATCCAAAGAAAAAAGGGAGGTTTTCCCTAAGGGGTAAATGTCGTTCAAGATCCTTATCCAAAAAGAGAGTTTTTGCAGAGTTTAACTCTGAAAGGTCTATAGACAGAGAGCTAAGCTCTGAGAGGAGAATTAAATTCTTAAGAAAAGGTTAGGGAAGAAGATGAAGAAGCAGTGATCATCTAAAGAGCCAAACACCCCATTTATAAGACGTGCTGGGGAGCGGTTCATCTTCCCGTTTCGCTAGGCAATCCAACGGTTGTACGGGTAGACAGCGTTGCACTCATGTGCAAGCCACGTGAGAGCAACGCTGGGGGGCATTTGTTCCCTCATGAAAAAGGAAAGGGGGAAAATTCTCCACTATTCAAATCTCACGTGTTAAACACGTAAGCACCTATATGCAAAGCATATAGGCGCTGCAGTTAAAACGACTCATGGGCTAAATAAGCCTCACGTATTAAACACATGAGCGTCTATATGCAAAGTATATAGGCGCTGCAATCAAAACACCTAATGGACTAAATAAGCCTCACGTGTTAAACACGTGAGCGCCTATAGGCACTGCAATCAAAACACCTAATGGACTAAATAAGCCTCACATGTTAAACACGTGAGCGCCTATAGGCGCTGCAATCAAACAATTGATAAGCTAAATAAGTCTCGCATGCTAAACACATGAGCAGATATGCAAAGCATATAGGCGCTGAATAAAATAAACTAAAGGCCAAATATGCATCACGTCTTAAACACGTGAGCTCTCATATGCAAACCATATGAGCGCTGAAAATAAAGCGTGCTAAAACCCATGTTAGGGGTCACGTGTTAAACACGTGAGTTCTCCTGCTGCACTCTTTGGAAAGATAAAATTAAATTCTATAGAATTAAATTCTATTTGAGAAATAGTTCCCCTGATCTTTTTGATACGGAAAGATTCTTCTCTAACAGAGAATTTTGGATTTAAAATCTAATTGTGATAAAATATCATCAATCAAACCACCTGATAGAATTAAATTCTATATAGGAAATATTTCCTTGATCTTTCTCAAATTAGAAAGATCTTCTTTGTTAAACAAAGGACCCTTGGATCAAAGATCCAACGGTGATTATAAAATCACCCCCCCCCCGGATCATCTAGTAGAATAAAATTCTATCTTAGAAAAATATTTTCCTATTTTTGCTAAATTAACAAGATATTCATAGAAAAATATTTCTTAATCTTATTAAACAAACAAAAAATCCTCTCTGTTAAACAGAGAGCCTTTGGATTGAAAATCCAACGGTGAATAAAACTCACCAATTAATTTTCATGATCTCTCAATGAGAGATTTTCTTAAGACCCTGATTTTTTCTCGTCTCCTATAAATAGGATTAAGGAGATTAAATCAAGAAAGAGAGCCAGAACTTCCCATAAGCTTCTGCAAAAAATAATATACAATAAGCTCTTGAAAAAGAAAGAGAATTTAATTCTCAAAGAAGAGAAGACTTGCCTCATTGAAACCCTAGGTAAAAAAAACACACAGAGATCATAGTGTCTCTTCTTTGCCTATCTAAGGGTTTAACCCTTCATATAAGAACTTAGTTCTTCCTCTGGTTGAGATTTGTAGAAGCAAATCTCCCCACAAGTTGAGAATTTAATTCTCATTGGGGAGATTTTGTTCTGCAGATTCAAAACTTAGAGGAAAAAAACTAAATTTAAAAGAAAGAACAGGAACATATGGGAATTTAATTCCTCCAAAAATTAGGGTTTAACCCTATGTGAAGAACTTAGTTCATCAAAAAAATTGATGAGGATCCAAGATCCTCAAAACCGAAATCTTGATGATCATGAATGACTAAAAATTTCATTAATAGGAGATCGATATCTCTGAAAAAACACAAGAATAACTTAGTGACTCGTTAGTGCTCAGCACTATTTTGAAGCCTCACGTGTTTCCTACGTGAGTGCTTCAAACGAACAAAAAATACAACCGAAATCGCCTCACGTGTTTCCCCACGTGAGTTCTTAAAAAAGGGAAATAAGTAAAAGAAAAGTTATAGCTGCCTTACGTGATTCTCACGTGGGCGCCTAAAAAGAAAAGAAAAACTTCTTTATCAATTAGGCAGCCGCCCCAAAAGGATGTAGTCACGTGAAATGCACGTGAGCTCTATCCAAGTGCTTAGCACTTCTGTAAAAAGAGGGAAACGAACAAATAAAGCCCAGCACTCACGTGCTTCCCACGTGAGTAATGCAGAGTGCTCAGCACTCCATGATTAGTCAAAAATGACTAAAAACGCTCACATCTGAACACCTCACGTGTTTTACACGTGAGTACTACAGGACTTTAGTGCTTATCACTAATCCAGCACCCCGCATGTTTTATACGTGAATGCTGTGCGTCCCAGTGCTCAGCACTGTTGGGTAATTATGGAAACTCAATCCCAGCCCAAAATTGGCTAAGTTTCCTGAGGTCAAACTTCTTTGTTTTTAAATCAATCAAGCCCATATGCTCTTAATTTCCAAGGTCTTAAATATGACTAAAAATTCTCAGGTCCACAGCAACCTCTTTTCCCTCAAATACGGGATTTGGTTTAAGTGTGCATCTCTTCACATCTCTGATGCATATCGTTGTAATTCCTCAACGTCTTCAGATATGTGGCGGGTCCCGACGACCAACAATTTCTTCCGTTGATGCACTTCCAAACTGTCGTGCACGCCTCAAATCGGATCGTGCCCCAAATTGGGTACATTCCATATCACCATCGTTCATTCCGCCACGTAACAAATACACATGCGCATAGGATGAATGATGGACCGAAATGTCCTTAAACTAATATTCACCTCCAAAATGGCGATAAAGGACCAAAACGTCCTTAAATTAATATTTCGCTTCAAACATGGGTGATATTGGACCGAAATGTCCTTAAACTAAATATTCGCCTCAAACATAGCAATCCAATCCTAGCCTAAATTGGCTAAGCTTATATTTGTGATATCCAAACCGATCTTCATTCATATCTCCTAAGTTAATCATAGTCTCAAATATGACTGACGATTCATAGGTCCATCATAGTCTTTTCCCTCAAATATGGGATTTGGTTCAAGGGTACATCTTTTCATACCTCTGATATATGTCGTTGTAATTCCTCAACGTCTTCAGAGAGGTAGCGGGTCCCGACGACCAACAACTTCTTTTGTTGATGCACTTCCAAACTGACGTGCACGCCTCAAATCGGATCGTGCCCCAAATTGGGCATATTCCGTATCTCCATTGTTCACTTCATCACGTAACAAATACACATGCATGCAAGATGAATAATGGACCGAAATGTTCTTAAACTAATATTCTCCCTAAATATGGCGATAACAGACAGAAATGTCCTTAAACTAACATCCGTCCCCAAAACGGGAATGTTGTACCGAAATTTCCTTAAACTAATATTCGCCTCCAAAAGAGTGATAAAGGACCGAAACGTTCTTAAACTAACACCTCGCATCAAATATGGCGATAATGGACCGCGATGTCCTTAAACTAATTGAGCTCGAACGCTCATACGTTTTGAGTCGGTCTTAATCTCAAATCAGATTAATGATCCTTAAATTAACCCAAACCCAAATCTAAAAATATATGGATTTAGACTAATCCACGCCCTATGGGCGATGACAGAAACTAGTCTTCGTATACAATCCACAGGAAACCAAAATAAAACAAATATACATTTGACACGAAGTGAACCTTCAGAATAGGAGAAAGTGGTTATCGCGATGTGGTAACGTAATAAACTGCTGGGGCTTGTGCCTGGAGGGAAAAGCGTCCCCACAATCAAAAACCCCTCGCAACCAAGTGGTAATCTGATAAAGTCTGCTAAAACGGCCACATCCGTCCAAACCTCCGATATACGGTGCCAAAAATCAACTTGGTATTTTCGGAGAGGTGGACAGATAAATCCTAATAGTATCTGCCCCCAGAATTTAGGCCAGACTTCCCAACGTCCCGGTCCATCTTCTGGCGGTGAACAGTAATCCCGTTGGCAACACCTCTTCTGTAGTGTTCAAACCAGGCCAAATCAGCCCCCGCAGCCCATGCCTCAGTGATACTCGCATATACTGCCTCTATCATCGTTTCATTTGTGGGAGAAGTGCATCCCACCTCACCCGTATAGCCGCATTGTCCTTGTCTCGATAATATTTTTTATTTTGCAATTCTTGAGGAAGAGGCAATGAATAAATCCACTCATGTTACGATCTGGAAACAGCACGTGATCGGCACTTGAATCACGTAAACTATATAGGACCCCATTGTAACCTAAGTAAGCTGAAAACCAGGAATCTAAATCTTTTTAAGAAAATGGTGGAGGTGGCGTTTTGGAAAAAGGGTACAAATGAAATCAAATTCCCTTTTTAAGGCGTAAGTAAAGTTTGTTTGAAAAGCACAAGTGAGTTTTAGACTAAGGTTTGAAAAAAAATTCATCATTTAAAATTTTGGCAGTACATCCTTTGTAAATTTTGATAAAAATCAGTACATATACATAAATAATATCAACATCCCCAATCAGGAGCTATCTCATCACCCGATCGGCGGAATTACAGCCACGCAGTATATACGACACCCAAGGCGAAGATCAACATAAGAAAAAGTAAAAAAAAAATACTAAAAGCATCATCAACTCAACTATATCCAAACTTGACATATAAAAGAATAACATACAAGTCTCGTCTCTAAGTTTGTAAAAATATAAAAGTTTGGTCGATAGAGTTTTTAACTAGATCACAAAAGATATACATATACAAGCGGCGGTTATGATCTAGAATGTAATCCACCTACCAAAACAATCACCCGAAGAAGAAGAAGAAGAGATCCAGCAAGCCGCTACTGATCCGAGCGGTCAATCCTGCAAGAAACTATGGCATAACGGGGGTGAGTTACCAACTCGTGAGTAGAAAATATTATCATGTAGAAATCGAATGTATAACGATCTACCTAGGTCATACTGTATAATACTATCGTACTATGTGGAAATGAATGTGAACGTGTATATATACATAAATATCATGTCGGTATCAATAAATGCCACATATCAGATCACACATAACATACAAGATCCCTATGGTCAATCAATATGTAGAAAATATATCATCCAATGAGTGTCCATCAACGACACTCGAAATCCTCATAAAAACAACTGAGTGTCCAGCATCGACACTCAAAATCCCCATAAATCCCGTGTCAAGAATCGACACTCGAAATCCTCATATCCCAGGCGCCGTCTCTCGGATCAGCCCTCATATCTATCAAAATCATATAACTCTGTTCGGTATCCTTCAGATATCCGCCGAGTTTTCATACTATCACCAGTTGGTCTCGTTCTCGTTAAGCTCACCCGCCTTTCTATATGAGCTTCTTGCTCATGGGTACCGTACTAGGTGCACCATGTATACTCAATCGATTCCTCCCCCTGCCTCGATTCAGATAATCCTCATATCATAAAAACACAGAAAAACTCATGGTGGACATCAAATCATCATATCAAGAGAAAACCGTATTTAAAACATTCACAAGTTTTATAAAATCATATCTGCGGTTTCTCAAATCTCATAGAAACAGAAATCCCATGAAAACACTATCGCATAAGAACGTGGCAATAATGGAACAAGTTAAAGTATAGAAAAGTGGTGTAATATATGCAGATATATAATGAGCAGTGATCTAAAGTACTGGAAGGAATATAGTAGGATGTGAAATATCATGGTAAGTTCTATAAGTGTGTTCTACAAGTGTGTTCATATAAGCAATAATATATAATACTAACGGGGCATAATGTGATACGAGTGACATAGCAAGTTTTCTATGTGTATGTGGCATAGCAATTACCAATAAGGTGTAGGTGTGACATGTGAGTATGTGCGAGTGTTACAAGAATTCATCGGTAATGGTGTGAGTGTCCTAGCAAACGAAATTAAGTAAAGCTAAAGGTATAAACGTAGTATGTATCATAAGTAATGGAAGCACGAGCGTATACAGAAATAAGGAAATCGTAACGTAAGTAGGCGTTTAAAAATCTAACTACATATGAGCCTTACAGTTATAGTGTAAAATAGCATGAAACATTGTTTTGGAAATCAAGGATTACAATGTTTTTGAAATAGATACCATTTGAAAATTCGTAGCGCACCCGAGACGTTATCATTTAAAAGTAAGTAACGAATCGTTAGTTTTAAAAATAATTATGGCTCTAAACATCTCATAAATTCCCGATTTAGGATTTAGCAAGACTCCCCGACTCAAGTGAATATCGGTCATATTCGGCAGTCTATCATCATCATATCATGTACAGAATCTCCCTTGTACGATATCATCCAATCAAAACAGTACGTATCTATAGTCGCATACGCCAACGCATTTCATGTCATATAAAGTGCGTATATCTGGTCGCATACAGCACATAACAGTAAACATATTTATACTTATATGCCTATATGTGTATGTATGTATATAGCCTAATGGCTAGGAAATAGAGGCAAAGTATATGAATATGTACTAAATATATGAATATGCGCATTTAGTGTTTTAGTAAATCCTATAGGCTAGGTATACATTTCTAATATATATAGTATTCTAATTACAACGGTTGCGGGGGTGCTATACGCCATCCACCCGACCACCCTCATAGATATACATCTACTCACCGATACGCGCATCACTCTAGTCGAAGCCAACGAACGTCTTGCCCTTCTTCATCGTCTCGGAAGTCCCCTCGATAGTACCTATAATCGAAATCGTAACAAAATCGCATAAAAACCCATATCAAAACCGAAACGACAAGAGAAGCGCACATAGGTTTGAACCTATTGTCAACGCGTGCCAAAACAACAAAATACCCCTGGAGTCGACGTACGAACGTCGAACGACCAAGTCGTAACATAGAAATACAAAAACCAAGTTTAAAAAACCATAAGACATCATCTAAAAGTTAGGTAAAACAACTCCAGATTTTTACTCAGGGAATCTGGGAAAATTTAGCATATAAAATAAGCTTGTATATCAAAACATAATGAAGTGGACCAAAACCCAAACCCCAATTCAAAAGTCTGGCCGCCAAAAAAATAATTTAAACTGCAATTTGCGGTCAAGTTTTGGGAATTGGGGTTCGTGCACTTGGTGGGGTCTCCTGGTGGTCTAAATAGGTATAATACATATGCAAAATATTTTTCAGAGATCACAAACTACTCCAGATTTCATTTGAACACAAAACTTCGATGAAAACCATGTTTTGCAACTTAAAAACATCTTAAACCAAGAAAAATTGAATTAAAATATCCTCATCTATTCCTAATATAGTAGTGATCACCAAGTAAACAACTATTATATCCAACACATCTCACATCTCTAACAAGATCCCACATCAACTATGAAAACTACACTTGTGAAAGCTCAAGACATAACAAAATAAACCTTAGCAACGATAAGTAGTTTGCATGGTAAATGTACTAGAAATATGGTTAAAGAGAGCATTTTTACCTCTTGATCAAAATTAGGAGAAGTAGCAAGCTTGGGAAATGGCCTCAAGATGAAGACTTAGTCACTATTCACGTATTTGGATGTCAAATAAATATTTTGGTGGAGGCTTCGTGGTGGAGGGATATTTTTTTTTTTTGTGTGATTTGGAGATAAGAAGTTTGAGGAGATGGAGAATGAGAAAAAGAGGAAGAAGAAGAAAAAGAAAAAGATATGATGAAAATTAATGGTTGGGCCAACCATGACCCCCCTTCACTCTCCTCCCCTTCCATTCCATTCCCATTATTTAAATACCATACCCAACCATGCCCCCATGCCTCCCTCTCTCTTTTTCAAGAATAAAACAATCATAGAAATGTTAGCAGAAGTAGCAAGCTTAGGAAATCGTCTCAAGATGAAGACTTGGTCACTATTCAGGTATTTGGATGTCAAATGAATATTTTGGTGGAAGCTTCATAGTGGAGAGATATGTTTTTTTTTTGTGATTTGGAGATGGGAAGTTTTAGATGATGGAGAATGAGAAGAAGAAGAAGAAGAAGATATGAAAAAAATTAATGGTTGGGCCAACCATAAACCCCCTTCATTCTCCCCTCCCTCCATTCCCATTATTTAAATACCATACCCAACCATGTCCCCATCTCTCTCTCTCTCTCTCTCTCTCTCTCTCAAGAATAAAACTATTCTAGAAACACAAATGAAATGTTAAACCCCCCTATTAACATATCATGGCACCATAAGCATGGTTTAACAAATAAAGCTTGGTTTACTGTACAAAATAGGAAAATATCAATTAGTTTTAATATTATAACTTGTATGGATATAATTATACGCTAATTTAAGAAAAGCTCAATTAAATAAATGCTTTCAAATTATAAATTCATTTTAATTCCAATTACTTCCTAAAAATAGAGGTATATAATTATACCATTCTATGAAAACTCAAATCCATACCTGGTATATATCCGTAAAATCCAAAATATTATTATTTAATTTCCAAAATAATATTTACTATTTTCTGAAATGTTACAATATTCCCCCTAAAATAAATTCGGTCCCCGAATTTAAATTTAAACCCCAAGGCATAAAACATTTCAGTAAACCAAATCAACGGGGCTCCGAAATCCCACACTAGCTATAGATACTATAGCGCTACGTGTGCGTGTTGGATATAGTGCCCTCAGAGTCAATTATTGGATCACAGGCGCGTGATTGCAATGATTGAGGGAGGACCTATGCCGCTAGGACAGTCTTACTCAAGATGATAGTATGCTATCTGGTTTATCTTTATCATCGTGTACTGCTTTATGTGACCTTACAGGTCACTATTGAGCGTTGATTGAGCCCTTAGGATTCTTGCTTGATGGCGATCATATACGTGGGAGCTGAGGTCTATAAGCACATCCTTAAAAAGGTCCCTAGTCGTGGGAGTTTTCGAGACAGGGCATCGATACTCCAGAGTAGACTAGTGTATACAGTCGAGACCCCGACGAGGGGCGGTGGCCGGTCTCACAAGTCACTGGTGTCAGTTGGTTCACCTAAGATGTATACAGGTTCTCATTGGGTTATGAGTACACCGGACAGGACTCGCCGGGAACATGCTAGTTGGTATTATACCTGACGTCAGATAGCAGTTCCCTGGTGACATGTGTACAGGTTAGTTCATCGACCTAAGATCGTCATTTGTCTCGTGTGAGTTCCCACTGTACTTTGATTACTACCCTACCACGGCTCAAAGGAGTCGTGCAAACAGGTTTTAGTTGGGTACAGTCCCGAGCCTGGAGGCGGTGAGCGGATCGGCAAGGGTTCGTCTCTCCCGGTATTGGGGATGAGGTCGCGCTGTGTTTAGGAGAGCCATTACACGAAGTCCTTGGCCAAGGCAGGAGATTTACTGGTAGGTATTCCAGTAGTCTCTCAGGGTGTTCTGGACTACATTTCGACACGACTTGTACCGCTTTTGGGGGTCTAACTTTCACCAACCCCCTAGGCCCGCCATGCGATGCTCATAGACGAACGGACCGGACTGTACGGATATTGTCACTGACAGGCTCAGTAGGGTGTCAGGATGAGTTCACTCATCGACTTCCCTTTTGGTCAATACCTGGTAGCCCGTTACGTACGGCTAATATCTCTGACGTGCTAGTGGTTAAATCCACAGCCAAAGTATTGACGAGTCTTTAGAGTCCCCCACAGACAGTTTCTCAAGTTTCAGGCGAAACGCTGTATAGGCCGTATGGACTAATGGCAGGGTTCGATCATATACGTGCGGTATTGCACGGATCATGATCGGACGGATAATACTAGCGGGCTTTGGCTTAAGCCGGAGCCTAGTATTATACAGTGTACATTTTATCTCATTGCATTTGTATTCGGTCAGAATACAAATGTGGGTATGTATATACAGTCGTGGGGTTTTCCTGTAATTTATTACGGGATCACTTTTTGAAGTTGCCAGTTTGCATTCCGTTTCGGCCAGTTTTTCTTTATTCCTTCTTGGATGAAATTCTTTTGATGGGAGGGGCTTATTTACAAATGTGCAAATTAGCAAAATGGAGGGTATTTTTTGTGGTGGAGGGTTCATGATGGTTCTACTATCTTTTGATTCTTTTTTTCTCATCATGACTTGCTTTATGTGATGGGATGAGAATGAGATATTGGTGTGACATATATTTCTTGTTATCATACATTTTCTTTTGCCTTTTTCCCTTCTCCATTATTGGTGGCCGGCCACATTTTTTAGAGGGAGAGGATTCATTTGGTGGTGGAAAAATGTTGATCTCATTTATTTTTTGCTTGCAACAAAAATTCCTTGACTCATCTCCATAGTTCATTCCTCCATCTAAAAATGGCAACTTCATTAACTCTCGAGACATAGTATTCTACACTCAGTCTACAGCAATCTTGGACACGTCGGCTAGCCAACTTCGTGTCCGAGTTGCCTCGGTTCAGAGGTGGGAGCCCGTAAAAAGACTCGGTGATGTGGTGCCCTTTCCGACGAGGAGATCGAGACCGGAGATGCCGCGAGGAGCTTGGGATGGTAGCCGAAGACCGAAGGACACGGATCGCTAGGTATAGCCTCTCTACCCTTTCTCTAATTAGCTAGTAGTAGGTTAATGGTCCGATCCAGGTTTATAGTCCGTGGTAGCGTCGGTTTCTAGTTAAAGAAAAGTTTTTGTTTCCGCATTTTGGCCTCGGACAGACGGCCGGGGCGCTACCGTAGACTTACATGGTATCAGAGCCACGCCGTTAACCTTTTCTTGCTTGTTCTAACGTATTTAAAATATTGATCGAACGAATTTCGAAAAACCACATTTTCAAAGCATCAGTTTCTGTCGAATCTGTTCTGTGCTCAAAAAATTATTTGGTATATTGCAGAAAACCATGCAGGGTTTTTTAAGACATCTGGGAAAATTTGGTAGCAAGTTGCTACAGTGTAGCCGCGGAACCGCGGCCATACCCTTATTTTGGCCGCAGTTCCACCGCCACTTAGTGGCCTCCCTGCTCCAAAGTTTCTACAGTGATCTTAATGTTGGAAATGGGGTTTTGGTATATTCTGTTTGGGCCCAGATTTATTTTGAGTGCTACAGTTGTGCTTAGGGCCCACTTCGGGAAATTTAGTTGATCGAAAATTTTTAACATGTTAGTTCACAGTATTTACATTATATCTGCGACCGTGAATGTCATTTGATCGGTAAATCCTGTCTAATGTCTATAGTTCTTTTAGACGGATTTGCGAACGTGACATTCACGTTGATGTTCTGTGTTGTACTGTGATGTTGCGGATTTGTCGTGGTGGATAGCCTGGATGCAATGTTAGTACAGTTTGGTTGTATATGTACATTTGATATTGCAGGGCGAGCGTCCGACATGTGGACTGTAGTCACTGCCTGTTTGTATATTATTCTTTTGGGGCACGACCGGGCTGAGGTCGATGTACCCGTTGTATATATTTTTCTTTCTGTACTAGAATTACCCCGCGGTGGGGTGCACCGATAGCCGGGTTCTAAAGGGCAACGGGCCCGCATCTCATGGCTTTGAGATGGAGGGGGCTTTACTCTAGAATTGGCGGGCTATTCGCCGCACTCGTAGGGGGTACAGGTTGACCCAAGGAGGGGTGCTCAAGTTACCGGATTTCGTGAAGTGCTGGGTGGTCCATTCACGTTGTTGAAGGGGGCTGCCTTGCTTCAGGTTTTGGCGGGTAACTTGCCGTGCCCATAGGGGTCTAGGATTTCATTGCACAGGCTATCCACACGACCAGGGGAACGTCGGGTTTCAGTAGCGGCGCTATGAAACCCGGGGATCCCAGACCATCTGTATTGTTCTGTGATGCTTATTACATTTCTATGATGTTGCATTTTATCACGCCTTGAGCGATTATTATATATTGATATATATATACTAGTAGATGTTGTATATGTTTTGCATCCGCGCTAGTCCAGTCCCCGCTCTGTCGTTAGTTAAGTAACCTAACGGGTGATGACGGGACCCAGTGGCGAATGCGGATGGCATATGCGTACATCGTATTTTCGTTCTTTTGTTGTATGATCAATTGATGGGACTGCATTGATTCAGATCAATGCAAGCTAAACAAACCAATTCTGATTTTGTTGGAACACTTTTTCAAAAAGATATTATTGTAAGGACGTTCTCTTTTGTTTTGCACAGTGGTATTCGGTTATGAATATCCAGCACCTCAGTCGACGAGGCAAGGGCTGAGATCCCTTCACCGGGAGTGACCCCTTGGACAGAAGTTTGCGTCAGGGTAATAACTTCACTATAGCCGATTACTTTTGCTTTGCATCATGGTATTCAGTTGGAATATCCTGCACCTCATTCTACGGGGAAAGAGCCAAGATCCCTTCACCGGGAGTGACCTCTTTAACAAAGGTTTTCGCCACTATATTTTTATAAAAAGCGATCCGGTTCCTTCAACGATATCAACTTCATTACGTTAAACGTTTTTCGCCAAAAACCATTCGTAGCCCTCCGTCATTTCAGATGGGTAGCACGTAGTATTCATGCTATGTTTGTTGGCCAAAGTCAAGGCATAGTGTATGGTAGCTATTTGTTAATTTTCTGTTGCATAGATAGATGCGTTGGTTTGGGACAGTCGTACTGCCTTGTTGGCCAAAGTCAAGGGTAGATACGGGTGGGTTCAAATTAACCTGGATAATGACGGGTAGAACTTGACCTGTAACTTATGATTTGTTGGCCAAAGCCAAGGTCATAAGAGCATGGGGTAAAAAAAATCACATCGGGAGTTTCTAAAGAAACTGAAACTTGCCAGGCATGCGCATACCTTCTGGAGTATGATAACGTGAGTGGATTACATCACGTTATCATGCGATGATAGTTGGATCCCGATTCCTACTGATGAGTTGGTTTACTCCTCGGGTGATCCCGACTAATTCTTCTTTCAGGTTTGGAGGAGAATTTGAGGATACAGTGGGAGGTTTCCTGATTAGATAAAGTGATAACCATTCTGATCTAGGTTAGAGTGCACGCTGAGTGTTTCTTTTCTCTCTTTCTTTGGCAGCGACCATGGCCCGACCCTTGACTATGACTCAGTGACCAAGTTGACCAAACCTTCTTATAAGACTGGCTTTTGGATTGTCTGAGTTGCATACCTCATTGCCACTCCTACTTTTACCCTTTTCTCCAGGACATCCCGTATTACTACGAACGTCCACTTCCATTGGATAAAACCATCGTATGGTTATATACGAACTCGAAGGAACTTGTTCCAGATTCGAGGATGGTTTCCGGTTCTGGAGAAAACGAATAGGACTATTCAGTTGTCTTTTCCTTTTACCTTCTCTCAGGTTGCGAGTGCTCCTTAGATTAGGACGGTACACCTATTACGCTAATTGGATAGTCTTCTTCCAAACCATAGGCAGGTGCCGAAGGGTGGGGAATGAAGAAAACTAATTAGCCTAACGATGGTGTACAGAAGGTATTAACTAAAGACAAATAAAGGGATTAGTAAGAGGGCAAAGTAAATTGCGACTGCTATTCACGACCAAACCAAGTATTTCATCGCCACTCCTACTTCACCTTTGTATTTCTCCAGGACACTCTGTATCACTACGAAGATCCACGGTTATTTGGATACTCCATCGTATGGTTATATACGAACTCGAAGGAACTTGTTCCAGTTCGGGGATGGATTCTGGTTCAGGAGAAATAGGAATAAGGTTTATTCAGTTGTCTTTTATCTTTACCTTCTCTCGGGTTGTGAGTGCTCCTAGGATTAGGACAGTACACCCATTATGCTTATTGGATAGTCTTCTTCCAAACCATAGGCTGGTGCCGAACGGTAGGGAAGGAAGAAAACCATTTTGGCCTAAAGGGGTGTACAGAAGGTAATGACTAAAGACATATAAAGGGATTTGGAGAGATGGCAAATAAATATACGGTTACAGTTGTGAATCTGATAATGGAAGGGGCATTACTAGGAATACCCTGATACCCCTTCGAAACATTTACATGTTTCAGTTTCACTGTGTATTGTTAAAAGAAAACTGATTTCCCAATTAGTCCTTGCTCCAGGGTATGTATTTACCAGATTTGATTCTCACATCCGTATGGTTTTACAGATGATGGGTGGGAGTAAGTTATTGGGAATTGGGTGATCATCCTCATTATATCGGGATTGGTGATATTTGAGGAAATCGCCTGGATTGTTTGCCGGACGGCAGATATTTGGTTTTGAATATCCGTTGTTATGCACCAATTTCAAATTGATATATCTGTACGTTTATTTTTATAAAGTGAGATATAATTTTTTGAAATTATGTCTATGATATTTACCTATATCAGTTGATGATTAGGTAAGGAGCATTCAACAGCGGTGTAATTCTTCATAACCATAGTACAGTTTTCAACCTACGACACATAGCGAATGAGTTATTAGACTCAAGGGACTTATACAGAGTATTGTATGTTATCCAGTGTCCATTAGGACAGAGGGGTTGGTCCTCGTACTATATTCGGTTTACTTATGACTTCTCTAGTTTTTAGACAAGTGTTTCGTAGAAACACAAGGTCCAAGTTTTGAGAAGTTATAGGTATGAATAAAGTAGAGAACCAGGTGTTGCAAGTATCGGGATTCTTCAAAGTGATTGAAGATGTAGATACTTGTATATGGTATTCAGTTAATAGTAATGATTAAGAGAACTTGCTTCTCTTTCAGGTTACTCATAATTGGAAGTACTCCTAAGTTGAGTAATGCTGATCGGCCTCTCTTCATTTAGTTGACATGTACTGGAGACAGCTGCATGATTTGAATCTGGTTCCAATTAAATCAGTGCCTCTATTTCTATATTGGATATAGAATAGTTCATATCTTAACAATGTTAAGGTACGGGGAGTTGTCCGGCTTATGCTTAAAACCAGACTCTGGCTAACTCAAGGCACGTTTCTGTAATGCCTGTTTATGGGTTGACCCGGGCTATGACGAGGGTTGACTTTCTACCATCTGAAAGATCAATAGTGATATTGTTCTAGACTCGCCACAGTTTTAATAAAATGGATTTTTTCAGAAAACAGTAGTGGGAGTATGGTAGAACTGGAAGTGATTCCAGAACCGCAAACGATTACTGAAAATTTGATAAGAACCTAAAAATTCAATCTGGTTTGACATTCCATTGGCCACTCCGCAGGTATAGTAGGTAATCTCAGGCACTCGAAAGGTACTCCGGTAGCCTCAAGGACGGTGACAGGGAGGTTCTTGTTTACCCAGACTTGCCATTGCTGTTGTTCCAGGCTATGAGACCCGGCAGGAGTATGAGTATAGCGTCGTTCTAAACTAGCTTTAGAAGTGCACGTGTATATGATTCTGCCAGAGGGTTGTCGTAGTCAGCGGAAGCATTGGTGGACAAGTAGCTTATGTCTATTTATGGACTAAAGCAGATATAGCGGAGAAAGATCATCTATTTCTGATGTGACAGTCATAGTTTTGACTTCATCAGAATAGGGGATGGATCTGTTAAGAAGGTAGTAGGGTGTGATGTCCTGATATTTGGATGACATACACAGAATAGGAAGTGAAATTCCTATACTACGATCGGTTATGCTTCGGTTGTCACACAGTGGTTTCTCCACATGGGACTTGGATATTATATCAGACATTCTGGTTACTGGATCTATGGTTTTAGATCTAGATTTGGGTAGTTTCCCAATTTGGTTACTTAGACAGCATTCTAAAGGTGTTTTAGAATGGACGACTCCTGGCACGGTAGTATACCTGCAGGTGATGGAGTCACCCTCTATAAAGGTGTCTTAAAGACTAAAGGGGAGAGGGATGTGCATGATTGGCAGATCACTTGCTTAGGCAATTGAGTCAATCATGAGATGTCAAGTACCACACCAAACGTTGTTTTTGCATTAGATGCAATATGTTGATATTAATCCAGTCCTGGAGAAACGATCGGAAGCAGTTTTAGAACATAAGTGGATGTTCTAGGGATATGATAACGGCATCCTCCTTCGGGAGACAGTTATCATTCCAGGCTTCCAAGGTGACCTGGATGACAGAGTGGCTGTCAGAGTTATAGTTTTCCCTCTGACGAGGGGCAGTATTTTGGACAGGTGGTCCAAGCGGATACTGAGGGAGGTGTGGTGCAGGATACTGATTGGTTTCAGTTGACGATACAGTCTAAGAAGTTTGGATTTGGAGTTCATTTATGAACTAGGTCCCATCAGACATCCATACATATTCTAAGACAGGTATTGATCATTTCGGGAGATGGCTTTCTCCACGAACTTGAGATAAAGAGAGACATAGAAAGAAACAACAGGGTGGATCCACTCACTAAGGCTATTCCTCGAACGCAATAGTTTCGCAAACGGGTTTTGTGAGACTGATTAGTAGAGGAGTTGGGTGTTCGGTATCACACGAGGCTGTGAGTATGCGACATCGCAATAATTAGCCTTGAGTGCAAGTGGGAGATTATTGGATATAGTGCCCTCAGAGTCAATTATTGGATCACAGGCACGTGATTGCAATGATTGAGGGGGGACCTATGCCGGTAAGACAGTCTTACTCAAGATGATAGTATGCTATCTGGTTTATCTTTATCATCGTGTACTGCTTTAGGTGACCTTACAGGTCACTATTGCGCGTTGATAGAGCCCTTAGGATTCTTGCTTGACGGCCAGCAGTATGATGGCGATCATAAACGTGGGAGCTGGGGTCTATAAGCACATCCTTAAAAAGGTCCCTAGTCGTGGGAGTTTTCGAGACAGGGCATCGATACTCCAGAGTAGACTAGTGTATACAGTCGAGAACCCGACGAGGGACGGTGGCCGGTCTCACAAGCCACTGGTGTCAGTTGGTTCACCTAAGATGTATACAGGTGCTCATTGGGTTATGAGTACACCGGACAGGACTCGCCGGGAACATGCTAGTTGGTATTATACCTGACGTCAGATAGCAGTTCCCTGGTAACATGTGTACAGGTTAGTTCATCGACCTGAGATCGTCATTTGTCTCGTGTGAGTTCCCACTGTACTTTGATTACTACCCTACCACGGCTCAAAGGAGTCGTGCAAACAGGTTTTAGTTGGGTACAGTCCCGAGCCTGGAGGCGGTGAGCGGATCGGCAGGGGTTCGTCTCTCCTAGTATTGGGGGTGAGGTCGCGCTGTGTCTAGGAGAGCCATTACACGAAGTCCTTGGCCAAGGCAGAAGATTTACTGGTAGGTATTCCAGTAGTATCTCAGGGTGTTCTGGGCTACACTCCCACACGACTTGTACCGCTTTTGGGGGTCTGACTTTCACCAACCCCCTAGGCTTGCCATGCGATGCTCATAGAAGAACGGACCGGACTGTACGGATATTGTCACTGACAGGCTCAGTAGGGTGTCAGGATGAGTTCGCTCATCGACTTCCCTTTTGGTCAATACCTGGTAGCCCGTTACGTACGGCTAATATCTCTGACGTGCTAGTGGTTAAATCCACAGCCAAAGTATTGACGAGTCTTCAGAGTCCCCTACAGACAGTTTCTCAAGTTTCGGGCGAAACGCTGTATAGGCCGTATGGACTTATGGCAGGGTTCGATCATATACGTGTGGTATTGCACGGATCATGATCGGACGGATAATACTAGCGGGCTTTGGCTTAAGCCGGATCCTAGTATTATACAGTGTACATTTTGTCTCATTGCATTTGTATTTGGTCGGAATACAAATGCGGGTATGTATATACAGTCACGGGGTTTTCCTGTAATTTATTGCGGGATCACTTTTTGAAGTTGCCAGTTTGCATTCCGTTTCGGCCAGTTTTTATTTATTCCTTCTTGGATGAAATTCCTTTGATGGGAGGGGCTTATTTGCAAATGTGCAAATTAGCAAAATGGAGGGTGTTTTTTGTGGTGGAGGGTTCATGATGGTTCTAGCATCTTTTGATTCTTTTTTTCTCATCATGACTTGCTTTATATGATGGGATAAGAATGAGATATTGGTGTGACATATATTTCTTGTTATCATACATTTTCTTTTACCTTTTTCCCTTCTCCATTATTGGTGGCCGGACACATTTTTTAGAGGGAGAGGATTCATTTGGTGGTGGAAAAATGTTGATCTCATTTATTTTTTGCTTGCAACAAAAATTCCTTGACTCATCTCCATAGTTCATTCCTCCATCTAAAAATGGCAACTTCATTAACTCTCGAGACATAGCATTCTACACTCAGTCTACAGCAATCTTGGACACGTCGGCTAGCCAACTTCGTGTCCGAGTTGCCTCGGTTCAGAGGTGGGAGCCCGTAAAAAGACTCGGTGATGTAGTGCCCTTTCCGACGAGGAGATCGAGACCGGAGATACCGCGAGGAGCTTGGGATGGTGGCCGAAGACCGAAGGACATGGATCACTCGGTATAGCCTCTCTACCCTTTCTCTAGTTAGCTAGTAGTAGGTTAAAGGTCCGATCCGGGTTTATAGTCCGCGGTAGCACCGGTTTCTAGTTAAAGAAAAGTTTTTGTTTCTGCATTTTGGCTTCGGACAGACGGCCGGGGCGCTACCGTAGACTTACAGTGCGCATGAAAACAAAAAACGTAAATTCAAATAACAGAAACTCTAACAAGTGCTATGAGAATTGTACAGAATAGGATGTAAAGTGTAAAGTAGGAAATCAATTGTTTCAAACCAACCATAAGACTATGCACAAATATACTCAAGGCTACAATATATATATATATAGTACACATCGATGTAAAATTATCTAAGTAGCTGAAAATTGTATATATGAAAAATCATTTCAAAGAAGCCGTACGATGCGTATATCACGGCACAATTAGCGGACGTTCATTTATGAAGAAATATATATATATATATATATATATATATATATATATATATATGTTTCGCTTAAGATACACGTCCTGCAAAATATTGTGTCGCTCACAGAAACTTTAAGTGCTATGAGAATTGTACAGAATAGGATGTAAAGTGTAAAGTACGAAATCAATTGTTTCAAACTAACCATAAGACCATGCACAAATATACTCAAGGCTATAATATATATATATATATATAGAGAGAGAGAGAGAGAGAGAGAGAACACACATCGATGTAAAATTATCTAAGTAGCTGAAAATTGTATATATGAAAAATCATTTCAACGAAGCCGTACAATGCGTATATCACGGCACAATTAGCGGACGTTCATTTATGAAGAAATATATATGTGTGTGTGTGTGCGCGCGCGCGTGTGTGTCTGTGTGTGTGTGTGTATCTATATATGTTTCGCTTAAGATATACGTCCTGCAAAATATTGAGTCGCTCATTGACACGTAGGAAAATAATGAGCCTATAGCTTGTTTGAAAACCCCTTTACATCGGTATATACAAAAACATTCAGATACTGTCTCTCAAACCAGTCCTACTCGGCTACTATATAACATAATATATCCATAAAAACACGGTGCTCAAAAAATGAAATCAACCCCAACAGGTGTGCATGAAAACCAACCCACGTACGGTGTGCACGAAACCAAAAACCGAGTGCAATAAGTGTGCACGAAACGAAAACCGAATGCAACGGGTGTGCACGACCACAAAATCAGTGCATCTAGAGTGCACGAAAATCTCAATCAAGTGCATCGGGGTGCACGAAATCATCAATATGTGCAACGGGTGTGCACAAAACAATATCGAGTGCAATGGATATGCATAAAAACATAAATCAAGTGCAACTGCTGTGCACGAAGAAAAATATCCATCAGGTGCAGCTACGATGTACGAAAATATCAATCATGAAACTCAATCATCAAAACACAAGAGTCAAAACGACGAAAGCATGATACTCGAATCACCAAAATAAAAGAAATCGAAACAAATGACATTGAAGTTCATTTCTTTCAATGTCGAAAGGTGTCTATACACACGAAGCTGACAAAGCAAGAATTTCCACTTGCCTTCTGCCCACGATCTGACGTCCTATGTCTCTAGGTCTTTGTTCTCTCTGTGGGTCACTAAATCCACGGCCGCTCGATACAATCTCCGGATGAGGAGTATTGATGGAAACGGTCCTGCTCTGACGCCTCTCTGAACACCTCCTGGCCAAGTAACCTGGCTACTCGCAATGTAATACGTCAACGACGGTAGCCTCTGGCCTTCTGAGTACGCTCCATACAAATGATTCTGGGTCCAATCTCTATCGCTGTAGTATCCCAGAAAGAGCTCGTTATGGATTCTGCCGATCTCATCTCTGTCAAACTGCCTGGAACTGGCGCTCCTAAACGGACCCGCTTCTATTCCGGAGCAATTGCAATCTCGTTAAGACTTTCCTCTGAAAATGTGGTCATATCCAACGTCTCTGCATACATATCAAATCTCTGGTATAAACGGAGAGGAACAACGACTCATTAAGATCTCGCACGGACCTCTTAATCTACTTCTCTTCAATATCGACCAAATAGAAATCATATCATGATAGCTGCGTAAACTGCAATTCATACTTGGCTACGGTCATATCCAGAGTCTCACACAAAGAATCAAAGCTACAAATTCGCTATCTCTGGCACTTTGTAGAAGAAATCTGGCTAGGTATACCCTCAAGAACTCGTCCCAATTCATCGAAGTAAGATCCATTGCTTGGCCCCTCTTGATCGACGCATACCAGGTCTGAGCAAAACCCTTCAAACGGAAACTAGCCAACTCAACTGATCTCACATCGGATCATCCCAATGAACGAAATATCCTAGTCACCCTATCCAGGAATGATTATGGATCCGCTGTCGCATTCATGTCCATAAACACCAGCGGCTTCAGCGTCATGAATTCTTGAAGCGACACTTCGTCAATATCAGCAATGGCTGATACATCTATCTGCACAGTGGACAACACAATGATGCCCAGAGTAGGTTGTACGACATCAGACCTCTCAGTCCGGCTGGCCTCAAGAAGTGACCCGACCATCTAGTGTGGATCTATCATACTTGCCTCAAAACGAGAAATCCTAACATAAAAAAGATAATCAACATGTTCTTACGTTACCAGGATAACACCCTAGTCAGTCCTCGTCTCTGACGATCTTGTCCTGACCGCATCTCTAGCCGCAGCCCTCTCGGCTTACATAGCCATGGTGACAAGAACTACAAACAAGTATCGATGAGGATAGATCAAAAGAACGAATAGAAGAAGGGATCTCAAGATATATATTCTAAGGTTACTTAAGCGGAGTATCGTATCGTAAATATGTCACGGAACATACGTACGGTACATGACTCTACTTGAGTTACCTGCTCCATCATACCAAGATCAACCTACGTAACGAAAATTTGGGTCTAATACCCCTAAAGTCAAGTCTAAGTTCCGTAAGGTTAAGCCTAGATTTTGAAATATATGCCCTAAACTCCACATAGTCAAACCTAGACTCGAACAAAGGTTAAACCTAACGCTCTGATTCCAACTTTGTCACAATCCGGAAACGGCACGTGACTAGCACTTAAATCACGTGAAGTCTATAAGACCCCACCGTAACCCAAGCAAGCCGAAAACCAGGAATCTAAACCTTTTTAAGAAAATAGTGGAGGTGAAGTTTTGGAAAAGTGGTACAAATGAAATCAAGTTCCCTTTTTAAAGCATAAGTAAAGTTTGTTTGAAAAGCACAAGTGGGTTTTAGACTAAGATTCGAAAACATTTTCGTCATTTAAAATTTTGGCAGCACTTCCTTTGTAAATTTTGATAAAAATCAGTATATATACATAAATAATATCAACATCCCCAATCGGGAGCTACCTCATCACCCAATCGGTGGAATCACAACCACGCAGTATATACGACGATCAAAGCGAAGATTAACACAAGAAAAAGTAAAAGAAATACTAAAAGCAACATCAACTCAACTATATCCAAACTCGACATATAAAAGAATAATATACAAGTCTCGTCTCTAAGTCCGCAAAAATATACAAGTTTGGTTGATGGAGTTTTTCACTAGATCGCAAAAGATATACATATACAAGCGGTGGTTACGATCTGGAATGTAACCCACCTACCAAAGCAATCACCCGAAGAAGAAGAAGAAAAGATCCAGCAAGCCGCTACTGATCCAAGTGGTCAATCCTGCAAGAAACTATGGCACAACGAGGGTGATTTTCCAACTCGTGAATAGAAGATATTATCAGGTAGAAATCAAATGCATAACGATCTATCTAGGTCATACTGTATAATACTATCGTACTATGTGAAAACGAATGTGAACGTGTATATATACATAAATATCACGTCAGTATCAATAAATGTCCCATATCGGATCGCGCATAACACACAAAATCCCTATGGTCAATCAATATGTGGAAAATATATCATCCAATGAGTGTCGATCAACGACACTCGAAATCCTCATAAAAACAACTGAGTGTCCAATAGCGACACTCGAAATCCTTATAAAACC
This sequence comes from Agapanthus africanus, assembly GCA_030015575.1. Classification (NCBI taxonomy): domain Eukaryota; kingdom Viridiplantae; phylum Streptophyta; class Magnoliopsida; order Asparagales; family Amaryllidaceae; genus Agapanthus; species Agapanthus africanus. The sequence goes on from CM057337.1 coordinate 682,516,951, forward strand.
CGTGTGCAGCATCGACACTCGAAATCCTCATATCTCAGGCGCCATCTCTCAGATCGGCTCTCATATTTATCTGAATCATATAACTCCGGTCGGTATTCTCTTGATATCTGCCAAGTTTCTATATTATCACCAGTCGACCTCATCCTCGCTAGGCTCACCCGCTTTTCTATACGGGTTTCTTGCCTATGGGTATCGTACCGGGTCTACCATATATCCGCAATCGGTTCCTTCCCCTGCCTCGATTCGGATAATTCTCATATCATCAAAACACGGAAAAGCTCATGGTGGACGCCAAATCATCATATCAAGAGAAAACCATATTTAAAGCATTCACAAGTTTTATAAAATCATATTCATGGTTTCTCAAATCTCATAGAAACATAAATCTCATGAAAACAATATCGCATAAGAACATGGCAATAATAGAAGAAGTAAAAGTACAGAACAGTGGTGTAATACATGCAGTTATATAATGAGTAGTGATCTAAGGTACTGGCAGGAATATAGTAAGATGCAAAATATCATGGTAAGTTCTACAAGTGTGTTCATATAAGCAATAATCTATAATACTAACGGGGCATAGTGTGATACGAGTGACATAGCAAGTTTTCTATATGTGTGTGGAATTGCAATTGCCGATGAGGTGTAGATATAACATGCGGGTATGTGCAAGTGTAACAAGAAACCATTGGTCATGGTGCGAGTGTCCTAGCAAACGAAATTAAGTAGAGCTAAAGGTATAAACGTAGTACGTATCATAAGTAATCAAAGCGCAAGCGTATACAGAAATAAAGAAATCGTAACGTGAGCAAGCATTTAAAATATCTAACTACGTATAAACCATACAGTTATAGTGTAAAATAGCACAAAACGTTGTTTTGGAAATCAAAGGCTATGATGTTTTTAAAATAGATACCATTTGAAAATTCGTAGCGTACCCCAGACGTTATCATTTAAAAGTAAGTAATAATTCGTTGGTTTTTAAAATAAGTATGGCTCTAAATATCTCATAAATTCCCAGTTTCCCCAATATTTAACCTAATAAAGAGCAAAACTCTGTTGGAACTCAATGAGGCAGCGTCTCACATGCTCTCTAAGAGAGCGCCAGCGCCAAACCCAATCTTATAGGATTAAAATCCTATGATGGCGCCTCACGTGCTCCTCACGCGAGTGCCAATGTGCAAAGCACAGAAGCACTTTCTGAATAAAGAGTCAAACTCTTAGAAGGCACCTTATGTGTTATCCACGCGGGCGCCAATGTGCAAAGCATAGAAGTGCCCATTTTAATAATTAAATTCTTAAGCGGCGCCTACGTGCACAACACGTAAGCGCCAGCGCCTAAGTTAATATCTGTAGAATTAAATTCTACATTTCTCCAATAAAGATTAGGATATTCTCTGTTAAATAGAGTCGTTGGATCAAAAATCCAATGGAGAAAACATCTCCCAAATCTTTCTAAATAAGAAGGATACTCTCGGTTGGATCAATGATCCAACAATAGAATAAAATTCTATTTCTTAGGAATATATTCTCTCAATCTTTCAAAATAAGAAAGTTTGCTCTCTGTAAAACAGAGAACCAGTGGATTAAAAAATCCAACGGTGATTAAAAATCACCGTTTTACAAAATAAATTCTATATAAGGGAAAAATATTTCCCCAATCTTGTTAAAAAAACAAGAAAATATGTTCTGTAAAACAGGAACCCTTGGATCAAAAATCCAACGGTAGGTAAAATTCTCCAAATCAATTGGAATTTCTCAATGAGAGATTTCCTCAAAACTAATTAACAAATTGCCTCTACTATATAAAGGACCCAAGACTTCAAGTCCGAGATAGAGGATCCCCCCTATAAGCTTCTAAAAAAAGGAGACAGAAAGATTTAAAAGGAACAGAGAATTAAATTCTCAAGGAAGAAGATCTCCCTTCTCAAAACTCTAGGTAAAAATAAAAAAGAGTAGAGATCAAAATATCTCATTTACCTATTGAAGGGTTTAACCCTTTTTAAAAAACTTAGTTCTTTCTCTGGATCTGAGATCCGCGAGGCAAGTCTCCCACAAGTTGAGAATTTAATTCTCATCGGGAAGAACTTGTTCTTGAGAATCAAAAATTCAGAAAAGAAACAGTAATTGAAAAAAACCATACAAGAGAAACCTAGTTCTTATAAAAGAACTTAATTCTTAAAAATGAAGCTTAACCCTAGATCTTCAAAACAAAGATCTTGATGATCATTAATGGGCAAAAATACCATCAACGGAAAGAATTCAGCGCCCCGCGTGCTTCCCACGTGGGCGCTTAGCTCCTCACATGCTTCTCACGTGGGCGCCACAAAAGAGAAGAGTGCTTAGCTCTCATTGGGCAACGCCCAACGCCCAGCACCCAGCGCCGCACGTGAAAATCACGAAGGCGCCATAAAGTGCTCAACACTCCATAAAAAAAGAAAGAGCCAAAAGACTGAGTGTTCAACACTCATTGGGCAGCGGCCAGCAGCTCACGTGCTCCCCACGTGGGCGCCGCAAAAGAGAAAAAAAGAGTGCTTAGCACTCCACAGGCAGCCTAAAATGGCTAAGTGTTCAACACTCATTGGGCAGCGTCCAGCACCTCACATGTTCCCCACATGGACACCATAAAGAGTGCCTAGCACTCCATATAAATACAAAATGGCTGAGTGTTCAAAACTCATTAGGCAGCGCCCAGTGCCTCACGTGTTCCCCACATGGACGCCATAAAGAGTGCCCAGCACTCCATATAAAGAAAAAATTAGTAAAGTGTTCAACACTTATTGGGCAATGCCCATAACCGAAAGCACCACATGATTATATGTGGGCGTCAAAACTCATATAAGTGCTCAGCACTTTTTGCATAAAAAAGAGGGACTGAATAAATAGAGCCCAAACAAGTGCTTAGCACTTTTTCAAAAAAAAGGGAGACTAAGCAGACTAAAGCCTAAATTGGCTAACTTGTTAAAGTCTTGCAACTGAGTCCAAATGCTCTGTTGCTGGGTCTTAAATAAATAAGATCCTAAAATGTTGTTAAGTGGATTTTAGTCTCAAATTGGACTAACATATCCTTAACAAAGAAATCAATCGATCCCATATGCTCTCAATTTCCAAGGTCTCAAATATGACCAAAAATTCTTAATCCCACAACAAACTCTTTTCCCTCAAATACGGGATTTAGTTTAAGGGTACATCTCTTCACACCTCTGATATATATCGTTGTAATTCTCCAACGTCTTCAGAGAGGTGGCGGGTCCCGACGACCAATAACTTCTTCATGCATTGACGTGCATGGCTCAAATCGGATTGTGCCCCAAATTGGGCACATTCCATATCTCCATTATTCACTCTGCCACGTAACAAATACATGTGCGCATAGGGTGAATGATGGACCGAAATATTCTTAAACTAATATTCGCCCCCAAATACGGCGACAAAGGATTGAAACGTCCTTAAACTAACATTTCGCCTCAAACATGGCGATAATGGACCGCGATGTCCTTAAACTAAAATAATCGAGCCCAAATGCTCATATATTTAAATTGATCTTAAACCATATTAACGATCCTTAAATCAAACCAAACCCAAATCTAAAAATATACGGATTTGGACTAATCCACGCCCTACGGGTGACAACATAAATTAGTCTCTGTATACAATCCACAGGCAACCCAAACAAATAAAAACACACACGATACGAAGTGAACTTTACGAGCAGGAGAAAGTGGTTATCACGATGCGGTAACGTAATTAACTATAGGGGCTTGCGCCTACAGGAAAAAGTATCTCCACAATCAAAAACCCCTCATAAACGAGGGAAAATCTGACGAAGTCTGCTACAACGGCCGCATCCATCCAAACCTCCGATATACGGTGTCATAAATCAACTTGGCATTTTCAGAGAGGTAGACGGATAAAAGCAAATAGCATCTTCCCCCAGGATTCAGTCCAGACGTCTCGGTCCGTCTTCCGGTGGTGAACATTCCCGATTTAGGATTTAGCAAAACTTCCCGAGTCAAGTGAATATCGGTCGTATTCGGCAATCTATCATCATCATATCATGTACGGAATCTCACTCGTACGATATCATCCAATCAAAATAGTACGGATCTATATTCACGTACGCCAACTCATATAATATCATAAAGTACGGATATCTAGTCGCGTACAACACATAACAGTAAACATATTTATACTTATATACCTATATGTGTATGTGTGTGTGTATAAAAATAGAGGCTGAGTATATGAATATCTACTAAATATATGAATATACGCATCTAGTGTTCTAGCAACTCTATAGGCTAGGTATACGTTTCTAATATATATAGTATTCTAATTACTACGGTTACGGGGGTGCTATACGACATCCACCCGACTCCCCCCATAAATATACATCTACTCACCGATGCACGTCTCGCTTTAGTCGAAACCGACGAACGCCTTGCCCTTCTTCACCGTCTCGGATGTCCCCTCGATAATACCTACAATCGAAATTATAACAAAATCGCATAAAAACCCATATCAAAACCGAAATGAAGAGCGAATCATACATAGGTTAGAACATATGGTCAACGCGTGCCAAAACGACAAAATACCCCTGGCGTCGACGTACGAACGTCGAACGACCAAGTCGTAACATAGAAATACAAAAACCAAGTTTTAAAAAACTGTAAGACATCGTCTAAAAGTTAAGTAAAACAACTCCATATTTTTACTCAGAGAATCTGGGACAATTTAGCATATAAAATAGGCTTGTATATCAAAACATAATGAAGTGGACCAAAACCCAAACCCTAATTCAAAAGTCTGGCCGCCAAAAAAATCATTTAAACCGCAATTTGGGGCCAGGTTTTGGGCGTTAGGGCTCGTGCACTTGGTGGGGTCTCCTGGTGATTTAAATAAGTCTAATATATATGCAAAATATTTTTCAGAGATCCCAAACTACTTCAGATTTCATTTGAACATAAAACTTCAATGAAAACAATGTTTTGCAACTTAAAAACATCTTAAACCAAGAAAACTTGAATTAAAATATCCTCATCTATTCCTAATATGGTTGTGATCACCAAGTAAACAACTACTATACCCAACACATATCACATCTCTAACAAGATCCCACATCAACTATGAAAACTACACTTGTGAAAGCTCAAGACATAACAACATAAACCTTAGCAAAAATAAGTAGTTTGCATGGTAAGTGTACTTGAAATATGGTTAAAAAGAGCATTTTTACCTCATAATCAAAATTAGGAGAAGTAGCAAACTTGGGAAATGGCCTCAAGATGAAGACTTGGTCACTATTCAGGTATTTGGATGTCAAATGAATATTTTGGTGGAGGCTTCTTAGTGGAGGGATATTTTTTTTTTGTGATTTGGAGATGAGGAAGTTTGAGGAGATGGAGATTGAGAAGAACAAGAGTAGGAGGAAGAAAAAGAAAAGGATATGAAGAAAATTAATGGTTGGGCCAACCATAACCCCCCTTCACTCTCCCCTCTCCCCGTTCCCATTATTTAAATACCATACCCAACCATGCCCCCATGCCTCCCTCTCTCTCTTTTTCAAGAATAAAACTATCATAGAAATACAAATGAAATGTTAAACCCCCCTCCCTCATTAACATGTCATGGAACCATAAGCATGGTTTAACAAATAAAACTTGGTATAGTGTACAAAAAAGGAAAACATCAATTAGTTTTAATATTATAATTTGTATGGATATAATTATACGCTAATTTAAGAAAAACACAATTAAATAAATGCTTTCAAAATTATAAATTCATTTTAATTCCAAGTACTTCCCAAAAATAGAGGTATATAATTATATCAATGTATGAAAACTCAAATCCATACTCGGTATATATCCGTAAAATCCAAAATATTATTATTAATTTCCAAAATCATATTTACTATTTTCTGAAATGTTACAACTCATCAGTGACAGGATCCAAGAATACCCCAGGTTCTCTACTCAAGTCCATGCACTGCTCTTCCAGATGCGTATACGGATCATCCTGCACTGATGCACATGCCTCCCCTGATCAGAAATACCTACACATTTTAATTTATTATAATCAATGCAATATTTTTATGAACAAAATAATTTGAACATGCTTATTTAAAACTTGAAATATATACCTGTAATCTCAGGGTCAGGCTGTGTCGAGGAGGAAGCATCTCGTGCTCTTTTCTTCATAGATAATGCTTTGGCAAAATTTTCAAATATGTCTTTTCTACACATCTGTTTCATGCAAGTTATGATGATACAAAGTATATAATCTGCATAAATCATCAAACAAATATTAATATATTAATACAGAAACCCTAAATTTTTTATTAGAGACTTTAGTAGGATTTTTCATTTAATTAGTAAATTCAAGATCGAAAGGTTTTAAATTTTTTTAGGATCAACTTATAGTTTCCCGTCTGACAATTAGTGCATATTGCTTCAATGAGACTCGGCGGTACAAATCTAACAAATGTATGCTACTCGACGTTCATTGCATGTTGATTAAATGTATAAGATTTAAAAAATCCAATAAATTCACGCACTCGCTAAAGGCAAAGAAAACCCACCACCTTTTTCAATCAAAGCTCCACCAACAACATGATTACACACTCACTCTCTTTCTCTTCCCTGATACGATTCTTGCAAATTTGCTGAATATACCTTTCCGTGGCATCTGTTTCATGCAAGTTAGGACAATACAAAATATATAATATGTATAAATCATTAAACTAACATATCAATAAATTACAAGTGATTAGAACTCCAAAGTTTTTCATATATCAATTGTTTATAAGTGTTTGCAACTGCAGAGTTTATAACACACACACACACACACACAACCGTAAATTTTTTTCATAAGTCAATCGGATCTATATCCTCAATATCACCATCGTCGATAGAACTATGGACTAAGGATTTAGGTGGTGCCCACAGTGCAATCCAAGCATCTTCATGATTAGGACCTTTGACATAGAAGTATTGTTCAGCTTGTGAAGCCAACATGAACTTATCGTCTCGGTAAACTTCATTTTTGAGATTAACAAGCTGAAAACCATAATCATCTTTCTAGATGCAAGTGCACCAATGAACTTTGAACATAAAAAATCGTTCTTGCCCGTTACTCCCGTAGATTATCTCTAATATGCCCTCCACCTGACCGTATTATTATTTTTTTCCATCATGCGGTCTTTGATCACAGGAACTTAAGAAACACGTTTGTTCAAACAAACAATAAATGTCATTATTTTGGGTACCCAACCTCTCGGATGGAAGGAATTTTAGATTATTGATGCAATATAAACCGTATCGATTCACTTTTGCATTAGACTTTTAGATAGTCGCACGATTACATCCGAGAATTGCATCCCTTTTGCTATTCCATTTTCAATCTACAATGAATTTACTCGTAAAATGTATAAACTATATGTGATATATGCATGTGATACCTGAATTCTATAAAGGATACGTACGTGTTTATAGAACCACCATGGAAAGTGTTTCTTATGTTCTTGATTAATCTTCCAATTAGCGCCCTTTCCGGTAATCGTGGTCGTAAATTCTTGAATATATCGGCTAAAAGAATAACAATATTATCTATCTAGGCATATATATATATATATATATATATATATATATATATATATATACAGACACAAAATATTGACGCGATTAAAAGTTTTAATTTATATACCTTCTATGATCAGCAGCAATTTGAAGGTTATAAAGGTTATACGTATGCACTTGATTGAGTCAATCCCTTCGGTAGGATCGATCCTCCCCTTGTGGATGGGACAGCTGGTCCTCATAAATTCGAGGAGTATGATTTAATCTTGTTTCAACTTCACGTAAGTAACAAGAAGTGAAATTGAGGCATTTGTTGACACAATAACTCTCAGCTATTGACCCTTCTGATCGAGCTCGGTTGTGCACTTGCCATTTTAAGAATCCCAAATATCTGAAACGTTAACGAATATTTAAGACAAATGTAGATATTATAATGATTTAAATATCAAAATTGAATTAAAATTAATTACCTTTCTACTGGATACATCCACTAATATGAGACTGGTCCAGCAATCATTGCCTTAGTAGCTAGATACACCGTAAGATGAGCTATGACTGTGAAGAAAGATAGTGGAAATATCATCTCTAACTTGCAGAGTGTTTCAACAGCACTCTTATGCAGCTCCTCAAATTCGGCTACATCTATCACTTTAGAACAAAGTTTGTTGAAAATTTTAGAATATTCTATCCAAGCCTTGGTGACATCGGACAGCAAATTATGTTGAAGAGCTACTGGAAGCAATTGATGCAGAAAGATATGACAATCATGAGTTTTAAGGTTTAAGAGCTTCGGTGGATCAACCTGCACATTCTTTGATATGTTAGACGAGTAACCATCTGGGGTTTTGACGCATTTTAGCATCTCGCAAAAAAAATTCATAGCCAATTTCAATATTGTGTGGCACGAAGCTGATAATTCATAGACACTGTCATCACGAAGTACTGGATGCAATTCCTGTCGGATTCCAAGCTCCTCCAAAAACTCATGAGCACTCGTCTTATCCTTGGATTTAAAATCGTCCTATAACAATGTGCCAGCAATATTATCAAACACATTATTCTCTACATGCATGACATCAATATTGTGTCGAATCAACAGATGTTTAGTAAGGAAGATTTCATAATGTACTTTTCTTCTTCCACACATTCAACAATTCATTATTTTCGGATCACTTCCGTTTTTTTTGTTTATTCAAGAAACCATCTGAGTTAAAATAATTAGATCCTTGCTGGAATTGACACGCTGATATCTGCTTAAAAATCTCTATCCCTGACAACCGTTTTGGTGCTTCACCCACCTCTACTGTTCCATAAAATATATTTGCCATCTTTCTATACGGATGATTTGCTGATAGCCATCTACAATGAAACCAATAGCAAAACTTACCATGTGTCTTAAGCTGCTTGGCACTATAATCAAGACCACACGATGGACATGCGTGCTTCGCATAGGTAGACCATTTAGATAACATGTCGTATCTTGGAAAATCATTGATCGTCTAAATAATAGCCGCTCGCATTCTAAACTTCTCATTCGCATAAGCATCATATGTCTATACTCCATTTTCCTAGAGTTCTATCAGCTTTTCAATTAAAAGTTCCATATAGACGTCGATGTTCTGGACAGGTGAATATTTTCCAGGGATTAATAAGGAAAGAATCATATACGGTTGCTTCATACACATTTAGGAAGGCAGATTGTAAGACATAAGAAAGACCGGCCACGTAGACCAACTAGAGCTCATAAGTCCGTAAGGCATGAACCCATCGGTTGCCAAACCTAGATATACATTTCTCGGCTCATCCCTAAAATGATCAACACTATCTAATCTCTTCCATGCTTCTACATCAGTCGGGTGCCTCAGCTTCCCGTTTTTTATCCGACAATCGGAATGCCATCGCATGCTCATTCCCATGTATAAATTTTGCAACGTATTAGCCAGGGGAAAATAACGAAGGACTTTAGCTGTGATTTTCTTCTCTTTTTCTGACGTCGGACGTTTCTACAATTAAATTCTGCTTAACATTTTTCCACCTAGACAAGTTGCAGGTGGAACACTCATCGAGAGACGCATAATCCTTACGATACAGCACACAGTCGTTGAGACAAATATCGATCTTCTCATACGAGAAACCGGGTGTTTTGACAATCTTTTTTGACTAGTAATGATTCTCCGGAATGCTCTCATTTCTTTCAGGAATTACCTTGCGTAGGAGATCAAGTAGGACGTCGAAGTGCTCATTAGCCATCCCGCTAATCATCTTCAGATGGAGGAACCTTATTACAAAGGACAGTCTACTAAATTTCATACGGCCTTCGTATATACCTTGTTCATTTTTCTCCAGAACTTTCCTTAATTTCTCTACTCCAGTGGTGTCTTCAGACGATTCGACGTCATTCATTTCCTCACTGACAAATAAATCTTCCAATATCTCATGCATGTCATCTATCCTGTCACCCGTCGGCAACTCATATTGCGAAGCTGCGGTCTCATTAAATGTCCTCACTTCCTCGTCAAGTATTCTCTCGCCCTGGTAATTTCAATGTATGTAGTTTGGTTCAAAACCGTTTTCATACACATGTTCTTCTATCTCTTCACGTCAAAGATGTTCTCTATTCTTACATTTCTTATAAGGACAGAACAGGAGTTCGTCTATACTACGCTTTGGGCTCATCTTCGCGTAGTTTAAAAAGGTTTTAAGTCCATCCTTAAATCGGGTGTCTCTTATACTATATCTATCTTTTCTTCCCATGAGCATAAACGATTTATCCGGAAGAATTCTCATCTGTTATTATACATATACTAATATGAGTATAGAATATCTTAGGAGTTTATTACAAGATCATCATTAAATAAATTTTCAAGTCTTAAATTAGATTTAACGGTGTGGACGCATCGAAGCATCTGATATCATTTAAGGTTGGCATAAGTCATGGCGAAAGAACGGGACGGATAATTAGTTTCACGGCTGTAAAGGCTAAAGGTCATAATTCCCATTACGGATGCAATACTCACATCTCAGTTTCTCCTGTTTTTCGTCCATTTTGAGAAAATTCGGCAGCACTTTCCCTATGTTCCCGTGTTCATATATAAATCTGTATACAGGAAACAAGTGGAAAGCACCGTCGAAACTTCTCGAAATGGACGAAAATACATGAGGATGTGAGATGTGAGTCTTGTTGCATTCGTAACATTTCCAAACTGGACAAATTCAACAATTACTGTATGTCAAATCCTCTGGTCGAATACTACACATATGTTTGAAAAAATTGAACAAGAAGCTCAACTCTCACATACATATAATGTGGTGAGTTCGACAGTTAAAAGATTTGGCATACACCAATTGTTAGACGGAAAACTATAGGTCGATCCTAAATAAGTTTAAGACCTTTTGATCTTAAAATTACTAATTAAATGAAAAATAAAACCCTAGTTAAGTTTCTAATCAAAATTTTAGGGTATCCCTTGATTGTCTATTTAATCGTTTTTATTAGGGTCTCGGTTTACTAGTATCTAGTTTTTATTAAGATTTCTTAATTAGTGTAATTAATGTTATAGGTTAATTAGTGTTAATTTTTCTTAATGAGTTTGATTTTATTTTTGATTTATGCATCTAGTATAGTTTAATTGGTGTTAAAGGATTTGATTTTTATTTTGATTTGGTTTATAAAGTATGCTACAATTAAAAAATCTAAGTAATAAATCATAAACAACAAGATATCGAATCATTAAATTTATAAAATACAGGAGAATCATTAAATTTACAAAATACAAGTTAGAAGTTAGGATTATTTTTGAAATATTTCATATGCGGACACATACATACATATACACTCTTACACACTCACACATATGTGCGCGCACTCAAACACTCATACATACACTTGCTCACACACTCGCTCACATACGTACGCGCGGACACACACTTACACACATGCACAAACACACATGCGTGCGTGCACACACTCTCTGACACACCCTCAATTACCTATAATTCATTTACCCTAAATTTATATAACATAATCCTATAATCCATCTTATCCTAAATTAATCTAACAAGTAAATTCATCGATTACCCATAATTCTTATATCTTCAACTCTAACCCTAAATTACCAAATTTGTATTTCAATTTTTCATCTATTTTCAATTCTAAAATCCATCTAAAACAATTTTCTTCAATTATAATTCAAAACTAAAACCCATCAACCCCCAAAATCGTAATAAATTTCAAACCCTAATTTCAAACCCATCATCTACAACCGATTCTCATTATCTATATTTAATATATCAAAATCAGCACAAATCACAGATTATAATCACCTAATTTCAAAATTGAATAATCTAATTGAAAAAAATTAGGGCTGGGAAGAGAAAACACTAAGCTTAGACCGGATTTTGAAAAAAAATGATTGCAAGCTCCTACACCACCAACTGCAACAATAACACCTACAAAAAAAAATTTGGATTAAATTTGATAATTTTTTCGAAAATTTTGATGAAAAGGGGATGGGTAATTTACCTCTCGGATGAACTTAGGGAGAATGAGGAAGAAGAAGGACTTTCGTGGCTCTTATCTGATCAACGTATTAGCGATCGTTTAGAACAGTCGCTAATACTATATGAACGGTCGCCGATATATTGGCAACCGTTTATTAGCGACCGTATATATTATACGGTCGCTAATAATTTATTAGAGACCGTATATATTTACACGATCCCTAATAAATGGTCTCTAATGTGTACAGTTTCTACTAGTGAAATACTAAGAAACCCATGCAGCCGTCCGAATATATGGACAAACGTATGGATTTGCAGAAGCATATCGACGTGTTGAAGGAATATAATCAGAAGTTGCGCTCGTCAGTCATTCTTGAAAAATTTCTTCAGCATCCCTTCAAAAATAAGGATTCTGAGAAAAAAGAAGACTCGCAAAAAGGAGTGGAAAAGCAGGTGGAATTATGCCACATGATCTCTCGTTCCTTCATATATGAAAAAGTTGCTCTGCCAGTATCAGAAAGCGACACTGATGAGCAAAGGGCAGGCACCATGCAAAGTGCTCTGTATTTCCCGCAAGACAATCCGATTGACGTGATGATAAAAGAAGCGGTCCAAGAGGGTGAAGATTTCATAAGGTGTGAAGTGGCCATTTATGAAAAGGTCAAGGAGTAACGCTTAAGCAAGCAAGCAATGGGGGACGGATTATGTAACTCCCCAACCGAAACAAACATGTTGGACCACTATATCTCTAAACTGAAAAGATGGATCAGGATGTCCCTAAACCAACATGTTGCCTTACGGTATGGATCATATAACTAGTCGTATACAATCCACGAGCACAAACAATATGACCTCATACCATGTTCCCATGTACAGCTATGTTCCTAATCTGGCATCCTGCCCTATGGTTTGTTTTCATATTGACTACCGTATATAATCCATGGGCATGAGCGATATGTATCGCTGCTATATTTTTCCAAATATATGTTGCCCTATGGGCTCCTTGAGATTCAGGTTGCGCCTCAGTCAGGTTTCCGGCGGTAAACAAATGCATAAAGGGAAAAGGAGTTAAATGAAACTATATGGTATATGTATGTTATTTAATACTTATCTTGAAAACCAACTACATATTGTCGCGTCATTCGTTATGAGCCGGTTCGTTGGAAGCAACTTATCATAAGTTTTCGATCAATAAGTTTGTTTGGTAGAATTAGTATGATGGTATGGGTAGATCATATAGAAGCGATAACATGAATATAGGATTTAGCTATAATTATAAAACGTAGAATGGCCATAAGAGGGATTCAATCAAAAAGATGAATGAAGAGAGAAATTACAATTTAAAGAAGGGACAAGATTTACAAGATTAGAATAAAGAGAGGGAGGGAAAGAGAAAGCACTTACTCGATCCGCTCGTACTTGTACGAGTGAGAAGTGAAGAGTAGAAATCTCGGTTTGAAGAACCGAGACCGTGAATGCAACGGATGGCGAGCTACAGACGTCTAGGAGAAAGAGCTTAGCGATTGGATAAAGGAAAATCCTTGGTCAACTTGAGAGCTTAGTAAAAAGGGAATAAACTTGTGAGAACTTGGCTTCTTAGGAAGGATTTAGTCTTGAGAGAATTTGAGACTTTGTGTGAGTCTAATTTGAGAGTGGTATGCCAGGAAAAAGAGATAGAACTAAGTGGGGTATTTATAGAAGAGGAATGGAGATGTAGAGAATTAAAAAGGAATTTAAAGACATTAAAAATATGTTTAATTGAGAAAATGAAGAGATAGAGCAGTCTCTGGATATATTTAGGGACGATAGGATTCAAATACGCAGGGTATAGGACAACAGTGGAGAGTCTTAACCAGTAAGTTATGAGGAGTTTCTTGCATTTATTTAACAAATAATAAATATATGTCGTAGCTCGAAATGGAAACGGGTTTGGGAAAAGATCAAAAGGAACTGTTTGGATAAGGGCATGGGTGTTGGGTTTTTGTAAGATTATAGAATAGGGAAAATAGATGGAGTGATTATATATATATATATATATATATATATATATATATATATATATATATATATATATATATATATATAATGGAAAATACACAAAATAAAGAAATACAGTGGAAAGATAATTGGAAGGTATAAAGATTAGGGTCGTTGCATATATTTATACCTTCCAATTGTCTTTCCACTCTTTATTTTTGTGTATTTTCCGTTATATATATTAAGAATAATGAAGAAAATAGGCCAGAGGAAGCTTTTTCGGTAAAAATTCTATTGTCGATAAACCGTTAATTTTGCATCCACTAAATTAACTGAGAAAAAGTGTGAGAACCAAATAAAATTTGGTGTATCCACTGATGGATTTTATGCTTTATTTAATGGTTTAAAATCTATCTTTCTTTTTTCTTTAGTCCCAAATCGCCTAGGGAACAAGGCGCTACTGTCCTTATATATGAAGATGTGTTTTAGCCTCTTGAAGTAGTTCAAGGGCTAGTAGGCTTGGGATTTTCCACACACGCGCGTGCACGCCGTCAGTCTGTCCCGATCCCGAGCCCGGCCCGGCCCGTACGTGCGCTTATCCTTTTGCACAAAATGTTTTTGTTTGGACCCGTTCCTGGACCGTTGCAGCAGCCATGGGCTCGTAAAGAGTGGACCGTTGGATGAACTTTAATGCAAGCGTTTCTGCCCGTTGGAGGACAGAGACGTTGGGCCTGCAATAATCTGTGTATTGATGAGCAGTAATGGGCTTAATGGCTGAAAGTAATGGAGACGCCTATATAAGGAGCACCCCTTCTCTTTGTTTCTCTTGATTCAATATACAAAAAATAGCTCTCCTCTCAACAGAGCTCTCCTCTGCTCTGCTCTGCTCAGCGAGCTCTGCTCTGCTCGGCGAGCTCTCCACTGCTCGGCTCGGCTCTCCACTACTCTGCTAGGCGAGCTCTCCTCTCTACTGCTCTACTCAGCTCTCCACTGCTCTGCTCGGCAGCTCGAAGACTACCTTGCCAGGGGACCTAAGGAACCTTGTTGAAAGGAACCGGGGCCGCGGCCAGACACGGGACTCCAACAGAAGAGGCTAAGGATCGAAGCCCTCACCAAGAGACAGCTGAGCAGCTACCCTGCTCGGCTTTCCCTGGCTGGTAGCTCCCTACCCCACAACACCAGGGATCAAAGCCCTCGCCAAGAGGCAACCAAGCAGCTTCACTGCTCGGTCCATCCTTAGGAGGCCTCTTACGGCCCCTCCAGCGCTAAGGATCAAAGCCCTTACTAAGAGGCAACCGAGTGGCTACCCCGCTCGGCTATCCCTGGCTGGTAGCTCCCCTACCCCACAACGCCAGGGATCAAAGCTCTCACCAAGAGATAGCCGAGCGGCTACCCTGCTCGGCTATCCCTGGCTGGTAGCTCCCTACCACGCAACGCCAGGGATCAAAGCCCTCACCAAGAGGCAGCTGAGCGGCTACCCTGCTCGGCTATCCCTGGCTGGTAGCTCCTTACCACGCAACGACAGGGATCAAAGCCCTCACCAAGAGGCAGCCGAGCGGCTACCCCGCTCGGCTATCCCTGGCCGGTAGCTCCCCTACCCCACAACGCCAGGGATCAAAGCCTTCACCAAGAGGCATCCGAGAGGCTACCCTGCTCGGCTATCCCTAGCCGGTAGCTCCCTCCCACGCAACGCCAGGGATCAAAGCCCTAACCAAGAGGCGGCCGAGCGGCTACCCTGCTCGACTATCCCTGACTGGTAGCTTCCTACCATGCAATGCCAGGGATCAAAGCCCTCACCAAGAGGCAGCCAAGCGGCTACCCTGCTCGGCTATCCCTGGCAGGTAGCTCCTTACCACGCAACGCCAGGGATCAAAGCCCTCACCAAGAGGCAGCCGAGCGGCAACCTCGCTCGGCTATCCCTGACTGGTAGCTCCTTACCACGCAATGCCAGGGATCAAAGCCCTGACAAAGAGGCAGCCGAGCGGCTACCCTGCTCGGCTATCCCTGGCCGGTAGCTCCCTACCACGCAACGCCAGGGATCAAAGCCATCACCAAGAGGCAGCCGGCCTGGCTGGTAGCTCCCTACCCCACAACGCCAGGAATCAAAGCCCTCACCAAGAGGCAGCCGAGCGGCTACCCTGCTCGGCTATCCCTGGCTGGTAGCTCCCTACCACGCAACGCTAGGGATCAAAGCCCTCACCAAGAGGCAGCCGAGCGGCTAACCTGCTAGGCTATCCCAGGCTGGTAGCTCCCTACCCCACAACGCCAGGGATCAAAGCCCTCACCAAGAGGCAGCCGAGCGGCTACCCCGCTCGGCTCTCCCTGGCTGGTAGCTCCCTACCACGCAACGCCAGGGATCAAAGCCCTCACCAAGAGGCAGCCGAGCGGCTACCCTGCTCAGCTATCCCTAACTGGTAGCTCCCTACCACGCAACGCCAGGGATCAAAGCCTATACAAAGAGGCAGCCGAGCGGCTACCCTGCTCGGCTATCCCTGGTCGGTAGCTCCCTACCACGCAACGCCAGGGATCAAAGCCCTCACCAAGAGGCAGCCGAGCGGCTACCCTGCCCGGCTATCCCTGGCTGGTAGCTCCCTACCCCACAACGCCAGGGATCAAAGCCCTCACCAAGAGGCAGCCGAGCGGCTACCCTGCTCGGCTATCCCTGGCTGGTAGCTCCCTACCATGCAATGCCAGGGATCAAAGCCCTCATAAAGAGGCAGCCGAGCGGCTACCATGCTCGGCTATCCCTGGCTGGTACCTCCCTACCATGCAACACCTGGGATCAAAGCCCTCACCAAGAGGCAGCCGAGCGGCTACCCTGCTCGGCTATCCCTGGCTGGTTGCTCCCTACCACGCAACGCTAAGGATCAAAGTCCTCACCAAGAGGCAGCCGAGCGGCTACCCTGCCCGGCTATCCCTAGCTGGTTGCTCCCTACCACGCAACGCTAGAGATCAAAGTCCTCACCAAGAGGCAGCCGAGCGGCTACCCTGCCCGGCTATCCCGAGCTGGTAGCTCCCTACCCCCACAACGCCAGGGATCAAAGCCCTCACCAAGAGGCAGCCGAACGGCTACCCTGCTCGGCTATCCTTGGCTGGTAGCTCCCTACCCCACAACGCTAGGGATCTAAACCCTCACCAAGAGGCATCCGAGCGGCTACCCTACTCGGCTATCCCTGGCTGGTAGCTCCCTACCCCACAACGCCAGGGATCTAAGCCCTCACCAAGAGGCAGCCGAGCGGCTACCCTGCTCGGCTATCCCTGGCTTGTAGTTCCTTACCCCACAACGCCAGGGATCGAATCTCTCGCCAAGAGGCACCGAGCAGCAACCCTGCTCGGCCATCCTTAAGGACCAAAGCCCTCACCAAGAGGCACCGGGCAGCAACCCTGCTCGGCCATCCTTAGTAGGCCACTTACGGCCCCTCTCGCACTAAGGATAAAAAGCCTTCGAAAGCAGCAACCGGGCCTGCCCTTGCTCGGTTATCCCTGGCCGGTAGCTCCCTACCCTAACAAACCAGGGATCAAAGCCCTCGCCAAGAGGCACCGGGCAGCAACCCTGCCCGGCCCATCCTTAAGGATCAAGGCCTTTACCAAGAGGCAGCCGAGCGGCTATCCTGCTCGGCTATCCCTGGCTGGTAGCTCCTTACAACGCAACGCCAAGGATCAAAGCCCTTACCAAGAGGCAGCCGAGCGGCTACCCTGCTCGGCTATCCCTGGCCGGTAGCTCCCTACCATGCAACGCCAGAAATCAAAGCCCTCACCAAGAGATAGCCGAGCGGCTACCCTGCCCGGCTATCCCTGGCCGGTAGCTCCCTACCCCACAATGCCAGGGATCAAAGCCCTCACCAAGAGGCAACCGAGTGGCTACCTTGCTCGACTATCCCTAGCTGGTAGCTTCCTACCACGCAAGGCTAGGGATCAAAGCCCTCACCAAGAGGCAGCCGAGCGGCTACCATGCTCGGCTATCCCTATGTGGTAGCTCCCTACCCCCACAACGCCAGGGATCTAAGCCCTCACCAAGAGGTAGCCGAGCGGCTACCCTGCTCGGCTATCCCTAGCTGGTAGCTCCATACCCCACAACGCCAGGGATCTAAGCCCTCACCAAGAGTCAGCCGAGAGGCTACCCTGCTCGGCTATCCCTGGCTGGTAGTTTCCTACCCCACAACGCCAGGGATCGAAGCCCTCGCCAAGAGGCAACGAGCAGCAACCCTGCTCGGCCATCCTTAAGGATCAAAGCCCTCGCCAAGAAGCACCAGGCAGCAACCCTGCTCGGCCACCCTTAGTAGGCCACTTACGGCCCCTCCCGCGCTAAGGATATAAATCCTTCGAAAGAGGCAACCGGGCCCGCCCTTGCTCGGTTATCCATGGCTGGTAACTCCCTACCCTAACACACCAGGGATCAAAGCCCTCGCCAAGAGGCACTGGGCAGCAACCCTACCCGACCCATCCTTAAGGATCAAAGCCCTCACCAAGAGGCAGCCGAGCAGCTACCCTGCTCGGCTATCCCTGGGGGGTAGCTCCCTACCACGCAACGCCAGGGATCAAAGCCCTCACCAAGAAGCAGCTGAGCAGCTATCCTGCTCGGCTATTCCTGGCCGGTAGCTCCCTACCACGCAACGCCAGGGATCAAAGCCCTCACCAAGAGGTAGCCGAGCGACTACCCTGCTCGGCTATCCCTGGCCGGTAACTCCATACCACGCAATGCCAGGGATCAAAGCCTTCACCAAGAGGCAGCCGAGCGGCTACCCTACCCGGCTATCCCTGGCCGGTAGCACCCTACCCTACAACGCCAGGGATCAAAGCCCTCGCCAAGAGGCAGCCGAGCGGCTACCCTGCCCGGCTATCCCTGGCTGGTAGCTCCCTACCAAGCAATGCCAAGGATCAAAGCCCTCACCAAGAAGCAGCAAAGCGGCTACCCTGCTCGGCTATCCCTGACTGGTTGCTCCCTACCCCACAACGCCGGGGATCTAAGCCCTCATCAAGATGCAGCCGAGCGGCTACCCTGCTCGGCTATCCCTGGCTGGTAGCTCCTTACCCCCACAACGCCAGGGATCTAAGCCCTCACCAAGAGGCAGCCGAGCGGCTGCCCTGCTCGGCTATCCCTGGCTGGTAGCTCCCTACCCCATAACGCCGGGGATTGAAGCCCTCACCAAGAGGCACTAGGCAGCAAGCCTGCTCGGTCATCCTTAAGGATCAAAGCCCTCGCCAAGAGGCACCGGGCAGCAACCCTGCTTGGCTATCCTTATTAGGCCACTTACGGCCGCTCCCGCGCTAAGGATATAAAGCCATCGAAAGAGGCAACCGGGCTCACCCTTGCTCGGTTATCCCTAGCTGGTAACTCCCTACCCCAACACACCAGGGATCAAAGCCCTCGCCAAGAGGCACCGGGCAGAAACCCTGCCCGGCCCATCCTTAAAGATCAAAGCCCTCGCCAAAAGGCACCAGACATCAATCTTGCTCGACCTCGTCCTAAGTAGGCCCCTTAAGGCCCCTCCCGCGCTAAGGATCGAAGCCCTCATCAAGAGGCAGCCGAGCGGCTACCCTGCTTGGCTATCCCTGGCTGGTAGTTCCCTACCCCACGACGCCAAGGATCAAAAGCCCTCGCCAAGAGGCACCGGGCAGTAAACCTACTCGGCCCGTTCTTAGTAGGCCCCTTACGGCCCCTCCCGCGCTAAGGATCAAAGCCCTCGCCAAGAGGCCATAGAGCAGCTACCCTGCTCGGCGCATCCCCAGCGGACAGCCTCCTGCCTATCAGACGCTGAGGATCTGAAGCCCTCATCGCGAGGCCGCTGAGTCCCTTCTTGCTCGGTGCATCCCCACCGGGCATCCTCCTGCCTATCAGACGCTGAGGATCTGAAGCCCTCATCGTGAGGCCGCCGAGTTCCTTTCTGCTCGGCACATCCCCAGCGGGCAGCCTCCTGCCCATCAGACGCTGAGGATCTGAAGCCCTCATCGTGAGGCCGCCGAGTTTCTTCCTGCTCGCCGCATCCCCAGCGAGCATCCTCCTGCCCATCAGACGCTGAGGATCTAAAGCCCTCATCGTGAGGCCGCCGAGTCCCTTCCATCTCGGTGCATCCCTAGTGGGCATCCTCCTGCCCATCAGACACTGAGGATCTGAAGCCCTTATCGAGAGGCCACTGAGCAGCTACCCTACTCGGTCCATCCCCAGTGGGCAGCCTCCTGCCCATCAGACGCTGAGGATCTGAAGCCCTCATCGAGAAGCCACTGAGAAACTACCCTGTTCGGCACATCCCCAGCGGGCAGCCTCCTGCCCATCAGATGCTAAGGATCTGAAGCCCTCATCGTGAGGCCGCCGAGTCCTTTCCTGCTCGGCGCATCCCCAGCGGGCATCCTCCTGCGCATAAGACGCTGAAGATCTGAAGCCCTCATCGTGAGGCCGCCGAGTCCCTTCCTGTTCGGCGCATCCCCAGTGGGCATCCTCCTGCCCATCAGACACTGAAGATCTGAAACCCTCATTGTGAGGCCACCGAGTTCCTTCCTGCTCGGCGCATCCTCAACGGGGCAGCCTCCTGACCATCAGATGCTGAGGATCTGAAGCCCTCATCATGAGGCGGACGAGTTCCTTCCTGCTTGGCGCATCCCCAGCGGGTAGCCTCCTACCCATCAGACGCTAAGGATCTGAAGCCCTCATCG
This sequence comes from Agapanthus africanus, assembly GCA_030015575.1. NCBI lineage: Eukaryota > Viridiplantae > Streptophyta > Magnoliopsida > Asparagales > Amaryllidaceae > Agapanthus > Agapanthus africanus. Next base: position 682,537,653 of record CM057337.1, read on the forward strand.
TGAGGCCGCCGAGTTTCTTCCTGCTCAGCGCATCCCCAGAAGGCATCCTCCTGCGCAACAGACGCTGAGAATCTGAAGCCCTCATCGTGAGGCGGCCAAGTCCCTTCCTGCTCGGCGCATCCCCAACGGTCATCCTCCTACCCATCAGACGCTGAGGATCTGAAGCCCTCATCGTGAGGCCGTCGAGTTCCTTCCTGCTCGGCGCATCCCCAGTGGGCAGCCTCCTGCCCATCAGACGCTGAGGATTTGAAGCCCTCATCGTGAGGCCGCCGAGTTTCTTCCTGCTCGACGCATCCCCAGCGGGTATCCTCCTGCCTATCAGACGCTGAGGATCTGAAGCCCTCATCGTGAGGCCGCCGAGTTTCTTCCTGCTCGACGCATCCCCAGCGGGCATCCTCCTGCCCATCAACGTAGTGGGTCTAAAGCCCTCCTCGTGAGGCCGCTGAGTAGCTTCCTGCTTGGCGCATCCGTAATGGGTAGCTTCCTACCCTACGAAGACACGGATCCAAGGCCCGCCGAATAAACTCATACTCAACACGTGATCAGCGCCTCAACTCTGGCAAAGGGAGGATACCAACCTTCCCACACTCGTCCTTCGTTCGACTTATACTCGATGCACGATAACAAGAACGCCGTGTCGTCCCCGAACAATTCACCACGAGGAATTACCAGCACCAAGCCGCACAGAAAGAACCAAGCAGTCCACTCTCGACCCGACCCATGAATAGATCGGAACGAGAGTGGGGGGCTAATGATGATGCTCAATAACGGTAATTCCTTAGATCATGACGCGTCACAGATGACTAGTCATATGCGTAAGCCAGTTAGGCCCCTGAGGGCCACGGAGGGAGAACCAGTATGCTACAGTGGGGGGCTTCCCTCAAACCCTGTCTCCGAGGATGCACCCCACTCCTTGCTCCTGAGCACCTTAGCAGCCAAGCCAACTCTCCCTTTGCTCTACTTCGAGCTATCACAGGCCCGAGCCTCCTCAGCCCTCTCAGCTCACCTTCGGGCTCGAGCAGAACCAAGATACCTTGGCTCTACCGCTCGTCCGTGAGCTCTCCCGCCGAGGTCATCTTCCTCGGTCTCATCGACCGACCAACGGCACCGCTCACAGGCGCAACCTCCATCCCGTGAATCTCGCCATGCGCGAGATATCTGCCTGCTAAATCCCACGTTTCACGCCATCACGATCCCCCATTAACGAGCTTGTCTCGCCATTAATAGGAGATCCCGCTCATCACGCGGGCGTGACGTCGGGAGCGTAACGGCCGGCGTGATTCTCGCGTCTGCCTTGCCTGCTGCCACCGCTATATAAACCCCTTCTTCAGACGGTCCAAGTAAGACATTTTTACTCCACTAAGCCGTTACACTGCTCGGATCTCCTCTCTAACTTGACCGTCGGAGGGTCCTCGATGGTATAACCACCCCAGGACTTCCTTGCAGGTAGCTCGGCAACCACAACCTCAAACCCATTAAGATCCACACGCTTCAAGAGCTTGCCTCCAGATCCAATATCAGCCACCCATCGCCTCCATCAGTAAATCAACGGAAGGTAACATCTTGACGCGCGGATCCGCCCCACGTCAGCTGGCGCCGTCTGTAGGAACACTTGATTCCACAAAAACAAAAGGTTCATATTCCGATCCCAATCCAATGGCGAGCGGTCATCACGACGATCCAAGCACCAGCCGCCGCCTCCCTCTCAACGGAGACACGGACGAATCCCCCCTCCGACGAGCATCTACAACGCCCTAGCAGCTCGGATAGAGCGACTCGCGTCCATCGTGGACACGCTCATCCGTGTCCGGATGGCGGGGCAAGCTCCCGAGGTCGCTGCTCTCCCACCTCGGTACTAGGACCCCTGCAGAGGGAGAGAAGACTCTGCTCCCGTCGGTACAGCCGACCACCGCCTTGTTACCTCCTACAGTCGCAGATCTCCCGGGCTAATACATTCTGCAACCCGCGTCAGCGCCGAGGTCTGTCGCCCGAGTGCCTCGCCCCGAGCCCCTATGTGCTCCTGTCCCTCCCGAGAAGATGTCGGTCAGTTTGCCTGCTCCCAGGCATGACCAACACCCCCTCCCTCGACGGGGTCGCACAGACGGGACTCGTCACGGCAACTCGAAGACTACCTCGCCATGGGACCTAAGGAACCTCATTTAAAGGAACCGGGGGCGCGGCTAGACACAGGTCTCCAACAGCAGAGACCAAGGATCGAAGCCCTCACCAAGAGGCAGCCAAGTAGCTACCCTGCTCCGCTATCCCTGGCTGGTAGCTCCCTACCCCACAATGCCAGGGATCAAATCCCTCGCCAAGAGGCAACCGAGCAGCTTCACTGCTCGTTCCATCCTTAGCAGGCCTCTTACGGCCCCTCCAGCGCTGAGGATCGAAGCCCTCACTAAGAGGCAGCCGAGCGGCTACCCCGCTCGGCTATCCCTAGCTGGTAGCTCCCCTACCACGCAATGTCAGGGATCAAAGCCCTCACCAAGAGACAGCCGAGTAGCTACCCTACTCGGCTATCCCTGGCTGGTAGCTCCCTACCACGCAACGCCAGGGATCAAAGCCCTCACCAAGAGGCAGCCGAGCGGCTACCCCGCTCGGCTATCTCTGGCCGGTAGCTCCCCTATCCTACAACGCCAGGAATCAAAGACCTCACCAAGAGGCAGCCGAGCGGCTACCCTGCTCGGCTATCCCTGGCTACCCTGCTCGGCTATCCCTGGCTACCCTGCTCGGCTATCCCTGGCCGGTAGCTCCCTACCACGCAACACCAGGGATCAAAGCCCTCACCAAGAGGCAGCCGAGCGGCTACCCTGCTCGGCTATCCCTGGCCGGTAGCTCCCTACCACGCAATGCCCGGGATCAAAGCCCTCACCAAGAGGCAGCCGAGCGACTACCCTGCCCGGCTATCCCTGGCCGGTAGCTCCCTACCCCGCAATGCCAGGGATCAAAGCCCTCACCAAGAGTGGTAGCTCCCTACCACGCAACGCCAGGGATCTAAGCCCTCACCAATAGGCAGCCGAGCGACTATCCTGCTCGGCTATCCCTGGCTGGTAGCTTCCTACCCCACAACGCCAGGATCTAAGCCCTCAAATCTTTTTGTATAATAAATCGATAACAAATTAAATCAATACAATCATAGACATATTTTAAACTACTGAATAAAAGATTTCAGCCAAGATATATGGCAAAATGAAAACAATAGTGTTTTCACTTTGAAGAAAACGTGTTTTCATTAAAAGGAAAACGCTATTATTAATAGCGTTTTCCTTTGCCATGTAATTGCTGCTACACGTTCTAATTCTACGTGGTTGTATAGAGATCTATTCTCGAAATTATTTTGGAAGGTGATGGAGCTCCTTTTCGGGCCTCCGTCAGATGTTGTCTTCCGTTGATCTCGCAGTGGACTTTGTTGATTATCTTCTGTTACGTGTGGGTCTCAATGGGTTTTGGAGGAAGAAGTGGAGTGAGGAGTTTGGTGCCGAGTACCTGCAAAGAAGTCCCGGGGTGGTTTGGTACCGCCAAGGACCCTTCGACGATCACGTTAGTGATGAGATCCGAGCAGAGTAACGGCTCAAAAGAGTAAAAAATGGCTTACTTGACCCCTCTGTGATGGGGGTTTATATAGCGGTGGTGGCACGCAGCGGCAGGTGCGAGGATCTCGCCGGCAGTTACGCCCCCAACGTCACACCTGCGCAGAAAGCGGATCGCCCATTAATGGGGATTGATGGCGTGTAACGTGGGATGTTGCTGGCGTAGAATCTGTGCATGGCGAGATTCGCGGAGCGGCAGTTACGCCTGTGAGCGGTGACTTTGGTCGGAGGGCCGATGAGGACGGCTACGGCCTGGAGCTCGGGATGAGCGAGGAGGCCGAGGAGTCCAGGTCTTGTGGCAGCTCGACGCGAACTACGGGGCCGAGGAAGCCAATTTGCAGGGGGCTCTGAGGAGGGCCAGCTTGTGTTGGCAAGTTAGGTACAGGGTGTCCTGGTCGGCCCCTGTGAGCCCTTTCTTCTGAGTTCTGGGACACGTCACCTGCCACACGTCCTGATCTTAGAGATTGCCAATATTGAGCATCATCAGTAGCCCCCCACTCTTGTCCCGACCGGCTAGCGGGTCGGGGCAAGGGTGGACTGCCAGGTCTCCCGGGGTGAGCCCTTATCCCGGGCTTAGTCGGGACAAGTCCTCGGGCAATCGGTTGTCTTTCCCGCTAGTGAATCAAGGCGAGGTCTCTGCATCTAAAGAAGGTGCACTGGTTCATGCACTCTGCAGTTGAAGTGACGGTCCACGCGTCAAGCGTCGATTGGCCGACGCGACGTATGCAGGCCTGCGGCGTCAGATGGGACGCGGTCCATCGCTGGGTCAACACGTGGAGCAATCGGGGCCGCTGGTCGAGGGGGGTGTTTTGGCGGGAGACGACGGTCGCCGTTGGATGAGGCCGTATGCAGCAATAAACAGGGGTGGGGCCCGCCCCAGGGTCCCCAATCTTTCATTTTCCCTCTTCCTTGAGTCATTGCTGCTCGATGTTCTTCTTTCTTTTGAATACATGGTTCGCTCTCACTTTTCAGGCTACCCGCGCCAGAAAGAGGTTGACGGCGCGGCCGAGCCCCCGGTAGGGCCGTCTGCTTCGTCGACGGCATCCGGTAGTTTCTCCGGCGACGGCCAGAGACGTCCACCGTTACCCGAGCTCCAGACGTGGGACAGAGGGAAGGGCAAGGGCAGGCCCTCTCTTAAGAAGAAGAGGACGGTTTCTCGCGCGTCGTTGTCGACGGTTCCTGAGGGAATTTCTGTGCAGGAAAGGGCGCCATCTTCACGGTTCCGTCTGGACTTTTCGTTGCCACTGGCCTGCTCGCCGGGATAGAGGAGTCGGCCGAGGGAAAGCTTCCGCACGGCTCCTGAGGGATCAATTGGAGGCCATAGCCCAAGGGGCGGTCCAGGTATGAACCCCTTTACGTGTATTCCTCTTGGTATACCTTTTCCTGGCTCGGGGGCCTCCAGGTTTCTCATCGTCTTTCTGTCAGGTCCTTCAACATTGCGCCCTTGCCACTCATATGGAGGCCGAGGGGGCGTTCCACGCCCTGAGGCCAGTGGAAGCGTTCCTTTCAGAGGTTGAGGTTTTGCGACGTGACCTGCGCCTGGAGAGGGCAAGGGCCGACGTCTTGGCGGACCAGGCGGAGGCTGCGGAACTTGCCAATTCGGCGAATCGGGGTGTTCTTCGTCGTTTGAATGCATCCCTCCGGGTTGCCGATAGGAAGCTGGCAGATCTGGCCGGATGCTTCGCGGCCCTGGAAAAAGAGGGGGACGCCAGCAGGGGAGATGCTGAGGTGGCGCTGCTGGGGGCCCAAGTTGCCGAGGCTCGAGCTAAGAAAGCTTTGGCCGATCATAAGGCATCAGAGCAGTTTTACGCCGAGCTCGGGGAGTATTCTGCCGTCGCATGGAATAAGGCCCTGGACGCCGTGAAGGAACAGCTTCCTGAGTTCGACGATGGTGAACTCCGGGCTCGGGCTCCGCTTCCGGCGGCGAGGCCTCCGGTGGGAGATGGCGAGGGGAGTAGGGCACGCCCCTGGTGGCAAAATCTCCAGTGGTAGAGCCGCAGGCCGTGATTCTAGCGATGAAGGGACCGAAGTAAGCCTCCGGGCAGTTTGTAGGGCTGGGGGCCCCAGAATACCCTTTATAAAAACCTTGCTCTTGGTAATAAAAGAAAATCCTTGATTCATCGGTGTGTGAAGGATGTTCGTAGGATATCTTTGCGTGTACCGTCGTGTTCTCATGTCAGGTTGGCCATCTGTCTGGCGATCTTCCGTCGAGTTGAATTCAACTACTAGCCGACGAGCATGTCAACCGCTGCGGAGGAGGTATCCCCATGGCCCCGGAGTCGGGGGGAGATCATCTAGATTTGGATAACCTGAGTACCCTCCCTGGTGTACCAGATCCTCCGCTGGCCACAGGGCATCTTTACTTCGAGCATCGACCACCCACCGGGGGCTATTGGGCAGGCTAGCTGCGCACTTGCCTCCTGACGAGGGCTTTGATTCCTGTCGGTTATGGTATAAAGCTACCAGCCGAGGATAGCCAAGCAAGGACTCGACTGCCTCTTAGGGGACTTTGGTCCTTAGCACTGGAGTGGCTGTAAGAAGCTCGCTAAGGATGACCGGGCAGTGAAACTGCGCGGTTGCCTCTTGGCGAGGGCTTTGACTCTGGCGTCGGGGGTAGGCAATTACCAGCCTGAGTAGACCGAGCAGGGTAGCTGCTTGGTTGCCTCTTACGAGGGCTTTTGATCCTTCAGGACTGGAACTGAGCAGGGTTACTGCCTAGTGCCTCTTGGCGAGGACTTTGATCCATGTCGGTTGTGGTAGGAAGCTACCAGCCGGGGATAGCCGAGCAAGGACTCGACTGCCTCTGGGAGGACTTTGGTCCTAAGCATGGGAAGGGCTATAGAAGCCTACCAAGGACCCTTGGCCGGGCAGGGTTTCTTCCCGGTGCCTCTTGGCGAGGGCTTTTGTCCCGAAGGATAGCCGAACGAGGGATCCTCGGGCTCGACTGCCTCTTGAAGGGCTTTTTGATCCCTAGCGTTGTGGCAGGGAAGCTGCCCGCTGGAAATAGCCGTGCGAGGGGTTCTCGGGCTCGACTGCCTCTGTAAGGGCTTTTTGATCCTCGGCGTTGGGCAGGGAAGCTGCCCGCTGGGGATAGCCGAGCGAGGGATCCTCGGGCTCGACTGACTCTGTGAGAGATTTTTGATCCCTGGCGTTGTGGTGAGGAAGCTGCCCGATGGGGATAGCCAAGCGAAGGATCCTCGGACTCGACTGCCTCTGGGAGGGCTTTGGGTTGTAAAGGGGGAACTCTGCTGGGGTAGAAATATTCGACCCCTTTTTTTTATATGGACAGGAATTTCAGAGAACGCTTTACACCATCTTTGTGAAAGGGAAATTTTGAGGCGGGGGTGGCAACACTCGCTGGCTTTGACCTCATTGGTATAGCTTGAGCTTCTCGGCGTTGTAAGGCCGTGGCAGCTTTCATCTGTCTGCGTCTTGTAGGCGGTAGGCTCCGCCGGGGAGCACTTCGGAGACGAGGAAAGGTCCCTCCCATTTTGGGGAGAACTTGTGAAGCCTGCCTTGGTCGATGAACTCGTTCTTCCGTAGGACCAGGTCTCCGATCTTGAAGGAGCGGCGTTTAACCCGAGCGTTGTAGTATCGGGCCGTCTGTTGTTGATAGGCGGCGGCTTTGATTTGGGCCCGATCCCTTTTCTCCAACAATATGTCGAGGTTGGTCCGCGGCACCATGGTGTTTGCGTCATTATCGAAGTGCTCGACCCGGTGACTGGGTAGCCCGATCTCCGTTGGGACCATCGCTTCGGTCCTGTAGCAGAGGCTGAAGGGGGTCTCCCCGGTGGGAGTCTTCCTTGACGTCCGCAGGGCCCATAAGACTCGGGGCAGCTCTTCGACCCAACTGCCTTGTCTCCCTTCTAGGCGGGTCTGGAGACCCCGGAGGACGTCTCGGTTAGCAACCTCGGCCTGCTCGTTACATTAGGGGTGCACGACCGCGGCGAACTTCATGAGAATATGGTACTCTTTGCAGAAGTCCTTTACTTTCTCGTTCTCGAAGTTTGTCCCGTAGTTGGTGATGATGCACCTCGGGATGCCAAACCGGAGTATCAGGTTGTTTTACAAGAACTTGATGGTTGTAGCGGCGTCGGGTTTCCTGATGGGGACAGCCTCGATCCACTTGGTGAAGTAGTCCACCACAACGAGGACGTATTTGTGCCCGCCTGTTCCTGTAGGGAACTGGTCGATCATATCCAGCCCCCACTGGGTGAACGGCCATGGGGAAGTCAGGGCGGTTAGCTTGGTAGCCGAGAGGCGAGGAATGCTGCCGTGAAACTGGCAGCTCTTGCACCTCCTGACCAGCTTCAGGGCATCCTCGTGCATGGTGGGCCAGTAGTACCCTTGGAGCAACGCTTTCTGGATCAAGGTTCGAGCCTCCTAGAGCACGCCGCCCACCCCTTCATAGATTTCCCGAAGGACGTAGTCGGCCTCTTAGGGGTCAACGCATCGGAGCAGGGGCTGAGTGAAGGCCTTCTTGTAGAGGTCCCCGTTGCTCCAGACGAAGTGGCGGGCTTTGGCCCGGAGACGGCGGGCGGCCGCCCGGTCCTCCGAGAGCGTGCCGTCCTTCAGGAACTCCACATGGGGCTTCCTCCAATCCTGGTCGCTCTCCTGCGCCGCGTACACGTGGATTGTCATCGCTTCGTCTCCCATGCTGGGCCGAGGCAAGGTTTCGAAGAGGATTGACCGCCTATTGCTGGCCGAGTACGACGAAGCTAGCTTGCTCATGGCGTCCGCTTGGGCATTCAGCTGTCTGGGTATTTGTTCTACCTGGACCTCGTCGAAGTTTTTCCGGAGCTTCCTTACCTCGTCCAGGTACTTCGTCATTAGAAGCTCTCGAGCTTCGAAGTGGCCGGTCACCTGGCCGACAACGAGGGCCGAGTCGCTGCGGATTCGGATTATCTTCATCCCCAGACCGCCGGCCACGTGCAGTCCGGCCAGGAGGGCCTCGTATTCTGCCGCGTTGTTCGAAGCTTTGAAGCCGAGCCTCAAAGAGTACTCCATCTCGGCTTCGTTTGGGCCCCTGATGATGAGGCCGGCACCGCAGCCTTCCTCGATAGAAGACCCGTCGACGTAGATGACCCACTCCGGAACTGAGCCAGGTCCTTCCGGTACGGGACACCGGGTTGCGAGGGGTGGCGCGGACTCCGGCTTCCTGCTAGGGATGGTGCATTCGACGATGAAATCGTCCAGGGCCTGCGCCTTGATGGCTTGCCTCGAGCGATACCTTATGTCGAATTGGGATAGCTCCCACCTCTATTTTTCCAGGCGGCCTGAGGATTCCGGTGATGCCAGGATAGCTCCCAACGGGCGCTCGGTGAGGACGATGATGGTGTATGCTTGGAAGTAGTGCCACAGCTTCCGCGAGGTTACCACGAGGGCTAAGACAATCTTCTCTATGGCGGGGTACTTCATCTCTGCGTCTTTAAACACGTGGCTCACATAGTACACCGGCTTCTGCGTTCCTTCGGCCTCTTGGACGAGCACCGAGCCTGCTGCTTGGTCGGATACTGCTAGATAAAGCGACAGCTCGTCCCCCTCTACTGGCCGGGTGAGCAGCGGCGGTGTAGTGAGGTGCTTCTTCAATTGGTCGAAGGCGGCTTGGCAATCCTCCGACCACTCGAACCTCGGAATTTTCCTCAGCGCCTTAAAGAAGGGAAGGCACTTCTCCCCCGACCTGGACATAAAACAGCTCAGAGCGGTGACCCACCCCGTAAGTCGCATGATCTCGACATTGGTCTTGGGTGCGGCCATGCTCAGGATAGCGTCGATCTTCTCCGGGTTAGCTTCGATTCCGCGGTGAGTGACCATAAACCCGAGGAACTTTCCACCGGTGACTCCGAATGCGCACTTGGCGGGGTTTAATTTCATGTTGAATTTGCGGAGCACCCCGAATGCCTTGCCCAGGTCCCTGGCATGGTCAGCCGACAAGGTGGACTTGACGAGCATGTCGTCAACGTAGACTTCCATGTTCCTGCCGATCTGCGGCTTGAACATGCAATTGATCAGCCTTTGGTATGTGGCCCCGGCGTTCTTAAGGCCGAAGGACATCACCCTGCAGCAGTACACCCCCCCTGTCCGTTGTGAATGCGGTCAGGTCTTCGTCTTCAGGGTTCATACGGATTTGGTTGTAGCCGGAGAAAGAGTCCATGAAGCTCAGTAGCTCGTGACCGGCCGAACTGTCGACGAGCTGATCTATAGGGGGGAGCGGGAAGTTGTCCTTGGGGCAGGCCTTATTAAGGTCGGTGAAATCGACGCACATACGCCATTTCCCGCTCGACTTCTTGACTAGGACTACATTTGCCAGCCACTCCGAGTAGGGCACATTCCTGATGAAGTTGGCGGCGAGGAGCCGATCAACTTCCTCTTCGATCGCCTTCTGCTTGACCGGGGCGAAGCTTCGTTTCTTCTATCTGATGGGTCGGGCCGTAGGATCAACTCCGAGCTTGTGGGAGATGATTTTGGGGTCGATCCCAGGCATGTCAGCAGGCTCCCAGGCGAAAACGTCGGAGTTTCTTTTGAGGAACTTGATCAGGTCATCCCGCCGGGTCCCCGTTAGGAGCGACCCGACCTGGACGGTCTTTCCTTGGTCTCCTTCTGCTAGGGGAACCTCGGTAAGAGGTTCGACCGGCGCCCCCACGGACCTCCTTCCGCTCGTCCCCGGTGTCCAGGGATCCTTTGATGTCGCTGCACGCATCGGTGTCGTCAGCGTGTTGCTCGGGCGAGGACGCCTCTGTGAGAGCTATCCTCACGACCGACTGACTCCCGTATGTAGGGTTACTAGGCACTCTTACAAGGGTCTATAAGGCATCATCCATGCCCGATTCAAAATTTAGACGTGCCGAACAACCCAAAGCTAGGATCTTTGCTAGATAATTAGGGTAAACATGCAAGTAAACATCTTTACAACTAAGAGAGGGGGATTACAACATTTATAGTCCGCTCCTTCGCTTCATAAGCTCCGAGTAGAAGTCCCTTCGCCGCGATCCATGATCTCCCGGACTCAAGAGAGGCTCCACAACCCGAATGATCCATGCTTTCTTGTAGTCTTCCTTTTCCAAGATGATCTACCTTGAAGTTTCTTTAACTCAAGCTCTCACTCACTAATGAGGTGAACACCCTAATCTAATTAGCTAGATTAGATGAGGATGATGAAGTAGGATTTATGCTCTCTTTTATTATCAAATTCTCACACTCATTCATCATAAAATAAAAACCTAGAAACCTTTTGTGAGCTCAAGGAAGAAGAAGAAGAATGAATATCCTTTAGTGATGAATAATGAAAAGATTATTATGATTACAAATGCAACCATGGTCAAAGATGAAGAGGCTAACCAATGTAGAGACTTAACTAGGGTTAAGGGTGTGGTTTGGGTCAAAGAAATATCTAGCAAAATATCAACCATAATATCTTTGCTAGAAACAAAGTAAAACCTTCTAGAAGCATCATGAAAGAACTAACCCAAATCAAACCCTAACCATGTTTAATCTCCACTAAACATGTTGCATTAGTAATCATAACATGTTACAATATTATATATCACATATATAATATATATTTGTAACAAAAGAAAATAATACAATTAACATATATCGCATATATATCAATGTATTATCCGGTGAGAAAACGAATCAATAAAGCGAGCCAATATTAGATAATGTAAAGTAATATATCATATATATAATTATACATTAAATTATTGAATCAACACTTGATCCGACAATCCGGCTATATCGAATATAACCGACTAATATATCATGTACCGATTTATCGAATCAACACTTGATCCGATGACCCGGCTCATATCAAAATATCACGAGAATATAATACGGTATCTCATATCGTATTATCCTCGGTCCTGCACATCTCACATATGTGCTCCTACTCTGTTTTGCCTGAGTCAAGAAACCTCTGTGTAGAACTCTAAAGAATCGTCAATACGCCGGTAGCAGGTGATGATCATATCAAACACCCACAAGCTGCAAGCGGTCAGCTAAACGTAACAGCCACCCAAGTATTGAGCGATCAGAAGATCAACAAGAAAGCATGTACATTCTCCTGTGAATCCAATCAGTAACACTCCCGTACAGTCCGGTCTCTTCGTCTGATATGTCGCATATCTAGTCTAGAGGTGGTATACGTCAGACCCCGGTAACCGATAAGTCTTGTCGATGTGAGGCTCATAACAGGTCGAGAACCTACTGATAACACATACCAGTAGTACTCAATATCCGTCCTGGCCAGGGACTTCCAGTTATAGCCAATCGAACACAACACAACATCAACTCCCTATACCGGGAGAGACAAATCCCCTCCTATCGCTCATTGCCTCCATGTGATTCGAGAGTGTACCCAAAAGCCACCGTTTTTCACGCCCTCTTGGACGTGGTAAGGTGGAAATCAAAGCACAGTGAGAATCACACAAGACTCTATGACGATCTTGGGTCTACAGACTAACCTGTACCAGTGTCACCGGAGAACTACCATCTGACGTGAGGTATAATACCATCTGGGAGTTCTCGGCGAGTCCGTCCAGTGTACCCAGTCTCCACTGAGCACCCGTACACCATCCTTGTTGTCAAACACCGATGGATATGGGATCATCCATCGCCCATCATATGGGTCAAGATGCGTATACGCTAGTCTACTCTGGTGTATCGATGCCCTGTCTCGACACACCCTCGACTAGGAACAGTTATAGGATGTACTCATCGACTACCGTGACCCCACTAATGTGATCTCATCATAGTCGCAGTAGTCGAGTACATATCCTAAGGGCTTTATCAACATGTGAGAGTAAGACAGTAAACTAATATAAGTCAACATGTTAAGATAAAGTGAAACCAAATAGCATACTATCATGACGAGCAAGAAAGTCCTCTCTATATATATCTAAGCATCCATTATAATATACATCATATGTACAACAATGGCCTCTAGGGCATATATATAACTAACAATCTCCCACTTGCACTAAGGCTAGCTGTTGTAGTATCTCATACCTAGCATCCCGAATAATCTCTCAAACTGTATCTGGGGAATGGCCTTTATGAGTGGATCCACAGTGTTGTCCTTCGTATCAACTCTCCTGACCTCGATCTCTCGGCGATCAATTATCTTCCTGATCAGGTGATACCGCCTCATAATATGTCTGGACTTTTGATAGGACCTGGGTTCCTTGGCCAAAGCCACAGCTCCATTATTATCTTAATACAAAGGTATTGGATGCTCAATGGACGGAACCACACTAAGTTCAGTAATGAACTTCTTTATCTAGACAGCCTCTTTGGCAGCATCGTTGGCAGCGATGTATTCAGACTCCATCGTCGAGTCTGCAACGGTATCCTGTTTGGAACTCTTCCAACATACCGCCCCTCCATTGAGGGTAAAGACAAATCCCGAGTGCGACTTAGAGTCTTCCTTATCACTCTAGAAGCTGGAATTGGTAAAGGACTCCACCTGGAGTTCTCCGTTACCATACACCAATTTAGTCCTTCATAAGTACTTGAGAATGTTCTTCACTTGTTCCAACTCCGCGATACTTGCTTTAACCCATAAATGGATTTAAGCAGCTTGCATACCTTTCCGCTGCTCCCACTATCTATGAAGCCCTCTGGCTGAGTCATGTACACGCACTCTTCTAAATCACCGTTTAGAAAGGCGGTCTTAACATCCATTTACCAGATTTCGTAATCATGGTATACAGCTATGGCAAGTAAGATCCGGATGGACTTAAGCATAGCCACTAGAGAAAAGGTTTCATCATAATCCATACCTGGTCGCTGACGAAAACCCTTTGCAACAAGTCTAGTTTTGAAAGTCTCAACTTTTCCATCTACACCAAGTTTCTTCTTAAAGATCCATTTGCTCCCAATGGGTTTTACCCCTTCAGGAGCAACTTCCAAAGTCCATACTTTGTTGGTGTACATGGATTCCATTTCAGATCGCATTGCATCCAGCCATTTCACAGAGTCACCACTCGTGATGGCCTGTTCGAAACTAGTCGGGTCATCATATGCAATCCTCGCTTTCACCATCAATGAGAAAACCGTTGTATCTCTCAGGTGGGTGAGAAACCCTACTAGATCGGCGGAGAGGCTGGGGTTCGTCGGGAACTACTGAATTCTCTGGTTCCACCAAATCATCTGTCGTAGTTTGTGTTGCTGGAACTTCTTCCAGTTCTACCTCATTGCCACTAATTTCTTTCATAAGAAATCCCTTTTTCTAAAAAGGTGGCATGTCGAGAAACAAACACCTTTTGTTCCTTGGAGTGGTAGAAGATATACCCTCGCGAATGTTTGGGATATCCAATAAACTTACATAGGACAGACATTGCCTCGAACTTGTCCGGATTTTGTGTTTTTACATAGGCCGGACAACCCCATATCTGAATAAAATTAAGACATGGTCTCTTTCCATTCCATATCTCATATGGAGTGCTAGGCACTAATTTGGTTGGAACTCTATTCAATAGGTATGCAGCTGTCTCCAGTGCATGTCCCCAGAAGGAAACAGGCAACTCAGCATTGCTCATCATAGAGCGCACCATATCTAATAGGTGCGATTCCTCCGCTCCGATACACCGTTGTGCTGTGGTGTATAAGGAGGAGTAAGCTGAGAGAGAATCCCATTCTCTTTTAGATAGTCTAGGAACTCATTGCTCAAGTATTCTCCTCCTCGATCAGATCGAACGATCTTAATACTTTTGCCTGTTTGGTTCTCTACTTCGTTCTTATATTCTCTGAATTTTTCAAAAGCTACAGACTTGTGTTTCATCAGGAACGCATGTCCGTATCTTGAGAGATCGTCAGTGAATGTAATAAAGTAGGAAGAACCGTTCCTGGCATGTGTAGACATGGGACCGCATACATCACTATGTACCAGTCCTAAGAGTTCCGTAACTCTTTCTCCGTGTCCACTAAACGGAGTCTTGGTCATTTTTCCTTTGAGACATGAATGGAAAGTATCATAAGATGATAATTCAAACGGATTCAAATATCCATCCTTATGTAACTTAGCTAGCCGTGTCGTATTGATATGACTAAGTCTACAATGCCATAAGAAGGATTCGTTCATTTCTGAACTTTTCCTCTTGTGTGTGTTTTGTATATTAAGGACTGTATTTTGATTGAGAACGTATATGCCATTATGTAACGAGCCCGATCCAATCAACTTTTGATTCAGGAATATGTTCATAACATTATCCTGTACTACAAAATTATATCCTTTTTTACTTAATAAAGAAACTGATATAATGTTGCACATCATGTTCGGTATATAATAGCACTCGTTCAGAATCATTGTATTACTACTTGGTAATACAAGGTGATATTCGCCAACTGCTTTGGCTGCAATACTTGCACCATTCCCTACTTGTACGGAATGATCACCTTTTCCCAGTTCTCTACCTTTATGTAGCCCACGTAACAATTTACATATGTGGGATTCCGATCCGGTATCTAATACCCAGGACGTAGGGTGAACCGAGAAACAGTTCTCAATAGCTAACACACCCGAAGAAAACGCATCAGCATGCTTGTTCTTCGTTTGGGTGGTATGAGAATCCAGATATTCTCATGTTCCATGTTCAGTCCTATAACACTTATAAGAAAAACCGGGACCAACGTTCCCCTGCTCAGTATAATAAGCGGCTTCAGTCAATACATCCATATTATTATCTTGATTAAGTCCTGACATGGTCGCTACCTGGAGAGAGAGAGAGAAGGAAACACTTTAGCGTATGCTCTTGCAAGATTAGATTGGTTATTATCTTATCTAATCAAGATGTCTCCCACTGTTTTTATCAAATCTTCCTTCAAACCCTAAAAGGTAAGATTAGCCGGGATTAATTACACCCTACAATTTCGTCAATCTTTCAGCCAGATCAGTGTCGGTACTTTGAGGGAGGTTCCCCGTGCTTTCGCACGGACCTAATTAAAATAAACCTCGTTTTCCCAGAGGTATAACCCCGTTAACACCTTTCTAAACACCTACTTGATCGGCTAATTGTCATGTGTAAAATTCTCTCAGGAGTAACTCTTACTCACAGTGGGTATCGGGATCCAACTATCTCATAGGAGGTATGCAATCTCATTGCAAATTTCAACACTTGAAATTCCCAATAATACTTTTACCCCTAGCGTCTCATGACCTTGACGGAGGCCAAACTACCCATAGGGCGCTAGTCAAGTTCAACCCGTTCATTTCTTGATTGAATTAAACCCACCCGTACGACCCTTGACGAAGGCCAAACTACGCCGTACGAATACCCTAATCCAATCGCATCGTATGCTATCAGATAAGCACTAGTTAGCTACCGTACACTACGCCTTGACGGAGGCCAAACTACCGCAGCACGAATACTAAGTAGTACTTATCTGAAATGACGGAGGGCCACGCAGGTTTTTAAGAAAACCATGAGCGTAATGAACTTGATATCGTCGTAGAATCGAGTGATTTTGAAAATGAGTGTTTTTGAGGCTTTCACTAGTTTTGCTAAAGAGGTCACTCCCGGTGAAGGGATCTCGGCTACTTTCCCATCAAATAAGGTGCAGGGTATATCATATATACCGCTGTGTAAAGCAAGAACTATTTAAACTGTCAAAAACTAAACCGTGAGTTTGTAGCATCTGCCAGTTTTGCTAAAGAGCTCACTCCCGGTGAAGGGATCTCGGCTCTTTCCTCATCGAATAAGGTGCAGGGTATATCATATATACCGCTATGCAAAGCAAAACTGTAGCTACCCTTTTTATAAAGTTTTGATTCTACAACATCTTTTAGGTTTATTTTCTTTTTATTAATCTCATTAATATATACCATCAGCTTATGCTTCCTAAGCATCACAGTAGAAACGAAAACAGTAATATTTATATATCAGCATATATATATAGTATAAGCATTCGTCTCAGGCAGTAATATGATCTCATCACAGAACATTGTAGCAGAAGATAACATATGAAATATTGGATATACTAGGACGTCCGTGTTTTATATCGAGCCTGTATAAAACACGGATTCCACGGTCGCGATGAATAGCCAAACCCACATCCTTAGACCCCTACGAGAGCGGCAAGCAACACTGTCAATTCTGGGGTTAGAAGACCCGGTCTCAACTTCTCGAGATGGCCTCCCACTGGACCCTAGAACCCGGTTACTTGTGCTCCCCTCCTTGGGTCTACCTAATGCTGAAAAATAAATAATATACAATGGTGACATCAACCTCATCCCGGAAGTGCCCCAATAAAAGAATATTACATACAAATGAATTTTATATGAATGAAAATAAAAACCCTCATCTCACATAAAACCCCCGGCTATTCAGAACACGACGATCCAATATAACATATCACAGCAACACATAATATCTCATATCATCAACGTAAGCAAGTATGCGTATCCCGATTGTCGTTGATGTATAGCAACGAAGCCGACGATACCCCGCATACTACGCTTACAGTCACAGAAAAGAAAGTGTAAAACTATAATATTTGGAATCCACAATCACTTTAGACATCATAAATCCGAAATATCACATACTTCGCATTTCATGCCTAACTATATGAATTCCATATATTGTATCACATTCCAGATAAATAGACAATATTAAACTTTCCGATCGAATAATCAAATACCCAATGTTTCCCAGATAGCTCAACACTTGAGCGGAGTCCAAAAATCCCAGAACATGTCACAGCCTCAATGGTCCAGCCGTAGAAGGGTCAAACCAACACCTCACATGTGGCAACGCCGTACTGTCCCAAATCCTAAGGTTTAGAGACAGTTCAGACGGTCACATAATCGAGTTAAGGTTTGTGTTCTTCTAGAGGGTCCACAGATATGCTTGCATGTTTTTCTAGTAAGTTTTAAACTCGGAAAAATTCCAACACTTGAAAATTTTTCGTGTCGGGAAAAAGTGAATTATTGATATCCGTTCGAACATTTTAATACTTTCTAAATTATCTGGAAAACTAAATGAAATTAAACTTTCCGATCGAATCAACGAATACAAAGGATCTCCAAAAAACTCAACACTTGAGTAATATTAAAAATACCCAGAAGCATGTACAAATACCTACGGATATACCCTTCAAATACGTGTCCCCAATTCCCACTTATGGCCACGGAACCACCGCGACAAGCATGTTCTTGCCGCGGTTCCGCGGCTCTTTGAAAGACTTGGGGGTCCGTATTTCATGGTTATCCTTAGAATTCCCTGCCGATTTTTTTGAGTATTTTTAATGCAGAAAAAACCAACTTTTTAGAAAATTTCCAGAGAGGGGGTCAAGTTCGATATTTCGGGGTTCGATCGGAATTTTAACTTCGTATACACGTCGTCTAATGCTCTAGCTAGGCTCTGATACCACTGTAGAGTTACTAGGCACTCTTACAAGGGTCTATAAGGTATCAACCATGCCCGATTCAAAATTTAGACGTGCCGAACAACCCAAAACTAGGATCTTTGCTAGATAATTAGGGTAAACATGCAAGTAAACATCTTTACAACTAAGAGAGAGAGATTATGACCTTTGTATTCCGCTCCTTCGCTTCATAAGCTCCGAGTAGAAGTCCCTTCACCGCGATCCATGATCTCCCGGACTCAAGAGAGGCTCCACAACTCGAATGATCTATGCTTTCTTGTAGTCTTCCTTTTCCAAGATGATCTACCTTGAAGTTTCTTTAACTCAAGCTCTCACTCACTAATGAGGTGAACACCCTAATCTAATTGGCTAGATTAGATGAGAATGATGAAGTATGATTTATGCTCTCTTTTATTATCAAATTCTCACACTCATTCATTACAAAATAAAAACCTAGAAACCTTTTGTGAGCTCAAGAAAGAAGAAGAAGAATGAATATCCTTTTGTGATGAATAATGAAAAGATTATTATGATTACAAATGAAACCATGGTCAAAGATGAAGAGGCTAACCAATGTAGAGACTTAACTAGGGTTAAGGGTGTGGTTTGGGTCAAAGAAATATCTAGAAAAATATCAACCATAATATCTTTGCTAGAAACAAATTAAAACCTTCTAGAAGCATCATGAAAGAACTAACCCAAATCAAACTCTAACCATGTTTAATCTCCACTAAACATGTTGCATTAGTAATCGTAACATGTTACAATATTATATATCACATATATAATATATATTTGTAACAAAAGAAAATAATACAATTAACATATATCGCATATATATCAATGTATTATCCGGTGAGAAAATGAATCAATAAAGCGAGCCAATATTAGATAATGTAAAGTAATATATTATATATATAATTATACATTAAATTATTGCATCAACACTTGATCCGACAATCCGGCTATATCGAATATAACCGATTAATATATCATGTACCGATTCATCAAATCAACACTTGATCCGATGACCCGGCTCATATCAAAATATCGCGAGAATATAATACGGTATCTCATATCGTATTATCCTTGGTCCTGCACATATCACATATGTGCTCCTACTCCGTTTTGCCTGAGTCAAGAAAGCTCTGTGTAGGACTCTAAAGAATCGTCAATACGCCGGTAGCAGGTGATGATCATATCAAACACCCACAAGCTGCAAGCGGTCAGCTAAACGTAACAGCCACCCAGGTATTGAGCGATCAGAAGATCAACAAGCAAGTCTGTACATTTTCCTGTGAATCCAATCAGTAACACTCCCGTACAGTCCGGTCTCTTCGTCTGATATGTCGCATATCTAGTCTAGGGGTGGTATACGTCAGACCCCAGTAACCGATAAGTCGTATCAATGTGAGGCTCATAACAGGTCGAGAACCTACTGATAACACATACCAGTAGTACTCAATATTCACCCTGGCCAGGGACTTCCAGTTATAGCCAATCGAACACAGCACAATATCAACTCCTTATATCGGGAGAGACGAATCCCCTCCTATCGCTCATTGCCTCCATGTGATTCGGGACTGTACCCAAAAGCCACCGTTTTGCACGCCCTCTTGGACGTAGTAAGGTGGAAATCAAAGCACAGTGGGAATCACACAAGACTCTATGACGATCTTGGGTCTACAGACTAACCTGTACCAGTGTCACCGGAGAACTGTCATTTGACGTGAGGTATAATACCATATGGGAGTTCTCGGCGAGTCCGTCCAGTGTACCCAGTCTCCATTGAGCACCCGTACACCTTCTTTGATGTCAAACACCGATGGATATGGGATCATCCATCGCCCATCATATGGGTCAAGATGCGTATACGCTAGTCTACTCTGGTGTATCGATGCCCTGTCTCGACACACCCTCGACTAGAAACAGTTATAGGATGTACTCATCGACTACTGTGGCCCCACTAATATGATCTCATCATAGTCCCAGTAGTCGAGTACATATCCTAAGGGCTTTATCAACATATGAGAGTAAGACAGTAAACTAATATAAGTCAACATGTTAAGATAAAGTGAAACCAAATAGCATACTATCATGACGAGCAAGAAAATCCTCTCTATATATATCCAAGCATCCATTATAATATACATCATATGTACAACAATGGCCTCTAGGGCATATATATAACTAACACCGTATGCCCGACCTATCCCGTCCCGGTCGAGGGGGAATTTTATCGCCAGGTGGTATGTCGAGATCTGGGCCTGGAGGGAGTTCAGCGTCGGACGGCCGAGGAGGACGTTGTAGGCCGACGGGACCTTCGCTACGATGAAGTCCACAGGCAGCGTGCACGTGCGGCCGGGCTCCCCGATTGTGAACTGCAGGGTGACCACCCCTTGCGCCGGGATAGAGTGGTTGGTGAACCCTGAGAGGACGTGGGAGGTCGGTCTCAGGTCTGCGGGGGGGAGCCCCATACGCAGGAAGCAGTCGTGGAAGAGGATGTCCGCCGAGCTGCCAGAATCGATGAGTTTTCTTTGGACCTCGTACCGGTGAATTTGGGCTATGATCACCAGCGGGTCACTATGGGGCACAGATATGCCGTGGAGATCCTCATCGTCAAAGGTGATGGGCTCTCGGCCCCTAGCCCTTTTGCTCGGGCGGCCGCCGGGGCCTATGAGACGACAGCCAGCGGGAAGGCCGATGACGTTGAGTGAGGGCCCGTCTGCGTCCCTGTTGTGAGGGAGGCGACAGCGGGCGTTTGGATCTTCAGGGGGATCAATCGCCATGTCGGCGGAGATCGGAAGACCAACTTTGTTTTCGTGGAGTTTTTTAGGCTTCCCACAGACGGCGCCAACTGATGGAGCTCCTTTTCGGGCCTCCGTCAGATGTTGTCTTCTGTTGATCTCGCGGTGGACTTTGTTGATTATCTCCTGTTACGTGCGGGTCTCAATGGGTTTTGGAGGAAGAAGTGGAGTGAGGAGTTTGGTGCCGAGTACCTGCAAAGAAGTCCCGGAATGGTTTGGTACAACCAAGGACCCTCCGACGATCAAGTTAGTGATGAGATCCGAGGAGAGTAACGGCTTAAAAAAGTAAAAAAATGGCTTACTTGACCCATCTGTGATGGGGGTTTATATAGCGGTGGTGGCACGCAGCGGCAGGTGCGAGGATCTCGCCGGCAGTTACGCCCCCGACGTCACGCCTGCACAGAAAGCGGATCGTCCATTAATGGGGATTGATGGCGTGGAACGTGGGATGTTGCTGGCTAGAATCTGCGCATGGCGAGATTCGCGGAGCGGCGGTTACTCCTATGAGTGGTGACTTTGGTCGGAGGGCCGAGGAGGACGGCCACGGCCTGGAGCTCGGGACCAGCGAGGAGGCCGAGGAGTTTAGGTCTTGTGGCAGCTCGGCGCGAACTACGGGGCCGAGGAAGCCAATTTGCAGGGCTCTAAGGAGGGCCCGCTTGTGTTTGCAGGTCGGGTACAGGTGTCCTGATCGGCCTCTGTGGATCATTTTTTCTGAGTTCTGGAACACGTCACCCGCCACGCGTCCTGATCTTGGAGATTGCCAATATTGAGCCAGAAGGTGTGTTATTTTGGAAATTATTCATTTAATTAGGGTTAAATAGGGGGGAAATTCGGGATGATGGGCATATGCATGCTAACGTGGGAGGCGACGTGGGAGGGAATGGCGCCAGCGTCACAGGTATAGCCTGCGTGGTGGGCCCTATGCTCACGTGGGCCTCATGCTGTGGAGGCGCGCGGTGACTTTCTTGGCGGGAACCGTGCCCTTTCCCAATCCCTTTCAATTTTGGCATAACAATCATTTCATTCTCATTCCAACCGATGCATGCCTAAATTATTCCGTCTATTATCTCATACAATCATTTTTATTTTATTTTATTTATTTTTAAAGATATGCAAATTGCAAAAGTCAGTTGTTAAGTGTTGTTTCTGACGTCATTTCATGTCAGAATTAAGAAGAGAAAAAATCTGAATCTATCGTCGGAGACAGCAGTAGCAGCAGCAGCTACTAAAACGTAGCGAAAGGGAACACCATTGTTCATGTCATCTCTTCATGTGCTCCTCAAACTCAAACCGCAGTTATAATTTCAACAACATTCTTTCATCCATTCAATCAAATCAAAGATCAAAGGGGAGAGAGAAAGCGATGAAGATCTCAAAGAGAGAAGAAGAAGAAGGTGAAGAGAGCGAGGAGCAAAGGACGATAGTGGTCGGGGTAAAGATGGACGCCGAGAGCAGAGAGCTCTTGACGTGGGCCCTCGTCAAGGTCGCCAGAGCTGGCGATCGCGTCGTCGCCCTCCACGTCATCCCCTCCTCCGGTAATTTCGATCCCAACCCATTTGTTCGATCCCCTCTCTTTGATCGATGCTGGCAAAAAGTTTCGATTTTGTTGGATGGTTTCGTTTTTTCGGTGCAAAAAGTTTTGATTTTGATGGAGGATTTTGTTTTTTTGGCGATTTTTTAAGAGGTGTTTGGTGCAAATGGGAGGTGTTCTTCTCTGCTGTCGATTGTTAAGGCCTTTGATTCCGTGCTTGCTGTTTATGATGGGTTCTGCAATCTGAAACAGGTTATTATATGGTTGAATTTTTGAAATTTTTTATTTTTATTGGATGAATTTCGTGATTAATGTTGGTTATGCTATTGGATTGTAGATTGACTTGAAGCTGAAATTATGCCGAGGATCTTCAACCAAAAAGGTTTTGATTCGAGAGACGATTTCTTATGAAGCCACTCATCTAATCGTAGGGATCAGTAAGAATCACCGCGGGATTAGGTGAGCGAAAAATGTTTGGGTTTTTGCTTGATTTGAGAAGGCTTAACTTGTTTCATTGTGATTGATAAATTGAATTTGCTTAGGTCTGCATCCACCTCTGTTGCAAAGTATTGCTCTAAAAAGTTGCCCAAAGATTGTTCGATTTTTGCGGTAAACAATGGCAAGATTGTGTACCAAAGAGAATCAACAGGTTTGGTTTTGTTAGATAGTTTTCTTTTGATTTTCTCTTTACTGCCTAGAATCCAATTAAAACCATAATCAAATTCCCATTTCGAATACAGAAAACCGAAATTCCTCGAAAGTCCAGATTGTCGCAATCAAGGGTCAGCAAACAATGAGTTTCAATGCCTCTAGGTCTTCTTTCCAGTGTTTGCCTACTACTTCGAAACCTCGGTCGATTTGCGAAATTAAGATTCATGATGATTCGAGAGATTGTGATCGGGACCAAAATTGTGCAGAGTCTAAGAAAAATCAGTCCTTGGCCTTGGTCCCGGTAAAGAAAACAGACTCCCCACCAAACACTATTCGTTCTCTTATCGTCCGCGAGTTAAATGAAGGAAAGCCTGGTTGGCCTCTTCTTCGAAAGACGTTCTTAACAAATAATAAGCATAATTCGAAGGATAAGTCGAAGGTTTCAGTTGTTCAATGGGCAATGAGACTTCCAAGCCGGTCCACTGCCACTTCAATAACTCATTCATCTCAGTCTTCTCTTGAAATTTGTGATGAAGTGATGGAAATCTCAAAGGAGTTGAGATCTCTCCAAGAGAAGTATTCGTCGATTTGTAGATTGTTCAGCTATGAGGAACTCAAGCACGCAACATCCAATTTCTCTGCCGGTATCTATCAGTTCCTCTCTTCTTTGTTTACTGGCTAAATTACACTAAACTACCCTTAACTATCATTGTTTTCCCCTAAACTATATTAAACTTTTTTTTGTTACAGTAATATCCCTTAAACTGCTACATTTTAGGGTATTTTAGTGAAAAACCTCCCTTAAAAACAAAGTTCAAATTTACTGCAATAAAGAAAACTTTAACGCAGTTTAGTGAAAAAATACAATTTGTTAGGGTAGTTTAGTGCAATTTAGCCTTATTTACTAGTCTATAGTATCTTTTTTAATTACGGTATTAGCATTCTAATACTAGTTCGATGCAAACTTCAGAGAATTTGATTGGACGAGGAGGCAGCAGCCAGGTTTATAAGGGATGTCTTGCCAGTGGGAAGGAATTAGCAGTGAAACTTTTGAAACCATCTGAGGATGTAATGAAAGCATTTGTTTCCGAAATTGACATCGTCACCACCTTGCATCACAAGAACATTATTTCTCTTGTCGGGTTTTGCTTTGAGAACGACAATCTTATATTGGTCTATGATTTCTTATCAAGGGGTAGCTTGGAGGAAATCCTTCATGGTACATCTCAAACTTGCAAAATCCGTATAGTTACTTCCTTTGGCTCCAATTCTCATTTATTTTTAAATTTTCTCCTACTATTAGGAAACAAAGATAACACAAATTGTCTCGGCTGGATCAAGAGATATAATATTGCTGTGGGCATAGCAGAGGCACTCGATTATCTACATGATGGTGGAAGTGCAAAACCAGTGATCCATAGGGATGTAAAATCTTCAAATATCCTTGTATCAGATGATTTTGAGCCACAGGTATTACAATGTGCTTCTTATTATTTTTTTGATTCTAAATTAGTTTTCTTTTCACATTATTTGTTGAATGTTTCAGTTGGCTGATTTTGGACTTTCTTTGTGGGCATCATCTTCTTCGATGCGCATGACATGCAACGATGTTGCAGGGACATTCGGGTTTTGTTTCCTTGGTCGTTTTGATATAATTCAAAGTATGGAGTATTTATTTTCATGAAGTAATCATGTTTGTCTGTTATTAGGTATCTGGCTCCTGAGTACTTCATGCATGGGAAGGTGAATGAAAAGATTGATGTGTATGCATTTGGTGTCGTGCTCCTCGAGCTTCTTTCAGGACGAAAGCCCGTCAATTCACAATGCCCCAAGGGGGAGGAGAGCTTAGTCATGTGGGCAAGTTTTCAAAAACACCACTTCACTTAGAAGCTTAAGTTGACAATGTATCAAGAATAACGAAGAGTTTTACATTTGCGGTTAGCTGGCCTTTAGATCACATGAAAAAAGCCTCTGTAAAATGCAGAATAAATGGGGATAAGTGATTATATTTTTAAATGAACTTAAAGAGGGTTGAGTACCCCTAATACCATTTTAAGAACCACCATACCCAAAATTATAGTTGTTGGGTTGTGGGATATCTATGTTACACGGATTTGTCGTCAAGGAGATGTATTCCTATCGGATTCGTATAATATTTGATTCTGATGGTTATGTTGAGGATACTTGTGGAACAATTTTTAACACATCCTAGGAATTTATGTTGGAATATAGATGCATCAAACATTTGTATCAATCAGCATTAACACAACAATTTTTTGTATTTTTAGTTAAGATTCGCTGAAATGATAACTTTTTGATATCATGTATGTAAGCTAAAGCAGCAAAAGAAATCGTGTATGCAACGAATTGCATACTAGAAATTTGGAAAATTGTGAATCTATGAATCCGGCCAGTGTAGAATATTGTATCCATATCCTTATCCTAATCCGTGCTATTTAGGAATAACAATGTATATCAAGAATATATAATGCTTGACATAAGTGGGATAAGCCTAGCTCACAACTAGATTATAACTTGATATCGTAACATAGTGGTATCAGATACATGACAACTGATTTTCATGGCAGGCCAGGAAAGTCTTGCAAGATGGGAAAATGAAGCAACTGGTGGATCCATGCTTGGGTGATACTTATGATAACGATCAATTGGAGAGGATGATTCTAGCCGCTTCCATTTGCATTAGACAAGCTCCTCGATCCCGTCCTCGTATGGCTCTTGTAAGATCATGTTCATCAACACATTTCTTTACGCATTATATTAAATTAGCAAACGCCTTCAAAAGATCAATGAGAAAAACCACACATACTTCAACCATTTTGCTGGCTTATACTTGGAGCTCTTCCTATCGATGAAAGGGTGGCAATATAAGAATCATAGCTGCACTGACACGATACAGTGACACAAATTTGATTTTAAAAGTACCGGTTCCAAGCTTCAATGACGGTGAATCGTGATATTTATGCAATGCAATAAAATTCTTTACCCCATACTTTTGGTGTTTCTATATCAATTATTTTCTTTCATTTTGCTCTGTTAATGGGCTCTCCTCAGTCAAGTTCACAACTAGTATGTTTTTGTCGACTATTTCCATCCATGTATCTATAGGTTTATCTCTGGCTTCCATTGCACCATTAACTACATACTTTGTTTGTATTGTTTTCCTAACAAACAAATGTATCTTTTTTTAAGAAAAAGAATTTGGCCGAGTTTATTTGCAATCAATTAGGTCAACTTGGCTTTCACTGCACATGTTCAATCATTTTTGTCGGTTCTCTCTCATTTTTTCTCATATCTGGGAGTTGCTTTCAAATTCTTACTCACAGATACTTTCAGATTTTATCCTAATATTTTAGGGCATATGAACTCATCAATTTCATTCATAATATATACACACTTTCTTAATTATCCAACTAACATAGTGGAAGAGATAGGTAGATATCGTTCTATGATTGTGGGGGATAGTGATCGTTCTATCAGCTGGCAATATAAAATCTAGAAACCATAGGAAAGAGAGCAATCTATCAATGTTTTGTTCAAACTAAAGTCTGATATACAAAACGGGATATAAAGCCTTTATAGTCTAACGATTACACAATCACAACAAAGAGAATGTACGAAAACAGCCCTAGGACGAAATTGACCTTAAACATGCTAAAACAGAAAGTAATCTAAACTATCTAAAATCTGCCAAAGCTGTCGTATAAACTCTCGACCCTCTGTATGCCTCTCAAACAGCCTTGGATCGACGTCAAACTTGGTGCCAATAGAATTGAATGTAATCAGTTTAGTGCAAAGCACGAAATTTCCTTTCCGAAACATGGTTATTATAGTCATGCTGATGACTGGGTCTGAAAAGTTATGAACTCTGAAAGTTGACCCGAAAATTATACCCACTTTATTTTATAATTTGGATTTGTCACGGTTCAAACTACCTGCGTTAACTATGATCACATAACACTATATCATATGCGAACAACATTAATATCTCCTAAAATTACAGGTTATGAAGTTACTCCATGGAGAGCCTGATGTCCTCAAGTGGGCGAGATCAGAAGTAAATTCTATTCAAGAATTCAATGTTTTGGATGAAGAAGTAACAACTCCAAATTCAAACATACAGTCCCACATCAACCTCGCGTTTCTTGATGTAGAGGACGATACTCTCTCCGTGAGCAGCGTCGGTCCCTCCATAGATTTTATAACATCAAACACTTCTCTCGAGGATTATTTGAAGGGGCGATGGAGCCGTTCATCAAGCTTCGACTGATTGATTCCAAATTTTTCATATTCATTGTACACAAACAATTTAATTTTCATTTTTCTTTTTTCTTTTCTATCCTTTTGTGTTTATATATGAGGTTATGGATGAGAGGTGTTCTGTTGTGCCCTCCTCTTTGCCTCCTATCTCGACCCATATTTTTATTTTTGAGATTTCTTTTTATTTCATGGCACCATCACTTCATTATTTGTATGATTAATTATTGCCAACAAAGGGTTGGACAATAAATTGAGAGAGTTCATGAACAGTTTGCATAAAGGCTGGCTAAAGGCTGCTGTCATTTGTGCTCTTTCAAGACGTAAACTGTTACCTGTAATCATAATCAAATAATCATAAATTGAGATTTCTTTTTCATCTTTTTGGTAAATAGTTATTTTCGTGATATACAAGAAACAAATAGGTCATGTAATGATGACGTGGACGACGGCAGAGGTTTTTCGACAATTGAGGAAAGTATGATGTGGTTCTCTCTGCGGAAGAAAAAGTACATGATGTGGGTTCTTGAAAAATCAGGCCTGTTTAATCTATCAAGTATCAAAGTTGTCCCTCATGATTTAGGATTTGCCCTAATATAGCAACTTGAGAGTACATGAGAGGTGAATACTATTATTCTTTTTGCAAAGACACATGCATATATAACTATTGATAAGAAATATATATCAGTTGATTATTTATTGATCATATCAAAATTTAGAAACTTCAAGAAAAACTTTCTTCTGGTGGATCAATCAGCAATATTTGTCAATTAGATATAGTTAACCTTTTCTTTTTGCTCCAAGTTCCAACTTGATGTGATTAGAACCAACCCATGTCCATCTCAGGTTAGTTATTAACAGTTCCGTGTCATACCTATCAACCTGCCAACTTTGTCGTTGGCACTTAATTATTATAGAGAACATCAAGTTTCATATTTCAGAATCCAATATTTTCCCTTTTTTGGCTAAGAAAATGACATTTTAAAGAACAATAATTCACCTAGCTTACCAAATTTAGGGTCCAATTCATGTGGAAGAATCCAAAGAGTAGTAAAGAATTTCTGTAAATTATTACACTCTTGGTACAATGCAACGTGGGTATTCAGATTGACAAGCAATACATGTGGTTCTCTTTATATGAATCTATATTATCTATGTCGTTGTCATTCCTATGGCTGGCTAATGGCAACATATCACTTTAATCCTTGAAGAAGGTAAAGGATCATGACATAACAACAAATATGAATGAGAGAAGAAGGATTGTCTTTTCTTATCATGGCCAATTAGATTATTTATTTAGAGATATATCATGTCTTAATTATATGGTCAAAGGTTCTTTATTGGGGTTTTTCATATGTATAAGTATCATATTTTGTATGGAGTATTTCAAAGACTGTTTCTTGATTAACTTATATTTAATTAAATCATTCGATATATCAATAAATAATTCAAGCTCTTGGTTCTAACATGATATCAGAATGATAATCCTCTCAAATTGTTCTTCACCATCCTTCCTCCTCGAAGAAAGAAAAAGAAAATTATCTTTTAGCTAGTATTAGCTAAAAGTATTTATTTTGTTCGTTTGCTTACCCGGCCTTAATTATCATCTTTGCCACCATTACTCATCTCCAACTCAACGAGGAAGCCTCCATTCTTGATTTTATACGCAGTCCAACCACACACCAACTTCTTTTACGATGAGATTCAATGCCCGTCCTTGCTCCTCGCCGACACAACCACACAAAATCTTATCGCTGGTTCGTCATTTCCCAAGCATCCACAAGCTGCCACCCTCTCATTTCTCTCATCCTCTCTAGTAACTCCAATAGTAACTCTAAGGATTTGAAGAGAGAGTTACTGCAGAGGATGAGAGTAACAAGAGGGTAGCAGCTTGTCGATGCAGGGGAAATGACGAACTATAGACAAGATTTGGTGTAGTTGTGCTAGCGAGGAGGTGATGTTCTGCAGTATAGAGTGGGTTATCTCGGAGGAGATTAGAGATGAACATTGGACCTCATCATAAAAGAATTTGGTGGTTGGACTGCATATAAAATCAATGGTCTGCAGAAGGATAGAGTCTCGCTCATTGAGTTGGAGATGAGTAATGGTGATGTGATGATAAGGGGTAAGCAAAATATTTTTTGTAGCGAAAGCTAAAATATGATTATTTTTTCTTTCTTCCAGGAGAAAAGCGGAAACACTTAAAATATAATTTCGTTCATATTTGTTGCTATAGGATAACGGTGGAACGATCTTTAAATCGCCGATCCAATTTATGCAGATCCAATCCGCAAGAGGATCTCATATAAACAGCAGAAGAAAATATCAATTAGTATCTTACAAGTACTGAGATCTGCATACCTTTTCAGGATAATAGATCACCTGAAATACTGTTGGAGCGCTGATCTGATCTTCATGATTATATTCTTCTTCGGATGGTCGTGTAGCGATCAATTACGGTGTTACTCGAAAAGTCTCCTAATTCATCGCATGCTGCTAGCGACTATGAGACTATGAGTAAGACGATCAAGAATCTTGGAACCTATCTCCAATGATTGCACTCACATGTATCCATCAATATTATCATTGGATAATATTATAATCGTCCATTAATAGTTAACATTATGATCATTCAATAGAAACCCTAGCCTCTACGTATTGTATATATAGGTAGAGGGGCAAACGGACGTTTGAGATTGCATCAGGCTCAAACCTTTAATAGGATTTGGCCACCATCTATATTGACCCTATCATAGAGCTCAAGTCCGACTTGGACTCGGTTTCTCATAACAGGTAGGATCGGCCGACCCCTTAGATCGGCCCATTAGATTGGACGGGCCATTGGACCGGCCCGACTTGGCCTAATGCCAATATACTCCTACTCGTACAATCGAGTGGGCGCCATTATGTCCACCAGTTCCACAAGTTCTTTCAACGTCAATTCTCTCCATACAATACTAACGCCGCTGTGCGACCATCGATACATACAACCGGGTAGCCTTGCAGTCAGATCTGTTAAGACCGACACAAGGATCTTCCTATGAACAAACAATATCATCCAAATTTCGGATATCGTGCACCCCAGATTCAATCAGCAAGTCATGTCTATTTAAATACATCCAATCCATCAAGGAGCGCATTCAAACACCTAGGCAATCCTTTGATTCACCACACTCTAATGCCGGCTTATAGGCTCATGTAAGAGTTGTGCGCGTAGTGCAATCAAGGAGATATGTCCGATTGATCATTCTCTCAGCTTGTCAAGTTGAGTCCACCACTCACCCGCTTTCCTGACACTACCCACTATGTACGGTGTGGTAATCATCATACTATTGTGATAGTAGCCAAATTAGCAGACGGTCATGGCTTTTCAACCTCGACGGTCAAAGCCACTAAAGGTACGATTAGTTAGGTCATTCTTAACAGAATGTCGATCAGCGAGGGCTCACACGATCAGGAAGATGGGATCAATCCCTGAGCCTTCTCTAGTCACTAGCACACGTTATATGGAAAACGCACTATGGTCTACTTCTCTCTTACGAGAGCATACGTCAAATTAGTACCATACAGATTCCAAGTCCCGTCACCCCGCGACGTACTCGGTAGCCACATTCCGAATATGCCTGGATCCATATAAACAAAATCAAGTCCTAGCCCGACTTTGTGAGATCCGTAATCTGGCCTCACAATAGCTATCTGTATAATGGAATGTGGGGCAATTTCATTACGCTAAAGATTCATAAAATCTTCGGCACATCATTATCACTAAACAAGGGTCGTTCGAATGCTCTAATTATCACGCACATCTTAGCTTGAATCAATGTGTGATCTCTAGCCAAGGCAGCACCGTAAAGAGCAAATGTTTGTACCTCGGATGCCTCTATAACGACTCTAAAATTTCTATAATTTTGTATGTTGTTTCTACCATTCTATTATGTTCTGATTCTGAGTTATAAGTTATCCAAATTAAGTTTGAGCAAGAAACTCTTTGTAACTCATTGGTTAAGACTCTCCATTGCTGTTCCATAACTTGCGTGTTTGAATCCCATTAGCCCTACTATTTTATATTATCTTTCTTTTTAACGTTTTGAAAGTCCAAGAGTTTGCACGATTATTACACGGAGATACGAAAAGTTTCAACAGAAAAGAAGTATGTAAATGATTTATTTAAACCTAGTGGAGTTGATGGCACGAACTCAGAGGAATCTGGCCACAACTTGGCCGCCACTTTTTCAAAACCGGCTACCTATCTTGCCCTAAAATCTTCCATCTTTTGCACGTGCATCCCTTCAACTCCCCCTCAACCCTTTTTGATACTTTAAAACTCTTGAACTTAACTCGAAAACATCAGGCCTTTCAATTACCCCATTAATCTCTTTTAATTCTTTTTAATTTATCATATTCTTATCTATCATTACCTTTAAATACATACCATATTCCCTAGTACCCCCCTCAAAAATTATTCTGGACAAATTACTCACAAGTTTCTCTCTCAACTCTTGTTGGAAGCTATGTCTCTTTCGAAACAAGAAAGCCCCCAAGCTCGCCTACATCTTACGACGTTCAATCTCGGTTCTACCAACCGAGCATCCTTCCTCTCCTACACTCCCTCTAGCACAAGAACAAACTGTAGGTCTCTCTCCGTCGCTTCACCAGTCGCAATTAGGACGTCAAAAGATCGATCTCATTATCCACATATTCGAATATCAGTCTCAGTTTTTCAAACTGAGACTTCTCTCTCTCTTCATCTATCGCCGTATTCGTACGATCGGGAAATTCGTAAATCCCTCCCTCTTTTATCTCTTTTAAACTCTTCAAGATTCATAACCTTTAAATCCCCCTCCTTTTACCCTCCTTCTCTTTGACTCAAACCTTATCATATCTTCACATCCACCTCTCAAATAAATATTCTTCATATAACAAAATTATTCATGCTAGCATAAACCATTTTATGAAAACTAGTGAAATTAACTTGTTAATCAAGAGCATATAATCGTTACAAATATATTGTTGAAGGAATATACAACCGCATTTCATAGTAGACTTTAAACATACACAATTATGGCTTCATGTAACTTCTACCCTACATGTTTAAAATGAATATTTAGAATTTTGTTGAATATAGTTTATTGTAAATGATATCATGTACGGGGTAATGACCTACCCCACACGTACACATAGAAATGATAGCATGAACTTATATTTGTAACTTTATTAGTACAGAATTGAATTACATTAAAATACCCTCAAATTCAAAAATACAGTTTTTAAATTGATATTCTTTTATCCTTTACAAATACACCTCTACAACCCTCGTTAGGGGAACCCGTTTATGAATAGTGCGGATTATCGCACATTCTGAGAATAGTAGAGTGAGATACAGAACCGCTCACGGAGAATTCGGTCTCGAAAGGAATAAAATACGGTTTTAAAGAAAATACGAATTTTAAAGTAAAGTTAAACAAATTGAAAATAATTAAAATTATATAAGCGTAATTTCAAAGAAAAACAAATTTGTGAAAATTAGATTTTATAAATATTCTAAAATGAAAAGACTAAAGTTTTAAGAAAATACACTCAAGTTTTCAAAAGATACATTTTCATTAAAATACCATAAACTTTTAAATTCTAGGGTTTAACACTAAAATACCACAAAATATAAAATACTTTTATAAAAACTCTTGATAGTTTAATTAATATATATTTTATCAACACACTCTCAAGATTATTTTCAACTAGACTATTTTACAGAAAACCCCCTCGAGAAATTCAAAACATGTAATTATCTATAATAAACAACTTGATAAATCCTTAAGGATTTTAGATTAATAAAGGATTTAAGCGGTATCATTTCTCTTGAGTTTCGGGGAGCCGGAGAAAATAGGGTGCTTGCATGTCAAGATAAAACTACAAAATAACGGAATTTTTGTTGGTAATCATCTTTGAAAAAGTCATATATCCTGCCACACATGTGCAGTGGTTGCCTGATTATTTCCAAACTTAAAAAGTTTTCAAAGGATACAATTATACTTAAATATAAAATGTAACATCACTTGAATCAAATAATATAGATGTATGAACTCAAACTCAAAACTTGAACTTAATACTGAACTCGCACTTGAATTTGAATACCTAAAACTTGGCATGAAAACTTGACACGAATATTTGAACTGGACATGAACACTTGACATGACTTGTACTAAACCTTCATACTTGATCAAACTTGACTCGAATCATAAATATAATTGACATGGCTTGCACTTGGCATGATTACATGATTCTTGACATGAACTCAATCTTGAAAACTTAATATTATACATCATCTTTTGTATTTATGGATTCGATCAAGACCGGTAAGTTTAATCATAGACTAATATACATGAGGTGTTGGGGTAGTTTGAGTATGAATCCAATGGAATCTCATGAGTCTCATACTTACATCACGAAATCGTGAATTTACGGAGGAGGGCTCGTGGTTCCTTATCCCTGGATTACAGCCTGTTGGGTTCGAGAACACTCCTGAGATACGTTGACATTCACAATTAAACACACGTTAGTTAGATTACCTTTTAGTGACCTCTGTAGGACACATTGACAGTACAGTTCATGTTCACGATACCTTCACTACACTGCCATGCTATATTTGTTTGCTAAACTCATGTTACATTTCCATGGTTACATGGTTTCCTTTAACATTGCCATGTTATGCTTTTTCTTGCTTCATTCCATCCATACTATATCACATTACACCTTACATTTCATTTATATACATCACCAATCCTTTCTGGGGACTTACCGAGCGCAAGTTCGCTGACGGGCATTCCACCCATCTTTGTTTTCTTGGAATATTCATTAGATAATCTAGAGACTGTAGAGGAGAAACCGACGGCAGATAATTATGACCAGTTTGCTTCTGAAGCCAATCATTAGCTTTATTTTTAACTTTCTTTTCAGTATGCCACCTGTTTAGGCATTTTCATTTCACTTTTCTTTTAATTTATCTAATATCAGTGTAAACTTTGTACAGTTGGGAATGTAAACAAACAAAGTGGTTGGATTTTATTATCACTTGTCTATTCTTGTCAATATTATGCTGTTTACTTTACGCTTAGCGTATTTATTTTGAGAAAAGACCTTCTCAGAATAAATACGTCGTGGGTCTCGTCACGTTTCTTGCTCCCGTTTTTCGGAAGTGGGGTGTGACAAGTTTTATTGGTATACATGTCAGTTCTACATGAAATCTTAAGCAATATATCACAACAATTACGAAAATTCAACAAGTTTTAGATTCCTTTTATTCTAAATTCCTTTGACTCTCATTTAAATCCTTGAATCAATATTGAACTTCACTTCAATTTTCTTGATGATCATCTCTTGATTTTTGAACCCTTGGTCATCCATTCGTTTTGGCCTATTAGCTCACCTAATTTGAACATCGATCGAAAGAGCTCGAAGACGACTTGCCCCAACTTTATCCTTAATTCTCTTGCCTTGTTGCATCGTACTCCTCAAGAGAATTTCACAGAAGAAATTCTTTTAAGGAAGGTAGACTGTAACGACTGCATTCTTGAAACCTACCCCTTGAATCCCTTTTTATTTTCCCGATGATCATGTCTTGACGCAATGGAAACGGAGGTGTAAATTTTTTCATCGCCATCTCTGTAGGGTGTTTTTCGTCACCCCATTAAGATGGGAATGCACACGCTTGTCAGGCATATACAGATTCCCCCTGTTTAGGGTAGGCCAGGGTTTACTGATTGTGGGGATTTGAATCTTCGGCAGCCATGGACTAAGCTGCCGTTAATTACCCCTTACATTTGGAGTAAGGGAACCTCCGATTAACGGGTCAAACTGGTCATGCGAACTCAATGTGCAGTGTGTATTTTGTGTTTTGAAGGGGACTTGGACATATCGGGGGCCTCGCAGAGTTTACGGGGGTCCCGCTACCCGGATAGCGGGTTGGAGGTCAAGGGGGCTTACAGCCTCCTTGCAGGGTGCGGGGCAGCATCCCGTTTAAAAAAAATTTCTTGCGGGTAAGGTGTTTTGAGTGTAGAGAAATTTGAAAAAAAGAGGGGCAAGGAGCATCCTAAGGATGCGTGAGATGGCACGTGGGCACTGGATGCCCGTGAGTCACGTGAGTGTCGCGTGGGCGCTGGTCCGCGAGTCACGTACGCCGCACGCGGGCGCTGGGCGCCAGCGAATCACATACGCGGCACGCGGGCGCTGGGCGCCAGCGGATCACGTACGCGGGCACTGGGCGCCAGCAGGTCACGTGCACGGTACGCGACCGCTGGAAACACCAGCGAAGAAAGAGGCTTAGCTCCTGAGCTGGGAGTTGAACTCCCGATGGGCTTTGGAGTTGAACTCCTGAACAGGAATTGGGTGTAGATTTGGAGTTAAATTTTCAAAAGATTTAGATTTGGAGTTAAGTTCCTAAAAGATCTGGATTTGGAGTTAAACTCCTTTGTGAATTTGGATCTTAGAGTTGAACTCCTCAAAGATCTTCGAGGATGGTCAAAAGGGACTTCTTTCTTCTCCTTTGAGTCTTGAATCTTCCCAAAGTGGGATTTTGGAAGTGAGTCTTCTTTCTCCTCCTCTCTTTTTGTTGGATCTTGGAGAAAAAGGAAGGCGAGATTAAAAATCTCCTTTTTAAGGATTTGATGGGAGATCTGAACCCCCCTTCGAGGGTTTTATAGTGAAACTTTATTTAGTTTTGAGAGAAAGAGAGCTAAGCTTTTGATTTAATTGAAAATGAAAAGAGAGAGAGGAGATGGAGGCACAAACCCTAAAGATTTTATGGAGAATGAATTATTTTTTCATATTATTATCATATTGCCTTATATAGGCTTATAAATTTACACATAGCCCCTTGGGCTTTACAAAATGGCATTTTGACCATTCCATATCTCATGTGCTTATTTCTTTTTGCACATGAACCATGGTCTTTACAAAAATTTGGCTTTTTGCCCATTTATTTTACATTCATGCATGGAAATTATATCAAACTTATTTATTACATAATTTCCTTCTTGGCATGGGGGAGGCCGGTCTCTTCTTGTTTAGGATCGACTTGGGCTTGGGCCCACTTGACTTGAAATTGATTTTGATTTTAACTTGATCAACCGGGGTATAATTTTTTACCCCAATAATCTTGATCTTTCTTGTGACCATCTTATTGCCTTATTCGGTTGCATCATCCTTCCTAAGTAATTTCGATGACAAAATTATTTTTAAGAAAGGTAGAATGTAATGACCCTAAAATTTCTATACCTTTCTATATTGTTTCTACCATTCTATTTTGTTCGGATTCTGAGTAATAAGTTATCCAAATTAAGTTTGAGCAAGGAACTCCTTATAGGTCACTGGTTAAGACTTTCCATTGCTGTCTCATCGCATACGTGTTCGAATCCCATTAGCTCCAATATTTTATATTATTTTTCTTTTTAATGTTTTGGAAGTCTAAGAGTTTGCACGAGTATTACATGAAGATATGAAACGTTTCAACAGAAAAAAAGTATGTAAATGAGTTATTTAAACCTAGCGGAGTTAATGGCACGAACTCAGAAGAATTTGGCCACAACATGGCCGCCACTTTTTCAAAACCGGCGGCCCATCTTGCCCCAAAATCCTTCATCTTTTGCACGTTCATACCTTCATCTCCCCTCAACCCCGTTTAAAATTTTAAAACTCCTGAATTTAACCCGAGAACAGCAGGCCTTTCAATTACCCCATTAATCTCTTTTAATTCTTTCTAATTCATCATATTCCTATCTATCATTTCCTATAAATACATACTATATTCCTTAGTTCTCCTCTCAAAAATTATTCTGAACAAATTACTCACAAGTTCCTCTCTCAAGTCTTGTTGGAAGCTACGTTTCTCTCGAAGCAAGAAAGCCCTCAAGCCCGCCTTCATCTTACGACGTTTGATCTTGGTTCTACCAACCGAGCATCCTTCCTCTCCTACACTCACTCTAGCACAAGAACAAACTGTAGGTCTTTCTCCGTCATTTCACCAGTCACAACTAGGACGTCAGAAGATCGAGCTCATTATCGTATTTGAATATCGGTCTCGGTTTTTCAAACTAGGGCTTCTCCCTCTCTTCATCTATCTCCATATTCATATGAGTGGGAAATACGTAAGTCCCTCTCTTCTTCATCTTCTTTAAACTCTTTAGGATTCGTAATCTTTAAATTCCTCTCCTCTTACCTTCCTTCTTTTTGATTCAAACATTGTCATATCTTCACATTCCACCCTCCAAATAAATATTCTTCATATAACAAAATTATTCTTGATAGTATAAACAATTTCATGAAAACCAGTGAAATTAACTTGTTAATCAAGAGCATAGAATCATTACAAATAAATTGTTGATGGAACATACAACCGTATTTCATAGTAGACTTAAAACATACACAAGTATAGTTTCATATAATTTCTACCCTACATGTTTAAAATGATATTTAGAATTTTGTTGAATATAGTTTATTGTAGATGATATCATGCACAGGGTAACGACCTACCCCACACGTATACATGGAAATCATAGCACGAACATATATTTGCAGCGTTATTAGTAAAGAATTGAATTACATTAAAATACCCTCAAATTCAAAAATACAGTTTTTAAATCAATATTCTTTTATCCTTTGCAAATACACCTCTACAATTTTCGTTAGAGAAACCCGTTTATGAATAGTGTGGATTATCGCGCATCTTGAGGACAATAGAGTGAGATGTGAAACTCCTCACGGAGAATTCGGTCTCGAAAAGAAAGAAAAATACGGTTTTAAAGAAAATGCGAATTTTAAAACAAAGTTAAAAAAATTGAAAATAACTGAAATTATATATTTGTAATTTCAAAGAAAAGCAAATTTGTGAAAATTAGATTTTATAAATACTCTAAAATAAAAAGACTAAACTTTTAAGAAAATACCTTCAGGTTTTCAAAAGATAGGTTTTCATTAAAATACCATAAACTTTTAAAAGTTAAGTTTTAACACTAAAATACCACAAAATATAAAATACTTTTATAAAATCTCTTGACATTTTAATCAATATATATTTTACCAAAACACTCTCGAGATTATTTTCAACTAGACTATTTTACATAAAACCCCCTCGAGAAATTCAAAACATGTAATTATTTATAATAAACAACTTGATAAATCTTTAAGGACTTTAGATTAATAATGAGTTTAAACGGTATCATTTTTCTTGAGCCTCGGGGAGCCGGAGAAAATAGGGTGCTTTCCTGTCTAGATAAAACTGCAAAATAACAGAATTTTAGTTGGCAATCGTTTTTGAAAAAGTCATAAATTCTGCCGCCCATATGTAGTGGTTGTCCGATTATTCCCAAAGTTAAGAAATTTTCAAAAGATACAATTCTTCTTAAATATAAAATGTTATATCACTTGAATCAAATCATATAAATACATGAACTCAAACTCAAAACTTAAACTTGAAACTGAACCCATACTTGAATTTGAATACCTAAAACTTGACATGAAAACTTGACACGAATACTTGAACTTGACATGAACACTTGACATAACTTGTACTAAACCTTCATGTTTGATCCAACTTAACTCGAATCATGAATACAATTGACATGACTTGCACTTGACATGACTAAATGATACTTGATATGAACTCAATCTTGAAAACTTGATATTATACATCATCTTTTGTATTCATAGATTCGATTAAGGCTGGTAATTTTAATCATAGACTAATATACATGGAGTGTTGGAGTAGTTTGAGTATAAATCCAATGGAATCTCATAAGTCACATACATACATTACGAAATCACGAATTCACGAATTTACGAATGAGGGCCCATGGATCCTTGCCCTGCATTATAGCTTGTTGGGTTCGAGAACACTCCTGAGATACGTTGACATTCACACTTAAACTTACGTTAGTTAGATTACCTTTTAGTGACCTCTACAGGACACATTGACAGTACACTTCATGTTCACGATACCTTCACTACACGTCCATGCTATACTTATATGCTATGCTCATATTACATTTCCATGCTTACATAATTTCCTTTAACATGGTCATGTTATACTTGTTCATATTTCATTCCATACATGCTATATCACATTACATCTTGCATTTCGTTTATATACATCACCCATCATCTGGGGATTTACTGAGCGCAAGTTCGTTGACGGGCATTCTATCTATCTTTGTTTTCTTGAAATATTCGTCAGATAATCTAGAGACTGTAGAGGAGGAACCGACGGCAAAGGATTACGACCAGTTTGCTTCTGAAGCCAATCTTTAGCTTTATTTTCAGTATGCCACCTATTTAGGAATTTTCATTACACTTTTCTTTTAAGTTATTTGTAACAGTGTAAACTTTGTACAGTTGGGAATGTAAATATATAATGTGGTTAGATTTTATTATCACTTGTCTATTCTTATCAATATTATACTGCTTACTCTACGCCTAGCGTATTTGTTTCGAGAAAGGATCTTTTCAGAATAAATACTCTGCGTGCCTCGTCACGTTTCCTACTCCCGTCTTTTGAGAAGTGGGGCGTGACAGCCTCCAAGCATCGATGGGATCGCTCGTGGGAAGAGCCGATCTTACCTGCCAACGTATCCTTTGATAAAAGAATGCAAATAAATATATCAGCACATATCTACTCTTATTACTCCATGCTCAAGAATCAAGCAACAAAATACCGCACTCCGCCCAAAACTAAAATAATCGATTATCAATATATAAATATCAATAATCAATCGTGTAATGTAAGTAAACCGCAATCCATAAGCCAGTGTCTAAAAGATATGTGTAAAATTCAAGCTTATACAGTGTACAGTCATTATAGATGCAGCCCTTATGCTCTAAAGTTCTGAACGGAGCGATACTCGAC
Organism: Agapanthus africanus; assembly: GCA_030015575.1. Classification (NCBI taxonomy): domain Eukaryota; kingdom Viridiplantae; phylum Streptophyta; class Magnoliopsida; order Asparagales; family Amaryllidaceae; genus Agapanthus; species Agapanthus africanus. The sequence goes on from CM057337.1 coordinate 682,577,760, forward strand.
CACTCCCTTAATCGGCGGATCCTAAATCGCCCGACTCTTAGAGAGACACTCTATATCGATTTTCAGTCCTCTATTATTTCTCGATAAAATTGTAATAGATCTTCATGTATGAATATCCTCCCATAATATATGGGATAGTCTGAATATACTATCGCGACTTACTGTCGCAATAGAGAAAAGCATTTTCTCTTGCGTGCAGATCACACACACATTCCTATTAGATCTTCTCAGCTATAACAGTCTCCTTGATAGTTTTTGAGGAAACCACAAATTTCAGCCACTATGGCGAAGTTAGCTATACAGTCTTGTTTTTATTGCTCGACATAATGGCCATGCCATGGAGCAAGAAACTATGTCCTAGACGACGCTCGCCTTCCTCGATCGCCAATCCATATAGCATTTAAGAACTATTACGAGCGGACATTTGATCATTTATAGCACAAGGTCTTGTGGGTCATCCCACGTACCATAAGATCCCTTCATTTCATCCTAACTAGACAAGTATACGGTGGATATTAAGTCCTATGATAAAGGACGTGTCGTGTCAAGTATATACTAAACACACAAGAAAATCGACTATGCAAAATAAAAATAACAATATTTGTCTCTATTGAACAAGAATCATTACAGAAAATATCAAGGCTATGAATATGAACATTTATTACTGAGACATGAATCAGAGAGTGATCTATATGTCAAACTGTTCTAAGAGACATTAAAGTAAGTCTACCAAGACAAACATCGAATATTCTTGAGTTGTTCGCTGGAAAGATAGATTTTCAAACACGATCTAACATTTCACATGTCCTCAAACACGACTGTGGAGAACAACCACTTTCCAAAATGGTATTGCGTCTTTAAGTCACTTTTGTCCATCGCAACATCTTTAACATGATAAGATCTCAGAACTTACAGTTATCACATTCAATATCATTAATCTATAACTATATTACGGATAGACAATATCGAATATTCAACCACTTGGATAACTGTTTCAGGTCATAAATTGGTTTCGAAAAACTGTATGTAGATCTCATAGACCTCTTTATCCAAATCTCCTACGAGAAATACGGTCAAAGTCTACTTAGACCGGTTCAAGATCTTTAAATGTAATGATTCATTAGGAAAGATAAATAGACATAGTCATCGCCTCAAGCAAGAATGTCTAATCCTAGTCTGCCCACTTTTGGACAGAACCTTTCACCACAAAACATGTCTTGCATCTTTCGACAACATCATTCTTTTGCTTGACTTCGGAAAAAATTTTTTTTGACAAAGTCTTATGTCGGACAGGAAAGTCGATCAAGTCCCATACTTTATTCTCTAGCCTATCCATCACCATTATTCACTCCCTTAGCAATAGGACCTAAAGTAGTGTCGTTACTTGACTTGGGTTCTGCAACACATGTGATGCCTTCATGAATACTTCCTCTTTGATATTACAATATCTATGAGATGCTATTCCATAGGCATTACGAGATTTCGAGTTTCTATGATTGGCTCAAAACTATCACCAAGAATCTCACCACTATTGTCCTTAACTGTTAGAGAAAAACCAATTTCTCTTGCGTTGACCGACAAAAGCTCCTACTGTTCCTAACTGCCGGAGAATACTAATTTCTTCTACGCTATGAAACAAAGAAAATTCCTACAAGTCTCCAATTGCTAAAGAAAACCATTTCTCCCATGTTAGTTGACTAATAGGGCTCTTATTATTGCCAACCGTTGGAAGAAAACATATTCATCCTATGACAGTGGACTATGAAGTCCATATGCCTCATAAAAACCTAAATCTCGACCTCTTTTCGCTTTTTACGGCAGTTCTTTCTGAGAAACTCAACTTTGCACTGCCTATTACAGCCACCATCTAAATGTACTAGTCTACAAATACATGTCCCTTTTAGTCACCTCAAGGACCCAACTTCTCATACGAATGTGAAATGGTAAATGTATTAATACAATATGTAATATGGACGCAAGTGACCCTCTTAGTCTCTCGCTCTTCCACATCTAATAGGTGCTGACAGTATTAAATTTGTGAAGATACACGGTTGAGAAATATGAGCAGCTCTCTAGAGCGCATCTTCCCAAAATGATATAGGAAGATCGCCTTGCGCCAACATGTTGCTCACAATACTTAAAATATCTTATTTCATTTGTCTACAACATTGTTTGTCGCAATGCATGAGATTATCAGTTTTTTGACAATTCCATCTTCTCGCACAGTTTCCAAAACTACTCAAATTGATACTTGTGGCTTGAGTTCAGTTTCCAAACTGATCAATCAAATACGCACATCCTAGTGTGCATAAACTCAACACTCCACCGATGTAGTTGACTCAAATCGACGCTTCAGTTCCGTACGAGTATAGCGGCCATGTGTCAAGTAATCATTTGCGAGGTTTGAAATAGGTAATACTAACATGTGCGTTCACATTAACTTGGTCAGCGTTCGTTGGAGTAAATTAATTGCAATAAACATATTAATAATTTTACCGTCTGTTGCAAGGCCATATAAGTAATGCCTACACGTAGATAAGTGCCAAAAGTCAAACTCACGGTCAAATCAACCCAGATGGTAAATTCGACCTACTCATATATTGATCCGGTCTATAATGTCACATAGACATCTATAGAAATGTCAACCCGTAAAACCATAAATCACACAAAAGACAAAAATGTTTCATTATGCTAACCGATCATCCTAAGTCCATAACAAAACTATTTTAACTAATAGGGAAGTTATTTAATGGACATCCATTTGCATCTAAATACAGAACTAAACTCATATGTATCCGACACACGAATCACTTCCATAAATATAATCGCTCATAACGACTGACTGCTTCCACTCAATCCAATGACGAGAGAAGCTGTTCATACTCCCAAAATCAAAACAATTTGTGACTTGGTCTTTTCATTATTGCCATCGTGTTTCCCTATATAATATCACTAAACATTCGGCATGTAATTTTCTGTTTTTCTTAACTCGAATGAAGTGTACGTGCGTTTAGGACTTAAGTCCCTGCGCATTGATTACTTCACCGACATGTGAGAAGCGCTCTTGGTTTATCTCACTCAGTGGCGTAACCATAACCTTCAGTTATCCAAATATATTAGCAAACATCATTACAATCGCTTTCCGGATAACAAACTGCTTTGATAGAAAAACATACATAACCATCTAATAATGTTGCTCGATAGAAGATTGGGGCAGCACACCTGCTCAACAGAGACACTAGAACAATATACTTCACTCAACAGACAAACTGGAGTAGCATAGTATACTTGTTCCTGCCAAAAATTTTGGCTCAAAACTTGTTGTTCCCTTTATAAAAATATAGAGCAGCCCCCACGTGTTAAACACGTGATCGCTCACATGCAAAGCATGTGAGTAGCGGTTTAGATTTAAATCATATGACAGCCCTCACGTGCAAAGCACGTGAGCACTCACGTGCAAAGCACGCGAGTACCTGCTGCCGTTAGGATTAAATGCTATAGCAACGCCCACGTGTTAAACACGTGAGCACTCACATGCAAAGCATGTGAGTTCCGGCTTCAAATAGGATTAAATCTTATGATAGCCCTCACGTGTTAAACATGTAAGTTCTTTTACCACATTCTTATGGCAGTGCTCACATGCAAAGCACATGAGTGCCGCTACCATATATGTATATGGCAGCGCTCACATGATAGCACATGAGAGCCCCAATTTGAAACGTTCTCATCTGATAGAATTAAATTTTATGTGATAGAATTAAATTCTATTTGGAAAATATTTTCCCTGATCTTTCTAATATGGAAAGATTTTTCTCTAACAAAGAATCTTTGAATTTAAAATCTAATGGTGATAAAATATCACCAATTAAATCATTTGATAGAATTAAATTCTATATGGAAAATATTTCCCTGGTCTTTCTAAAATAAGAAAGATCTTTTCTGTTAAACAGAAAGCCTTTGGATTAAAAATTTAACGGTGAATAAAATTTATCGGTTGATTTTTAAGATCAATTTGATTGATTATGAAATCAATCATGATCTCTCAATAAGATATTTTCTCAAAACAGATTGATCTTTTCCTTCTCTTATAAATAGGAGCAAAGAGATTAAATCTCAGATGAAGGAGACCCCCCATAAACTTCTACAACAGAGAATTTAATTCTCTTCGAAGAAAGATCATCTTCCTCCTTCCAAAAATCCTAGGTAAAAATAAGGGAGAAATATGTATCTTTTTTACCTATCATGCATATAAAAATAGGGTTTAACCCTTCAAAGAACTTAGTTCTTTTTCTAGATCTGAAATCTATAAGACAAGTCTTTCATAAGATGGGAATTTAATTCTCATCGGAAAGATCTTGTTCTTGAGAGTAAAGGATTCATGGGAGAACAATGATGAAAGAAGAACATGAAAAAGATAGAGTTTATACTTTAGGAATTTAGTTCCTTCATAATCAAGAACTTAGTTCTTAAAGAATCAGATCCCAGATTCTCAAAATAGTGATCTTGGTGATTGTTAATAGTCAAAATACTATTATCAGAAGTTTAACTTCTCTAAAAAAACATGAACAGAGATTAAATCTCTGAGGACATAGCGTCTCACGTGATATCCGCGTGAGCGCTTATGTGAAACCATGAAGGCAGCGCTTCACGTGATATCCACGTAAGCGCTCAAAAAAATCAGATGATAGCGTCTCACGTGATATCCACATGAGCACACAGAAATTTAGAGACTCAGCATCTCACATTGTAGGGTTCCTAGGCACTCTAAGGAGGTCTCACAAGGCATCAACCATGCCAATTTCCAAAAATCTAGGTGCCGAGAAACCCGACTACGGATCGTTGGCTAAAGTTTAGGCGAAAACAAAATCTAGTTAACAATTAAACTAATGGGAAAACGGAAATACAACCTTTGTAGATCCGGTGCTCCACCTCCATAGCTCCGCAACGAAGTCCCCTCCGCTGTCCAAAAAGAATCCGGACTCCAGCGTCGGCTTCGTCGAAGAATAAGTGAGCTAGGTCATCGATGTCCATGCCGAAGATGATCTATGTCGAGGCATCGCTAAATCAAGCTCCACCTTCACCTTGCCATGAAAACTTGTGAAGGAAACACACTCTACTACTTGGCAAGAGGTAGAGGATGAAGAAATAGGAAGTGGGTAGACTTTAGAATTGGATTTCTCACTCATTTCATCAAGTTGCCATTGCTGGTCAAGCTTTTCTTCACTTGAAGGAAGAAGAAGAAGAAGCTAAAAAATTATGATAAGAATATTATCTTAGAAAAGAAAAATCAATCCTTATCATATATTGAACCATGGTTAGATGTAGAGAGTTAACTAAGGTTTAAGTGAGTGGTTAGGGTTAAGCATGAGACAAAATGGTCATTAAGTCAAAGTCTTCATGAAGGTTCATGAATGAACAAAAGAAAGCAACCATTTTCCTCATTTTGCCTTTTCTTTTTCCAAAAAGATAAATGAATAAAATGAAATCAAAAACCCTGATCACCCACTTAACTATAGTTTAATTCTTAACACTTAACCATAAGGCATGTATCATCAAACATGATACGAGCAAGTGCACAAAACTATATCGAATATACAATGTGCACACCCGAGCGAGAAAATCCATTTAAAGTGAACCGATACTAGTTAATGCAAAGTAATATATCAAATATATAATTATACATTAAATCATTAAATCAACACTTGATTCAATGATCCGGTCATGTCGCACATAACCAACTAGTATACAATGTATCGATTTATCGAATCAATACTTGATTCGATAACTAGGTTATATCGCATACAACCAATCGATACATTCATCGCGAGAATGGAATACGGTATCACATACACGCATTATTCTCGGTCCCGTACATATCTCATATGCGCTCCTATTTCGTTTCGCTTGAGCCAGGAAACCTCTGTGTAGGACTCTAAAGACTCGTCAATACGCCGGCAGCAGATGATGATCATATCAAACACCCACAAGCCGCAAGCGGTCTGCTAAACGTAACGGCCACCCGGGTATTGAGCGATCTGAAGATCAACGAGCAAGCCCGCTCACACTCCAGTGAATCCAACCAGTAACACTACCGTACAGTCCGGTCTGATCGTCTGATCTGTCGCATATCTCGCCTAGGGGTGGTAAACGTCAGACCCCAATAGCTCGATAAGTCGTGTCGATATGAGGTCTATAACTGTTCGAGAAACTACTGGTAACACTTACCAGTAAATCTCAGCAACCCTGGCCAGGGATTTCCTGTTATAGCCAATCGAACACAGCGCAACATCAACCCCCTATACCGGGAGAGACGAATCCCCTCCTATTGCTCATTGCCTCCATGTGACTCGGGACTGTACCCAAAAACCACCGTTTTGCACGCCCTCTTGGACGTGGTAAGATGGAAATCAAAGCACAGTGGGAACCACACAAGACTCTATGACGATCTCGGGTCAACAGACTACTCTGTACCAGTGTCACCAGAGAACTGCCATCTGACGTGAGGTATAATACCATCTGGGAGTTCTCGGCGAGTCCGTCCAGTGTACCCAGTCTCTACTGAGCACCCGTATATCATCTCTGATGTCAAACACCAATGGATATGGGATCATCCATCGCCCATCTATATGGGTCGAGAAGATATACGCTAATCTACTCTGGTATATCGATGCCCCATCTCGATACACCCACGACTAGGGACTTTCAAGGATGTACTTATGGACTACCATGTCCCCACTAGTATGATCCGCATCATAGTGCAGGTAGTCAAGCACACATCCTAAGGGCTTTACCAACATGTAACAGAAAGACAATCAGTATACACGTTAAGGTAAAGAGCAACCAGATAGCATACTATCATGTCGAGCAAGAAAGTGCTCCCTATATATGTCCCAGCATCCACTACAATATACATCCAATGTACAGTAATGGCCTCTAGGGCATACATGTAACTAACAATCTCCCACTTGCACTAGGGCCATCTGTAGCAGTGGTTGTAGTATCTCATACTCAACCATCCTATAAAAGTCTCTCTCTGGGAACAGGCCTTTGTGAGTGGATCCGCTGTGTTGTCCTCTGAGTCTACTCTCCAAACCTCGATCACCCTGGAGATCAACTATCTCCATGATCAGGTGATACTGCCTTAGAATATGTCTGGATCACTGATGGGACGGACGTTCCATGGCATAAGCCACAACTCCATTGTCACACAATGGGAGGAACTAAGTTCATCTCATGAACCAATATACACCCAGACAGCCACTTTGGTAGCATCTTAAGTAGCGATGTATCCTGCCTTTATCGTCTAGTATGTCACGGTATCTAGCTTGGAACTCTTCCAACATACCGTCCCTTTACTGAGGGTAAAGACAATGCCTGCGACTGGCACTCAGTCGTCATTATCACTCCGGAACCTTTCCAGTGATTCTCCCCAGGATCGATTGATACCATCTCACAACAACTAGTGAGTATCCTAACATCCAATTAAATCTATCTCATAGATCTAAAACTCAGGATTTAGGAGGTATCATTTTGATCCTACACGGAGAATCATTGTGATAAACGGAGATTGATCGAGCGTAGTATAAGAAACTCCTTCCCTATCAAGAGTATGTCATCCACGTACTCTACGAGGATCGTCACCATACTCCCTACTACCTTTTTGTTTATACAAGGTTCATCTACCATTTTGATGATGTCAAACTCTTTGACTAATTCATCAAAACAGATGTTCCAACTCCGCGATGCCTGCTTTTATCCTATAAAGCATCTTGCACACGTTTCCGCTGCTCCCACTGTCTACGAAGCCCTCTAGCTGTGTACTTATAGACGCTCTCTTCCAAAATATCATTTAGAAAAGAAGTAATGACACCCAACCACCAGATATCGTAGTCATGGTATGTAGCCGTGGTAAGTAGGATCTGGCTGGACTTAAGCATAGATACTTGAAAAGGTTTTATCATTATCCATAGCTGGTCAATGATGCAAACTTTTAACAATTCTAGCTTTGAAAGTCTCAACTTTTCGATGTACACCAAGTAATCTTCTCAAGATATACTTGCTTCTGATGGGGATTTAACCCTTCAGATATAGCAACCAAAGTCCATACTTTGTTGGTGTATAAGGATTCTATCTCAGATCGCTAAGCATCCAGCCATTCTTACAGAGTCACACTCCTGATGGCCAGCTCGAAACTAGTTGGGTCATCATCTCATGATGCAGTCCTCGCTCCCACTGTCATAGAGAAAACGAAGTATCTCTCAGGTGGGTGAGGAACCCTACTAGATCGGTGGAGAGGCTGAGGTTCATTGGAATCTACTGAATCCTTTGGCTCTATCAAATCATCTGCTGTAGTTTGTATGGCTGGAACATTTCCAGTTCTACATAACTGACCTTGCCTCGAGCTTGTCCGGATTTTGCTTTTAGACATAGGCCGGACAACCCCAAATCTTAACTAACTTAAGACATGGGCTCTTCCCTTTCCATATCATATATGAAGTGGTAGGCAACTGATTTGATTCGAACCCTATTCAATAGGTATGCAGCTTCTCAAGCGCATAACTCCCAAAAAGGAAATAGGTAACTCAGTAGTACTCATCATAGAGCACACCCTATTAGATAGGGTGTATCTGCTCCGCCCCGACATACCATCGTGCAATGGTGTATACGGAGGAGTAATACTGAGAGAGAATCTCATTCTCCTTTAGAATAATCCAGGAATTCCGTGCTCAAGTATTCTCCTCCTTGATCTCATCAAAGGACATAATACTTGTACCCTCATTGGTTCTCTACTTCTAACTTATATTCTGTGAATATTTTAAAAGGTTCAGACTTGTGTTTCAACAGGAACATATGTCTGAATCTTGAGAGATTATCAGAGAATGTAACGAAGTACAAAGAACCAGTCCTGGCATATGTAGACAGGGGACCTAACATACATCAACATGTATCATCCCAAGAGTTCACTAACTCTTTCTCTGTTTCCAGTAAACAGAGCTATGGTCATCTTATCTCTGTGATATGACTGGCGAGTTTCACAAGATGTAAATTCAAACTGATTTAAATATACATCTAAATGTAACTTCAGCCAGTCGGGTCGCATTGATCTGACCTAGTCTACAATACCTCAAGAAGGATTCGTTCATTTCTGAACTCTTCCTCTTCTGTGTGTGATCCGTATACTAAGAACTGTAGTTTGATTTAGAACATCAATGCTTTTAGATAACGTGCCTGATCCGATCAACTTTTGATATAGGAAATGTTCAAAACATCATCCAACAATACAAAATTTTACCGTTTCTTTACTAATAAAGAGACAGATATGATTTTGTATATCAGGTTCGGTATCTAATAACATTCGTTCAGAATCAATGTATTGATAATACAGGGTGACAGTGACCAACAGACTTGGCTGCAACACTTGCCCCGTTTTCTGCCTCATGAAACTTATCACCCGTTCTCAGTTCTCTACCTTTTTGTAGCCCTATGTAACAGATTACATATCTGGGATCCTGATCCGGTATCATATACCCAGGATGCAGAGGATACTGAGAAACAGTTCTGTGTAACGAATACACCCGAAGATGATGCATCTCATGCACTTTCTTCGTTTGGGCGGCACGGGAAATCTGGTATTCCCCAATTTTCTGCTCGGTCTTATAACAATTATAAGTTGGAGCGGGACCAACGTTCCCCAGCTCAGTATAACAAGCGGGTTCGGTCAATAATCCGTATTATTATCTTGATTAAGGCGTGATATGGTCGCTACCAGGAGAGAGAGAGAAGAAAACACTCAGCGTGCGCTTTTGCAAGAATAGATTGGTTATTATTTTATCTAATCAGGATGGCTCCCACTGCTTTTTATCAAATCTTCCTTCAAACCCTAAAAGGAAAGACTAGCCGGGATTAATTACACACTACAAGTTCGCCAATCTTTCAGCCAGGCCAGTGTCGGTACTTTGAGGGAGGTCCCCCGTGCTTTCGCACGAACCTAATTAATGTAAACCTCGTTTTCCCAGAGGCGTAACCTCGTTGATACCTTTCTAGACACCTACTTGATCGGCTAATTGTAATGTGTAAAACTCTCCCAGGAGTAACTCTTACTCGCAGCGGGTATCGGGATCCAACTATCTCATAGAAGGTATGCAATCTCATTGCAAATTTCAACACTTGAAATTCCCGATAATATTTTGCCCCTAGCTCGCTATGACCTTGACGAATGCCAAACAACCCATAGTCCACTAGTCAAGTTCAACCCGTACATTTCTTGATTGAATTAAACCCACCCGCACGACCCTTGACGAATGCCAAACAACGCCGTACGAATACCCTAATCCAATCGCATCATATGCTCAAGCAGATAAATACTAGTTAGCTACCGTACACTACGCCTTGACGAATACCAAACTACCGCAGCACGAATACTAACTAGTACATATCTGAAATGACGGAGGGCTACGACAGGTTTTTCTGAAAACCTATTGCGTAATGAACTTGATATCGTTGTAGAATCGAATGAATTTTGAAATGGAGTGTTTTTGAGGCTTTTCTAGTTTTGCTAAAGGAGTCACTCCCGGTGAAGGGATCGTCGGTCCTTTCCTCGTCGAATGAGGTGCGGGATATATCACATATATCACTGTGCAAAGCAAAAACTCTTAAAAGCAATCAAAAGACAAACCGAATGTGTAGCATCTGCCAGTTATTGCTAAAGGAGTCACTCCCAGTGAAGGGATCTCGGTCCTTTCCTTATCGAATAAGGTGCAGGATATATCACATATACCTCTGTGCAAAGCAAAAACTGTAGCTGCCTGTTTTATTTTGAAATTCGATTCTACAACATCTTAGGTTTCTTTTATTTCATTAATCACATTAATGAAGTCCCATCATTTAAGTACCTAAACATCACAGATAAATACGACGTACACTTATGCCATCCGCATTCGCCTCGATGTCCCCTCGTGCACCGTTAGGTTAGGTAACTAACGACAGAGCGGGGCAGGGCTAGCGCGGGTGTAAAACATAAGTAACATCTATATAATATATCATATATACTATATACTGTATCTATCACAGAACATCACATGATCACATCACAGATATCGCAGCAGAAGAAACATATGAAATATTGGATATACTAGGACGTCCGTGTTTTCAATACGAGCCAGTATAAAACACGGATTCCACGGTCGTGATGAATAGCCAAACCCACACCCCTAGACCCCTACGAGAGCGGCAAGCAACCCTACCAATTCTAGAGTTAGGAGACCCGGACTCGACTCCTCGAGTTGGTCTCCCACTGGACTCCAGAACCCGGTTACTTATGCCCTCCTCCTTGGGTCTATCCTAGTGCAGAAAAGTAAATAATATACAAACGGTGACTACTTCCGCAACCTGGAAGTGCCCCAATAAAAGAATATTACATACAAGTTTTTACATGAATGAAAATGAAAAACACTCATCTCATATAAAAACCCCCGGCTATTCAAACACGACGATCCAATATAACATATCCAGCAACACATAACATCACATGTCATCATCGTAAGTAAATATGCGCATCCCAATTGTCGTTGACATATAGCAACGAAACCGGCGATATCACATATTACACTTACGGTCACAGAAAAGAAAGCGTAAAACTACAACAGTTGGAATCCGCAACCTGCATAGACATCACATGCCTAATCAAATGAATTACTTAGACATCGCATGCCTAACAATTATAAACCCCGCATTTTAGTCTCAAAATCGAAAACACTTTTCAATATCAAGTCGGGCAATTCAACAAGATTCCCGACATCCTGATCGAATGCTCGTCGCAAACTTCAGTAGACGGCTGCACCCCCGATACCGTCGACGAAGTGCACCAAGGCGGAACACCGCTACCGCGAGCACCCGAACGGATGCTTTCGGTGACGGGGTTCTCCTTCAGTCACTTGGTCGGGGCTATGGAGTGAGGCTGTCTATCAAGTTTACCGGCGAGTATCTGCGTACGCTACGTGATTGCGACGGACTTTTGATCGCATCAAAATTCCATGGCAACCGATCAAGTGAGACTAAAGTGCTATGTTTATAACATTCATTCAGTTATCACATAACTGTTTGTGAATTCCAATTATTGTATCACATTCCGGATAAATAGAAAGTGTTAAACTTTTTGATCGAACAATCGAACACCCAAGTTTTCCCGAAACAGGTCAACACATGAAATAAGTCTAACAACATTCAGTTCGTGCCTCAGTACCGACGGTCCAGCCGTAGAAGGGTCAAGCCAACGCCTCACATGTGGCACGCCGTACTGCCCCAAACCCTAAGGTTCAAAGGGCAGTTCAAGACGGTCACATAATCGAGTTAAGGTTTGTTGTCTTCTAAAGGGTCCATCGAGTTACTTGCACTACTTAGAACGTCGTTAAACTACGGAAAAATCCAACACTTGGAAATTTCCTGACAGGGGAAAAATTGGGTATTTTCATCCGGTCGAACTTTTTAACATATTCTAAAATTTATCCGGAAAGCCACACAGACAAAATTTGATGCTCCGATCGAAACACCGAATCCCCAAAACAATCCCAGATTATTCAACTCTTGAATAAATTTTAAAAATTCCCAGAAAACTCAGAAGAATTTATCAGGAATTACTGTGTAAAAATATAGGGCTGACGTCACCAGAGAGCCGCGGAACCGCCGCAGAAGCTAGGGTTCTGCCGCGGTTCCGCCGCACTAATTACTGTTCACCGAAATATTTTTGCATCGTAATTCTTATTTTTCCCTGCTGAATTTTTTAGTAATTTTTAATTTGTAAAAATCCCTGTTTTTAGAAAAAGGACAGAGAGCATTTTGTATTGGGGTTTCGGGTTCGTTCGGACTTCAAATTCCGTCTAGACTTCGCCTAAGGCTCTAGCTAGGCTCTGATACCACTGTAGGGTTCCTAGGCACTCTAAGGAGGTCTCACAAGGCATCAACCATGCCAATTTCCAAAAATCTAAGTGCCGAGAAACCCGACTACGGATCGTTGGCTAAAGTTTAAGCGAAAACAAAATCTAGTTAACAATTAAACTAATGGGAAAACAGAAATACAACCTTTGTAGATCCGGTGCTCCACCTCCATAGCTCCGCAACGAAGTCCCCTCCGCTGTCCAAAAAGAATCCGGACTCCAGCGTCGGCTTCGTCGAAGAATAAGTGAGCTAGGTCATCGATGTCCATGCCGAAGATGATCTATGTCGAGGCATCGCTAAATCAAGCTCCACCTTCACCTTGCCATGAAAACTTGTGAAGGAAACACACTCTACTACTTGGCAAGAGGTAGAGGATGAAGAAATAGGAAGTGGGTAGACTTTAGAATTGGATTTCTCACTCATTTCATCAAGTTGCCATTGATGGTCAAGCTTTTCTTCACTTGAAGGAAGAAGAAGAAGAAGCTAAAAAATTATGATAAGAATATTATCTTAGAAAAGAAAAATCAATCCTTATCATATATTGAACCATGGTTAGATGTAGAGAGTTAACTAAGGTTTAAGTGAGTGGTTAGGGTTAAGCATGAGACAAAATGGTCATTAAGTCAAAGTCTTCATGAAGGTTCATGAATGAACAAAAGAAAGCAACCATTTTCCTCATTTTGCCTTTTCTTTTTCCAAAAAGATAAATGAATAAAATGAAATCAAAAACCCTAATCACCCACTTAACTATAGTTTAATTCTTAACACTTAACCATAAGGCATGTATCATCAAACATGATACAAGCAAGTGCACAAAACTATATCGAATATACAATGTGCACACCCGAGCGAGAAAATCCATTTAAAGTGAACCGATACTAGTTAATGCAAAGTAATATATCAAATATATAATTATACATTAAATCATTAAATCAACACTTGATTCAATGATCCGGTCATATCGCACATAACCAACTAGTATACAATGTATCGATTTATCGAATCAATACTTGATTCGATAACTAGGTTATATCGCATACAACCAATCGATACATTCATCGCGAGAATGGAATACGGTATCACATACACGCATTATTCTCGGTCCCGCACATATCTCATATGCGCTCCTATTTCGTTTCGCTTGAGCCAGGAAACCTCTGTGTAGGACTCTAAAGACTCGTCAATACGCCGGCAGCAGATGATGATCATATCAAACACCCACAAGCCGCAAGCGGTCTGCTAAACGTAACGGCCACCCGGGTATTGAGCGATCTGAAGATCGACGAGCAAGCCCGCTCACACTCCAGTGAATCCAACCAGTAACACTACCGTACAGTCCGGTCTGATCGTCTGATCTGTCGCATATCTCGCCTAGGGGTGGTAAACGTCAGACCCCAATAGCTCGATAAGTCGTGTCGATATGAGGTCTATAACTGTTCGAGAAACTACTGGTAACACTTACCAGTAAATCTCAGCAACCCTGGCCAGGGATTTCCTGTTATAGCCAATCGAACACAGCGCAACATCAACCCCCTATACCGGGAGAGACGAATCCCCTCCTATCGCTCATTGCCTCCATGTGACTCGGGACTGTACCCAAAAACCACCATTTTGCACGCCCTCTTGGATGTGGTAAGATGGAAATCAAAGCACAGTGGGAACCACACAAGACTCTATGACGATCTCGGGTCAACAGACTACTCTGTACCAGTGTCACCAGAGAACTGCCATCTGACGTGAGGTATAATACCATCTGGGAGTTCTCGGCGAGTCCGTCCAGTGTACCCAGTCTCTACTGAGCACCCGTATATCATCTCTGATGTCAAACACCAATGGATATGGGATCATCCATCGCCCATCTGTATGGGTCGAGAAGATATACGCTAGTCTACTCTGGTATATCGATACCCCATCTCGATACACCCACGACTAGGGACTTTTAAGGATGTACTTATGGACTACCATGTCCCCACTAGTATGATCCGCATCATAGTCCAGGTAGTCAAGCACACATCCTAAGGGCTTTACCAACATGTAACAGAGAGACAATCAGTGTACACGTTAAGGTAAAGAGCAACCAGATAGCATACTATCATGTCGAGCAAGAAAGTCCTCCCTATATATGTCCCAGCATCCACTAAAATATACATCCAATGTACAGTAATGGCCTCTAGGGCATACATGTAACTAACACACATGCCATACACGTGAGCGCTCAAAAGAAACCATGAAGACAGCGTCGCACGTGATATCCACATGAGCGCTCAAAAGAAGCAAATGATAGCGTCTCACGTGATATCCACATGAGCGCACAAAATCTCAGAGATTCGGCGTCTCACGTGCTATACACATGAGCGTCCAAGGCCCATGAAGATAGCGACTCACGTGATATTCACGTGAGCGCCCATAAGTAAGGACTCAGCGCCTCACGTGCCATACACGTGAGCGTTTGAAAAACGTCAGAGACTCAGCGCCTCATGTGATATTTACGTGAGCGCTACGTGACTGAGTACTTAGCACTGCTGGGTGGTATAGAAATCCAATCTTAGCCCCAAATTGGCTAAGTTTGTGAAGCATAAGCTTATTCTTTGATTTTAAATCAACCAAGCTCATATGCTCATAATATCCAAGTTGATCTTAGTCCCATATACGACTAATGATCTTTCATCAATCATATCCAAGCTGATCTTAGTCTCATATACGACTAATGATCTTCATCCCATAACTTCTAAGTTAATCTTAGTCTCGTATAAGACTAACAATCCTTAGATCCACCATGATCTTTTCCCTCATATACAGGATTTAGTTTAAGGGTACATCCCTTTCCACATCTCTGATATACGTCGTTGTAATCACCCAACGTCTTCAGAGAGGTGGCGGGTCTCAATAACCAACAACTCCTTTTCCTAACTTGATAAAAAACATGAAATTTTATCAAGACAGGGAATGTTATAATCCTCATATTGATACATATTGATGCACTTCTATATTGATGTGCATGCCTCATACCGATACGCATCCCATATAGATGCGAATCTCATAATGAGCTCCGACTTTGTACATATACGTATATGTATATTTTTGAAGGGAACATAAATACCTTAAAATTAGATCACACCCAAATATTGGGTATATCTCATGTTACCATCGTTCATTTCGCCACGTAACATATACATGTTCACGCAAGAGGAATATTGGATCGAAACATCCTTAAACTAATACTTTGTCTCGAACATAGAAATGTTGGACCAAAATATCCCTAAACTAATATTAGACCACGATGTCCTTAAACTAATATATATTTGGCCCTACAGCTGGTCTCCATATTGACCCCCGTATACAATCTACGGGCACAAACAAGTCATATTCTATCCATGTCTCCTATGGACCGCGATATTCTTAAACTAATATATTTAAGCACATATGCTCATTGTTTCTAAGTTGATTTTAGTCTCATATATAACTAACGATCCTTAAATCAAACCCATATATCCCATGAACTGATGGACCTCATTTATATAAGATCCGCGTCCTAAGCTCAAAACCCAAACTCTAGTATAAGGAATTAGACGAATCCGTGCCCTACGGGCATGACAAGATTAGTCTCCGTATACAATCTAAGGGCAACCTCATATACAACAAATATAACACGATACAAAGTGAAATACTGGAGAAGGTGAAAATTGTTACCGCGTTGCGATAACGTAATTAATTGCAGGGGCTTGCGCCTACAGGGAAGAGCATCCCACAATCAAAAACCTTTCACAAATGAGAGGGAATCTGATAAGTCATGCTACATCGATCGCATCTATCCAAACCTCCGATATACGGTGCCATAAATCAACTTAGTATCTTCGGAAAGGCGGATGGATATGTTCCAAACAACATCTGCCCCCAAATTCAGGCAAGATGTCTT
Source organism: Agapanthus africanus (assembly GCA_030015575.1). Taxonomy (NCBI): domain Eukaryota; kingdom Viridiplantae; phylum Streptophyta; class Magnoliopsida; order Asparagales; family Amaryllidaceae; genus Agapanthus; species Agapanthus africanus. The sequence goes on from CM057337.1 coordinate 682,594,609, forward strand.
AACCCAGTTCGTCTATATTTTCGTCGGTAAACAATGCTCAACGGACAAACTAGAGATGTAAACTATAAGTGATCTACTTAAATTGGAAAATAAACAATTGAAGCGTCGTTACTACATGACACATCGCACAATTTGCTTAGTACCTAGATAACACAATATCTAGTGCACAACATATTAATCCACACATCACGTAGTCGTTTGGTGTGTAGATAACCGTATACCGATCGCACTCATACATAGCGTTAGCTTAGCAATCAAGAAAAGAATCTAACAATTACTAATGACTTTTTTCTATAAAATGGCTTTTGATGCGCCATACCTCCGAAGGTTGTTGCATCTCAAGCGGTGCTGCGTCATAAAGCGCTGCCAATTCGTCACTAGCATATAGTTCTTCAACTTGTCCATGAAACATTATCAACAAATAATTATCTATTTATACATTCTAAAGATTCGTTAAGATTCTAAGCATTTCTACTTTGGAGTAATTACAAAAAATAATTTAATTCCATCATTTAATAAATGATAATAGCAATAAATCTATTTTCATAATTAAGAAAAGAGAAACTAGGTGATTCTAAAATTACATTCCATAGGATATAAAAATAAAAATGATCTATAAGTAGTTATTAAAGATATGGAATCTAGATCTCAAAGGTAAGGTTAAATGGGTAGTTACATCCATTACTTCACCCGCAATCTCCCACTTGAAATCTTTAGTGTTAGGACACCTAACTCTAATTAGTTCACTATCTTGATTTAACTACCATAAATTCCAAATTTAAGACGTTAACTATTGTTGCCCTCCGAATGGCGCGGCGGAGACGCGATAAACATCTTGCCTGAGATTCGGGACAGATGCTATTTGGTTTTATCCGTCCACCTCTCCGAAGATGCCAAGTTGATTTATGGCACCGTGTATCGGAGGTTTAGACGGATGCGGCTGATGTAGCAGACTTCGTCAGATTCCCCCTCGCTTGAGGGGTTTTTGATTGTGGGGATGCTCTTCCCTGCAGGCGCAAGCCCCTGCAGTTAATTACGCTACCGTGTCGCGGTAACAACTTTCTCCTTCTCCAGAATTTTACTTCGTGTCGTGTGTGTTTGTTTTGTTTGTGGTTGCCCATGGATTGTATACGGAGACTAGGTTATGCCGTCGCCCGTAGGACGTGGATTAGTCCAAATCCGTATTTTCTTAGATTTGGGTTTGGGGGTTTTATTTAAGGATACGTTAGCCCTCTTTAAGGCTAAGATCAACTTAAACTTTTGTTAAGGATACGTTAGTCTAATCTCCAGATTAAGATCGACTTAACGGGATCGTTTGGATCCGATAAGAGAGCAATTGGCTCTATTGTTCCAGTTTAGGGACATAGTGGTCCATGTTCCAGTTTAGGGACATGGTGGTCCATCATTCCCATTTGGGGACGAACATTAGTTTAAGGACATTTCGGTCCAACGTTCCCATTTTGGGATGAATATTAGTTTAAGCACGTTTCGGTCCACGAGTTTAAGGACCCCGCAGTCCGTATCAATGTGTGGTTGTCGGGACCCATCACCTCTCTGACGTCGTTGAAGGATTACAACGATAAGTGTCAGAGGAGTTCAGAGAAGTACCCTTGAACCGGATATAAATTGATTTAAAAGAGCAGTCTTGCTGTAAGTCCATGCTACCCTTCCCCGGTACTTACGGGGTTGCGGAAGTGATAAAAAAACGATTTTCAAGAGGGTGGTAACATGGACTCAAAATACGGATCTTTGTTAAACAACTAACTAACAACCTAACTAGAGTTTTACCTACTCGGTTAGGGGGCTATACCTTTCTTGAACTCCTTCGTCTTCCACTCTTTCCGGTGTACGGATCGGCCTCACCTCGTCGTCTCCCTGGCGCCGAAGATGGATCCACCTGAAAGCTTCTATCTTTGGTTTCTTCTTCGAACTTTGAAGAAACTAGAACACTTGGCTTGCTAGGCCTTGTGAACTAGAATGAGTAGAGGATTGTTTTGATGTCTTTTTATCTCTAAGGCAATGAGTCTCAACATATGAGAATGGTTTGCCTTGAGCTAGAGAGAGCAAGAGGAAGAGGGAGAGAGCTAGAGAATGAGAGAGCTCAAGAGAGAGAAAGAAAAATGAAAGAACGAGCCTCTCTTTTCTCATCCACCCTCTCATAATCCAAAAGCCATCATAACAGAAATAGTAATCAAGTATTGTGTGATGGTTTAAGTCAAAATGGCTATATCATTTCATGCACTCATTTTGCATAAATAAACAAGCAAGCAAAAGTCTTTGCCATGGAATGATAGCCATTGTCATGATGATGGTCAACTAGTCCAACCTAGTCAACCGGTCAACAAAGTCAACAAGTCAATAAAGTCAACCCCTCAACAACCATGTCACTATAATACTTAATTAATATTATTGTTAATCATATATCTTATTCTCATTAGGGTTTAATCAAAAGTCAATAGTCAACAGTCAACAACCCCAATGAGAATCCTCTGCCTCTGTCTCTCTGTCAACTGTGCATACACACCCGCATCCGCGTTCCGAGGAACACGAATACAAACGAGATAAAACCAATCCCAAAGTGTACACTAGGATCTGGCTTAAACCAAAGCCCGCTAGTGTTAACTGTCCGGACACCAAACGTGCACAAGTGCACGAATGTGACCGAACCCTGTCGCAAAACCATGCGACCTGTCGCAAAACCATGCGACCTCTACTCTTTTGCCTAAAGGCGAATAGCTTTCTGTGTGGGACTCTAAAGACTCGACACTACACTGGCAGTGGGTTTAACCACAGACCGCAAGCGGCACTAGCTGTGCGTAACGGTCCCCAGGTAGATGCCGACAAGAAGACTGACGAGGTGAAACCCATCTGAACTCCTACTGAGCCTGAATATGACAATCTCCGTACAGTCCGGTCTGTTCGTATGATACATCGCATGGCGGGCCTAGGGGCGGTAAACGTCATTCCCCTAATAGCGGTACAAGTCGTGTCGGAGTGAAGCCCAGAACACCCTGAGATAGCACTGGAAACCTACCAGTATATCTCGCTTGCCCTGGCCAGGGACTACTCGTGTAATGGCTCTCCTAGACACAGCGCGATGTCAACCCCCAATACCGGGAGAGACGAATCCTGTCTAACCGTCACTGCCTCCAAGTGCTTCGGGACTGCACCCAAAAACTACCTATTTGCACGACTCCTTTGAGCCGTGGTAAGGTAGTAATCAAAGTACAGTAGGAACACACTCGAGGCGAAGTGACAGTGTCAAGTCAGCGGACTAAGCTGTACTCATGTCACCTGGGAACTGATAACTGACGATAGGTATAGTACCAACCAACAGTTCCCGACGAGTCCTGTCCAGTGTACTCGTAACCTAACGAGCACCCGTATACTATCTCAAGTATGACGTACTGATGGCTGTGGGACAGACCGTCTCCCACACTGGGATGAGAAGCGCATACGCTAGTCTACTCCGGAGTATCGATGCCCTGTCTCGATAGTCCTGCGACTAGGGACCTGCATAAGGATGTGCTTATAGATTACCCAGCCCCCACGAGTGTGACTGTCATCACGATGCTGGTAATCAAGCAAAGATCCTAAGGGCTCCACTAATGTGTATAGGTGATATGCTAAAATAAACACATGTACACATTAAAGCAGAAACAAGCCAAGTAACATACTACTATATTGAGCAAGATTTTCTATACAAGGTGAATATCCTAAGCTTCCATTAAGTAATATACAAACTAGTATGATACAGTAATGGCCTCTAGGGCATATACACTAACAATCTCCCACTTGCACTAAAGCCATGTACCGGCGTATCGAAAACCTATCATCTCGATCAGCCGCTCGAACTGAGTCTGGGGTAAGGCCTTTGTGAGTGGATCAGCAGTGTTATCTTCCGTAGAAACTCTCCGAACCTCAATCTCTTGGCGACCCACGATCTCCCTGATCAGGTGATACCGCCTTAAGATGTTTCTAGAGTTCTGATGGGACCTGGGTTCCTTCGCTAAAGCTATAGCCCCGTTGTTGTCGCAATACAGAGGTATTGGATCAACAATGGACGGAACCACCTGAAGTTCTTTCAAGAACTTCCTCATCCAGACGGCTTCTTTTGCGGCATCAGATGCAGCGATATATTCCGCTTCCATAGTCGAGTCAGCAACGGTTTCCTGTTTGGAACTCTTCCAACACACCGCCCCTCCATTGAGGGTAAAGACATAACCCGACATGGACTTGGAATCATCCTTGTCACTTGTTCATATCATAATATTGCAATTCATACGCCCCACTTTTATGCATTTTATAAGTAAACAGGTACTTTTGACGCTCGTTTGTTGCATGATACAGGATACAGGCTCTTAGAACAAATACAGTGAAAAAGACGAAAGATGCTACAGAAAATGGACTTTTGACCAACCAGCAGACGGATCTTACTTAAGCCGAGACGAAGAACAAAAGACGAAAGTGAAACGGTCAAAAGATCCTTACAAATTTTCACTAAGGATCTGGAGAACACTAAGAAGCCCAACAGAGAAAAGAAGTATGAAAATAGGAAGCCCAAGAACATACAAACTATGTCCAGAAGAATGGTGAGCCAAGCCCATCAAAGGGCCGCGGAATCGCGGCCCAAGCGCTCCATTGCCGCGGTTCCGCGGCCATTCCAAGCCCGTGTCGGTGTAAACTTTCTGTGTCGGTGTGTCGGTGCATATTTTGGGATTCTTAGGGGGCAAATCTGTAATTTCATGTCTACGAGAGTCTGTAACCCTAGCTTCACTGGTTGCTTATAAATTGTACTCAAAATCTGTAAAATGCTATGCCTCTTTTCAATCAATAAAAGTTCAGACTTGTTGGGAGATTTAGAGCATCAACTTTCTTGTAAGTTTTTAATTTATTTAATTCCTGCCTTAGTCTAATATCATTACTTGCCCTAGTTATCCATTTGTTTGCTGTAGTTCACTAGTTGAGCTAATTTTAATCTGTCGTAAGAGTAACACTTTAAAACATAAACAACAAAAATGTCACTTTTTAATAATTCCCTAATGAGCGAGTAAAATCCTCGCTCGTTAGGGTTAGGAACAAGAGAGGGAGTGAGAGATGGATATCTCCCACCTCCTTCAATGCCAACATATTTTCAAAACGAAATCTTCATGCACACATGTATGATCCGCCCCCTACGGCACCCTACCTACGAGGTAACGGTGAACTGTAGTCTAAAAGGCCGGACATACATGACGTCCATGAAGATTGCAGCAATTAATAGGGAAGGACGGACAAGGATCTAGAGGAAGAAACTTTGTTTCTTCCCGATCATCCTAATCCCCTTTGCTAATAATTGTTGTGATTTTCTAAAAAGCTTTAATCAAACGGCATTGAAAGAGGTGAAAATATTGATCTCATCAACCCTACCTTTGACCTAACCCTAACGAGTTCTTTCATATCACATAAATTAGTTTTTAAATCAATCGACAAAAACCAAACAACAATTTGAATCAACTCGTTAAAACACAAAAACAGAAATTTACACATCCCTGCGGATCGACCCGTATTCACCGGCTAGCTGCAAAGCGACGCCGTTTCTGATTACGGTAAACTACAATTTTTGGACTAATCAAATGGCGCCGTTGCCGGGAATGGCGTAATTTTTTTGATTTGTAGGATTTCGGGTTGATATAAATTTTGAAAAATCATAAAAATCAGAAAATACAAAAATACAAAAACACTTTAGCGATTTTTATCTGTTTGAAGGGTTTCTCGTTTGAATCTTGCAGGAACAACAAAGCATCACGGATCTGGAGTTTTACAGAAGGTCAAAACAGAAAAAGGAGCATAAGAACAGAGAGGAATTTTAAGCACAGAACAGTACAAAAAGTTCAGAGCCTGATTCCCTTGAAGCACCGCGTTTCCGCCGCACTTTGGTACCCTAGACCGCGGAACCGCCGCACAACTGCCACGTCAGCACATAATTTTTACAGGGTTTGCTCTCTTTTCTTCCCCTCTGCAACCTCCATATCTCCATTGTAAAAAGTTTCTGCAGGAATTCTTTGCGCTAAAAAAATTCTCTCCCCCTTCTAAATAACAGATTTTCTGCAGGGTTCTTTGCGCCGCTCTAAAATTGATTGCAAGTGAATTTTACTGTTTTGCATAATTTAATTGGACTTTAAGGGGCTAATTGACCAAACTCAGATTGGGTGGGGATTTCATCACCCTTCCCAGGACCCCAGAAAACACCTAAAGCATGTGCATTGACCACAATTAATAAAAAAGCTTAGACTCAGACCTAAGGACATCGAGCTCAATAGAAAAAGGACTAGTATAGGCATCGGCCGTTTATCCTAACCGACATTGCGGTGTCTAGGCTAGTGGTTATTAATTAGGCCCACTGTAGTGGTGGTTCCTTCCCACTTACCTGGCCGTACTTGTCCGTGAAGAGGCGGTTTGAGGTCCTATTTCTAGCCCTAGTTAGGAGCTGTCTAGCAGACCTAGGCAACCCTAGATCTAGGCCTGATTGTGCATGTGTGGTTGATTTGTGTCACGAGTCCCTTTTGAAAAACCTTTTTGCAAAACTGTCACATAAAAAAAAGAGAGAAAAATCTTTTCAAAAACTTGCAACTTGCCACTAAGAAAACTTGCAAACCACTTCCACCACTTCCACCACTGACGTTATCTTATCCCCACATTCTGTTTTTCTTTTTTTTTTCTGACTGCACTATCCCTTTTAGTGTATGTCACTTTGGACTAGGGATACAGACGCCCGATTAGTCCGCGTTTCGTTGGTACCGACCAACGAACCTTTCGACACCGAAGTCGAAAATCCGTCCACTTTCTTACCCTCACCCTCAACTTCTTTCACCGAAGGTATGTCGGGATTCAACCCCAACAATACCTTACCGACGGGAAGGAATCCACCTCCGTTAGGTGCAAATGACCCGAACCAGCCGCCTGTTGAAGCGCCCGCACGAGTTGCACTCCAGGACCTCTTTTACCCCATCCGCACTTCTTTACCCACCTGTCTTTCACCCCCACCGACAAATGGGGACAATTTTGAGATAAAACCATATTTCATCAATATGCTGCCAAAATTTCATGGTTTGGAAACTGAAGACGCATATATCTTTATTAATAAATTCCAAAATGTGTGCGCTATGATGAAAACGACCCAATTGAGTGATGACGCTATAAGGCTAAGGGTCATTCCTTTCACCTTATGTGACCTAGCCGAGAAGTGGTTATATAGCACCGCATCACATTCTATTAGAAATTGGGATGAGTTTGTGAAAGCTTTTCTAAAAAAGTTCTATCCTCACCATAAAACTGCCAGAATCCGCAATGAAATAATTCAATTCTCACAACTTCCGTCCGAACCATTTTGGAAGTGCTTCGAAAGATTCAAGGACCTACTAGTTCAATGCCCTCATCATGGGATAGAAAGTTGGCAACTTTGCCAAACATTATACGAGGGATTGAACTCGGCAACGAAGCAGTTGCTAGAAACCATCTGTCAAGGTCATTTTCTCTCTAAATCTAGTGATGAAGCTTGGCAGTTTCTTGAGGATCTTAGTGAGCAAACAATACAGTGGGAGAGTACCAAGACCACTTCTTCTTCAAGTGGTCAATCTAGGGCAGGCATACATCAAGTAGAGATGTCGATTGCCATGAAGGCCGAGATGGCCGCTCTTACGAAAAAGCTAGAAGCGATCGAGACCAAAATCTCATCGTCTTCTCCTGCCCCTGCTATGCCTCCACGAACTGTCTGTGCTTGTTGTGCGGATCCATCGCACCTGACCGAAGAGTGTCCTTATAATGCATCTACACAAGGACAGGATCAAGTCAATGCTGCATTTCAGCAACGTCAAAGAAACGATCCGTACTCTTCGACGTATAATCCGGGGTGGAGGAGTCACCCAAATTTCGCTTGGAACCAAAATCAACAATTCCAAGGAAATAATAATAATTTTCAAAGACCTCTTCCTCCACAACAACAACAACAACAAGCACCCTCGCAAACTCAATATCAACCGCAACAATTTCAACAACAACCTTACCCTAATCAGGTGAACAATTTTGTGCCGAACAATGCTTACCAGCCAAACAATTATGTTCAACCTAATAATGATAAGGTTAGCTCGCTCGAAAGAAGTCTAGATGCGTTCTTTAAGCAAACTACACAGTCTACAGCAAGACTTGAGACTTCTATTCAATCTTTAGTGCAAAATAGTGCCTCACACGATCAAAGCATCAAATCTATTGAGGCACAAATTGCACAACTCAATGCAGCTTTGAGCGAGCGTGAAAAAGGAAAACTCCCGTCTCAACCATTGCCCAACCCCGGTCACGCACATGCTGCACACCATCAGCAAAATCATAACGTAAATGCTGTGACCACGTTGAGATCGGGAAAAATGTTGCGAAACAATGTGGGCATTAACAATGACACCCCTGCCGGTGGGCCTTCTTCATCTTCTTCACCATCTTCTTCTTCTTTAGAGCCTATTCTCCACCCTTCACATAGCTCTACCTCTTATAGCTTGAACGGACCCATTTCTCACAACACGAACACATCTACACGGGGTGCCGTTCCAACTCGACAATCTGATCCGCAAAAATTGGACTCAACCACCTTTCAAAATGTTCCTTTTCCTAATCGATTGAGATCCAATAAACCAACTACTCAAATGGAGAAGATTGTCGAGTTGTTCAAACAGGTTAGCATAAATATCCCTCTTTTGGATGCAATTCAGCAAGTTCCTTCATATGCCAAAATTTTAAAAGACTTATGCACCAAAAAGAGGAAGTCGCAAGTGCCAAAGAAAGTTTTTGTGGCTAATGCTATTAGTGATGCTCTTGTAAATTCCCTTCCCCCAAAACAAAAGGACCCCGGGTGTCCTACCATTTCGATAACAATTGGGGACAAGAACATCAACAGAGCACTATTAGATCTTGGTGCGAGCGTCAATTTGCTACCCTATTCTGTGTACGAGCAATTAGGCGTTGGAGAGCTTAAGCCCACTCACTGTACTCTCCAAATGGCCGATCGGTCTATCACTCATCCTAAGGGAGAGCTGGAGGATGTGTTAATAAGAGTAGGGGATTTCATTTTCCCCGTTGACTTTATTATGATGGACACACAACCTGTCGCTAACCCCCGGAACCAAATTCCGGTAATACTAGGTCGACCATTTTTGGCAACTTCCAACGCAGTGATCAATTGTCGTAACGGTTCAATGAACCTATCTTTCGGCAATATGACAATTGAGCTCAATATTTTCAAGTTGGGAAGTCATCCTGCTGAGCCCAATGCTAGCGTACTCGATATTTGCTCGATCAATGAGATCGCGGAAGAGGACTGTGAATTCGAGAATTTTTCGTTCGACCACAGCAATGTTAACGCCACTAGTGCGTTCCTCCTAGAATCCGACACAGCTTTCACCACGGATAATGATTTTGAGTGCTTTACCTTCGTTGATGACTTTGAAGACTCATCACCTGAATTGGAGTCTTTTGCTTTTTCGGATGAGTTAGTTGAACCATCCGACACTGTTGCGTACACTCGGTTCGAACCTTTGATGGAATCATTCGAGTTTGAAACAACTACCCCATTGTTACCATCTATTGTTTCACCTCCTAAACTCGAATTAAAGCTTTTGCCGACACACCTAAAATATGCTTATCTAGGTGATAATGAGACCTTACCTGTCATTATATCAGCCTCTCTAGCTCTTGAGCAAGAGAAGGCTCTTTTGATGGTCTTACATAATAATCGGCAAGCTTTCGGCTGGTCTATGGCGGACATTAAGGGGATTAGTCCCCTCATAGTCGAACATCATATACACTTAATGGATGATGCCAAGCCAGCACGGGATCTACAAAGGCGCCTCAACCCCATCATGAAATAGGCTGTTAAGAAGGAAATTGTCAAGTGTCTGGATAGCGGTATCATTTACCCTATCTCGGATAGCCAATGGGTTAGCCCAATCCACGTCGTGCCAAAGAAATCGGGCATTACGGTCATTACAAATGAGGCAAATGAGTTGATTCCCACTCGCACCCAAACTGGGTGGCGAGTCTGCATAGACTATAGAAAACTCAATGCCGCAACAAGGAAAGACCACTTTCCTTTACCTTTCATTGACCAAATGCTCGAGCGATTGGCAGGGCACGAGTTCTATTGCTTTCTCGATGGCTATTCCGGTTACAATCAAGTCCCCATCGCCAAAGAGGATCAAGACAAGACAACATTCACTTGTCCCTTTAGCACGTTTGCCATCGTCGCATGCCCTTTGGGTTATGCAATGCACCAGCGACATTTCAGCGGTGTATGATAGGGATCTTTTCAGACATGGTTGAAAAGTTCTTGGAGATTTTTATGGATGATTTCTCCATCTTTGGCGACTCCTTCGACGAGTGTTTACGCCATCTTGACGCTGTTCTTACCCGCTGCAGGGATAAGAACCTAACATTGAATTGGGAGAAGTGTCATTTCATGGTGCGAGAGGGCATCGTCTTAGGACATGTCATCTCGCAAAACGGCATCGAGGTTGACAGGGCTAAAATCGAAGTGATTTCTAACCCACCTCCCCCAAAATGCGTCAAAGATATTAGAGCCTTCCTTGGCCATGCTGGTTTCTACAGACGATTTATCAAGGACTTTAGCAAGATTGCTAGACCCTTGACTCTATTACTGGCCAAGGACACAACTTTCGCTTTCGACTCCACATGCACTGAAGCATTCGAGTCTTTAAAACATTCACTCATCACTGCGCCCATCCTCTCATCTCCCGACTGGACGCACCCTTTTGAAATCATGTGCGACGCATCAGACTTTGCTATTGGCGCTGTTCTTGGACAGCACATTAATAAGATGCCGCACGTGATTTATTATGCTAGCCGAACACTAAATGAGGCCCAACTTAACTACACAACAACAGAGAAAGAATTTTTAGCTGTTGTGTTTGCACTCGAAAAATTTCGGCCTTATTTAATCGGCTCTCCAGTCGTTGTTTATACTGATCATTCGGCTCTTCGCCACCTTTTTGCGAAGAAGGATGCTAAGTCAAGGCTAATACGTTGGATCCTTTTATTGCAAGAGTTTGACCTTGTCATTAAGGACAAAAAGGGATGTGAAAACGTAGTAGCTGATCACTTATCACAACTTCCTTCTTCGCCCACGCTCGATCTTCCAATCAATGACGTTTTTCCCGACGAGCAACTCTTGACCGTTTCGTGCGAACCATGGTTCGCCGATATCGTGAACTACTTAGCCACCGGCCTGATACCTAATAATTGGTCGAAACAGGATAAGCTTCGATTTTTGTCCCAAGTAAAGAATTTTTACTGGGATGAGCCCTATCTTTTTAAATACTGTTCCGACCAAATCATTCGTCGGTGTGTGCCCGAGAGTGAGGTCAAGAGCGTGCTGTCTTTTTGCCACGATCAAGTATGTGGCAGGCACTTTGGCCCAAAGAAGACAGCCGAAAAAGTTTTGCAGTGTGGTTTCTATTGGCCATGACTCTTCAAGGATGCATTTGAATACTGCAAAACTTGCTCCCGGTGCCAACACTTGGGCCGGATTTCGCGGAGAAACGAAATGCCACTCCAACCCATTCTGGTAGTGGACATTTTTGATGTTTGGGGTATAGATTTCATGGGACCATTTCCTAACTTTTTTGGAAATGTGTATATTCTTTTGGCAGTTGACTATGTTTCCAAGTGGGTCGAGGCTGTGCCCAGCCGAACGAACGATAATAAAGTTGTCGTTCGATTCCTTAAAGAACACATATTTTTTCGATTTGGGCATCCTCGGGCGATAATAAGTGATAATGGTTCTCACTTCTGCAACAGGACTTTCGAGTCCTTAATGCGCAAATACTCTATCACCCACAAATTGTCAACACCATATCACCCCCAAACATGTGGGCAAGCCGAGATTTCAAATCGGCAAATAAAGCAAATCTTGGAGAAAACGGTTTCCAAAAACCGTAAGGATTGGTCACTTAAACTGATAGATGCACTATGGGCTTTCCGTACTGCATATAAGACCGATCTTGGTATGTCTCCATACCGGCTTGTGTACGAGAAGGCTTGCCACCTCCCAGTGGAGATCGAGCATAAAGCACTTTGAGCTATCAAAGAGCTGAATTTGTCTTTAGGAGATACGGGCAGCAACAGAAAGCTGCAATTGAATGAGTTGGAGGAGCTGAGGGATGAGGCATATGATAATGCCATAACTGCTAAAAACCGAGCCAAGGTGTTCCACGATAAACACCTTTTGCGAAAAATTTTCGAGCCTGGTCAACAGGTTCTACTTTATGACACTAGGTTACATTTTCATCCCGGCAAGCTCTGGTCCAGATGGAGAGGACCCTTTGTAGTCCGCACCGTTTATCCGCACGGTGCGGTTGATCTTGAGAACCCTGAAGACGGTACCTTATTCAAGCTAAGTGGGCATCGACTGAAACCGTTCTTCACAGCGGATCCTTCGGAGGAGCTTCTGCTTTTGCAGGAGCCGATCTACACTGAGTGATATTCCTCCACTTTCACCCCCAAACTTCGTTTCCCGAAGATACTATTTCAAATAAGTTTGGGGGTGTGTTTATTATTTGTAAAATACTATAAAAAATAAAAATAAAAATAAAAATAAAAATATAAAATATAAAAAATTAATAATTTTTTGGACCTAATTGCAAATTTGCAGATTAAGAGCTGTTTTTTCAAATAAAACCCTCTTTTTAGAGGGTGTTTTAAGCAAATCACCCTCCCATCCCCTATTTAAAGGAACCCGACTCCCTGTGTTCATAACCCTAAAAATTTTCCTCTCATCAAACCCTAGCCGCCGCCCCCTACCCTCTGCAGAAAAATTTCGCCGCAACTCCACCAGAGCGCCGCGCTTCCGCCGCCGCTGCCGCCTCCCGCCGCGGCTGCCGCCTCCCGCCGCGCAACCGCCGCCGCTTTGTGTCTTCACCCCCTGAATTTTTCAGGGGAGGTAAATCTGAGCCTTTAGTCTCTGTTACTGCATATACTTTTATTGTAAGCATCTAAATGGCACATAAAATGCAGTATGAAAGGAATTTTTCCCCTGTTTTCGCACACGAGATTTCGCACAAAGGGGATGGAATTTCCTCCTCTATAATCATGCATCTGCGTTTGCTCTCCCTAACCTAGTTGCCCTATTTTACGAATCCATGGAAGATAATAGCCTTGACAACTTAGGTTACATTAAACTGAATTGGGGTAATCGGGAAATTCACATCGATAGAGACATGATACACGAGGTTACACTCATACCACGTGTACCTGCACATGAACACCTACTGCGCTTTGAAGATTATATACCTTTAATGGGGAATGATTGTGCACGGGAACCACGTAAGGGCATCCAAGCACGGACCCTTTACGCGAATGTTTTAACTGTGTGCCGGTGGGCACAAAACAATATTTTTGGAAGTTCTCACAACACGACCTTTTTCACCCCTTCGTTACATGTCGTCCACACACCGATGACGAAAAATCCTAGGTTCGACATGTGCACGGTTTTGCTCCAATCCATAGGTACGGGGAAACGAGGTTCCGTATACCCATGTCCCATGCTTGTTACACAAATCTGCCGTTATTTCCTCCCAGCCGAGGAATTTGACTCATATATGATAGACGGTGTCCCAGTTCGACCACTTTTAGAGGGCATCTCGTCGTCCTACTCTAGACTCACGGATATTTGGACACGAACTGAACCGGCAGAAAATATACCTGCACACATCCCTAGCTCGAGCTCGACTTCGAGCGGGGAAGAACTAACTCCCCAGGAGCATGCGCGATTGATGCGAAGAACAGTGAGAAGAATAGACTCTTTGAGGGATGAGTTTCGGGCAACTGCACGAGAGCACGACCGTCGGTTGACGGAAATTGAGAGGGGGATCCAAACACTTTTGGCTAGAGGGGAAAGATCACGTTCACGCTCACGAGCGCGACGTGGGGCCGGGCAGTGAGGGCACTGCTTTGCTCAAGTTTGGGGGTATTAGAGGGTGATGTATATAGTTATCCTTCGCATTGCATATTGTATATATCTTTGTTTTCCTTTTGCATATTTAATTTCTGCATTGCATTTTTATATAAAAATCATTCAAATTTGAAAATTTGAAAAATACAAAAAAAAAATTAGAAAACTAAAAAAAAAAAACTCATAAAAATTTGAAATTTTTTTATAAAAATTATTGTATTCAATTTTGGTTAATTGATTTGAGTTTGATAAAAAGGTTAACTGAGTAGGAAAAACTAGATCCTAGACTTAGCAAATTAAAAACCCTAAAAATAACATTCCTTAGAGTTTAGTGGTAGAGAGTATATGTCTTTGTAGGTTATTTAGAAATAGGTAAATTTTGGGTTCACTTCTTGGGCTAAGTCAACATGAGGGAAGAGTATTAATGTTCTTATTAAAGTATAAGTTCGAAAAATAGTTCCTTGCTTAAGTCTAGATTCTGAAAACATGTACCATACAAAATTCACAATCACGCACCTTGAAACTTGGATTAGTATAAGAGACCTTGAATTACTCTTGTCTAAAGTCCTTAGCACAATGAAAAAAAAGAGAAAAAAAGGTGTGAATAAAGAAAAAATGGACACTGGTTTTTGTGATTACTTAAGACTAGAAAATTAATTAGCGAGGGTGCTTCATCACCTAGTGCCTTAGACCAACTGGTTTGGGAGTCACTGCTAAAAGCCTTGGGTGTTGCAAAACTAGGAAATACGCTTTAAAGGGCTAACGCATCTTGTAATCGACTGTTGGTACCTCAAGAAGTATTAACGGTCGCATGAAGGATGTGTAAGCGAAAGTTAAGTGCTTTGGATAATGGACGAGAGTATGATTGCTTGATTTGAATTTCCAAGTGTAGGGGTGAAAATTACACACACGTGGGGATATGTGATTAGAGTTTAGATAAGAGAAAGGAATGAAAAATAAAACTTGTATCTTTAATAGAGTTGATAGAATTTCCTAAATGGAGATGAAACTCTAGAAGAAAAACTTAAGAAATGCTGAATTCTAAGTAATTTTACAGAATATGTACAATCTTAAGTTACATAATAAGGAAGTGTGAAGAATATGGATGGATAATTTGCGGGGCGACGATAATAGAATTCCTTGTTAGAAAACCTAATTGGAAAACAAAAGTCGAAAAACCAAGTTGATAAGATTTTGTGGGTGTAATCCGCTGAAAACCCTCAGGAGACAACACTCCTCCTACTAGGGACACCTAGAGATTTAACTGCTTGTTGCACGTGCTCAGTGCAATCGCGTTTCCCTGCGAAAGTGCGGCTAGGTTAGAATAAATAAGATTGCTCGAGGACGAGCAAAAGATAAGTTTGGGGGTATTTGTTCATATTATAATATTGCAATTCATACGTCCCACTTTTATGCATTTTATAAGTAAACAGGTACTTTTGACGTTCGTTTGTTGCATGATACAGGATACAGTCTCTTGGAACAAATACAGTGAAAAAGACGAAAGATGCTACAGAAAATGGACTTTTGACCAACCAGCAGACGGATCTTACTTAAGCCGAGACGAAGAACAAAAGACGAAAGTGAAACGGTCAAAAGATCCTTACAAATTTTCACTAAGGATCTGGAGAACAATAAGAAGCCCAACAGAGAAAAGAAGTATGAAAATAGGAAGCCCAAGAACATACAAACAATGTCCAGAAGAATGGTGAGCCAAGCCCACCAAAGGGCCGCGGAACCGCGGCCCAAGCGCTCCATTGCCGCGGTTCCGCGGCCATTCCAAGCCCGTGTCGGTGTAAAATTTCTGTGTCGGTGTGTCGGTGCATATTTTGGGATTCTTAGGGGGCAAATCTGTAATTTCATGTCTACGAGAGTCTGTAACCCTAGCTTCACTGGTTGCTTATAAATTGTACTCAAAATCTATAAAATGCTATGCCTCTTTTCAATCAATAAAAGTTCAGACTTGTTGGGAGATTTAGAGCATCAACTTTTCTTATAAGTTTTTAATTTATTTAATTCCTGCCTTAGTTTAATATCATTACTTGCCCTAGTTATCCATTTGTTTGCTGTAGTTCACTAGTTGAGCTAATTTTAATCTGTCGTAAGAGTAACACTTTAAAACATAAACAACAAAAATGTCACTTTTTAATAATTCCCTAATGAGCGAGTAAAATCCTCGCTCGTTAGGGTTAGGAACAAGAGAGAGAGTGAGAGATGGATATCTCCCACCTCCTTCAATGCCAACATATTTTCAAAACGAAACCTTCATGCACGTATGTATGATCCGCCCCCTACGGCACCCTACCTACGAGGTAGCGGTGAACCGTAGTCTAAAAGGCCGGACATACATGACGTCCATGAAGATTGAAGCAATTAATAGGAAAGGACGGACAAGGATCTAGAGGAAGAAACTTTGTTTCTTCCCGATCATCCTAATCCCCTTTGCTAATAATTGTTGTGATTTTCTAAAAAGCTTTAATCAAACGGCATTGAAAGGGGTGAAAATATTGATCTCATCAACCCTACCTTTGACCTAACCCTAACGAGTTCTTTCATATCACATAAATTAGTTTTTAAATCAATCGACAAAAACCAAACAACAATTTGAATCAACTCGTTATAACACAAAAACAGAAATTTACACATCCCTGCGGATCGACCCGTATTCACCGGCTAGCTGCAAAGCGACGCCGTTTCTGATTACGGTAAACTATAATTTTTGGACTAATCATCACTTTGGAAGCTGGAGTCAGCAAAGGCCTCAATCTGGAGGTCTTTTCCGCCATACACCAAGAACATCTCCTTAGTCCTTCTCAGGTACTTGAGAATGTTCTTTACTGCTATCCAGTGTTTCTCCCCAGGGTTTGAATGATACCGCCTTACCACACTCAGTGCATAAGCTACATCTGGTCTGGTACACAACATCGCATACATTATAGAGCCTACCGCAGAAGCGTACGGTATAATAGACATGGGATCCCTTTCCAAATCAGTCTTGGGAGACATCTCTTTGGAGAGGGTGATCTCGTGACAAGCCGGTAGATTACCGCGCTTGGAATCTTCCATACTGAATATTTTCAGTATGGTGTCGATGTACCTGGACTGTGAGAGTCCCAGTATCCACTTGGATCTGTCACGATAGATCCGGATCCCCAGAATGTATGAGGCATCACCCAGGTCTTTCATGGAGAACCTGTGTGACAAGAACCCTTTGACAGATTGTAGCATAGGAATGTCATTTCCTATTAAGAGAATGCCATCCACGTATAAAACGAGGAATACTACAGTTCTCGCTACAAATCTACTATAGATGCATGGTTCATCTAGATTTTTGATAAAGCCAAATTCCTTGACCGTCTCGTCAAAACAGATGTTCCAACTCCGCGATGCCTGCTTTAGTCCATAGATGGACTTAAGCAACTTGCACACCTTTCCGCTGCTCCCACTCTGAATGAAACGCTATGGCTGGTCCATATAAACACACTCCTCTAAATTTCCATTTAGAAAAGCGGTTTTTACGTCCATCTGCCAAATCTCATAATTGTGGAAGGCAGCAATGGCAAGAAGGATCCGAATGGATTTCAGCATAGCTACTGGAGAAAAGGTCTCGTCATAGTCCAAACCAGGTCTTTGACGAAAACCCTTTGCAACCAGTCTATCTTTATAGGTCTCAACCTGTCCATCTACACCAATCTTCCTTCTGAAGATCCACTTGCATCCTACGGGTTTTACCCCATCTGGAGCAACGTCCAACGTCCATACTTTGTTGGTGTACATGGACTCCATTTCGGTCTGCATTGCATCCAGCCATTTTACCGAGTCAACGCTCTGAATGGCCTGCTGGAAGCTAGTCGGCTCATCATAATCAATGATGCAATCTTCTCTATCCCCGTCTATGAGAAAACCGTAGTATCTCTCGGGTGGATGAGACTGCCTACTACTCCTGCGGAGCGGCGTAGGAATGTCATGATCTTTCGAACCCTCTGGTTCTACTAAGCTTTCAGTAATAGCTCGTGGTTCTAGAATTTCTTCCAGTTCTATTGCGCTCCCACTTATCTGATTTTCCAAAAACTCAGTTTCCAAGAAGTGGGCATGACGAGAAACATAAATCTTTTGTTCCTCTTCGCAATAGAAAAAATATCTCTTTGAGTTCTTTGGATATCCCACAAACTTGCACTGTACTGAGCGTGCCTCGAGCTTGTCCGCATGCTGCTTTTTGACAAAAGCTGGACATCCCCATGTCTTAATGTGATTAAGATAGGGTCTCTTCTCACACCACATCTGATATGGTGTAGTAGGCACAGTCTTAGCAGGAACTCGGTTCAAAAGGTATGCAGCTGATTCTAGTGCATATCCCCAGAATGATCACGGTAACTCAGCGTTACTCATCATGGACCGTACCATATCCATTAGGGTGCGGTTCCGTCTCTCCGATACACCGTTATGTTGCGGGGTGTATGGAGGAGTAAGCTGAGAGAGAATTCCATTCTCTTTTAAGTAATCGAGGAACTCGGCACTTAAGTATTCACCACCTCGATCAGATCTTAGTGTCTTGATACTTTTGCCGGTTTGTTTTTCTACTTCATTCTTATATTCCTGGAATTTTCTAAAGGCTTCGGATTTATATTTCATTAAGAATACATAACCGTACCTTGAAAAGTCATCCGTAAAAGTAATGAAATGAGAATAACCGCTTCGCGCATGTGTTGAAATTGGACCGCACACGTCGCTGTGTACGAGTCCCAAGAGCTCGCTCGCTCTTACTCCGTGTCCAGTGAACGGAGTCTTTGTCATCTTTCCTTTGAGACAGGATTGACAAGTGGCATACGATTGATATTCGAACGGATCCAAATATCCTTCTGTATGTAACTTTGTTAACCTTCTCTCATTGATGTGACTCAGTCTACAATGCCATAAGAAAGTCTGATTTATTTCTGGAGACTTTCTTTTGTGTGTATTCTGGACATTGAAAATCTGTGGTTGGTTTAGTACGTATATACCATTGCTTAATGTACCTGACCCAATCAGAACTTGATTAAGGTGAATGTTTACAACATTACTTACAAACGCAAATTCATAACCTTCTTTAGAAATCAAAGATACAGAAATGATATTACAAGTTGCGTTGGGTACAAAAAAGCAATTACGTAAAACCAAAACATGTCCATCTGACATTCCTAGGTGATAGTCCCCCACGGCCTTAGCATCCATGCTAGCTCCGTTTGCAACTTTGAGGGTCATGTCACCTGCCTTCAAAACCCTACGGTTTCTCAACGCCTGCAAAGAATTACAGATATGAGATCCTGATCCGGTATCCAATACCCAGGAAGTAGAGTTTATTGATAGACATTTTTCAATAACATACACACCTGAAGCTGAAGCTGCAACTTGCTTCAGATCCTGTGTTCTGGCTTTCCAAGCCTTGCAATCTTTCTTCCAGTGCCCACTCTTATGACAGAAAAAGCACTCTTCCTTTCCTATAAGCTTCCCCGCTTTCTTTGTTGCTTTTGCCTTTCCCTTCTTATCCACTTTACTAACACCGCCCCTTGGTTTGGCGGGGGTTTTCTTCTTCTTTCTTTTGGCTTTTGCCTTGGACCTAGAAGAGGAAGATCCTCCTACAAACAAAGTGGATGTTTCCCTACCTTTCTGTAGGGTGTCCTCTGCACTCCTCAGCATGTTGAGGAGCTCTGAAAGTTCAACTTCCTTTTCTTGCAAGTTGAAATTCAGGATGAACTGGGCGTAAGTGGAAGGAAGGGACTGAAGAATCAAGTCCGTATAGAGCTCATTGTCCAACGTGGTCCCAAGGTCCGCGAGCTCCTCTATGAAGCCAATCATCTTAAGCACGTGTTCCGCTACCGATGATCCGACGGCCAACTTTGCCGAAAATAACTTCTTCGACACTTCGTATCTTGCGATACGAGATTGCTCTCCATAGAGTTCTTTTTTATGAAGAAATATGGATTCGAGGTCCATATTCTCGTGCTTTCTCTGATGTTCGTTGTCCATAGAGGCAAGCACGAGGCACTTGGCCTTCGCGCAATCGATTTCCCAGGTCTTACGGATTTCCCTATCCGCGACGCTGGTTTTGGGATCTGGGACAGGGGGAGCTTTGGTGGTAAGGAGATACCCCAACTTGTGATAAGTGATTGCCATTTTGACATTCCTGAGCCAATCTTTGTAGTTTGGCCCTGTCAGTATGTTTTTATCTAGTAATAACTTAAGTCCGGTCATGTCGATTGGTCGCTGCAATTAGGAGAGAGAGAAGAAACACTTTAGCACGATGCTCTTGTAAGTTTAGAGTGGTTTTTAGTTTGTCTAAACAGGATGACTCCCACTGTCTCTCGAATCCCTCCTCAAACCAAAAAGGAAGAATTAGTCAGGATCAATCTCACCGTACAATTCTTGGTTAACCGTTCGGCCAGGCTGGTGTCGGTACTTCGAGGGAGGTTTTCCAACGCTTTCGTGAAGTTCCTTAATTAAATAACCTCTTTTCCCTGTGGGCGTAGCCCCGCTAACACCTTTCTAGACACGTACTTGGTTTATAGCATTGATCGTTAAGTGAGAAATTTCCCGAGGAGTAGCATATACTCACAGTAGGATCGGGATCCAAATATCATTGCGTGACAAAACTAAAGGAATCCTACCAGAATCATCACACTCCAAATGGTATGCAGCGCTAGCAAGTTTCAGTTCTTTTGAAACTCCCGATGTGGATTTTTGCCCCATGCTCTTATGACCTTGACTTTGGCCAACAAATCATAAGTCACATGTCAAGTTCTACCCGTCATTCTCCAGGTTAATTTGAGCCCATCCGCACATACCCTTGACTTTGGCCAAAATGGTAGAACGACTGCCCCAAACCAACACATCTATCTATGCTGCACATGAATACCCAATAGCTACCAATCACTGTGCCTTGACTTTGGCCAACATAAATAGCTTGAATACCATTGACCATCCATGTGAAACGACGGAGGGCTACGAATGGTTTTGGCGAAACCGTGAACGTAGTGAACTTGATATAATCGATGGAACGAGATAGCTTTTAAAAGGAGTGGCTTAAGCTCCGCGTTTAAAAGTTATTTTGAAAAGAAACCGAGTGGTTTTGAAAGTGTTCCAACGACTTTTACTTGGTTTATTTTCTTGCATTAGTTCTTTTAATGCGTCCCATCATTTAATCCTACCATTGCAGAAAAACAACCAAAATATGACATACGCTTATGCCATTCGCATACGCCACGGGGCCCCATCATTACCTGTTAGGTTACTTAACTAACGACAGAGCGGGGGCTGGGCTAGCACGGCTGCAAAACATAAGCAACGCCTAAATAATATCATATATAGATATATTGCAATGATAGCCATTTCAGATCACAGATGAACACATTGGATATACTAGGAATCCACAATTCGTACGAGCCTGTAACGAAAAGCGGATTACACGGTCGCGGTGAATAGCCAATACCCCACCCAAGACCCCTACGAGTGCGGAAAAATACCCGCCAAATATCCGAAGCGGAGCAACCTCCCTCAACGACGTGAGTAGGCCACTCGGCACTTCGAGATACCCGGTAGTTTGTACACCCCACCATGGGTCTATCCTAGGAGCAAAAACAGTAAAAAGAAATTATACAATGACGGCTACAACCCCGACCCGGTTGTGCGGCCATACAAATAATATTACATTAATTTACATGTTACATGAATTGAAAGATAAAAGAAAACTCTCATCTCACAACCCCCGGCTATTCATCCGCGACAATCCAATGAATTCATATACACATACCATCAACATTACAGATCACAGATTTGTATAACCCCACTAATCGACATATAGCGATTAGCAGACGTTCAATACAAGTATCACATCACAGATATAAACCCGTTAGCCTTAGTCTTTAGAAGTTCGATCAAAATACGGATTTTTAGGCCCCAAACACAAATTTTTCTTTCTGGAAAATCTTGGCAGAAAAAACATATTTTAAAAATCCCAAAACAAACCCAGAAAAACACTGCAGGAAACCGTTTGCAAGACCGAGTCAACTCGGCCGCGAAACCGCGGCGGGAGCATGCTCCCGCCGCGTTTCCGCGGCGCTTTAACCGATTCAATGGACGAAATTTCTTGTGTGTTTTAAAAAAAGCCTGAGCCGATTTTTCATGTATGATTTATTATTTTTTGGACAGAAAAAAATTCGGCAGAAACTTAATTTTTCGGGTTCGTTTCGCGACTTTTTCTCCGATCGAACTTCTACTTACTTTGCTAACATGTTAGATAGTGTTTAACTAGGCTCTGATACCACTGTAAATCCATGCTACCCTTCCCCGGTACTTACGGGGTTGCGGAAGTGATAAAAAATGATTTTCAAGAGGGTGGTAACATGGACTCAAAATACGGATCTTTGTTAAACAACTAACTAACAACCTAACTAGAGTTTTACCTACTCGGTTAGGGGGCTATACCTTTTTTGAACTCCTTCGTCTTCCACTCTTTCCGGTGTACGGATCGGCCTCACCTCATCGTCTCCTTGCGCCGAAGATGGATCCACCTGAAAGCTTCTACCTTTGGCTTCTTCTTCGAACTTTGAAGAAACTAGAACACTTGGCTTGCTAGGCCTTGTGAACTAGAATGAGTAGAGGATTGTTTTGGTGTCATTTTATCTCTAAGGCAATGAGTCTCAACACATGAGAATGGTTTGCCTTGAGCTAGAGAGAGCAAGAGGAAGAGGGAGAGAGCTAGAGAATGAGAGAGCTCAAGAGAGAGAAAGCAAAATGAAAGAATGAGCCTCTCTTTTCTCATCCACCCTCTCATAATCCAAAAGCCATCATAACAAAAATAGTAATCAAGTATTGTGTGATGGTTTAAGTCAAAATGGCTATATCATTTCATGCACTTATTTTGCATAAATAAACAAGCAAGCAAAAGTCTTTGCCATGGAATGATAGCCATTGTCATGATGATGGTCAACTAGTCCAACCTAGTCAACCGGTCAACAAAGTCAACAAGTCAACATAGTCAACCCCTCAACAACAATGTCACTATAATACTTAATTAATATTATTGTTAATCATATATCTTATTCTCATTAGGATTTAGTCAAAAGTCAATAGTCAACAGTCAACACCCCCAATGAGAATCCTCTGCCTCTGTCTCTCTGTCAACTGTGCATACACACCCGCATCCACATTCCGAGGAACACGAATACAAACGAGATAAAACCAATCCCAAAGTGTACACTAGGATCTGGCTTAAACCAAAGCCCGCTAGTGTTAACTGTCCGGACACCAAACGTGCACAAGTGCACGGATGTGACCGAACCCTGTCGCAAAACCATGCGACCTGTCGCAAAACCATGCGACCTCTACTCTTTTGCCTAAAGACGAATAGCTTTCTGTGTGGGACTCTAAAAACTCGACACTACGCTGGCAGTGGGTTTAACCACAGACCGCAAGCGGTACTAGCTGTGCGTAACAGTCCCCAGGTAGATGACGACAAGAAGACTGACGAGGTGAAACCTATCTGAACTCCTACCGAGCCTGAATGTGACAATCTCCGTACAGTCCGGTTTGTTCGTCTGATACATCGCATGGCGGGCCTAGGGGGCGGTAAACGTCAGTCCCCTAATAGCGGTACAAGTCGTGTCGGAGTGAAGCCCAGAACACCCTGAGATAGCACCGGAAACCTACCAGTATATCTCGCTTGCCCTGGCCAGGGACTACTCGTGTAATGGCTCTCCTAGACACAGCACGATGTCAACCCCCAATACCGGGAGAGACGAATCCTGTCTAACCGTCACTGCCTCCAAGTGTTTCGGGACTGCACCCAAAAACTACCTGTTTGCACGACTCCTTTGAGCCGTGGTAGGGTAGTAATCAAAGTACAGTGGGAACACACTCGAGGCGAAGTGACAGTGTCAAGTCAACGGACTAAGTTGTACTCATGTAACCTGGGAACTGATAACTGACGATAGGTATAGTACCAACCAACAGTTCCCGACGAGTCTTGTCCAGTGTACTCGTAACCTAAGGAGCACCCGCATACTATCTCAAGTACGACGTACTGACGGCTGTGGGACAGACCGTCTCCCACACTGGGATGAGAAGCGCATACGCTAGTCTACTCCGGAGTATCGATGCCCTGTCTCGATAGTCCTGCGACTAGGGACCTGCATAAGGATGTGCTTATAGATTACCCAGCCCCCACGAGTGTGACTGCCATCATAACGCTGGTAATCAAGCAAAGATCCTAAGGGCTCCACTAATGTGTATAGGTGATATGCTAAAATAAACACATGTATACATTAAAGCAGAAACAAACCTAGTAGCATACTACTATATTGAGCAAGATTGTCTATACAAGGTGAATATCCCAAGCTTCCATTAAGTAATATAAAAACTAGTATGATACAGTAATGGCCTCTAGGGCATATACACTAACACTTGCTCAGTCAATTTAATTTGAGGACTTACGGCCATGATTGGGCTAAGTCCAGTTGAGAATATTCAACGTTTTTTATTTCCGGCCTATTAGGCCTGTGCTAGGGCTTTGCCCCTGTTTAACAATGCACTGCATTTTATTCTGGCCTGCTAGGCCTTTTTGATTTGGGCTCTGTCCCTTTATAAATGATGCAGAGCATCTGTTTGGGCTCTGCCCTTCTTTAAAATAATGCATTGCATTTAATTAGGCCTGTTAAGCCTTTCTTAATTGGGCTTGGCCCTTCTGTAAATAATGCAGTGCATTAATCAAACTGACAGTGGCCATATGGCCTGTCAGGCGCTTTGCGCCAATTATAGAGCGCAAGCGCATATGGAGATGACACGTGTCATGCTCGGGTGAGCGCAAGCGCAACAGCGCAGTGCGCTGCGCCAGTGCGCTGCGCTGTTGCGCTGCTGACACGTGGCGCGCTCTGGTGAGTTGCGCCAACTTCAGAGAGCAATGCTCTATCTTAAAAGCGCACAGCGCAAGTGGTCTTGGAGCTGACACGTGGCGCTCTCTGGTGGCTTGCGCCAACCCAGGAGCGCAACAGTGCAGAATTTGCAAGTGCAGGGCACTGTTCAATAACTTGATCCAATTTTGGATTCAAGAAAAGAATCTTTAAGATTCCAGAACCAATGGTTCATAAAAAAGTGCAAGGCACTGTTATTATTATTTATTTATTGAAGATCATTGATCTTGTTCTTAGATCAATGATCTATTCAGAAGAAATTCTTCTTTTTTTTTATAAAGGTTTTTACCTTTTTTCTCTTCTTGAGTTCTTTTCACAATTTTTCAGAGCTCTCTCTATTCTCTGTGTTGTTGTTTTCGATCTTGATGTTGATCTCCTTTGAATTGGGGTTTAGGGGCCTTTATATAGTGCCCATTAATTTGTTAAATTTGTTAAAGAGATCATTCTCTGAGTGATTTGGGGAATTTTCCCCATCGTTGGATTTTTGATCCAAGGGCTTCTGTTTTACAGAAGACAATCTTCTTGTTTTAACAAGAACAGAAAGATCTTACTGGAATTTTAATTCTGTTTGGCGCAAATGCATCTGTGCTTGACACGTGTCGCGCAGCGCAACTGCGCTAGCGCAGCTGCGCTGACACGTGTCGCGCAGTGCAGAGCGCAAGTCAGCTGAAGCGTTGCTTCTTTATTAAAATTTGAATTTTATTTGAAAACAGAGCCTTGCTCTGATTGGGGAAACAGAAGCGTTGCTTCATTCCCGCCTTGGAATTTGAACAGAGCTTTGCTCTGATTGGGGTAAAAAAATGCCCCCCACCGTTGCGCTTACGTGGCCCACCAAACGTGAGCGCAGCGGTGGCAGAATTCCAACCGTCGCGGCAACTCTTGGAAGTTGAAAGGGCATTTGATGCCTATAAATAGGACCTTTGGTCGCTTAGATGATTTTCATCTCTTCATAAGAATTTTTATTCAGAGCCTTGCTCTCTTGTTTAAGCATTTTTAAAAGTTCAAACTCTAGAGAATTTTAGGTAAAAATTTGGATTAAAGTAAATCAATTCTAAGAGCCTTGCTCTCAATAGATCCCTGATCTAAAGAAGACCTATTTAGGGTTTCACTTAGCAGAGCTTTGCTCTAAAGGGGTCTAAAGAGAACTAAGGGAAACTCTATTAGAGTTCCATTAATAAAGTTTTGTTCTTCTGAGAGTATTTTATTTGTAACTTCTTGATTCATTGATGGAGCTTTGCTCTTTTTTAAATCATATAGCAAAACTCTTACGAGTTACTAATTTTGTCGATCTTCTTTTATAGGATTGATGGACGCCCACATGTATGATCTCGACGAGATTATCTCCTACGGGGACATCCGCCGACTCGGCCGTTCTCAAAATCGAGAATTTACCAATGCCGGATGTGCAGAGATCATGAGTCGCTTCGACGCGTACAACGGTCAACTGCTTCCTCGGCGCTCCCCTCTGTTGAAGCTTATTGTGGGAGCCATCTGGGGACCGCTTCCCCTAATCTTTACCGGCGTGCCGCTTAGAGCATTGGACGCCACCGAGGACAAGGTGCACTCAGTGTACCTGATGAATTTAATCTTGAAGAGACGGCGAGACAATCTTATCGATCTCTTGCACGAAGCCTTTCAACAGTCCGCCATTCTTGCTGCCTATCGGAGGGTGGAGGACATCAGTGGATATCCCGACGCCCGTGCTCGCAAAAGGAAGCACACCAGGATGGTTCGCCAAGCTTGGAAAGTCTTGGACAAGGTCAATTTCGAGTTCCTCAATCCTTGTCCAGGATCTGAGGTTTTGCCGTTGTAATTATTTGAATAATGTCTTTGTTTATTGTCTTTATTGATGTAAAAATTTTCCAAGTATGAATGACAAATCTTTTGCCTCCTTCCTTTTATTTTCTGCTTTGTTACTGGCACATTCTTTAAATAAGCGTAGCCTGTAAGCGATATAGAACATTCTGTCTTGAACATCTTTGGGAGTAGTGATGGCTTAGGAAGCAGGTTCAGGTCTGCTACCTACGTCTTTTCAGCTTCATGAGCCGTGAGGGTCTCATAAAGACTTTTCTCCCTACGGATCGAGAGGATCTCGTAGGTGTATTTTCTTCTTAGGAATCGTGAGGATTCCTAAGTGTGTTTTCTCTTATAAGTCGTAAGGATCCTATAAGAGAATATTCCCTCTTATGAGTTGAGAGGACCCGTAAGCGGTTGTTTCCCTCTTTGTCGAAATTCGACTTTGGAGAGTGAGACCCGTGAATAGTATGCAAGAGACCGTTTTAAACCGACTTGCAGGGTCCCAGTGCTTAGGAAACAAGTTTTTTAATCCCTGCTGCCTAAGGCTTTATCTTGCAAGTCGAGACGAATCGGGAAGTCCTCGCGAAGACACTAATTTCCTCACGAATCGAGACGAATCGGGAAGTCCTCGCGAAGTCACTAATTTCCTCACGAGTCGAGACGATTTCCCTGAGTTGAAGTATTTTAATCCCTGCAGCTCTCGTCAAGGACACTGATTTCCCTGAGTTGAAGTGTCACGACCCGAAAGTACGAAACATGACCGGCACTTAAACTACGAACGTCTCGAGGCGTAAGTAATCTAAGTAAACCGAAAAACCCAGAAATCCAAACCAAGAAAAGAAGTAGAGTGAAGGAAAACCAATTTAAAACAAGTAGTTTTAATAGCATAAGACGAATTATGCGGTTTTTAAGAACATCAAAATTTACTGAAAATTTCGGCAGAATCTCCTTTGTAAAAACTGGCTCCCAAACGGGATACAACATGAATAGTATACGAAATCAATAAAAAGGCATCCCCAAGCGGGAGCTAGCTCTTCGTCAATCGACGGTCACAACCACACAAGCAATATAATATACAACGCCAACGGCGAGGATCAAAACTCAAAAGGAACTCAAAACCACCAGAAATATAACGAGCGACTCTAAGGTCTAAAGAATAAACAACACTGGTCTCTATCTCAATAAATACATGTTTGGTTGATGGAATTTACTAGATACAACGGAATAATATTATACAAGGTAATATGATGGGTACGATACAAAAAAAACCCACCTACTAGCAAGTCACCCGAATGAAACTGAGCCCGCAAAGCCGTAATGAAACCTGTACGGCAAACCTGCAAGAAACTGGGGCACAACGGGGGTGAGTTGCCAACTCGTGAATAGAAAAATATCTACGCACAGAAATCGCATAAATAACGCAACCTAGGTCAATGATCATAATATATCCTCAAAAATATACATAACAAGCAGCCTATAACAATGGCTAGGGTAATATCTAACCGAGTGAAATCTCATGTGCCCGTGTCAGTGCCTCAGATAGCAATATATCATATGAATGAGGTATGAATGCATGAAAACAGAATACATGTAAATGAAGAAACTGTTTTCATAAATTAGTGAGATTTCCTTCGTATTTTTAAACTGAGGTATCATAATGAAATCAGTATCAACAGTGTCTAGCATCGACACGAAACATAAATCTCACTGTCTCGAAATATCAATGTCTCAATCTCAATATCTAGGGCGTCGTCAGTCCAGACCGGCCCCTACCATCCATCTCAAGACTACGACGGTATCCTCCGGATATCCGACGCGTCGGGTAATATCACCGGTAGGTAATCTGTCCCCTGCTAGGCTCAACGTCAACACCACATTCATCTTGCCCCGGGGTACCATACCGGGCCCACCATGTACCCGTGACGGTTCCTCCACTCCTCGACACGGATCTCGAAAACCACAGCAAACACATGGTGGACGACACTTACATCACTAGAAAACCGCAATTTACATATTTTAAAAGGTTAATAAGTTTAGAAATTTTGCGGCTTTCTCCCGAAATCCAGAAATATCATAAATCTCAAGAAGTCATCACAAGTGCATATGTCAATGCTAATGAATGTATACGGTATCAATAACCAAGTTGCAATGTATGATTAATAACTAGGCATGAACAATGGAATAACAGTATGCATGAAGTGACAAGTAATAACTACAATGTCTAAACTGGCATATAACCCAGGTACACTAATATCGTATTAACTACTAACTAACAAGCTAAGCCAAGCAATAGTATTTTCTAAGTGTACGTGACATGGCAATTACCGAAGAAGATGTGTGTGAGCCGGCAAGTAAATGTATGTGGTACATACGCATCATCGGTAATGGTGCTGGTGTCCTAACAGCATGTTATCAATAATGGAGTATGCAGCAAAATAAGTATGCTGAGCAGAGCGAACAGCAATAATGTGCGGAAGCATAATACTAGACACAACGATAACTAATCAGTATTAAACTAATATAAGTCCTACAAATGGTGCCTTTTGAAATAACACGAATCATGGGGTTTTGAAAATAGGGGCTACGGTGTTTTTATGAAAAGATACGTCTTTTGAAATATCCGTAGGATCCCTTGGGCTGCCTTTTAAAATACCCACGATTCGTTAGTTTTTGAAATAGGTAAAAAGTCTAATCTAATCTAACAACTACACTAAACTATACGGCTGAACTACAGGTAAGGGAACCGCCTATCATCTGAGTCGATACATATACATACCTGTATATGTATAGTCGGTGATCCCGCCTCAATAATATCATATCCGATACCATATCTATAATCAGGCATCCCAAGTCAAGAGTGCGGATCAATCATCAATATAGCTCGTACGTAAATCCGTCGTACGGCATCCCAATCTGGGTACGGGTCAATATCACATTCATCATACTATTCACCTGGTATCATCTTTATCAATTAGCATGATCGGGGTACAGATCTACGTCTAGTACCATACTGATACCGCCTACGTATGCATGGACGTGTGTGAAACACTACGTCAAGGACCCGCTACAACGTCATGTCGTATCTAAGATACGAACCCTGTTATATCACCGATCTCACGGCCTCAAATCAAATCTCATCGACTCAGCTCAATCCCAAGTATCATCCTCAAATCCGTATGTGAACACATAGTCCCATACCCATGTGAACACATAACTATAAAGAATCCCATGAGCACATATCAATAGGAAAGTATGCAAGTATGTATGTGTGTATGTGTAGTGCAACACTACCCTAGGGTTCGCAACACTAAGGTAATCCAACACACCAATATCTATCCTAAATATCGTTATTAATCCCAAATAATATATAATAATTGTTGGTGTGTATACGCATCCGTATACACCACCACGGACTGCGGGGGTGCTATACGCCATCCACCCGACTTCTCCCCGTAGATATAAATCTACTCACCTGCTCCTTGTTTGCCGATGCCGATGTCACCCTCTTCATCTTCAACGTCTCGACATCACGTGGGGTACCTACACATATACATAATCGCAAATGCGCATTAAAATCATATCGGAAAACCAAATCGACACGCCAAAGGCCTATAGGTTAGAACATATGGACCACGCTTTCAAAACCACCACCGACCCTCGATATCGTCGTACAAACGTCAGATCATCGAGTTAAAACCAAACATACCAATCATGGTTTCATAAATCACTAAAAATATATGAAATACGATGCAAATCATCAAAATCAATAAATTGATCAAATCGGTTTATTTCACAAAACTTAGAAAACACTTAATTACCGTTTTAATTCGAAACTTGACATTTTAACAAAACTAATGGCCATAATATGCACTAAATATCATAACTAAGTTATATAAACCATTTCCACAATTTAATCTCATTAAATTTCATTAACCCCAAAAACCTAGTTTACAAATTATCCAATTTTAACAATTTTCAAACAAAAATTCACAATTTATCAATCAAGCTTAGTTTTGCATAACCTAAGGTATTAAACCACTCATTATAATGTTAATAATGCTATGAAACCATAATTATAATTTTTATCTAACAATTTAACTTAATTTTGAAAACCTAGTTTGCAATATTATGCAATTTGGACAATTTAAAGGTAGCAATTAGCAAGATGTAACAAGATTAAGTTTTACATAACAAAAACATGTTAATCTACTCATTAAGACCACAATCTAATGATAACGACCCTAATAAAAAATTTTACCCTTTTCTAGAATTTCCTAAACTAACAATCACAACCAAATTAACACTCGAATAAAATAGACTATCATAATTAAACAACAATTTAACAAAAAGGGTCAAGATTTTTATACCTCACAACCCATTGATCCAACTAGAAATCTAGCCCTCCAAATTGAAATCTTTGCACGAAGATCCATGCTATAGGGGCTAAGGAAAAATGGGTAGGAGCTTGATTTTGATTTTGTAGGATTTTTGATGCATTTTTGAAGGGTTTTTGAGGTTGAAGGAGAAGGGGAAATGGGGGAAATGAGAGGGGGCTGCTGTTGCAGCAGTAAGAAGAGAGATTCGGCCACAATATGGGGAGGGGAGGAGAGAGAGTGAGGTGGGGAAATAAGCCAAGTCAACCCACAAAGTCAAAGCCCATACTCTTTTAACAATTTCCCTTCATTTTCTTTGTTTTCTCTTGATTTTTCTTGTAACAATACAAGTGGGAAAATGAGGGGGGACAACTTGGGGCTGCTGATTTGGGGAGAGGAGAGAGGGTGTGGGTGAGTGTGGGTGAGGAAAAAATGATAGATACTATACCCCAAACAACCATTTACACTAAATTCACTAAAAAAAGCCTTTTTTTTCTTCGATAATTTCTAAACCGTTTTGGCAAACGTTTTCATTTCAAAAACCACATGATAAAATTTTATTTAAAGTTTTATGATGCACAAAATTTGTTTCAACTCATTCCAATTTGTAATTTTCCCTAATTAAATGTATTAGTGACGGCTTAAAATAATAATAAAATAATATTTTTTTCAGAAAATTTGAAATTTCACCAGTGGCTCAATAAACACCAAATAATAGCAATTACATAGCTAGAATATGTATATTTGATTTTTATAATAAGATATTTGTATTTTGACTTTTTACAGAAAACCCCCTTATTTTACCGTTTTTTCGAAATTTCACCGAAACGATTTTCAAAACGTTACAATCTTCCCCACTTAAAGAAATTCTGTCCCCGAATTTAAATTAAAACTCTCCCCAAACACTAAAACATCTAAGAAAACCATTAAGTCGTCAGGGCTCCGAAATTGTAAATACATATGACAAATCGTAGCGCAGCGCATGCGCTTGAAAAATGAGTATATAACTCAAATCAAAACTCCGTCAAGCATCCCGCAATCATCGGAGTCATAGAGAAGACATCAATGCCAAATCCAAATCAAAACCAATATGATATAACTCGAAACTATACATGTAAATATCGAATCTATATCTGTAAGTATCCGAAGGAAATGCATGCCAAATCTCCTTAAGTCGCTGTGCAACGCGTATAACACTGCACAGTGGCGGACGTCTATCATAAGAAAATAACTATATACATATATACCTTGTTTGAAATGTACGTTCCGCCGTTTTGGAAACAATTTAGAAGGGTCTCCTTGTTTTAAACATTTCGTGTCATATCAGACACGTAGGTAAATACTGAGGCTATAGCTCGCTTTTTGGAAATCCCTTCAATAACTATCAATGCATGCAAAATATATTCAGGTACTGTCCTCTGACTAGTCCTGCTCAGTACGAAAACACATAGCAATATCATAAAAACGTACTACTCTATAAGAAATCAATCCCAAAATATGCACATGAATACTACGTGCGTCTGGTGCGCACGGAAATCAAAATCCATGAATGTGCCATACATGCGCACAGAAACAACATCTAAGTGCATCGGGTGTGCACGAAACATCTATCGTAGGCAACAGGTGTGCCTGACAGCAAAATCAGGTGCATCTGACATGCACACAAAAAAATCTCGATTTAGTGCATCTGGTGTGCACCACATCGCATCTCGTAACAGGCGCCCAACAGGAGCTAAAAATACAATCCGGTGCATAAAATGCACAAAACAAATGTCGAGCATCACCCTCGAAAACGAAATCCAGTGTATCCAAGTGCACAAAATATATGTCACTGCACTGCCAGCATATATAAACTATACAGAGTGTAGGAACCAAAACGCGTGCGTGCATACGCACAAAATCAACTCAACTGTTTAAAACCGTAAAATCACAAACATGTGAAACTAAAGCACGAAAACGATATCAAGTGCAACACTGTGCAAAGATCGTAAATCATCAATCATCAAAGTCAAATCATACGAATAAATCACCCAAAACATCGAAATAAATAATGGCGGAATAGTATCGCTCAAGTGCATCCTCTAAGAATCTCGGGCCAACTGCCGCGGTCACTAATGGGACGTCTCGTCGATGATCATGAACTCTGGCCTGCTGGTGTGCATAACCATGACCACTCCTGGGTCAAGGTCTTCACTGTGAATTATCAATCTTTCGGTCCATCGGCTCATCGGCCCTGTCAGGTGTGCTAACGGGGACGATTCCGTTCTGGCACTTCTCTGGTCATCTCTTGGTCAATCATCGCGACCACTCGTAAGACAGCATATCACTGGCGTCGGCCTATGGCTCTCTGAATGTACGTGACACATCTGACCCTGGGTGCAAGTATCATTGCAGCAGTGTCCTGGAAGAAATCCTGCTCACGGTCTCTTCCATGTCTCGTCTCTGCCAACTGTCCGGAAGTCATCGTCCTTTCCTATATCTGCATCTTGCTCCGGAATGGCTGCATACCCATCGCGACCTCTTCTGGAAGGTAAGTCCAAGTACCATGCCTCGGCATGCGCATCGCCTCTCTGATGTCGGCGGAGTGGAACGTCATCTCATCTAGATCTGGTGCGAACCTCTTACTCCACTTTTCTCTAATGTCGTCTGCTTTGGACTCGTCTCGTCGCGGCTGCATGGACTGAGCTCCAACGACTATCCTCGTATCTGGAGTCTCCCAAGAAATGCATCTCACCACCTAGCATCCGAATTAAGTCGAGCCATCCGATCAAGTCGTCAAAACCTCATAATCCCCCAAGAGCTCAACCTCTTGGGCATGGTTTAATAGTATCGAGTACATACCACAGCATCGGTGGTCCAGCCGTAGAAGGGCAAACCCAAGCCTCACTAATGGCGCCGTAGAACTGCCACAAACCCGAAGGTTCAAAGGCTTTCACACGGTCATTAAGTCGAGTTAGGATTTCATTCTTCTAGAGGGACCATAGGATTGCCTGCATGTCTTTCCGACTACTTTAAACTTGGAATAATAGGTTTCTGACATTCGATCATCTCTGTCGACTCCCAACGTCTCCGCGTGAAGTCGTCTCTGGCTAGAATCAATCTATCTGATGACCTCGCATCGGGGTAGGCGAACGATCCATATGTCCTAGTCATTCATCCTCGATGACTAGCGACCTTCTATCATCTCTTAGTACAACTCGTTCTGCACTAACTCCAGCATCTGGGGCAATATCCCGTCGTTCGCAGCAATAACTGGCTCGCTCGTCTGCACGCTGAACAGTGCCTCGACCATCATGAATAAGCAACACACCAGCGGTCATCAAAATCTGGCTGGCCTCTATCATTGGCTCAATCCTCTAGTGCTAATCTGCACGTCCGAGCAATCTAATACGGCGATCCATCAAACGCTCGTGACGTAAAACACAATCAAAAGACACCTCTCTACAATTGGGCGTCGCCGGAATCATGTTCTGGTTAGTCCTCGTTCGTAACGAGCTCGTGCTGACCGCAACTCTAGCTGTAGATCTCCTTGCCCGTAATCGTGGCAGCAAACCCATAACTGGTACTGATGAGGATAGATCGGAATGAATATAATACTGAGCAAAGAAATGTACATCCTAAGGCTTCTTAAGTGGAGTAGCGTATCGTAAATATGCCGCGGAACATACCAACGGTACGTCACTCTACTTTAGTCACCTATTCCATCAAACAAGGGTCATCCTACGCTCCAAAGGTAAAACCTAACGCTCTGATACCAACTTTGTCACGACCCGAAAGTACGGAACATGACCGGCACTTAAACTACGAACGTCTCGAGGCGTAAGTAATCTAAGTAAACCGAAAAACCCAGAAATCCAAACCAAGAAAAGAAGTAGAGTGAAGGAAAACCAATTTAAAACAAGTAGTTTTAATAGCATAAGCCGAATTATGCGGTTTTTAAGAACATCATAATTTACTGAAAATTTCGGCAGAGTCTCCTTTGTAAAAACTGGCTCCCAAACGGGATACAACATGAATAGTATACGAAATCAATAAAAAGGCATCCTCAAGCGGGAGCTAGCTCTTCGTCAATCGACGGTCACAATCACACAAGCAATATAATATACAACGCCAACGGCGAGGATCAAAACTCAAAAGGAACTCAAAACCACCAGAAATATAACGAGCGACTCTAAGGTCTAAAGAATAAACAACACTGGTCTCTATCTCAATAAATACATGTTTGGTTGATGGAATTTACTAGATACAACGGAATAATATTATACAAGGTAATATGATGGGTACGATACAAGAAAAACCCACCTACTAGCAAGTCACCCGAATGAAACTGAGCCCGTAAAGCCGTAATGAAACCTGTACGGCAAACCTGCAAGAAACTGGGGCACAACGGGGATGAGTTGCCAACTCGTGAATAGAAAAATATCTACGCACAGAAATCGCATAAATAACGCAACCTAGGTCAATGATCATAATATATCCTCAAAAATATACATAACAAGCAGCCTATAACAATGGCTAGGGTAATATCTAACCGAGTGAAATCTTATGTGCCCGTGTCAGTGCCTCAGGTAGCAATATATCATATGAATGATGTATGAATGCATGAAAACAGAATACATGTAAATGAAGAAACTGTTTTCATAAATTAGTGAGATTTCCTTCGTATTTTTAAACTGAGGTATCATAATGAAATCAGTATCAACAGTGTCTAGCATCGACACGAAACATAAATCTCACTGTCTCGAAATATCAATGTCTCAATCTCAATATCTAGAGCGCCGTCAGTCCAGACCGGCCCCTACCATCCATCTCAAGACCACGACGGTATCCTCCGGATATCCGACGCGTCGGGTAATATCACCGGTAGGTAATCTGTCCCCTGCTAGGCTCAACGTCAACACCACATTCATCTTGCCCCGGGGTACCATACCGGGCCTACCATGTACCCGTGACGGTTCCTCCACTCCTCGACACGGATCTCGAAAACCACAGCAAACTCATGGTGGACGACACTTACATCACTAGAAAACCGCAATTTACATATTTTAAAAGGTTAATAAGTTTAGAAATTTTGCGGCTTTCCCCCAAAATCCAGAAATATCATAAATCTCAAGAAGTCATCACAAGTGCATATGTCAATGCTAATGAATGTATACGGTATCAATAACCAAGTTGCAATGTATGATTAATAACTAGGCATGAACAATGGAATAACAGTATGCATGAAGTGACAAGTAATAACTACAATGTCTAAACTGGCATATAACCCAGGTACACTAATATCGTATTAACTACTAACTAACAAGCTAAGCCAAGCAATAGTATTTTCTAAGTGTACGTGACATGGCAATTACCGAGGAAGATGTGTGTGAGCCGGCAAGTAAGTGTATGTGGTACATACGCATCATCGGTAATGGTGCTGGTGTCCTAACAGCATGATATCAATAATGGAGTATGCAGCAAAATAAGTATGCGGGGCAGAGCGAACAGAAATAATGTGCGGAAGCATAATACTAGACACAACGATAACTTATCAGTATTAAACTAATATAAGTCCTACAAATGGTGCCTTTTGAAACACGAATCATGGGGTTTTGAAAATAGGGGCTACGGTGTTTTTATGAAAAGATACGTCTTTTGAAATATCCGTAGGATCCCTTGGGCTGCCTTTTAAAATACCCACGATTCGTTAGTCTTTGAAATAGGTAAAAAGTCTAATCTAATCTAACAACTACACTAAACTATACGGCTGAACTACAGGTAAGGGAACCGCCTATCATCTGAGTCGATACATATACATACCTGTATATGTATAGTCGGTGATCCCGCCTCAATAATATCATATCCGATACCATATCTATAATCAGGCATCCCAAGTCAAGAGTGCGGATCAATCATCAATATAGCTCGTACGTAAATCCGTCGTACGGCATCCCAATCTGGGTACGGGTCAATATCACATTCATCATACTATTCACCTGGTATCATCTTTATCAATTAGCATGATCGGGGTACAGATCTACGTCTAGTACCATACTGATACCGCCTACGTATGCATGGACGTGTGTGAAACACTACGTCAAGGACCCGCTACAACGTCATGTCGTATCTAAGATACGAACCCTGTTATATCACCGATCTCACGGCCTCAAATCAAATCTCATCGACTCAGCTCAATCCCAAGTATCATCCTCAAATCCGTATGTGAACACATAGTCCCATACCCATGTGAACACATAACTATAAAGAATCCCATGAGCACATATCAATAGGAAAGTATGCAAGTATGTATGTGTGTATGTGTAGTGCAACACTACCCTAGGGTTCGCAACACTAAGGTAATCCAACACACCAATATCTATCCTAAATATCGTTATTAATCCCAAATAACATATAATAATTGTTGGTGTGTATACGCATCCGTATACACCACCACGGACTGCGGGGGTGCTATACGCCATCCACCCGACTTCTCCCCGTAGATATAAATCTATTCACCTGCTCCTTGTTTGCCGATGCCGATGTCACCCTCTTCATCTTCAACGTCTCGACATCACATGGGGTACCTACACATATACATAATCGCAAATGCGCATTAAAATCATATCGGAAAACCAAATCGACACGCCAAAGGCCTATAGGTTAGAACCTATGGACCACGCTTTCAAAACCACCACCGACCCTCGATATCGTCGTACAAACGTCAGATCATCGAGTTAAAACCAAACATACCAATCATGGTTTCATAAATCACTAAAAATATATGAAATACGATGCAAATCATCAAAACCAATAAATTGATCAAATCGGTTTATTTCACAAAACTTAGAAAACACTTAATTACCGTTTTAATTCGAAACTTGACATTTTAACAAAACTAATGGCCATAATATCCACTAAATATCATAACTAAGTTATATAAACCATTTCCACAATTTAATCTCATTAAATTTCATTAACCCCAAAAACCTAGTTTACAAATTATCCAATTTTAACAATTTTCAAGCAAAAATTCACAATTTATCAATCAAGCTTAGTTTTGCATAACCTAAGGTATTAAACCACTCATTATAATGTTAATAATGCTATGAAACCATAATTATAATTTTTATCTAACAATTTAACTTAATTTTGAAAACCTAGTTTGCAATATTATGCAATTTGGACAATTTAAAGGTAGCAATTAGCAAGATGTAACAAGATTAAGTTTTACATAACAAAAACATGTTAATCTACTCATTAAGACCACAATCTAATGATAACGACCCTAATAAAAATTTTTACCCTTTTCTAGAATTTCCTAAACTAGCAATCACAACCAAATTAACACTCGAATAAAATAGACTATCATAATTAAACAACAATTTAACAAAAAGGGTCAAGATTTTTATACCTCACAACCCATTGATCCAACTAGAAATCTAGCCCTCCAAATTGAAATCTTTGCACCAAGATCCATGCTATAGGGGCTAAGGAAAAATGGGTAGGAGCTTGATTTTGATTTTGTAGGATTTTTGATGCATTTTTGAAGGGTTTTTGAGGTTGAAGGAGAAGGGGAAATGGGGGAAATGAGAGGGGGCTGCTGTTGCAGCAGTAAGAAGAGAGATTCGGCCACAATATGGGGAGGGGAGGAGAGAGAGTGAGGTGGGGAAATAAGCCAAGTCAACCCACAAAGTCAAAGCCCATACTCTTTTAACAATTTCCCTTCATTTTCTTTGTTTTCTCTTGATTTTTCTTGTAACAATACAAGTGGGAAAATGAGGGGGGACAACTTGGGGCTGCTGATTTGGGGAGAGGAGAGAGGGTGTGGGTGAGTGTGGGTGAGGAAAAAATGATAGATACTATACCCCAAACAACCATTTACACTAAATTCACTAAAAAAAGCCTTTTTTTTCTTCGATAATTTCTAAACCGTTTTGGCAAACGTTTTCATTTCAAAAACCACATGATAAAATTTTATTTAAAGTTTTATGATGCACAAAATTTGTTTCAACTCATTCCAATTTGTAATTTTCCCTAATTAAATGTATTAGTGACGGCTTAAAATAATAATAAAATAATATTTTTTTCAGAAAATTTGAAATTTCACCAGCGGCTCAATAAACACCAAATAATAGCAATTACATAGCTAGAATATGTATATTTGATTTTTATAATAAGATATTTGTATTTTGACTTTTTACAGAAAACCCCCTTATTTTACCGTTTTTTCGAAATTTCACCGAAACGATTTTCAAAACGTTACATGAAGTATTTTGCCGAGGACGCTGGTTTCCTCGGGGTTGAAACGAATCAGAGTATTCCTGCGGAGACACTGGTTTCTCTGCGGGCCGACTCGAATCAGGAAGCTCTCATCAAGGACGCTAGTTTCCCTGAATTGAGGTATTTGCCAAGGACACTGGTTTCCCTGGGGTTGAAACGAATCGATATATTCCTGCAAAGACGCTAGTTTCTCTGCGGGTCGACGCGAATCAAGATGTTCTCGTCAAGGACACTGGTTTCCCTGAGTCGAAGTATTTTGCCGAAGACACTGGTTTCCTCGGGGTTGAAACGAATCGGAGTATTCCTGCGGAGACACTGGTTTCTCTGCGGGCCGACGCGAATCAGGAAGCTCTCATCAAGGACTCTAGTTTCCCTGAATTGAGGTATTTGCCAAGGACACTGGTTTCCCTGGGGTTGAAACGAATCGATGTATTCCTGCAAAGACGCTAGTTTCTCTGCGGGTCAACGCGAATCAAGATGTTCTCGTCAAGGACACTGGTTTCCCTGAGTCGAAGTATTTTACCGAGGACGCTGGTTTCCTCGAAGTTGAAACGAATCAGAATATTCCTGTGGAGACACTGGTTTCTCTGCGGGCCGATGCGAATCAGGAAGCTCTCATCAAGGACGCTAGTTTCCCTGAATTGAGGTATTTGCCAAGGACACTGGTTTCCCTGGGGTTGAAACGAATCGATGTATTCCTGCAAAGACGCTAGTTTCTCTGCGGGTCAACGCGAATCAGGATGTTCTCGTCAAGGACACTGGTTTCCCTGAGTCGAAGGATTTTGCCGAAGACACTGGTTTCTTCGGGGTTGAAACGAATCGGAGTATTCCTGCAAAGATGCTAGTTTCTCTGCGGGTCGACGCGAATCGCGGTGGTCTCTCAGGTTTTATATGAGTTACCGTCAAAACCGTGAAGCTAGAAATTTGATCTTCGCTTCATTCGCTGGCACTGCGTCTGCTGCATCAAGACGAATGTCGCGGTTGTCTCTAGGCTGTTGGTGAGCCGTCAAGATTTGGCTTTGCTTTCTGGCGGAGCCAGTTGGGAAGGTATGGTTCCCTCTTTGTTTGTGCCCTTGGATTGTATACAGGGATCGATGTGATCTCACCTGTAGGACGAAAGTTTCATCATTTTTTTTATTGCTTTATTTCCGCGATGCTCTATCATTTCAGCTTTTATATCGCGAAGGTCGCGATTGCCCAATCATTTCGGCTATTTTTCGCGGTGCCCAATCATTTTGGCTATTTATTTTATTTTTACTCGCTGCTTTTTATTGCGAGTTGCCCAATCATTTCGGCTGTTTTATATGCATACGTTTTTACTTGCTGCTTTTTATTGCAAGTTGCCCCATCATTTCGGCTATTTTGTATGTATATGCGGCTTGCTGGATTTTCGCCATAGGCCTGGAATTAGACACCGGTTTCGGCATCAGCACCGCTACAACTGGGATATTTCCAGGAGCGAATCATCATTTGCCTATGTCGATGTCGAATAAAGGTGGCTTAGCGAACAGGGTTAAGGTCCTGTCGACTAAGGCTTTTGACTTCATGAGCCGTAAGGGTCCCACAAAGGTATTTCTCCCTACAAGTCGTGAGGATCTTGTAGGTGTATTTTCTCCTTAGGAATCGTGAGGATTCCTAAGTGTATGTTCCTCTGTAAGTCGTAAGGATCTTACAACAGGGTTTTCTCCTTATAAATCGAGTGGACTTACAAGGGTCGTTCATCATGCGAACATATCCCTAGTCACGGATGGGACTTGGTTAGGGAAATGTTTATTCGCGCCCGTGGATTGTATACAAGGGTCAGAATTGAACCACTTGTAGGGCAATATCGAAGGTTGTGGAGGTTGCTTAAGCACAGGTTTAGGACTCTGTAACTTAAGACTTTCAAATCTTATGAGCTGTGAGGGCCCCATAAGAGAGTTCTCCTTACGAGTCGTGAGGATCTCGCAAGTGTATTTTCTCCTTAGGAATCGTGAGGATTTCTAAGTGTATTGCTCCCTTGTGAGTCATAAGGATCCCACGCGGGTGGTTTCTCCTTACAAGGTCGAGAGGACCCTGTAAGTGTCTTTTAACGAGGTTGCGCCGTTTCGGGTTTTCACAAACACTCGTCGGTAGTCCTGCTGTTTTTACTCACGGAGCCCTTTCGGGTTTTCATCCGTGCTCATTTTGCTTATGGACATACCGTTTATTATTTATTTATTTATTATTTTTTTTATTCTCTTTTTTTTTACGAGGTCGCGCCCCTTCGGGTTTTCACGAACACTCGTCGGCAGCCCGGCTGTTTTTACTCACGGAGCCCTTTCGGGTTTTCATCCGTGCCCATTTTGCTCATGGACATACCGTTTATTTTTTTATATTTTTTTATTATTTTTTTTATATTCATCTCGTCAGCCTAAGGATGCTGCGGTAGTAGTTTAAGGACGTTTCGGTCTGTCATTAGTTTAAGGACGTTTCGGTCCGTCATTAGTTTATGGACGTTTCGGTCCGTCAGGAGAAGGCCGGCTACTACTTACAAAGCTTGAGCTTAGGAAGATAACGAGCGGACATAGTCGTCGTCATCTATCATTGACCTAGGCTGTGGCTCATCAAGCGTAGTATTTCTTCAGGAAGCGACCGTTTATTAGCCTGAAAGGCCTTTCACCGTGCATATCCATAAGTAGATAGGCTCCACCATGATAGACCTTGTCTATTATGTATGGGCCTTCATAGTTCGGCTCGAATTTTCCCCGCTTAGCGCGATTGGGGATCATAGGTCTTTTGACCACTAGCACGAGTTCGCCTTGGCGGAATGTCCTCGGCCCAGTCAATCTTTCATATGAGCGCGTCATCTTTGCTTTATAAGCCTCCAGATTTTGTTGCGCCATGAGCCGGGTTTCATCAAGGGCGTCAAGCTCCTCGAGCCGAAGGTGAGCATTTTCTTCATCCGTCAGCTCGTAGTGGACTTCCACTTATAGAGAAGGCAGCTCTATCTCGAGGGGGAGTACTGCTTCTGTACCGAATACCAACGCGTACGGCGTTGTGTTCGTGGCTGTCCTGAACGTAGTTCGATACACCCAGAGAGCTTCTTGCAGTCTCTCATGCCAGTCCTTCTTATTTTGGGACACCGTCTTTTTCATGATCTTCATCAGGGTCTTGTTGAAGGTCTCGGCTAGACCATTAGCTCGCGGATTATAAACCGAGGAATATCTCCAGTCTATATTGTGTTGTTGCGCAAAGTGACTGATTTTGTGGCTTCTGTAAGCTG
Source organism: Agapanthus africanus (assembly GCA_030015575.1). NCBI lineage: Eukaryota > Viridiplantae > Streptophyta > Magnoliopsida > Asparagales > Amaryllidaceae > Agapanthus > Agapanthus africanus. The sequence goes on from CM057337.1 coordinate 682,637,221, forward strand.
GCTCGTTATCGGAGATGATCCGTCTCGGAGTTCCAAACCGATATATGACGTGCGTATTGAAGAAATGGAGGATATTCTCCATCTTTACCTCCCTTAACGGCACTGCTTCTGTCTATTTGGAGAAGTAATCATTCGTCGCCAGGATGAAACGATGTCCCCTGGACGATGCTGGTTCGATAGGGCCGATTATGTCAGTTCCCCACATTTCGAACGGCCAGCTAGCCACCGTTGGATGTAGTGGATTTGGATGCTGGTGGATGAAGTCCCCATGGATTTGGCACGAGTGGAATTGCTTCGCATATTCGAGGCAGTCCTGAATCATCGTGGGCCAGCAGTAACCTATCCGTTTAATTTTCAACTTCATCTTTGGGCCTGCTTGGTGAGAACCGCAGAGTCCGTCGTGAACTTCCTGAACGACTCTTTTTGCTTCTTCATGTCCCAGACATCTCAGCCACAGAGAATCAAACGACCTCTTGTACAGAGTACCATTGACGAAGGCGAAAGACAGAGCTCGTTTCATAAGCTGATGTCTTAAGGACGCATCTTCGGGCGTTCGACGGTATTTGAAGTAGTCTATAAAGACTTCTCACCAATCCTCGGCCTTTTCCCGGTCTTTTATTTGCAAGGTCGTCTGCTCAGTCGCTCCGTTTTCTTTGGATGATTCCGGAGATATTTCTGCTGGGGCAAGCACCCGGTGGCTTTGTACCACGATTCTGATGTCATCGAGGTTCTCGTCAGCCAGTTCTTTAGCGAGCTTGGCCAACGCATCCGCTTTGCTGTTTTCCGCACGCGGTATGTTTTCCAAAGTGTAAGAAGGAATTTGGGTCAACAGTTATTGCACCTTTTCGCCGTACTTCACCAACTCTGGCTTGCACGTCTGGTAGTCGCCGTTTACTTGACTAACGACCAGTTGGGAGTCTCCGTATATGAGGAGGTTTTTAATTTCCATGTCGATGGCGATCTCGAGGCCTGCTATCAAAGCTTCATATTCGGCCTCATTATTCGTCCTCGACTCTGTCAAGGAGAAGGCAAAGCTTATTATCCCTCCTTGTGGAGTTACGAAGATAAGGCCTACCCATGATTTGATTATAGGGGCACTTTGTTTGCGCTTCTTCATGGAGGATGCTCCATCGAAATAAAGCTCCCATCGGGTATCACCTCCGTCGATCGCGTCAAACGCATGTTCGTCTGGCAAATCGCAATTCAGAGGAGAATCAGTAGGTATCGGATGCTCAGCGAGGAAGTCGGCGATGGCCTGGCCTTTCACTGCCTTGAGAGGCTGATAGGTTATCGAGAACTCCATAAAGAGTAAGGCCCATTTAGCGAGTCGCCCCGTCAATATGGCCTTCGACATTAAATACTTAAGGAGGTCCACCTTCGAAATGAGACGGACTTTATGCGCCAACGCATAGTGCCTGAGCTTTGTTACCGCGAAGATCAACGCTAGGCAGTGTTTTTCGATGGGAGAATAATTGCTTTCTACCCCCAGCAGAAGTCGACTTAAGTAGTAGAGTGCTCTTTCTTTCCCTTGGTTGTTCTCTTGTGCCCATAATGCTCCTAAAGAGCCTTCGAGGGCGGTTGTATAAAGAATGAGGGGCTTTCCCTTGACCGGAGCAGCCAGCACTGGCGGGTTTTGCAAGTACTGCTTGATTTCATCTAGCGTGCTTTGGCACTTTTGATCCCAGACGAACGGGGTTCCCTTCTTCATCAGGTGGCTGTAAGGACGGCACTTGCCTGAAAGGTTGGCTATAAATCGCCGTATGTACGCGAGCTTCCCTTAGAGAGACCGCAGCTGTTTCAGAGTTCTTGGCGGGGGAATTTCCATGATCGCCTTAATCTTTGATAGATCTATCTCAATACCTCGGTGTCGGACAATGAATCCCAGGAATTTGCCCGAGGAAACTCCAAATGCACACTTGAGAGGGTTCACCTTCAAGTTGTATTGTCGAAGGCGTTGAAATACGGTCTTTAGATGCTCGAGATGTTCCTCGTATGACTTGCTTTTAACCACGAGGTCGTCGATATAGCATTCGACGATTTCATGTATAAGGTCATCGAAGATCTTCGTCATGGCCCTCTGATAGGTGGCACCGGCGTTCTTTAGACTGAAGGGCATCACCTTGTAACAGAATATCCCCAGAGGGGTCCGGAAAGCGGTGTGCTTCTGGTTTTCAGGATGCATCTTTATCTGATTATATCCTGATGAGCCGTCCATGAAGGAGAAAACCTCGTGAGTGGATGTGTTATCTATCATCAATTCGGTGACTGGTACTGGGAAATCATCCTTCGGGCATGCTTTATTGAGATCCCGGAAGTCCACGCATATGCGCACTGTCCCATTTTTCTTCATCACCGGGACGATGTTGGCGATCCAGTCGGGATACTGAACTTCCTGGATAAACCCAGAGTCGATCGGCTTCTTGACCTCGGCGTTGATACTTATCTCAAGCTCGAGACGCATTCTTCTCGGCACCTGTTTAATTGGTTTGACGTCCGGGGATATCGCCAATTTATGCACAGCGATTTCTGGACCTAGTCCTGGCATATCGGAATAGTTCCACGCAAAGCAATCTCTATACTTCATAAGCACGTCTTTTAATGAAGCCACCCTTTGTTTAGATAGCAACTCGCTGACGAATGTCGGTCGTGGGTCGTTCGCCGTCCCCAACTCAATTTTCTTGAGGTTATCTGCAGTAGTATGTATTCCATCTTCCAGCTCTTTCGGTGCTGGTGGAAATTCTGAGATCACCTCGTCATTGCTGTTTTCGAAGCACCAGAGAAGGTCATCCATATTCTCGGGCCCTTCTTTTGATATTGTTATCATATGACAGGTACGCACTCGCTTCCAAGATCGATGTAGATCTGATTCTGCTCTCGTGGCTTTGGGCTCATGCTTCTGTGGCGGCGTTACCCTCCAGCTGTCAGATAGAGCAAACTTGCCGAGCTGATACTGATCTTCGAACCAGTTCTTGAAGGTGAAGCAGTCTTCGAGAGGGTGGCCTATTACTCGATGATAAGAGCAATAGTTCGGGTGAGAGACTTCGCCTACTTGTTCGGGATGCTTGGACTCCGGCAGTGTGAGCATCTGATATTTTATAGCTCGGTCAAGTATCTTCTTCGTCTTGTCCCGAGGAAAAGAGTACGCTCAACTCATTTTCTTCACAAGGGATAGATCAGAACCGCTCGATTCCCGCTTGCGTGGCTTATTAATCCCGCTTTGTTGCTGTCGAGCGTCTCTTTCGCTTTTCGACTTGTTTCTGCCTTTGCGTCGAGCCCTTTTTATGACAGGTTGACAGGGAGTGGCATTTTCATCTTTCATGGCCTGTTGGAGGAGGCATTGCGTTTTGGCTTTCTCGTAGATGGCCATTTCGCGGTTATGGTCGTCTCGGACTTTTTGACCAGCTTCCCTTATAAGCTTGTCCATTTGTTCTTCGAATGATGGACTGGGCACTTTTGCATCAGGAACTTTTACAGGTTCAGGATTAGCGTCCTCCCATTGAGCATCCGCTTCTTCATTGAAGTCATGTACGACGTAGCAATCACGGAGTATATCTCGTTTCTTGGACCTAATGTAACCAAGCCCGATTGTTTCCATCCTCCCACTAGGCAACTTGTGTAGAGTCCCGAGAACGTTCCAGACCCTGTCATAGAATTTGGCTTTTCGAGCGGTCTGCTTAAAAGGTATCCCTTGGTGCTTCAACAGCCTCTTCAAGCCTTCTATATAATATCTAGGCAAACGGATGGGCTGAAGCCTGTCAGGCGTAGAATCCGCACCGTGCCAGATTTCTTTTTCGACCTTGGTTTCCCCGGAACGGTAGAATAGAATCACCTTTTCGCCCTCTCGCCTAGGAGGGACATAGAACGTCCGCAGCTCCTTTACGCTGTAGGTATTGAGCGCATCCAGTTCTTTATGATTTTTAAGTGGAACCATGGTGACTTGTAGACTTTGCTCTTCGTCAGCGGATATTTGTATTGAAGGTCGAGCGGAAAATACAGCATGGACCTCATCTTCTGAGTCACTACCAAAGATCAACGTAGGAGAAGATGGTCCCGGCTTGTTGTATTGGGGCGGACCCGAATGAACTATCTCCTCTTCCTCCTCGGTATCACTGCCGAAGACAGGGATGGTGGCGTTAGCTTTGTTCTCCGGCTTGTGACACCTTTCCGTGTCTTCGAAATCCGGTAAGAAGTATTTGGCATCTTCAAATTTGCGAACTTCGTTCACGGAGAACGGATTCAGTTCTCTCATCACGGTATACTCGAGACCATCCCTAAAATATTTCATACACTGATGCTGTGTAGAAGGGATGATGTTGTACTCGTGTAACCATGGTCGGCCGAGCAGAGCATTGTAGCATGTCTTGGCGTTTATGACGTGGAATTTAATTTCCGTGACGAGTAGCCCAAAGCGTAGCGTCAGTATCACAGACCCAAGAGTTCTTGATGATTGGGAGTCAAACCCGGAGATGGTGATCTTGTCCCGAGCAAGATGCTGGACGCTCATGCAGATTTCCTTCAACACCTGCACATTGAGGAGATTAACGGAGGATCCATTGTCGACCAGGATTTTGCCTATCTTTATATCATGGCAGTATCCTGAGACATAGAGGGGGCGATTGTGTTCGCACGTCCCTAGGAGAAGGTCCTCGTCACCAAAAGTGACATCGGCCGTGTGTACTTCCTCCAACTCGTCCTTCATCTTTTCTTCGGCAAGAAAAGCTTGGAATTGCTCGGGCTCTTGCAATGCTTTGATTAATGAATCTCTTGCCTCTTTTGATAGTAAAAGGGCGTCAAGAATGCTGAGCTGCGAGGGTAGCTTCCTCAGATGCGCTAGAACGTTGTAATCCACCTTATTTTTCTTCGGCGGGTCCTTGGCGGCTAGCTCTTCCATGACTTGGTCATCTAGGGCAATATCCTCAGAGACCTTTTCTTTCCCTTTATCTTTCTTGTTTGAGGGTCCGAGATTCTTTTCGGGTAGCGTCCGGTTACGCAGCCGAATATTTTCGCAGACCCTCGGCTTTTCTTCTTTTCCCGAGGTGGACTCTTTAAAGAGGGGGCTAAGAGCCAGCTCATTATCAGAATCGCTCCTGAATGTGAGCACTTGTGATCCCCCGGCGTTAACCATGCGACAATTGCCGGTAGTTCTGCTAAGCCCCTCGGTCGTATCTTTCCGCTCGCGACGAGCTTTGCACTTCTCCCGGTTAAAATGTTGTTGGTGAGCAACATATCCCTGCCACCATCTATTGAAAGCTTTGCACTCTTCGGTGGGGTGCGAAATCTTCCGATGATACAAGCAGTAGGAGGGGTGCATTTCCGTTTCACCAGTAATGTTTCCTTCAGAGGATGGTAGCTTCATACCCATTGACATGGCTTTAGCAAACCTTTTCCTCGTCTTGAATTTGCTTTTATCTGCAGTGAATGTATTTTGCTCCAGCGGGAGTGTCTCAGCTTTTTCGTCAAGTCGCTGGCGCTTGGCCCTTTCAAATATAGCTGCCTCACGTTCCCGATCAGCTTTACTTTTCAACATAGCTTCGTTGAGGAATGCGTCAATTGTTTCATCCGATGGCCCCAGAATTTCCGTTCAGGATCTGCCCCCAGCTTTTCAGTGCAAGGAGTTTCCTCATTGTCTGTAAACGAATGGGAAATCATATGACAGCTCGCCACGTATTCCTCGGATTCATCCGACGAACTCTCCCCCTCATCTTCCTCTTGAAAGACGTGGTTGAGGAACTCTTGGAGTGTAATAGGTGTCTGTGCTTTCTGGTTGTATTCCTCCAGCGTATCAATTTATTTTTGTAAGTCCATGCGCTTGTCGCCAGGCTTCACAGGCTTCTTGGATTTCTTCTTCTTCTTCTTTGAAGATTTTGACGGCTGGTTGTGAGTGCTTGGGCCACCACCATCGGTCTTTAGAGTTGGACGCGGCTTCAATATCCTTTCAATGATCTGAGGTTCCAACGGGTTCTTCCACCCGATCGCTGGGCATGTTTGAAGATCGTTTAGCATCCTCTTTGTCTTGGCTGATAGCACAACCTCCCATAGGGCTTCTTCAATGAGAGAGCACGTTGCCCCCGGCGTATTCATCCTTTTAGGGGTGTGAGGCTGCGGCGGATTCACCTTCCATCTGTCGGACAACGCGAACTTGCCCTGTTGGTACAGGTCCTCAATCCAATTTTTGAAGACGTAGCAATCTTCGATCGGATGACCCAGTACTCGATGATAGGTACAGTAGTTGGGATCGTTGACATCATTTGGTTGTGACGGACGTCTTGGATCCGGCAGATTTATGAGTCGGTTGCGCAATGCTAGCTCAAACAGTCTTCTCGTTTTATCTCGGGGAAACGAGTAAGGACGTCCTAGCCTCTCCTCAAGGGGCATGCGCGGACACATATTATTTTGACGGACAGCCGGTTTCAAGTTGCTCGGCTGTTGTTGAGCATTAGCGACAATGATCACTTTTCCCTTCCCCTTCCCGTTTCGAGAGTCCGACTTTGGAGGGGGCGGTCTATGACCCATCTGGTCCATTTGAGCCAGTTTGTCGATTAGGGACTGGAAGGTAGTCGGCTTGAAGAACATCATGAATTGGGATATGGTCGCCTGCGGATCGAGGGTTCCCATAAACATACCCACTGTCGGCGCCTCTTCAATGCGTTGTTCACATTTTGACCATAGGTTCCTCCACCGTATCGCATATTGAACCCATGTTTCGCCTGGTTTCACCCTGGTATTAATCAATGCCGTTATCGGGGTACGCTCGCTGGCACTCGCGAATCGTTGGGTAAACAGCAGCTCCATCTCCGCAAATGTCTTGATAAAGTCGTTTGGGAGCTCGGAGTACCATTCGAATGCTGTATCCAATAAGCTACCAACGAACTGGCGAAGTAACAATTTATCATCACCGCCAGTGTTGCCGTAAAGCGCCCTGAACTGGGCAACATGCTGGTGGGGATTGCCGGTCCCCTTATACACAAGAAATTTCGGTATTGTATAGCCCGGCGGGTACTTGATCTGATCATACCAGCTCGGATACGGTCGTCCCGTTTTTACGACCTGACCGGCTGCCTCAGTCGCCTGATGAACCCGTATCTGCTGAGCTATATATTCGTCCAAGTCAGTTTTGGAGATTGTTTCCTCCTTGGCTGTTGACAGAGCCGGTGGAGGATTTGACGTTTCTCCCCTATCGTCTTCAAGGACGATTGGAGGATCTTCAGCAGGAGGATCTTGTTGGATCATCATTCCCACCATGTCCTGGAACAGGAGGGCTATTCGCTTTATGTTGGCTGCTTATTCGGCAGCCTCTTTATCCTTCTTCTCCAATATCCGACGAAGGAATTCAGCGTCAGTTTCTTGCTCCTGGCGTTCATCCGAGGACGCTTCGGGGCTTTCTTTTGGCCCAGTGAGTGCAGCCATCGCGTTCATCATTTCCTGGAGCTTTTGCTGTTGCTCCTGAGCTTTGGTCACTGACCGTGTAAGCGGTCTATGACCTGTAGATGCACGGCTGTCCTTCTTCCCCGATGCCATGTATACAGTATAGACCATGATGCCCCCGAGCTTAGGGCGTTTAGGCTCACCGCCTTTGACATTTGCTGCAGGCGTGGGAATTTTCTCCGGCCTCCTTCTCTTGTGGGCCGTTGAAGTTGAGGGGGCCATTGCAGCGGGCACCCTGGTGACTGTCGTCCTTTGCTATTTGATTGGACAGTCCTTTTCTTCCTGCACTTTCGCCCTTTTCTGCTGACGAGAGTGACCTTGGTCAATTACGGAGTCTTGAACCCTTCGCCAAACTTTATAAATTTTGGAGGATAGCCACTGAGGAGGCTGCTCCAGCTTCGTTTCTGGAACCTTCTCCGCAGGTGGAGGAGATCTTTTTAGCGTAGCAGTTGGAGAGTTCTTACGTACCCTCCTAAGTGGTTCAAAGTTGTTCCCAGTTGGAACAGCAGTGTTAACTTCCACCACTGGAGCAGGTGGAGTTAGCCCTGAGAGGGAGTTGCCCCCGGCCTTTCTTACTCGGCGCTGGTGGCGACATCGAGCGTGACGAGCCGTTGGGACTGGCTCGGCGATAGGGACAGCTTCGTCTTGCTCCATGTCCGAATGAGACGCTGCCAGTTCCAGCCTCTTAAAGACCGATGTTGTCTCTTGAGTAGCGATGTTTAATCTGTCAAAGACAGATCCTCGAGTAGGAGCAGGAGCCGGAATAGTCAGCCTTGAAAAGACTGACTCTTTAACAGGAGAAGCCACCTTGACGACTTCAGGAGTATGGGTGGCTCTCTTCCTCGGGACGGCCATTTCAAGGTTCATGGGCTTCTTGGCGGGCCCATCAGGGTTCTGGCTCAACTTGGCAAAGACAGAGGCTGCCAGTTTGATATTGGACGACCCGTTGAAAGGGGCCGTTGTAGCAGTGAGCCGATCAATGACCGACTTCTTGTTCGCTTCTGGTGCGGGCACTGGCATGGTGAAGCTTGCAGGCGGGATCATGGTTCCGAAAAATAGGCCGGTGGTGGCCTGGGTCACCTGTTCTACCGGCATGGCAAGGATGGAGGCCGCTTGAGGCCCATAAGCTACACCTCCAGGTGAGGAGGAGCGTCGGTTGCATTGGCATTTGGAGCAACTCGAGCAGTTGGAGGCCATTGATGCTTGATTTCTGCACCAGGAAAAAGACCAAATTTTAGTCGCTTGAAACCCAAAGGCAACCATTAACAAACCGCGATTCGTTCGCGAAGACGACATACGAAGTGTGGAGTGGAAACTGGAAAAGGTCCCACCGGGCGTGCCCGAATCTGTTGCCCTCCGAATGGCGTGGCAGAGACGCGATAAACGTCTTGCCTGAGATTCGGGGCAGATGCTATTTGGTTTTATCCGTCCACCTCTCGGAAGATGCCAAGTTGATTTATGGCACCGTGTATCGGAGGTTTAGACAGATGCGGCCGATGTAGCAGACTTCGTCAGATTCCCCTTCGCTTGAGGGGTTTTGATTGTGGGGACGCTCTTCCCTGCAGGCGCAAGCCCCTGCAGTTAATTACGCTACCGTGTCGCGGTAACAACTTTCTCCTTCTCCAGAATTTCACTTCGTGTCGTGTGTGTTTGTTTTGTTTGTGGTTTCCCGTGGATTGTATACGGAAACTAGGTTATGCCGTCGCCCGTAGGACGTGGATTAGTCCAAATCCGTATTTTCTTAGATTTGGGTTTAGGGTTTTTGTTTAGGGATACGTTTGCCCTATTTAAGGCTAATATCAACTTAAACTTTTGTTAAGGATACGTTAGTCTAATCTCCAGACTAAGATCGACTTAATGGGATCGTTTGGATCCGATAAGAGAGCAATTGGCTCTATTGTTCCAGTTTAGGGACATGGTGGTCCATGTTCCAGTTTAGGGACATGGTGGTCCATCATTCCCATTTGGGGACGAACATTAGTTTAAGGACATTTCGGTCCAACGTTCCCGTTTTGGGATGAATATTAGTTTAAGGACGTTTTGGTCCACGAGTTTAAGGACCCCATAGTCCGTTGTCGGGACCCATCACCTCTCTGACGTCGTTGAAGGATTACAATGATAGGTGTCAGAGGAGTTCAGAGATATACCCTTGAACCGGATGTAAATTGATTTAAGAGAGCAGTCTTGCTCAGTCAATTTAATTTGAGAACTTACGGCCATGATTGGGCTAAGTCCAGTTGAGAATATTCAACGTTTTTTATTTCCGGCTTATTAGGCCTGTGCTAGGGCTTTGCCCCTGTTTAATAATGCACTGCATTTTATTCTGGCCTGCTAGGCCTTTTTGATTTGGGCCCTGTCCCTTTATAAATGATGCAGAGCATCTGTTTGGGCTCTGCCCTTCTTTAAAATAATGCATTGCATTTAATTAGGCCTGTTAAGCCTTTCTTTATTGGGCTTGGCCCTTCTGTAAATAATGCAGTGCATTAATCAAACTGACAGTGGCCATGGGGCCTGTCAGGCGCTTTGCGCCAATTATAGAGCGCAAGCGCATATGGAGATGACACGTGTCATGCTCGGGTGAGCGCAAACGCAAGAGCGCAGTGCGCTGCGCCAGTGCGCCTCGTTGTTGCGCTGCTGACACGTGGCGCGCTCTGGTGAGTTGCGCCAACTTCAGAGAGCAATACTCTATCTTAAAAGCGCACAGCGCAAGTGGTCTTGGAGCTGACACGTGGCACTCTGTGGTGGTTTGCGCCAACCCAGGAGCGCAACAGTGCAGATTTTGCAAGTGCAGGGCACTGTTCAATAACTTGATCCAATTTTGGATTCAAGAAAAGAATCTTTAAGATTCCAGAACCAATGGTTCATAAAAAAGTGCAAGGCACTGTTATTATTTTTTATTTATTGCAGATCATTGATCTTGTTCTTAGATCAATGATCTATTCAGAAGAAATTCTTCTTCTTTTTTATAAAGGTTTTTACCTTTTTTCTCTTCTTGAGTTCTTTTCACAATTTTTCAGAGCTCTCTCTATTCTCTGTGTTGTTGTTTTCGATCTTGATGTTGATCTCCTTTGAATTGAGGTCTAGGGGCCTTTATATAGTGCCCATTAATTTGTTAAATTTGTTAAAGAGATCATTCTCTGAGTGATTTGGGGAATTTTCCGCATCGTTGGATCTTTGATCCAAGGGCTTCTGTTTTACAGAAGACAATCTTCTTGTTTTAAAAAGAACAGAAATATCTTACTGGAATTTTAATTCTGTTTGGCGCAAACGCATCTGTGCTTGACACGTATCGCGCAGCGCAGAACGCAGCGCAACTGCGCTGCCACGTATCGCGCAGCGCAGAGCGCAGCGCAACTGCGCTGCCACGTGTCGCGCAGCGCAGAACGCAAGTCAGCTGAAGCGTTGCTTCTTTATTAAAATTTGAATTTTATTTGAAAACAGAGCCTTGCTCTGATTAGGAAAACAGAAGCGTTGCTTCATCTCCCGCCTTGGAATTTGAACAGAGCTTTGCTCTGATTGGGGTAAACAACTATATTCTCAAATCGATCCGCATCTATGTGCGCTCCCACTAAAACTCACTATCACATGCAACCTTAGGTTTTATTTAGCTCATATTAGCCGAAATATGTCCCAAAATCCTTAAAATAATTTCTGCATTTTCAAAATAATTTTCTGAATTTTTATTTGCATTTTTCTCAATTTCCCCCTATTTTAAAACAATTAAAAATCAGAAAAACCCTTTAAAAATAGCCCAGGCCTCCCAATATAAAGCCTAAGGCCTTATTGGGCTTGGGCCCTAGCTGGCCCCAGCTCGAGCTGAGCCGGCGGGCTCCAACTCGAACTGAGCTGAGGCTAGCTCCTACTCGAGCCGCCTGAACCCACGGCTCAGGTTCAAGCTGATTCGAGCCTAACGGCTCAGGCTCGAACCACCTGAGTTGGTGGCTCTGGCTCGAGTCGTCCGAATTGTTCGCACTTACTTGAAAAAGGAAAATATCAAGTGCACACTTATTGTCACGACCCGGAAAAGGCATGTGACTGGCACTTAAATCATGTAAAGTCTATAGGGCCACACCTAATTCAAGTAAGCCAAAAGCCAAGAAATCTAAACCTTTTAGGGGAAAAATCGTGGAGATGCGGTTTTGAAATAAAGATACACTGAAATCAAGTTCTTTCTTCAATGTCATAGGTAATATAATATATGAAAACACAATCCTTTTATCTAACTTGAAAACATTTTCGTCATTAAAAATTTGGGCAGCACCTCATTTGTATAATTTAACCCGAAAACGGTACAAGTAATAATAATATGCATCCCCAAGCGGGATCTAGCTCTTCGCCAATTGGCAAAACAACCACGCAAGATATAAATATACAACGTCAAAGGCGAGGATCAAAACCAAAAAGAAAGCAAGAAACTGAGGATCATCGAGAACCAGAAATCAAAATATTACATAATCGTAACTCTAAGGCCGAAAGAATATACAAGTCTGGTTGATGGAGCCTCTATCTAGATACAACTGAAATAAATATACAAATATATACTGGTGGTCACGAAGCAAATGCATCCCACCTATCCAGCAATCACCCGGAAGAAAGTGAAGTGCCCGCAGGCCACTACGGAACCTGTACGGCTAAACCTGCAAGAAACTGTGGCACAACGGGGGTGAGTTGCCAACTCATGAGTAAAAGATATCACCGGGTAGAAACCGAATGTATGACAATCTCCTAGGTCATACAGTAATATACTAATAATATAACACTGAAACATTTAGTAATGGCAAGGGCAATAATATAAGCATAAGTCTAATACCATGTACTTATGTCCGTGTCACAAAGTAACTATTATATCATGTATGAATGTATCACTAAGTGGATGTGTCAAGCAACGACACATAAAATCAAGATAATCCTAAGTGCCAAGCAATGACACTTGAAAATATCATGAAAACCGTGTCCATCAGCGACACGAAAACCTCATATCTCGGACTCCGTCAGTCCGGATCGGCCCTCAAATATGTCAAACCACATAACTACGGTCGGTAGCCTCCGAATATCCGCCGCGTCAAATATCACCGGTCGGTAGTGCTCCCCTGCCGGGCTCAACGTCTCTCTATACGGCCTTCTTACCCCGGGGTACCGCACTGGGTCCACCATGTACCCGCAGATGGCGTCTCTCTCCTCAATTCAGGTATGTGTACACACGTGGCTCAAGAACTGAGAAAACTCATGGTGGACGCCACACACATCATATCACGAAAAACCGCATTTTTCTTTGAAAACATAATCATGAGTTATAAATATCACTTGCGGTTTCCCCAAATCCAGAAATCACATGAATACGAAAATCTCTAAGAAGAATCACAATCTAGGAGTATACAATGAGATAATAAATACCGGCGTAAAGCCAATAATCAGTGCATAGCTAGAATGTATGTATGCGAATGCATGTGATATCTAAGTAAGAAATACAATGTCTACACTAGAATATAAGATCATATTAATGAAGTAACGGTTCTTTAGTGTGTAGGTGGCATGGAAATTACCGATGAAGATGTGTGTGAGCCGGCAAGTAAATGTACGTGCAACATACGCATCATCGATAATGGTGCTGGTGTCTTAACAGACGAGATCATAACAAAAAGTAAACAGCAAAAGCAACAATAATGTATATAAAACTATATACGAGCCATACCGTTTATCATGTTTAAATAGCACGAGTCGTTGTTTTTAGAAAAGTGGGGACTACGGTATTTTGAGAAAAGAGATGTCTTTTGAAAATCCGTAGCGTCCCTCGTTTTATTCCTTGAAAAAAAAGCCTACGATTAGTCGGTTTTGAAAATAGGTATGACTCGAACCTAAATTAACCTATATCTATGCAGCTAAAGACTAAACTACGAACCTAGTCGAAGCTGATAATAAATCTATAGTATCCCGAGCCGATATACCTAATAGTCGGCGATCCAGCCTCATATCGTCACGTACGGTAATAATGCATCGTACGACATTCTCGAGTCAAGAGTGTGGATCAATCATCATATGTATCTTGTACGGTAAAATTCTTCGTACGACATCCCCAAAATCGAGGGTACGGGTCAAAATCATAAATGTCATCACTCGTACGGTATCATCATCGTACAATATCAATATCAAGGGGTACAGATCTAAACTCTCGTACATTCTAATATCATCAAATCGTATGTTATCACATGTTTTTATACACATCGCCCAACGATCCTTTATTATATCATATCATATACGGTGTTTCGATTCAAATACAAGTCATATCCTCATGGCATCATGCTCGATCATATTGACTCAAATCCATATAGCATATACTATCCTCATCTCACGTGTGTATATATATATATATATATATATATATATATATATATATATATATATAAACGTACACACACACACACACACATATACACACCAACATATATACCAAGTGTATGCGTGTGTGTGACTAAGTAAACCGACGACTCATGACTAAGGAACTAAACTAAGAGTAAACTATCCTGCATATACGCCAATTCTAATCTATAGTCTCCCAGTAACCCTATTTACTAGGTATCCAAGTCTCACATAAATATATATAATATATAACCTATTCTACGGTTGCGGGGGTGCTATACGTCGTCCACCCGACTTCCCCCATAGATATATAGCTACTCACCTCGATCCTCGCTTACCAAAGTCAATAACGCTTGCTCTCCCTTGTCATCTCGAAGTGCACACGAAGATACCTACATATCACAACACATCGTATCACATTAAAATCCAATTCAAAAATCGACATGACACGCGAAGTTCTCATTGGTTAGAACCTATAGCCTACGCATGCAAAAATAATCATAAAACCCTCGTCGTTGACGTACAAACGTCCAACAACCAAAACCAAATCAATTACCAAAAACCAAGTTTTAGAAATCGAAAAACCATAGCCAAAATCAACTCAAAGTGCTCTCAGATTTTTGCTCAGGTCAAATGGGACAAAACTAACAACACAGAGGCTAAGTCATAATGTGTGTGAGCCACAGGCAAAACCCCTACACCAGTGCTAAAATTGACCCGGCAAGATATCAATTTTGACCGGTGTCACCGGGTGAGTATGGGTATTATGGGCTCGTTTTCTCGTGGTGGTCTTATAGTGGCATATCTAGGTCATTTTACTTGTTTGATTTTCTTACAAACACCTCAGATTGCTCCAGATTCCCTGTAGTCCTCATAATATCCATAAAACCGACATTTGAAATATCTAAACTCAAGTTTTGGGTTTTCTATATTAAGTGTTTGTCCAGAATTTACACTAGAGGGGCTATAGTGATGACTAAACCTTAATTACACTTTTACAAACCATAATATCCCCTAATTCCTCTTCTTGAAAATTCTAATATCGCTAATCTAGACAAGTTTAACTCTAGACTACACTAAGATGTTAGAAAGTCTAAAAACTTAACTAAAGACATGGGATTTACCTCATTTGGCAACTAAGGAAAAACCCTAAATGTTCCCAAGTGCTCAAAGTCCAATTTTGATTCCACCATGGGGTTTAGATCATTTTTTGTGAAGGGGAGATGAGCTTTTGGTGTGGATTTGGAGATGATTTGGGATGGTGGAGGAGGTGATGAAGGATGAAGGAGGAGGAGGTGAAGAAAAGTGTGAGTTGAGAATGAGGTGAAGAATGGTCAAGTGTAGAACTTTCTCACATTCTCTCTCTCTCTCTCACCTAGCCATGATACTTATCCCATCACTCTCTCTCTCTCACCTATTTTCTTTTCTTTTTGATAAAACAAAAATCAATTTTAGATAAAAGAAGAAGCCATGTTTCAACAATAAAATGTAACAAGTGTTTTTGCAACATAATAAGTTGCATGCCATGCACAATCAAACATAATGCAAAATTAGTGAAATATTAATCAAGTTTAGTATTAAACTTGTATATAATTAATTATATAATAATTTATAAAATATCTAATTCACATAAATTCTTTCAAAAACAATAATTCTTATTAATTTTCCGAATATTTTCCAAACTATCGGTATATAACTATACCATTTCATTAAAACTAATTTCTATACCTTTATAATATTCATGAAATTCATTATTTTAATTATTTAAATTCCCAAAATAATATTTTATTTTCGGAAATGTTACACTTATAATCAAATGACTAAAGACATTTGAGCAAGTGTTAAGTGCGCATATGGCAGATAAGTAACGAGGATGATATGCACGCTAATATATGCACATCTGAAAGCTAATGCATGAGATAGGCAGGGACATGTGCGCAGCACATGTGCGTATCATTGCCATGCGTACTAGCAGCCAAGAAAGCATGTGCTTTGGTTCAATATTGTTATAAAGATCTTCTTTGTTGAGAAGGAAAATCTTCTGTTATTGATCAAATCAATCTTGGATCAAGATCCAACGGTGCGCAGGGCCTCCAAAGTGATATGAATCAAGTTAAATTTAATCTGAAATCAAATTAAAATCAATTAAAATTTTAATTTATTGCAACAAATCCTAATGGATGCTCTACTATAAATAAATATCTAAAGGAAAAATCTGAGGTGATGGATGATTCTCAGGAGATTCATAATTTTCAAGAGAGCCTCCAGCGAACAAGTGCGCACTCCTCTCAACAAAGAAAAATTTCATCATTTTCGATTTCTCTCATCAACAATGTAAAAAGAAGAAGAAAAAGAGAAAAATACAGTCCCTCGATAGCTAAAACATTGGTTTTATGATAGAAGTGTTTTCTTTTTGTTGAATTTTTTGATTCGTTATATGAAAAATCGAAACATTTTATAATTGATCTCTCTCATATATAAAAGTTAATACTTTTATGAGAGATCGATCCTAAGAACCAAGACTCTCATAAATGGACATTTCGACATATATATGATAAAAAACAGAAGCTTTTGCTTCTTTTTAGTATTGGCCATTTATGAAAAATCATGCCTTTTCATAAAGAAAAAATATAAAATAAGTAAAAATAGATGTGCACCATAGCTACCTCAAAAAAATATAACAGAAGCCTTAGCTTCTTTTTGAAAGTCACTTCTTTTTTATGAACAGTGCGCACCTCTCTTTAGGTCGCACTTAAAAGAATATTGCCCATATAGAAGTGCACATATGAGCACTTAAGAAAATAATGATGCCTCTGTAAAGGTACGCATCACGTGATATGCACGTGTGCGCAAATGAAAATATAAACTTCTCAATACATGCACCTATATATGCGCAGATGTGAATTTGACCTGATAAGAAGTGCGCAACCACATGATATACACGTGCGCAATCCCCTTGACTGCAACAAGTGTGCATCATATGTAATGCACATACGCATGTGCGCACTTGGACCAACAAGTTTTTGCTTGATTACTTAATTAGAAAAAATTAAGTATAGAAACTTTTGCTTCTCATATATGCTCCTATGATCAAATAAAGCATATTTTCTAAGTATATGTTAATCTAAAACAAGATTAACGATCCTTAGTCCATATTTTCTAAGTTGATCTTAGTCTCATATACGACTAACGATCCTTAACACATGTCTTCTAAGTTGATTTTAGTCCTATATACGACCAACGATCATTAAATCAAGCCCATATATCCCCTGAACCGATGGACCTCATTCATATGAGAAATGCTATCTAGGTTCACCCCAAATCTATTATATACGGATTTGGACTAATTCGCACCTTACAGGCGATGACATATATTAGTCTCCGTATACAATTCAAGGGTAACCTAAAATAAACAAACTATAACACGACACGAAATGATATATTTGGAGTAGAGAAAGTTGATATCACTTTACGATAATGTAATTAACTACAGGGGCTTGCGACTGCAGGAAAAAGCGTTCCAACCATAAAAAACCCTTCTTCCGTGAAGGGAAATCTAAAAGTCAGCTACAACAGTCGCATCCATCCAAAACTCCGATATACTGTGCCATAAATCAACTTGGTATTTTCGGAGAGGTGGACGGATATGCCTAGAAAGTATTTTCCCCCGTATTCAGGCTAGACGTGCTCCCCGCGCCTCAGTCTGGTTTCCGGCTGTAAACAGATCCTGGCAAGCCCGGTGGGACTTCTTTTCTCTTTCTACTCCACACTTTGTGTGTCGTGTTTCACGAACCAATCGTAGTAGATCATGTTTATGTTGCCCTTGGATGTTTGGGTTACTAAAGATGGTGGTTTGCTTCCGAGTAGATTAACGGCCCCACCCAGCAACTCCAACCTCAATGCTAGCTCCAACACCACTCCAGTTGGAGTATCTTGGTAAGGGCAGGCCATGGCCCCCGTGCTTTGCATCCCTATAGCTCAGGTGGCTCAACAACTAAACAGGCTCTTCTTTAAGGCGATGCTTCCGCCTCTTTCCCTTGGCATCCCAGCGCCAAAGGAGGATACTGAGAAGAAGCCAGTCTTTGATCGGCTGGCTACCACTTCGAGCTCTGCTCATAAGCTTGAAAGCTCCATTTTCAAATATTGGGAACTAGATCTGTAGGCCTTTTCAAGCAATTGTTCTTTAAGGTGCCAACTGCTCTCGATGCATCAAAGATCTCTTTATCCCCACGCCAGTCGGTATTTAAAAGATTGGCATCCCAAACTCATATTTCTACTCCACCTAAGGTATCGGTCTTTCAGTGGCTGGCATCTGCCGAAGGCCGAGAACAACACAGGGGTAAGATTCATGAGGCTCCTAAAATTGAAGAAGCTCCAACTGCAAGACATGCCCGACGTCGTTATTGGTGCCGACTAAGACAGGCAGAAGGCAATTCCCCATCCGGGTTTCCTCCGCCTGTTTCGATGATCCAAGCTGTTATTCCAACTGGGAATGGTTTTGAACCGCTGCGGATGGTTAAACGTAACTCTTCTACCGCAGTGCTGGAGAAGTCTCCACTTCCTGTAGAGTTACATGATGAGCTAAAGAAGGTACGCTCGATCAAATGACTTTTCTCAACCATCCACAGTTTAGAAAGAAGTCCAAAACTCTGTCATTGATGACAGCTACTCTCGGTGACCAAAAAAACTCAAAGGTCAATAAGATGATAACAAATCCCCTCTTAAATTCAAGGGGGCTCATGCTCAAAAAGTTCCGGCTATGATGGTTCCTTCCAAAGCAGCTTCTCACAAAAGAGAGAGGCCAGATAGAGTTATGGTGCCCGAGGCAAATTCCAAAGGCCAACATTCCAAACGCCTCAAGTCTAAGGGAATGGTTGTTCACACAGTATATATGATGAGCTCCAAAGATGATAGCCGAGCTTCTGTTTCTTATAGACCAATCACTCAGTCTATAAGTAAAGACCAACAAAAATAGTAGGAGATATTGGCTCAAGCGGCGAAACTCATGAGTCCATCGCCTAATGCTAACCCTGCTAACCCTGACAAAGCTCTCGAAGAAAGAACGGGGTAGGAGTCTGATATCGACTACCTGAAATGCGTCCTTGAAAAGAAGGAAGAGAGAGCTGCGGAAAATGAATGCTAGGATGGAAAAGATGACCCTCCTATTCCAAAGCATGGTCGGGATGATAGCACAACCGGAACCACCGGTAGATGAGCCGCCGGTAGTTATTATCGATGACAAAGGAGACATGTAATACCCAATTAATTTTCTACGCCAATGCAGGTATTTAAATAAAATGTTTTACCCATTTAAAATTTTTGTATTGTAATCTAAATATTTTATTTCCTATAAACCCAATCCAAGGCCCAAGCCAAAAAGCCCACCCCATCTCTTTCTCTTTTAACTATGCTTCTTTCTTTATTCTTTTTAAAATTCAAACTCTTTCAAATTCCAACTGAAACCTCCTCCATAATTTTCCTATTAAACAACCAAATTAATGCCTCTTTAATCCCAATTAATTTCCCTAATTAATCCATTATTTTTTAAACCCCACGTTTTCCTTCTCTTTCTCTCTCTCTCTTCTGATAATTTTTAATTAATTATATTTTTAAAAAAAACCCGCATTCGTTCTCTCTCTCTCTCTCATCACACTCACTCTCTCTCTCTCTCTCTCTCTCTCTCTCCCTGTTCACTCTCTCTCCCCTCTCGATCTCTCTCTTCTCCCGCTCGTTTTCCCTCTCCTCCTTCCCCGAGCTCGAGCCCCTCCCTCGAGCACACCTCGCCATCACCTCAGCCACCACCGGCTGCCACCCTCCAGCATCCAATCGCCACCGACACCCCCTCACCACCGACCGCAGCCGTCTCGCCCACCACCCGCAGCCATCGCTTCCTCCAAGTCACCGACTGCAACCCTCCTTCAACAAGCACCCATCACTGCCTCCGGCCAACCCCATGCTGACGACCTTGCCAACGGCATACCGTGCTCTGCGTTATCGTCACCGTAGCATCACCCAAGCCATCGCTGCCATAGCCGTAATGCACCACTGTGCCGCGTCGCTGCCGTATCTTCATCGATACATCGTCAGGCAAGTTTTAAATACTTGCTACATGCTATTATATATACATTTTGATTGCGAATCAAACTTTATACAAGTGTTCGATGCAAACCATGATCTATAAGCCCCCTTAAAATGACGGAAATTAAACATAACAGATGGCCTGAGTAATAACGAATACTGTGTTAAGATTTGGCTTGAAAATACGGATTTAACAACATGATATGTCATCCTCATTTAGATCCATGGAACCTGAAATTTTCCGTACCTGAATTTTGTGAAAATCATAGCTAATTGGTTACACACCAGAATGTTGCGTTCGAGGGCTCATATCGAAGATGACTCGACGACTTAGAACCCCATATAATCTAAAATCTTTTTCTATTTTAAAATGGTGACGGAAACTTGTCGGGAGTGGGGCTCTGGACTGCAGTCCAGAGCAGCACTGATCGCCCACATTCGATTAGAAATGCTTTTATGTCTCTGTGAAAAAATGATATTATGCGTAACCCTATACCGTAGCGAATATAAATACGTTAGATAACTATTGAAAGTGGTTTCATTCATTTTTATCACCGTTTACTATTTTAATCCCATTTTAAACCATCTGTACATACTGCAGTCCCAAACAGGGACAGAACGTACATCCCGACTTTAAATAATGTGTAAATCCGAGCACACAGCAGATATTGTCGATCCTTCTGGTGCGTTGGAAACCTAACTGGTAAAACTAAATATTGTTCACTATAGCGTCACCTAATTTTTATCCCAATAGGGTGAAAACTGTGTTATGAAATAGACTTTCAGTTCAGGAACTGAATTCCCAGCAGCGAACACTTAAAATGAAACTACTGTAATTTGCGAACCCGAAACCCGATTGACTTGAAATCAATTTCATTGAACTTTCGAATGAGTTTACTTATTACCTCTTTTGTATCATTTTACTTAATTTTGAACATATGATTTAATACGATTTTTATAAGTTCATGAGACGTATAATGACTTGTATTGCATATAAATTGTGTAGTGGCATAATTCACAGTTTTACCCGACTGTATTACCTATAGTGATAGTGCGCGTCATTATTAAGTTTCAGTGTACAATGCATTGTTGAGCGTGAATGGTATCGGTTCAAGAGTGTCAAGTACGCCATTGAAAAGTGAATGGTTCGTGATAGTGACAATACAGTGAATAGTGAATATAGCAGTGCTATTGATGCGTACTTATACACAACTAGCCCATACTCATAATACTCATAGATAGTGAAACCTGGGGAAAAAATGGGGGAATCGAAGTGGAAAGAAAATTGTATTTAGCGAGATCAATGATTTAGAGGATGATCATTCGAACAGCGACTCTTATATATTAGGTTTGGACCTAGTAGTCCGGCTGACAGGGTTATGTCCCGGGCAATAGTGGGCCGTAGTCTCAGGTACGTACGAGACCCTCGTTAAACATGATCACTCCTTTCCGCATCTCGATTTCAAAAGTGACTAAAGACCGATAGGGTCACAGATCATACATTGCATTAGTTATTGACATATTGATTGCCTGCATTTATCATCTCCACCGTTATTACTTTATTTTCTTGTCTCTTTGTTATTATTATAATATGGCTATTGCGTCGCTCTGACGACCTGAATATGCATGCTCAGTGATAGAGGTGGATTCGTCTGATCTCGAGAAGACCGTGAAGATCCAGACCAGTGAACCAGTTACATTTTTCCATTGATATCCCTGGTTAGTTGCCTTCTGGTTTACTTCCATTGCGTTCAGTTTCCTTTATATCCGATAGTTTTAGTGACTGCATTTTCTTTATCCATGCTGTGTTTCACTGATTACCATATAATGCTAGAAGTCGAAATGTGACTACGGCAGGATTTTTCCTTGATCGTAGGAGCATGGCTGGCCTTGTCACCCTTGTATTCTGTATTTTAGGAAGTGGGACGTGACAAGACACGTCAAATTCTCTACAAACCCCATCAGCAGCGAATGAGAAGACAATCACCAAAGCAAAGATGGATGAATATATTGCCCAGTAATTTAAAGCTCTTCAGGCCAACGAGGTGGCAGGCAAGCTGATTAAGACCAGCCGACCATACCCAGCATGGTATGACCAGAGGCAATATCCTACGGGATATAAGATCCCAATGTTCCAAGTATGCAGGGGACCGGCAATCCTCGTCATCACATCACTTAATTCAGATCTAGGTGCAGCAAGTATACCGAAGGAGATTATGTATTACTTCGCTGCCAATTCGTTAGCAGTCTATCAGGCACTGCTTTCGGGTGGTATTTGAAGCTTCCTAGTGACTCTGTTAAGAATTTTGATGAAATGGAAATGCTTTTCTGCCAAAGATTCGCCAGTGCGAGTGAACGCATCACTATGACGGTATTGGTCAATGAAAGAATCAAGCCGAATGAGATATAGGTTCAATATGCTATCCG
Source organism: Agapanthus africanus (assembly GCA_030015575.1). Classification (NCBI taxonomy): domain Eukaryota; kingdom Viridiplantae; phylum Streptophyta; class Magnoliopsida; order Asparagales; family Amaryllidaceae; genus Agapanthus; species Agapanthus africanus. The sequence goes on from CM057337.1 coordinate 682,659,508, forward strand.
ATGGTGAAACCTATGGTCTAAATGCAAGCAGCGCATTGGCGAAGCTCCAGTGTCGGAATGTTTATGGCAACCATCGATTGGCACTCACAAGTATACCCGTTCATAGCCTACTACCTTACAGGAGCTTATTGATAAGCTAGCTCAGCTGGATTCGATGGTTCAAGGTCTTTCCTCTTCGGGCGGAGACTCGCGAAACTATAAAGGGAAAGGCAAGACGACATTTTTTGCCAATGCACAGCAGCAGCAGAGCTGCCCTAAAGCATCTGGTCACCAAAACAATAATCTTGCAAGACCGACTCTCGAGGAAAGGATGGGGCGCAAATATTCGTTCCCTTGCAATAAAACAGAGAATTTGTTCGAGCTCACTACGAAGAATGGCATGCTGACGTTACCCGAGCCACGGCGACCAACCCAAGCTAATGAGATCAAAAATCCAAATTACTGCCTCTACCATCAGGTGGTAATCCATCCGATCGAAGACTGTTACGTCTTCAAGAACTGGGTTGAGAACCAGTATAAACAGGGTAAATTCTTGCTATCGGATAAATGGAAGGTGAATCCACCCCAGAAACATACCCTTAAAGGGGATATACACAGGGGGCATCCTGTTCATTTGTAAAAGAAACCCCGTGGGGGTGATGCTTTCTCCCAAAACAAAGAAAATGCTAAAGGACTTGCGAGTATGTTCTGCAATCAGATGGAAAATCCCACTTGAACCGAAGATCATAGAAGTGATGCTGAGGCCATGTCTCACTCCGAAGACTGATAATAAAGAGAAAAGCCCCCAAGTTAAGTCTTCCAAGAAGAAGAAGAAGAAAAAGAAAACAAAGAAGCCCGTGCATCCTGCTGAATATGTAGATAGCCGTACGGAGATACAAAAGTATATATATGCGGTGGAAGAATATAACTAGAAGGCGCACTCACCGGTCACTTGAAGAGTTTCTTCGACAAATTCTCGAGGGTACCAATGAGGATGAAGGGGACTAAAAGGAGGAGACAGAAGAACATGTGGAAAGCTGCCACATGGTCTATCATTCTTCCATATATGACTAAGATGCTCCAGCTGCATCCGAAAGCGATTCAGACGAATAGGGGTAGAATCAATGCCATAGGCTCCAAGCTTGCCTCATGATGACTTAATTAAAAAGTTCTTAAACGGGGCTCTTCAAACAAGTAAAGAAAATCAAAGGCGTGAAATGACCATATATGAAAAGATCAGAGAGCAGCGTTTAAACATGCAAGCGGCGGAGGAAGCGAGTTATGTAACTCCCCAACCAAAGAAAAATATTTTGCCGAAGAAGAAAAACAGGGTCAAGGCCGAGAAGTACTTCGCTAGGGCCTTATCGAAAGGGATGATGTTACCATCCATGAAAATGTAAGGGTTGTAGACTTCGAAGGTGGAGAAGAACACTCAAAATATTGTCTCTTCCACCGGAGAGTCTGTCAACCCATCAACGAATGTAGAGCGTTCGATAAATGGTGGAAAAAGTATATCTCCAACAAAAGGCATTTAAAAAGGGAGAACTGGAAGGCCAAGCCTCGCCTGCTCCAGCATAATAGTTCCGAAGCAAATGGCCAGGTAAGGTCAGTGGTTGAGAGCCGTTGTCTGACTAAGGCTCAGTCTTCAGAAGAAGGGAGTTCAATAGTGCCAACTTTTAGAAGTGACTCGGAAGATGAAATCCCCGTCAACCTCCCCTGTGTAAGCTCCTCATCAGGAGAAGAAGAAAACACAAAAGACTGCGACAATATCTGTCTGCGGAACCGCACCCTTCCCGAAAAAACCTTAGACCTGCAAATAAGGATCCAAAGAATCAAGATAAGGTTAAAGAGAAGATGCCCGGAGAGATTGTTCTAGATGAAGATGTGGTTAAAGATCTCGCCGCCAAAGTCCCGCCCAAGAGTAATAAGGTAGACTACAATATGTTAGCCCATATGAAGAAGCCACCTTCTCACTTAAGTATATACGATACTCTAATCCTGTCGAAAGAACTCCGAAAATCCTTAATCAAAGCCTTGGAAGAGCCTGATCACTTCTAAGCTTTCTTTGCCGAGGAAGCAATGAAGGATAAACTGTTGGAAGTATACACGGCTGATATCACCTTCAGTGAAGAAGATCTTCTCTTAGGAATGTCCAAGCATAATCGACTGCTCTACATGGCCGGGTACTGTGATGATAAGAGGATAAATAAGATCCTCATCGATAACGGCTCTTCGGTCAACCTTTTGAATGCAAAGGTACTCAAGCAGCTGTCTATGGATGTTCAATATCTCGACCGTGAAAAGATCACCATCTCCTTATTCAACTCACGGTCTTAAAAACGCTTGGGTCCATAATATTGACATTGCGCTTCGGACGGCTCGTCATAGACGTAAAGTTCCATATCATTGAAAGCAAGACATGCTATAGAGCTTTACTCGGTAAATCTTGGCTACACGAGCATGGCATCATCCCTTCTACACAACATCAGTGTATGAAGTATTTTAAGGATGGCTAAGATCACACCATCACAGAAGAGCTCAACCCCTTCTCTATGAATGAAGTACGAAAATATGAAGATACCAAGTACTTCCAGTCAGACTTCGAAGATATTGAGAGGTGCTACAAATCAAAGAACAAACAAGTACAAGCGACCACCGTCCCAATCTTTGAAAGCGATTCTGAAGATGAAGAAGAGATAGTGTTCACGGGTCAACCTCTGAGGAAAACCAATAAATATAGCTCATCAACCCCCATTCCACTCTTCGACAGTGAGTCAGAAGAAGAAGCTGATGCACTGTTCTCTACCCATCCGTAGGTGAAGATTCCCTATAAAACAGACCAAGCTCTACATATTATGATGGTTCCGTCTTACTACTACAAAGAACTTGATGCACTCAACACCTACATCGTGCAGGAGCTGGTCACCTTTCACGTACCTCCCAGATATAGGGGCGAAAAGGCGATTCTCTTCTATAAGTCGGAAGAGACCATAGTGGAGAAATAGATCTGGCAAAGACTTGATCCGAATCTCGATAAGTCATAATCAATCCCTATGCTGAGATATTGTTCGAGGAATTTAAAAGAACTCTTTAATCGGCAGAGAATATCATTCCTACAAACTGTCTGTCATGCTTAATATTACAAAAGGATCTGGGAAGTGCCAGGACCCGCCAAGTCACGCCTCATGGAAAGTTTGATACCACTGGTTTGGGATACATTCGGCCCAACAAGAAGGAGTGAATTCATAACTGTTATGCCTTAAGTGAAGGAGAAGACACTTGGCTGGAAGATGACGCGGCCGAGCAAGAAGAAGATGTTGGATATGTATGCCCTAGAGGCCATTATTGTATATGTATACATATGGATGCTAGGGATATGTATGTACAGGACAATCTTGCTCAGTTATATATATAGTATATTATTTGAGTTGTCTTTATCATGATATGTGTATTTCTTTCCTTTGATGCTTTATCTTGCTTACACATATTGATAAAGACTTGATACGGTAGTATACTATTATAGTTTGACTTTATCTTAACATGGGCATATGTTATACTCATTATTACATATGGCAGTTACATGTTGATAAAGCCCATAGGATCTTGCTTGACTACCAGTGTTATGATGGCGATCATACTTGTGCGAGCTGGGTAGTCCATAAGCACATCCTTAAAAGGTCCCTAGTCATGTGAGTGTCGAGACTGGGTATCGATATTCCGGAGTAGACTGGCGTATACGTTTCTAGACCCCGACGAAGGGGATGGTTGGTCCCGCAGCCATTAGTCTGATGCGCCTAAGATCGTACACAGGTGCTCACTGGGTGTGAGTACACTGGATGGACTCGCCGAGAACCTCTAGATGGTACTATACTTATCGTCAGATGGAAGTTCTCAGGTGACATGTACAGGTTAGTCTTCGGACTTGAGATCGTCATTTGTCTCGTATAAGTTCCCACTGTACTTTGATCACTACCCTACCATGGCTCTACTAAGTCGTGCAAACAGGTTTTGGTTGGGTACAGTCCCAAGCCACATGGAGGCAGTGAGTGATTGTCAGAGATTCGTCTCTCCCGGTATTGGGAGTCAATATCGCACTATGTTCGATTGGCCAGGACCATAAGACCTTGGCCAAGGCAGTTGGGATTTATTGATAAATTGATCAGTAGTTTCCCAGATTGGTCCTGAGCCGTATCTGCACGAATTATCGAGTTATTAGGGTCTGAAGTTTACCACCCCCTAGATCTAGTATGCAATACTCTCAAACGAATAGACCGGACTATGCGGAAATTGTCATGGATAGGCTCGGTAGGGATCCGGATGAGTTTGCTCGTCGGCCTTCCTTTTCGTCAGGTACCTGGGTAGCCGTTACGTGCAGCTAGTACCGCTGACGTGCTTGTGGTTAAACCCAATGCCAGCATACTTTCGAGTCTTTAGAGTCCCACACAGAGGATTTTCCTACTTCGGGCGAAACGATATAGAAAACGTATGGTTTTACGACAGGGGTTCGATCATATACGTGTACTAGCTACACGGATCATCATTCGGACGGATAATACTAGAGGGCTTTGGTTTAAGCCGGATCCTAGTATTAGATTATTGGATTATTTTCGTCTCTTTGTATTCGTATTTTTCGGAATACGGATACAGATATGTATATACGGTGAGGGGTATTCTTGTAATTTTTATATGGGTGCTTCTAGAAGAAGACACCTCATTTCTTGTTTAACCATTTTTCTTAAATGGTTAATGAGGTAGAGGTATGAGGTGTTGATTATGCATTAAATGAAGCATGGCTACTTGGTGACTCATGGGGTAACTCACTTAGTGACTCATGGTTTACTATTGAAGTATACTTGATTCAGTGTTTGTGAATTATTGGCATGTTTCATTGACTCACAAGAATTAGCCATTTTTCATTCATTCATTCTATCATCACAACACTCTCTCTTGACCTCAAGCTTCCTTCTTCTTCCTTAACCCTAAATGTCTCATGTGTTGAGAAATCTAGGATATATTGAGACAAATCAATCCAACATCACTCTCTATATCCTCTAGGCTACTTAGATTAGCATACTAAGTACCCTAGTTATCTCGGTTTAGAGGTAGGAGCTCAAAGTACACACTCTCGGGTGGATCATCTTTGACGCTAGGAGGCCGACGATCAAGCACAATCCGTACACTCTTCGAGGAGCTAAAGGAGAGGAATGAAGACCCGAAGAACTTGAGCCTTTAGGTATAAACTTCTATCATAGTAGATAGAACTCATTTGCTTGCTAGTTAGGTTTATGGCAAATCTAGTTAACGGGTTATTCTAGTGCCAGTTTTAATCGTAAAAAAAAATTTGTTTCTCAAACGGCCACGGATGATGGCCTAGGCGTTAGTGTAACCCAACATGGTATCAGAGCCAGCCCATAAACCCCTAACTAGCAGTTTAAACGATGTTAAAAATAACGAAACCGAAACAACTCCAAAACAATCGGAACAATATTCAAGTTTTTGTCGATTTTAAATAGTGTTCTAAAAAAATTTTAAACAATTGCAGAAGGCTATTCTTGTGATAACTAGAACACCACTGAAAAAAGAGCCCCAAATTCTAAATTTTGGCCGGCGAGATTTCATATAATACCGGCCTGGCCGGTCCTGTATACAATTTGGGACATGAAATTTTGGTGATGTTCTGTACTTTAGAATATTGGTTTTTAGGTATTGTTTGATTTTGCCCAGGTTGGATATTCTGTTATATTTGGTATTGGTGCAATACGGAGTATTTTGAAGTAGCTATTTTTAATACCATTTATAAGTTCCAGTAAATTTCTATCTGCAACCGTGAATGTCATTTGAGCAGTATAACCCGTCTAACTGCTATATATTCTATTAGACGGGTTTGCGAATATGACATTCACGTTGATGTTCTGTGATTGTGCTGATATTGTGGTTGGATTGCCGTGGTAGATAGCCGGTGGTGCAATTGTAGCTATACAGTTAAGATTCATTTATATATTTATTTTGTGGGGTGGGCGTCCGACATGTGGACTGTCGTTTCTGTTGTGTTGTATATTATTTGATGGGGCATGACCGGGTTGAGGTCGATATCACCATTGTATATATTGTTTCTATTTTGTACTAGGATTACGCCGTGGAGGAGTGCTCGAATAGCCGAATTCTAGAGGGCAACGAGCCCGCATCTCATGGCGTTAAGACGGAGGGGGCCTCACTGTAGAATTGGCGGGCTATTCGCTATACTCACAGGGGGTATAGGATGGCCCACAGAGGGGCGCTCAAGTTACCGGATCCCGTAAAGTGCTGGATGGCCTATTCACTTTTTTGATTGGGGTTGCCTCACTTCTGGGATTGGCGGGTAACTTGCCACGCTCGTATGGGTCCAGGTTTTCATTGCACGGGCTATCCACACGACCGGGAATGTCATGTCTCATTTGCGGCTCAAAGGAAACCCGAGGTTCCAAGATTATCCACCATTCTGCGTTGCTTCTTGAGATTCTGTAATGTTGCTTATTATCATGCTTGGGACGAATGTTATATATATTTATATATATACTAGTAAATATTGTATATGTTTTTCACCCGCACTAGTCCTGCCCCCGCTCTGCCGTTAGTTAAGTAACCTAACGGTGAATGATGGGGCCCCGTGGCGAACGCGGATGGCATATATATATATATATATATATATATATATATTGTATTTTCGTTCTTTTCTGGTGTGATAGGTTTAATTGATGGGACCGCATTAATTTTGATTAATGCAAGAAAAGAAACCTAAAAGATGTTGTTGGAACAAATTTCGAAAAACTATAGTTATATTCTTTCGCTTTGCATAGTGGTATTCCGTCATGAATATCCAGCACCTCATTCCAGGAGGTAAGAGCCGAGATCCCTTTAAGGGGAGTGACCTCTTGAGCAAAAGTCTATACTGTAGATTACTCGGTTTTTCCAAAACCACTAGTTTTCAAAAGCGGGGCTTAAAACACTCTTTTTCAAAACTGCTCAGTTTCCTTCAACGATATCAAGTTCATTGCGTTAAGGGGTTTTTGGCTAAAAGCCCAGTCGTAGCCCTCTGTCATTTCCTATGAGTATTACTCAGTATTTGTGCTGCATTTGTTAACGCGTAGTGAACGGTAGCTGGGTGATGCTTATTTGTAGCACATGATGTGATTAACTAGGACAATCATATTGCCTTGTTGACCTTATCAAGGGCTTATGTTGGTGGATTTAGGGTAATCAAGATAATGACAGGTTGAACTTGACTAGCGATTTATGATTTGTTGACCTTGTCAAGATTATAGGTCGTTAGGGGCAAAAACCACATCGGGGGTTTCAAATATACAGAAAACTTGCTAGTGTTGAATACCTTCTGCAGTGTGGTGACTAGAGTGTCTTCCATCTAGGTTATCACACAATGATAGCTGGATCCCGATCCCACTGATGAGTAGGATTACTCTTGGGAGATTATTTCACTTAACAATCAATGTTATAAACCAAGTGGGTGTCTAGAACGGTGTTAGCAGGGCTAGGCCTCCAGGGAAAAGACGTTATATAATTAAGGAACTTCGCGAAAGCGTTGGAAAACCTCCTTCAAAGTACCGACACTAGCCTGGCCGAAAGGTTAAGAAAGTATTGTAACGTGCGATTAATCCTGACTAGTTCTCCTTTTAAGATTAGATGGAGAATTCGAGAAAACAGTGGGAGCTTGATTAGATAAACTAATAACCAATCTAATCTTATAAGAGCGCACGCTAAGTGTTTCTTTTCTCTCTCTCCAGGTAGCAACCATTTCACGCCCTAATCAAGATAATAAAATATATCGCTTGACCGATCCGGATTCTTATTCGGGGCTGGGGAATATCAGTTCGGCTCTAACTTATGACAGCTGTCATGAGTATGAGCAAGGGAAAAAGGATTGCATGAATTCCTTGATGACCCCAACGAAGAAGAAGTACACTATTGCGTCTTCTTTAGGTGTTTTTGTTATTGAGAACTGTTTTTCGGTCATCCCTACCTCCTGGATACTAGATACCGGATCAGGATCTCATATCTGTAATTTATTGCAGGGACTGAGAAAAAGTAGAATGGTTGGACCTGGTGATATGTCCCTCAGAGTAGGGATTGGAGCACAAGTTGATGCTGCAGCCGTCGGTGAATATCACCTAGTGTTGCCAAATGGTAATACTATGATTTTGAACAATTGCTACTATGTGTTGGAGATAGTGCCCTCAGAGAGTGTTTCTTTTCTCTCTCTCCAGGTAGCAACCATTTCACGCCCTAATCAAGATAATAAAATGTATCGCTTGACCGATCCGGATTCTTATTCGGGGCTGGGGAATATCAGTTCGGCTCTAACTTATGACAGCTGTCATGAGTATGAGCAAGGGAAAGAGGATTGCATGAATTCCTTGATGACCCCAACGAAGAAGAAGTACACTATTGCGTCTTCTTTAGGTGTTTTTGTTATTGAGAACTGTTTTTCGGTCATCCCTACCTCCTGGATACTAGATACCGGATCAGGATCTCATATCTGTAATTTATTGCAGGGACTGAGAAAAAGTAGAATGGTTGGACCTGGTGATATGTCCCTCAGAGTAGGGATTGGAGCACAAGTTGATGCTGCAGCCGTCGGTGAATATCACCTAGTGTTGCCAAATGGTAATACTATGATTTTGAACAATTGCTACTATGTGTTGGAGATAGTGCCCTCAGAGTCAATTATTGGATCACAGGCACGTGATTGCAATGATTGAGGGAGGACCTATCCCGGTACGACAGTCTTACTCGAGATGATAGTTTGCTATCTGGTTTACCTTTATCATCGTGTACTGCTTTAGGTGACCTGACAGGCCGCTATTGCACGTTGATAGAGCCCCTAGGATTCTTGCTTGACTGCCAGCAGTATGAGGGCGATCATATAAGTGAGAGCTGGAGTCTATAAACACATCCTTAAAAGGTCCCTAGTCGTAGGAGTTTCGAGACAGGGCATCGATTCTCCAGAGTAGACTAGTGTATACAGTCGAGACCCCGACGAGGGGCGGTGGCCGGTCTCGCAAGCCACTGGTGTCAGTTGGTTCACCTAAGATGTATACAGGTGCTCATTGGGTTATGAGTACACCGGACAGGACTCGCCGGGAACATGCTAGTTGGTCTTATACCTGACGTCAGATAGCAGTTCCCTGGTGACATGTGTACAGGTTAGTTCATCGACCTGGGGATCGTCATTTGTCTCGTGTGAGTTCCCACTGTGCTTTGATTACTACCCTACCACGGCTCAAAGGAGTCGTGCAAACAGGTTTTAGTTGGGTACAGTCCCGAGCCACATGGAGGCAGTGAGCGGATCTTCAGGGGTTCGTCTCTCCCGGTATTGGGGGTGAGGTCGCGCTGTGTCTAGGAGAGCCATTACACGAAGTCCTTGGCCAAGGCAGGAGATTTACTGGTAGGTATTCCAGTAGCATCTCAGGGTGTTCTGGGCTACACTCCGACACGACTTGTACCGCTTTTGGGGGTCTGACTTTTACCCACCCCCTAGGCCCGACATGCGATGCTCATAGACGAACGGACCGGACTGTACGGATATTGTCACTGACAGGCTCAGTAGGGTGTCAGGATGAGTTCGCTCATCGACGTCTCTTTTGGTCAATAGCTGGTGGCCCGTTACGTATTGGCTTATACCTCTGACGTGCTAGTGGTTAAATCCACAGCCATAGTATTGACGAGTCTTTAGAGTCCACCACACTTTCAGTTACTCAGTTTTCGGGCGAAACGCTGTAGAGGCCGTATGGAGATATGGCAGGGTTCGATCAGATACGTGCGGTATTGCACGGATCGTGATCGGACGGTTTTTACTAGCCGGCTTTGGCTTGAGCCGGATCTTAGTATTTGATAGTGTAGTTTTTGTCTCTTTGCATTTGTATTTCGGTCGGAATACAGATGCGGGTGTGTATGCACTGTATCGGGGTTTTCCTGTAATTTATTACGGGACCGGTTTTCTGGAGTTGCCAGTTTGCATTCCGTTCCGGCCGGTTTTTCTTTGTTCTTTCCCGGCCGGACTTTTCCGTTGGAGGGGGTTATTTGCAATTATGCAGATAACACTTTGTGGAGGGGTTTATTGCATATGTTTTGATTTGATTGCATCTTTGCTCCATGATGCATTAATTAAGACATGTATGAGTATGGGTTTTGTGGTGGGGCCGGCCACTGTTTGAGTGGTGTGAGGGGGCCGGCCATATCCTGTGAGGAGGGAAGGAATGAATTAAAATTGTGAGCTCATGAATTGTTTTTGTTGGTTTGATAAATTAATATTTATATGATTGCATTGTGTTATAAAATGAGTGTGCTGGAGTGAAACTTGTTGGAGTTGAGGATTAATTAATTTGAGCTTGCTTCATTCATTTCCAGTGAGCACAAATGGCATCTGGCCGAGCTCCTTTTTGATGGGATGCTCCATTTTTCTTCAAGCCTTCATGAAAATCATTGTTCATAAATTCCTCCATCATGGCAACTATCCAAAACCCCAAAGAGATAAGTTTCTACATTATTCTACAGCAATTCTTGGGCGCGTCGGCTAGCCAACTTCGCGCCCGAGTTGCCTCGGTATTGAGGTGGGAGCCCGTAAAAGATACAGGCGATGTGGTGCCCTTCCGGCAAGGAGGCGACGACCGGAGGATCCGCGGGAGATCGGGACGACGACGAGAAGACCGGAGGACTCGGATCACTCGGTATATCTCTAACCCGTCTTGTAATTAGCTAGATCTAGTTTAATGGCCCGATCCGGGGTTTAGTGCGCGGTGGTGCCGGTTTGCTAAGTTCGCAAAATTAAAGTTTATCACCGTTTCCGCATTTGGCCATCGGATTGACGACCGGGGCGCCGCCGTGCACTTACAGTGGTATCAGAGCCAGGCCATTAACTTCGTCTAGCTTCGTTTGATGTGTTTTGCATTTCCGATCGACCAAAATTTCAAAATCTACAATTTTAGTTCACATCAGTTTCTGTTGAAATTTTTTGGTCTCTAAAAATTTTTCAGGTTGTAAAATATTGATGTACTGGATATTATAAGACTACTGGGAAAATTCGACACAGTCAGTCGACGATCGAAGCGCGGAACCGCGGCCAAACCCCCCCTTGGGCCGCGGTTCCGCCGCACTTTGGTGTCGTCACTGTGTCAATTTTTTCCAGTGGGCTTCTGGGTTTATTTTATGGGTTTTGGAATATTAAGATTGGGCCCAGAATTTCTGTGTGTGCTACAGTATTGCTTGGGGGCCCACTTGTTAATTTTTGATCGATCGGATATTTTAAACACATTATTTCACAGTATTTACATTATATCTGCGACCGTGAATGTCACTCGATCGGTAAATCCGGTCTAACTGCTATAGCCCGGTTAGACGGATTTGCGAACGTGACTTTCACGTTGATGTTCTATGTATTTGCTGTGATGTTGCGGATCGGTCGTGGGGGATAGCCTGGATGCAATGCTAGTACAGTTTTGTTGTATTATGTACATTTGATATTGCGGGGCGAGCGTCCGACATGTGGACTGCCGTCACTGCCTGTTTGTATTATTCTTTTGGGGCACGACCTGGTTGCGGTCGATGTACCCGTTGTATGTATATTTTACCTTTTGTACTAGGGTTACCCCGCGGAGGGGTGCACGGATAGCCGGGTTCTAGAGGGCAACGGGCCCGCATCTCAGGGCATTAAGACGGAGGGGCTTCAGTCTGGAATTGGCGGGCTATTCGCCGCACTCGTAGGGGGTACAGGTTGACCCAGGAGGGGTGCCCAAGTTACCGGATTCCGTAAAGTGCTGGGTGGTCCGTTCACGGCGCTGAAGGGGGCTGCCTCGCTTCGGGTTTTGGCGGGTGACTTGCCGCGCCCGTAGGGGTCTAGGATTTCATTGCACAGGCTATCCACACGACCAGGGGAACGTTGGGTTTCAGTAGTGGCTCTGTGAAACCCGGGGATCCCAGATATCTGTATTGTTCTGTGATGCTGTACATTTCTGTGATGTTGCATTTTATTCACGCCTTGAGCGAAATACTATATATTGGTATATATATTAGTAGATGTTGTATATGTTTTTTCATCCGCGCTAGTCCAGTCCCCGCTCTGCCGTTAGTTAGCTAACCTAACGGGTGATGACGGGACCCAGTGGCGAATGCGGATGGCATATACGTACGTCAGTATATTTTCGTTCTTTGTGGTGTGATCAATTGATGGGACTGCATTGATTCGGATCAATGCAAGTTAAACAAACCTATTCTGATGTTGTTGGAACACTTTTCAAAAAGCTGTTATTGCAAGGACGTTCACTTTTGCTTTGCATCGTGGTATTCATTTGGAATATCCTGCTCCTCAGTCGACGAGGCAAGGGCCGAGATCCCTTCACCGGGAGTGACCCCTTGGATAGAAGTTTGCGTCAGGGCATTAACTTCACTATAGCCGATTACTTTTGCTTTGCATCGTGGTATTCATTTGGAATATCCTGCACCCCATTCTACGGGGAAAGAGCCGAGATCCCTTCACCGGGAGTGACCTCTTTAGTAAAGGTTTTCGTCACTATATTTTCTAAAAAGCTATCCGTTCCTTCAACGATATCAAGTTCATTACGTTAACGGTTTTCGCCAGAAACCATTCGTAGCCCTCCGTCGTTTCATATGGGTAGTCAATAGTATTCAAGCTGTGTATGTTGGCCAAAGTCAAGGCACAGTGTTTGGTAGCTGTTGGTTATTCATATGCAGCATAGATAGATGTGTTGGTTTGGGGCAGTCGTACTACCATTTTGGCCAAAGTCAAGGGTATGTACGGGTGGGCTCAAATTAACCTGGAGAATGACGGGTTGAACTTGACATGTGACTTATGATATGTTGGCCAAAGTCAAGGTCATAAGAGCACGGGGTAGAAATCACATCGGGAGTTTCAAAAGAACTGAAACTTGCCAGGTATGCGCATACCTTCTGGAGTGTGATACCGTGAGCGGATTCCGTCACGTTATCATGCGATGAGAGTTGGATCCCGATTCCCACTGATGAGTTGGTTTACTCCTCGGGTGACCCCGACTAATTCTTCTTTCAGGTTTGGAGGAGAGTTTGAGGTACTGTGGGAGGTTTCCAGATTAGATAAATTGGTAACCATTCTGATCTTGGTTAGAGTGCACGCTGAGTGTTTCTTTTCTCTCTCTCTGGCAGCGACCATTGACCCGACCCCAAGACTATGACTCAATGACCAAGTTGACCGAACCTTCTTAACACTGGTTTTTGGATTGTCAGAGTTGCAGACCTCATTACCACTCCTACTTTTACCCTTTTCTCCGGGACACCCCGTATTACTACGAACGTCCACTTCCATTGGACAAAACCATCGTATGGTTAGATACGAACTCGAAGGAATTTGAGGATGGTTTCCGGTTCTGGAGAAAATGGATAGGATTATTCAGTTGTCTTTTCTTTTTTACCTTCTCTCAGGTTGCGAGTACTCCTTAGTTTAGGAGATAGTACACCTATTACGCAAATTGGATAGTCTTCTTCCAAACTTTAGGCTGGTGCCGAACAGTGTGGAATGAAGAAGACCAATTAGCCTAAACGGTGTGCAGAAGGTATTAAGATTAAGACAAAGTAAGGGTTTAGTAAGAGGGCAAAGTAAATTGCGACTGATATTCACGACCAAACCAAGTATTTCTTCGCCAATCCTAAATCACCTTTGTATTTCTCCAGGACACTCCGTATCACTACGAAGATCCACAGTTTATTGGATACTCCATCGTATGGTTATATACGAACTCGAAAGGAACTTGTTCCAGTTCGGGGATGGATTCGGGTCCAGGAGAAATAGGAATAAGGTTTATTCGGTTGTCTTTTATCTTCACCTTCTCTCGCATTGCGAGTGCTCCTAGGACTAGGACAGTACACCCATTATGCTTATTGGATAGTCTTCTTCCAAACCATAGGCTGGTGCCGAACGGTAGGGAAGGAAGAAAACCATTTGGCCTAAGGGGTGTGCAGAAGGTAATGACTAAAGACATATAAAGGGATTTGGAGAGATGGCAAAGAATTATACGGTTATAGTTGTGAATCTGAATAATGGTAGAGGCATTACTAGGAATACCAGGATAACCCATCGAAACATTTCAATGTTTCAGTTCAACTGTGTACTGTTAAAAGAAAACTGATTTCCCGATTAGACACTTGCTCCAGGGTATGTATTTACCAGGTTTGATCCTCACATCTGTATGGTTTTACAGATGATGAGTGGGAGTAAGTTATTGGGAATTGGGTGATCATCCTCAATATATCGGGATTCGTTGTAATCGGTGATATTTGAGGAGATCACCTGGGCTGTTTGCCGGTCGGCAAATGTTTTGGTTTTGAATATCCGCTGTTGTGCACCAATTTCAAATTGATATATCTGTACGTCTATTTTCATAGAGTGAGATATACCTTTTGAAATTATGTCGATGACATTTACCTATATCAGTGGATGGTTAGGTAAGGAGCATTGAACAGCGGTGTAATTCTTCTTAACCATAAGTACAGTTTTCAACCTACGACACACAGTGAAAGAGTTGTTAGACTCAGCGGACTTATACAGAGTATTGTATGTTGTCCAGTGTCCATTAGGACAGAGGGGTTGGTCCTCATACTATATTCTGTTTACTTTTAACTTCTCTAGTTCTTAGACACGTGTTTCGTAGAAACACAGGGTCTAAGTTTTGAGGAGTTATAGGTATTTGAATAGAGTAGAGAACCAGGTGTAGCAAGTATCGGGATTCTTCAAAGTGATCGAAGATATAGATACTTGTGTATGGTATTCAGTTGATAGTAATGATAAAGAGAAATTGCTTCTCTTTCAGGTTACTCATAATTGAAAGCATTCCTAAGTTGAGTAACGCTGATCAGCCTCTCTCTATTTTGTTGACATGCACTGGAGACAGCTGCATGATTTAAATCTGGTTCAATTAAATCAGTGCCTCTAGTTCTATATTGGATATAGTACAGTTCATATCTTAACATTGTTAAGGTACGGGGAGTTGTCCGGCTTATGATTAAAACCAGACTCTGAATAACTCAAGGCACGTTTCTGTAATGGCTGTTTGCGGGTTGACCCAGGCTATGACGAGGGTTGACTTTCTACCATCTGGCAGATCAATAGAAATATTGTTCTAGACTCGCCACAGTTTTAAGAAAAATGGATTTTTTCAAAAAATAGCAATGGGAGTATGGTAGAACTGGAAGTGATTCCAGAACCGCAAACGATTACTGAAGATTTGATAAGGAACCTAAAGATTCAATCTGATATGACATTCCATTGGCCACTCCGCAGATAAGGTGGGTAACTTCAGGCACCCGAGAGGTACTCCGGTAGCCTCAAGGACGGTGACAAGGAAGTTCTTGTTTACCCACACTTGCCATTGTTGTTGTTCCAGGCTGCGAGACCCGGCAGGAGGATGAGTATAGCGTCGTTCTAAACTAGCTTTAGAAGTGCACATCTATATGACTCTGCCAGAGAGTTGTCGTAGTCAGTTGGAGCAGCGGAAGCATTGGTGGACATCAGGCTTATGTCTACTTATAGACTAAAGAAGATATAGCGGAGTTAGATCATCTGTTTCTGATGTGACAGTCATGGGTTTGACGTCATCAGAATAGGGGATGGATCTGTTGAGAAGGTAGTAGGAAGTGATATTCCTATACTACGATCGGTTATACTTTGGTCGTCACACAGTGTTTTCTACACATGGGACTTGGATATTATATCAGACATACTGGTTACTAGATCTATGGTTTTAGATCTAGATTTGGGTGGTTTCCCAATCAGGGTACTTTGACAGCATTCTAAGAGTATTTAGAATGGACGACTCCTGGCATGGTAGTGTACCTGCAGATATTGGAGTCACCCTCTCTAAAGGTGTCTTATAGACTAAAGTAGAGAGGGATGCGCATGATTGGCAGATCACTTGCTTAGGCAATTGAGTCAATCATGAGATGTCAAGTACCACACCAGATGTTGTTCTTGCAGTAGGTGCAATAAGTTGATATTGATCCAATCCTGGAGAAACAGTCGGAAGCAGTTTTAGAACGTAAGTGGATGTTCTAGGGATATGATAACGACAGCCTCATTTGGGAGACAGTTATCATTCCAGGCTTCCAAGGTGACATGGACGACAAGGAGGTTGTCAGAGTTATAGTTTTCCCTCTGACGAGGGACAGTATTTTGGACAGGTGATCCAGGCAGATACTGAGGGAGGCTTGGCGCAGGATACTGATTAAGTTCAGTTGACGATACAGTCTAAGAAGTTTGGATTTGGAGTTCATTTATGAGCTCGGTCCCATCAGACATCCAGACACTCTAAGACAGGTATTACTCATTTCGGGAGATGGCTTTCTCCGCGAACTTGAGATATAGAGAGACATGGAAAGAAACTTCAAGGCGGATCCACTCACTGAGGCTATTCCTTGAACGCGATAGTTTCACAAACGAGCTTTGTGAGACTGACCAGTAGAGGAGTTGGGTGTTCGGTATCACACGGGCTGTGAGTATGCGACATCGCAATAATTAGCCTTGAGTGCAAGTGGGAGATTGTTGGAGATAGTGCCCTCAGAGTCAATTATTGGATCACAGGCACGTGATTGCAATGATTAGGGAGGACCTATCCCGGTACGACAGTCTTACTCGAGATGATAGTTTGCTATCTGGTTTACCTTTATCATCGTGTACTGCTTTACGTGACCTGACAGGCCGCTATTGCACGTTGATAGAGCCCCTAGGATTCTTGCTTGACTGCCAGCAGTATGAGGGCGATCATATAAGTGAGAGCTGGAGTCTATAAACACATCCTTAAAAGGTCCCTAGTCGTAGGAGTTTCGAGACAGGGCATCGATTCTCCAGAGTAGACTAGTGTATACAGTCGAGACCCCGACGATGGGCGGTGGCCGGTCTCGCAAGCCACTGGTGTCAGTTGGTTCACCTAAGATGTATACAGGTGCTCATTGGGTTATGAGTACACCGGACAGAACTCGCCGGGAACATGCTAGTTGGTCTTATACCTGACGTCAGATAGCAGTTCCCTGGTGACATGTGTACAGGTTAGTTCATCGACCTGGGGATCGTCATTTGTCTCGTGTGAGTTCCCACTGTGCTTTGATTACTACCCTACCACAGCTCAAAGGAGTCATGCAAACAGGTTTTAGTTGGGTACAGTCCCGAGCCACATGGAGGCAGTGAGCGGATCTTCAGGGGTTCGTCTCTCCCGGTATTGGGGGTGAGGTCGCGCTGTGTCTAGGAGAGCCATTACACGAAGTCCTTGGCCAAGGCAGGAGATTTACTGGTAGGTATTCCAGTAGCATCTCAGGGTGTTCTGGGCTACACTCCGACACGACTTGTACCGCTTTTGGGGGTCTGACTTTTACCCACCCCCTAGGCCCGACATGCGATGCTCATAGACGAACGGACCGGACTGTACGGATATTGTCACTGACAGGCTCAGTAGGGTGTCAGGATGAGTTCGCTCATCGACGTCCCTTTTGGTCAATAGCTGGTGGCCCGTTACGTATTGGCTTATACCTCTGACGTGCTAGTGGTTAAATCCACAGCCATAGTATTGACGAGTCTTTAGAGTCCACCACACTTTCAGTTACTCAGTTTTCGGGCGAAACGCTGTAGAGGCCGTATGGAGATATGGCAGGGTTCGATCAGATACGTGCGGTATTGCACGGATCGTGATCGGACGGTTTTTACTAGCCGGCTTTGGCTTGAGCCGGATCTTAGTATTTGATAGTGTAGTTTTTGTCTCTTTGCATTTGTATTTCGGTCGGAATACAGATGCGGGTGTGTATGCACTGTATCGGGGTTTTCCTGTAATTTATTACGGGACCGGTTTTCTGGAGTTGCCAGTTTGCATTCCGTTCCGGCCGGTTTTTCTTTGTTCTTTCCCGGCCGGACTTTTCCGTTGGAGGAGGTTATTTGCAATTGTGCAGATAACACTTTGTGGAGGGGTTTATTGCATATGTTTTGATTTGATTGCATCTTTGCTCCATGATGCATTAATTAAGACATGTATGAGTATGGGTTTTGTGGTGGGGCCGGCCACTGTTTGAGTGGTGTGAGGGGGCCGGCCATATCCTGTGAGGAGGGAAGGAATGAATTAAAATTGTGAGCTCATGAATTGTTTTTGTTGGTTTGATAAATTAATATTTATATGATTGCATTGTGTTATAAAATGAGTGTGCTGGAGTGAAACTTGTTGGAGTTGAGGATTAATTAATTTGAGCTTGCTTCATTCATTTCCAGTGAGCACAAATGGCATCTGGCCGAGCTCCTTTTTGATGGGATGCTCCATTTTTCTTCAAGCCTTCATGAAAATCATTGTGCATAAATTCCTCCATCATGGCAACTATCCAAAACCCCAAAGAGACAAGTTTCTACATTATTCTACAGCAATTCTTGGGCGCGTCGGCTAGCCAACTTCGCGCCCGAGTTGCCTCGGTATTGAGGTGGGAGCCCGTAAAAGATACAGGCGATGTGGTGCCCTTCCGGCAAAGAGGCGACGACCGGAGGATCCGCGGGAGATCGGGACGACGACGAGAAGACCGGAGGACTCGGATCACTCGGTATATCTCTAACCCGTCTTGTAGTTAGCTAGATCTAGTTTAATGGCCCGATCCGGGGTTTAGTACGCGGTGGTGCCGGTTTGCTAAGTTCGCAAAATTAAAGTTTATCACCATTTCCGCATTTGGCCGTCGGATTGACGACCGGGGCGCCGCCGTGCACTTACACTATGTACCTTCCATGGTTTGCAATATCATATCAATTTCTTTACTTGATAAAGATGGATATAAGTTTGTTCTTGATAAAAATATCATGAGCATTTACCTTAATCAGATATTGGTTGCAGAAGGTACATTGTATAATGGTATCTATATTCTAAATCAAAACACAGTTTTCAATATACAAGACACACGCAAGCGGAAGAGTCCAGAAATGAACGAATCCTACTTGTGGCATTGTAGACTTGGTCATATCGGAGATAAAAGACTAAGTTGCATAAAGATGGACATTTGAATACTTTTGAATTTTCATCTTATGAAACTTATCAGTCATGTCTCAAGGGAAAGATGACCAAATCTCCGTTCACCGGACACGGAGAAAGAGCAGCA
Organism: Agapanthus africanus; assembly: GCA_030015575.1. NCBI lineage: Eukaryota > Viridiplantae > Streptophyta > Magnoliopsida > Asparagales > Amaryllidaceae > Agapanthus > Agapanthus africanus. The sequence continues at coordinate 682,678,636 of CM057337.1, forward strand.
GAGCTCTTAGGACTCATATACAGTGATATGTGTGGTCCAATGTCTATACATGCAAGGGTTGGGTTCTCATACTTCATCACATTCACTGACGATTTCTCTAGGTTCGGGTATGTGTATCTTAAGAAACATAAATCTAAAACATTTGAGAAATTCAAAGAATACAGAAACGAAGTAGAGAACCAGACTGGCAAAAGTATCAAGATCCTCTGATCTGATAGAAGAGAGGAGTACTTAAGCACAGAATTCCTACAATACCTAAAAGAGAATGGAATTCTCTCTCAGCTTACTGCTCTGTATACACCACAGCACAACGAAGTATCGGAGCGGAGGAATCGTACCTTACTGGATATGGTTCGCTCCATGATGAGTAGTGCTGAGTTGCCTTTCTCATTCTGGGGATATGCACTTCAAACAACGACATATCTATTGAATCATGTTCCATCCAAATCCGTGCCTAAGACATCATTCGAGATATGGAATGGTAAGAGACCATATCATAAAAAATTTAAGATATAGGGTTGTCCGGTTTACGTTAAAAAGCATAATCTGGACAAACTTGAGGCACGGTCAGTTCTATGTAAATTTGTGGGTATCCAAAAAATGGTTATGGATATCTGTTCTACCATACTGAGGAACAGAAGGTATTTGTATCTCACCACGCTACCTTTTTGGAAAGGGAGTTTTTTGCAAAAGAAACTAGTGGGAGTATGGTAGAACTGGGAGAAATTCTTGAACTACAAAATGTAACTGAAGATTTAGAGGAACCACTAGATTCGGTAATCCCAGACGAACCTCAGCCGCTCTGCAGATCTAGTAGGATTTCTCATCCACCTGAGAGATACTACGGTTTTCTCATAGACGGGGATCAAGAGGATTGCATCTTGGAAGAAGATAATCCTACTAGTTTCAGGCAGGCCATTATCAGTAGGGACTCTGATAAATGGATGGATGCTATGTGATCCGAAATGGAGTCCATGTACACCAATAAAGTGTGGACCTTGGATATTTCGCCACCTGGGGTAAAACCTGTTGGATGCAAATGAATCTACAAAACGAAGTTTGGTATAGATAGGCAAGTGGAAACCTATAAGGCTAGAGTCATTGCAAAAGGTTTTTGTCAAAGCCTAGGAGTGGACTATGGCGAAACATTTTCTCCAGTGGCTATGCTCAAATCCACTCGGATCCTACTTGCCATTACTGTCTTCCATGACTATGAAATCTGGCAGATTGACGTAAAAACGGTTTTTCTAAACGGAGAAGAGTGCGTTTATATGGATCAGCCAAAAGGTTTTGTAGATAGTGAGAGCAGTGGGAAGGTGTGCAATTGCTTAAATCCATTTATGGATTAAAGCAGGTATCGTGAAGCTGGAACATCTGTTTTGATGAAACAGTCAAGGAATCTGACTTCATCAAGAACGAGGATGAGCCTTGTATATATAAGAATATTGTAGAATGAACTGTCGTATTCCTAGTCTTGTACGTGGACGATATTCTTTTAATAGGAAATGATATTCCTATGCTACAATCGGTCAAGTTGTTCTTGTCATAAAGGTTCTCCATGAAAGACCTGGATGATGCCTCGTACATTATGAGGATAAAGATCTACAGAGATAGATCTAAGAGATTATTGGAACTTTCACAGCCCAGGTACATAGAGACCATACTAAAGAGATTTAGTATGGAAAATTCCAAGCACGGTAATATACCCACATTGCATGGAATCACACTCTCCAAAGAGATGTCTCCTAAGTCTGATGAGGAGAGGGTTCGCATGAGCATTATACCCTACGCTTCGGCGGTAAGATTTATAATGTATGCTATGCTGTGTACCAGACCAGATGTAGCATGTGCGCTTAGCGTGGTGAGACGGTATTAGTCAAACCCGGGTGAGAATCATTGGACAGCTGTGAAGAACATTCTCAAGTACCTGAGAAGGACTAAGTAGATGTTCTTGGTATACGGTAATGGAGACCTTGAGGTCGAGTCCTTTACCGATTCAAGCTTCCAGAGTGATAAGGATAATAGTAAGTCTGTCTCGGATTTTGTGTTTACCCTCAATGGAGGGGAAGTGTGTTGGAAGAGCTCCAAACAGGACACCATCGTAGACTCGACGATGGAGGCTGAAACTGTGAACAATGCCGCAAAAAAAGCGGTATGGATGAAGAAGTTCATTACTGAACTTCAGGTAGTTCCGTCTATTATTGATCCAATACCTCTGTATTGTGATAACAATGGGGCTATAAGTTTAGCGAAGGAACCACGGTCCCATCAGAAATCCAGACACATCTTGAGGCGGTATCACCTGATCAGGAAGATCGTTGATCGCCAGGAGATCGAGGTACGGAGAGTGGATACAAAAGATAACATGGCGGATTCATTTATGAAGGCCCTCCCTCAAGCCCAGTTCGAGCGACTTTTTGAGATGTTGGGTATGCGATACACCAACAGATGGCCCTAGAGCAGACGTTGGGTACTCGGTACACCAATATATGGCCTTAGTACAAATGGGAGATTGTTGAATATGTATTCCCTAGAGGACATTATTATATATGTATACATGTAGATGCTAGGGATATATATGTACAGGACAATCTTGCTCGGTTATATATATAGTATATTATTTGAGTTGTCTTTATCATGATATGTGTATTTCTTTCCTTTAATGCTTTATCTTGCTTGCTCATATTGATAAAGACTTGATACAGTAATATACTATTATGGTTTGACTTTATCTTAACATGTGCATATGTTATACTCATTATTACATATGGCAGTTACATGTTGATAAAGCCCGTAGGATCTTGCTTGACTATTAGTGTTATGATGGCGATCATACTTGTGGGAGCTGGGTAGTCTATAAGCATATCCTTAAAAGGTCCATAGTCATGTGAGTGTCGAGACTGGGCATCGATATTCCGGAATAAACTGGTGTATAGGTTCCTAGATCCCGACGAGGGGGATGGTTGGTCTCGCAGTCATTAGTCTGATGCGCCTAAGATCGTACACAAGTGCTCACTGGGTGTGAGTACACTGGACGGACTCGCCGAGAACTTCTAGATGGTACTATACCTGTCGTCAGATGGAAGTTCTCAGGTGACATGTGTACAGGTTTGTCTTCGGACCTGAGATCATCATTTGTCTCATGTGAGTTCCCACTGTACTTTGATCACTACCCTACCACGACTCTACTGAGTTGTGCAAACAGGTTTTGGTTAGGTACAGTCCCGAGCCACATGGAGGCAGTGAGTGATTGTCAGGGATTCTTCTCTCCCAGTATTGGGAGTCGATATCGCACTGTGTTCGATTGGCTAGGACCATTAGATCTTGGCCAAGGCAGTTGGGATTTACAGATAGGTTGATCAGTAGTTTTCCGGATTGGTCCTGAGCCGTATCTGCATGAATTATCAGATTATTAGGGTCTGACGTTTACCATCCCTAGATCCGGTATGCAATACTCTCAGACGAAGAGACCGGACTGTACGGAGATTGTCATGGATAAGCTCAGTAGGGATCCGGATGAGTTTGCTCGTCGGCCTTCCTTTTCGACAGGTACCAGGGTAGCCGTTACGTGCAGCTAGTACCGCTGATGTGCTTATGGTTAAACCCACTGCTAGCGTACTGTTGAGTCTTTAGAGTCCCACACAGAGGGTTTCCCTGTTTCGGGCGAAACGATATAGAGACCGTTTGGTTTTACGGCAGGGGTTCGATCATATACATGTACTAGCTACACGGATCATCATTCGGACGGATAATATTAGAGGGCTTTTGTTTAAGCCGGATCCTAGTATTAGATTATTGGATTATTTTCGTCTCTTTGTATTCATATTTTTCGGAATACGGATACGGGTATATATATACGGTGAGGGGTATTCTTATAATTTATGCAGGGGTGCTTCTAGAAGAAGACACCTCATTTCTTGTTTAACCATTTTTCTTAAATGGTTAATGAGGTGGAGGTATGAGATGTTGATTATGCATTAAATGAAGTATGGCTACTTGGTGACTCATGGGGTGACTCACTTAATGACTCATGGTTTACTATTGAAGTATGCTTAATTCATTATTTGTGAATTATTGGCATGCTTCATTGACTCATAAGAATTAGCCATTCTTCATTCATTCATTCATTCTATCATCACAACACTCTCTCTTGACCTCAAGCTTCCTTCTTCTTCCTCAACCCTAAATGTCTCATGTGTTGAGAAACCTAGGGTATATTGATACAAATCAATCCATCACCACTTTCTACATCCTCTAGGCTACTTAGATTAGCATACTAAGTACCCTAGTTATCTCGGTTTAGAGGTAAGAGCTCAAAGTACACACACTCGAGTGGATCATCTTTGACGCGAGGAGGCTGACGATTAAGCGCAATCCGTACACTCTTCGAGGAGCTAAAGGAGAGGAGTGAAGACCCAAAGGACTTGAGCCTTTAGGTATAAACTTCAATCATAGTAGATAGAACTCCTTTGCTTGCTAGTTAGGTTTATGGTAGATTCGGTTAACGGGTTATTCTAGCGCCAGTTTTAATCATAGAAAATAATTTGTTCCGCAAACGGCCACAGATGATGGCCAGGACGTTTGTGTAACCCAACAGAAGATACCCCACAAAGTGCTTCAACCCAACAATCAGAAGTGCCTATTGAGATGCTTATGAAAGAAGCAATTTAAGAAGTTGATGAGCTTGAAGAAGGTATAATGGCCCTATATGAAAAGGACATGCAATTGCCCCCAACCGAGCAATATAATGGAATAAAGAGTTATGTTAGTCCGGCTCCGCAACAGCTACCTCTACCTTCCTTTATAAGAGAGAAGATTCGAAGTGGCGACAATGAAAATAAGATGGCACCTACGTCCAACTCTCAACCAGGACAAGGTGATCACAAAATACCACGTCAACAAGAGGAGTGCCGCCCAGGCCCACCCATCATAAAGAGGATGGGACAGGGATATTCTTATCCCCGTGATAAGTCAAGAAAGATATATGCCTTTATCATGAAGCACCAAATGCTAACGCTGCCTGAGTCTAAGCGGCCCCATCAAGAAAATGCCTTTAATCATCCGGATTACTGTCTCTATCATCGGGTCATTGGTCATCCTATCGAAGCTTGCTTCATCTTCAAGAATTGGACGGGATAGCAATATAGGCAAGGCGGGTTCACACTAAGTGACAGCTGGAGAGTAGAGCCCCCGCAAAAGCATATACTAGTGCCAGACTACTCCACCAAATTAGAATGCGGCCAGCCCAAGAAACGAAAGCTTACCCATGTATGCTATATGATAAAGCATTCCAATAATAAGGTAGATGAAGAAATGCTTAAGCTCTTCGATTTCCGTGCCAATGAAGACAAAGAGATCTTAGAACTGCTACCAGCACCTAAGAAGCTGGAAGATGGAATCCATACCACCGCCGATAAATTAAAGAAGATAGATTTGGGAATAGAAGATGATCCGAGACCAACGTTCTTCAGCGTGCTGCTGTCTGATGAACAAGTAGCCGACCTAAGAAAAGTACTCATGGAATATAGAGACTGCTCCGTCTGAAACTACTTCGATATGCCGTGTCTTGATCTAGAGATAGCAGTACAAGAGATGGCCATAACCCCAGGGATTAAGCCAGTCAAACAAGCACTAAGAAGGATGCGGCTCGAACTCGAGATGAGCATCAATGCTGAAGTCAAGAAGCTCATAGACTCTGGCTTCATCCATGAAGTACAATACCCGGATTGGATAGCCAAGATCTCAATAAGGCGTGTCCGAAAAATGACTTCCTGGTACCAGTGACAGAGCTTATGATCGACAACACCTCTACTCATAAGGTCTTTTCATTTATGGACGGGTCTTCAGGATATAACCAAATAAAGATGGATCTAGAAGATCAGAAGCATACAGCCTTCCACACACCGCTAGGCATATTCTGTTATAAGGTGATGCTCTTCGGCCTGAATAATGCTGGAGCTACTTATCAAAGAGCTATAACAAAGGTATTCAACGAGCTTATACATGATGTAGTCGAATGTTATATCGACGACTTGGTGGTCAAGAGCAAATCCCATGAAGAGCATTAGGAGCATCTAAAGATAGTCTTAAAGCGCCTTCGTAAAATCAATATGAAGATGAATCCAATAAAATGTGCGTTCGGAGTTTCTTTCGGCAAATTCTAGGGATTCATAATCCGCCACCGAGGGATCCTCTCCAAAATCAGAGCAATTATAGAAATGCCCCCACCAAGGAATATGAAACAACTGTGATCTCTCCAAGGAAAGCTCGCTTATATCCGACGGTTCATTACCAACCTATCTCGCAAATGTCGTCCGTTCAACCACCTTATGAAGAAGGGAATGCCCTTTATATGGGATCAGAAATGTCAGTAGGCACTAGAGGAAATCAAACAATACTTGCAGGATCCGCTGATACTAGCCGCCCCGGTTAGGGGAAAGCCCCTTATCCTCTATACGACTGTCCTTGATGGTTCTCTCGGCGCGCTATGGGCTTAGGAGAATGACCAAGGAGAGGAAAATGCCTTGTACTATCTAAGTCGAGTCCTGCTGGGAGAAGAAAGCAACCACTCCCCCCATCGAGAAGCATTTTCTGGCGTTAATCTTTGCAGTTACGAAGCTCAGACATTATCCCCTGGCACATGAACTGCACCTCATATCAAAGGTGGACCTCCTCAAGTACCTAATAACTAAAGCGAAACTGACACGAAGGCTCGCCAAATGCGCCCTTCTATTGATGGAGTTCACGATCATTTATCGCCCCTTCAAAGCGGTAAAAGGACAAGCTATTGCTGACTTCCTTGCAGAACATCTGATTCCAACGGATTCTCTATTAAATAGTAAGCTGCCAAACGAATATGCATTCAACACAAGTAAAGAGATAGAAGAAACAGGGAAGCCTCATTGGGAACTATAATTCGATGGAGCCTCCTTAATAAAAGCGTAGAAAAAGAGTATCTCGATAATCAGAGCTGGGATAGGCCTTATTTTCGTAACCCCTCAAGGCGGAATAACCCGCTACGCCATCTTGTTAACGGATCCTAGGATCAACAATGAAGCCTAGTATGAAGTGCTCATAGCCGGTCTTGAGATCGCGATTGACATAGGAATCAAGGATCTCCGTATATACGAAGATTTTCAATTGACCGTCATGCAAGTCAATGGAGATTATAAAACGTGCAAACCAGAACTGATAAAATATAGCGAAAAGGTGCAACGGCTGTTGACGCGGGTTACTTTATATACTGGAAAACGTGTCGCGGGAGGAGAATAGCAAAGTGGACATATTAGCTAAGCTAGCTAAAGATTTAGCCGATGAAAACCTGTATGATGTAAGGATCATCGTTCAAAGTCATAAAATCTTGACCCCGGCAGAGATGTCTTCAGAAGCTCTAGCGGAACCTGCCAATGGAAATGTCCTTCAAGCGAAAGAAGCTGAAGAAGAAGAAGATGACTGGCGGGAAGTCTTTATGGACTTCTTTAAGTCCCAAAAAATGCTTAAAGATGCGTCACAAAGACATCATCTCATAAAACGAGCTCTGTCATTCGCCTTTGTCGACGGAACTCTATACAAGAGATCCTTCGATCAAATATGGTTAAGGTGCCTCGGACCGAAAGAAGACAAGAAGATCATTCAGGAAATTTATGATGGACTCTGCAGATCCCACCAAGCCGGTCCAAAGATGAAACTGAAGATCAAAATGATAGGCTACTACTAACCTATGATGATCCAAGACTGCATCGACTATGCAAGGTGATGCCACTCATGCTAAATACATAAAGATTTCATTCATCAACACCCCAATCCGCTACGTCCGACCATAGCCAGTTGGCCGTTCGAGATGTAGGGAATAGATATAATAGGCCCTATCGAGCCGGCGTCCTCCTGAGGATATCGGTTCATTTTGGCGATGACCGATTACTTCTCCAAATGGGCAGAGGCAATACCACTGAAAGAAGTAAAGATGAAGAATATTCTCCATTTCTTCAAAACCCATATCATATACCGGTTAGGAGTTCCATGACGGATAGTCTCAGACAATGGACCAGAATATAGAAACCATAAGATAAGTCGCTTCGCCTAACGACACAGGATAGACTGGAGATATTCCTCTGCTTATAATTCTCGAGCTAATGGTCTAGCAGAAGCTTTCAATAAGACACTAACCAAGCTCATAAAGAAGATGGTATCTAAAAATAAAAAGGACTGGCATGAAAGGCTACATAAAGTTCTTTGGGCGTACCGAACGATGTTCAAGACGGCCACAAAAACGACACCTTATGCGTAGGTGTTTGGCGCCGAAGTAGTGCTCCCGTTGGAAATCGAACTCCCTTCACTGTGGATGGTGGTTCATTTTGCACTTATAGACGAAGAGTATACCCATCTCCGACTCAAAGAACTTGATGCTCTCAATGAGACCTGTCTCGCAGCTCAGCAAAGCCTGGAAGCCCATCGGGCGAGTATGACCCAGGCATATGAAAGGCTAACCAGACCGAGAACATTCCGCCAAGATGAACTTGTACTGGTTGTCAAAAGATAGATGATCCCCAACCGTGCAAAACGTGGAAACTTTGAGCCGAACTATGAAGGCTCGTACATCGTGGAAAAAGTCTACCAAGGAAGAGCTTATCTCCTGATGGATGTTCATGGAGAAAGACCCTTTCAGCCTATAGATACCCGGTCCCTCAAAAGGTACTATGCTTAAAGAGTCACGATTTGAGTCAATGATAGATGAAGACTCCTATGTCCGCTCGCTATCTTCCTGGGTCAAAGCTTTGAATGTCTTACCGAATGATATGCACCCCAGTATATTGAAGATAGACCGTAATGTCCCTTAACTAATATGTTGCCCTACGGCTGGTCTCCAAATTGACTACCGTATACTATCCATGGGCTATTCATAGCAAAGATTGCACCTCTAAGTACTAGAAAGACGAACCGTAATGTCCCTAAACTAACATGATGTCCTACGGTAGATCTCCATATTGATCACTGTGTACAATCCACGGGCACAAACAATCTATATCTCTCCCAAGTCCTACCAGCAAGCGATGTTAGGTCACTTGTGGCGAAGATACCTCCGAGAGTTCTACTATAAAAAAACGGTATGTCGACAAGAAAAATAGGTATGGATGAAAACTCGAAAGGGCTCCGTGAGTAAAAACAGCAAGGCTGCCGGCGAGCTTGTGAAACCTGAAAGGGCGCAAACTCGTGCAAAGAAAGAAAACAATCTTGCAAATTCCTTTTGACTTTGTAAAGAGAAAATCCTGCGTGAGAATCTTACGACTCACGAAGAAAAACACACTTAGGAATACTCACAATTCCTAAGGAGAAAATGCACTTACGAGATCCTCTCGACTCGTAAGAAGAAAATACTCCATATGAGATAAAACAACCTTAGAGGGGGGTGAATAAGGGTTTATGGAAAACACTGAGTAATTTTGCGAGTATAGAAATTATGCAGTGGAATTTAAAAATAATAAACCATCACAATCACAAAGACAGTCACAGAAGTGCAGAAAAGTAGATTAACGCAGAGAATTGTTATCAAGGTTCACTAACCCAGTGGCTAATCCCCACGTGAGAACTCCTGCCCAGGATTCAACAAACTATCCAGTGACTCCTTGCATGTGGAGAAACCCAGATATTTTACCCAGGCTCGGATCCAAACCTTTATACTTGCAGGCGGTGAACACCTAGACATTTTCCGAGGCTCAAGTCCAAATCTTTACAATGTGAAGAACTTAGACCTTTAAAAACCAACTCGAAGAAGTTTTGATTCAATTTCTGCTGCTCAAGTTTTTACAATATTTACAAACCAACTCTAACAATCCTAACGATCTCAAAAGATAAATCAAAATTTTGATTTAAGAAGATGAAGGATTGTATTTTAGAGCTTAATAAAAGTTTAAAATCAAAATTGAAGAAGTTTTCAAGATTAAACAAGTTTTAAAAAACAATCGCTTCTTCAAAACTTCTAAAGATTTTTCTTTTCTAAAATAACAGAAAAGTCTAATGGCTCTAGAAAGATTTCTTCTCTCTGAAAAATGAGTAGTAAAAACTTGAGTGTGTTGAGAGGCAGAGTTTTCACAAACACTTGAGAGTAAAGAAAATGAAAATCGGATGAAAGAAATCGTGAAAAATTCGATGAAAACTCTTTAGAAACTTGTCCTATATATAAGGAAGCAATATGGATCAGTTAAGACATTTATTACAACTGCCCTGAAAGATAAGATAGTTATTGGCAGTTGGTAGCTATTAGAAATTCAAAAATCCCACCAAACTATAATGGACGTCTATAGGACGTTCATAAGGGACGTCTATATCTGATATTTTTCAGATACAGGATTTTGAATTTTAAAAGAAATTTAAAAATAGATTTTGGTGTTTTGGGAATTGAAATATGATTAAAATTTTGATTCTAACCATTTGGGATCAAATTGACCTTAGACTCAAATAAAGTGAAAAAGTCTTGAATGTCTTCGATGTGCGACTTCTCCGTTTATAGCCTTTGAATGCATATTGAGTGCGTCCGAGTCTTACTGAAGATTTTATTGAGATGTCAGTTTGCAATATTTCCTCATGCTTGAATAACACCAGTTATATAGCACTTTGACTAATCTGACATGATTAGTAATATATAGTATATTTGAAATACGGTTTTATAAAATAATCAAAACGCAAAGTGATTCATATGTTAACAATCTCCTCCTTTTTAATATTTTACAAACACATAAAATAATTTGAAAATATATTCATATGCTCCCCCTTAATATATGCTCATTATTTCTCCTATTTTTTGGAAATATCAAAAAGTTGTAAGCATGGAGAAGAAATACGAAAAATAAGAAAGTATAGGAATATGTTTTTAGAAAATATGATAATAATAAAGTTACAGAAATGAAAAATGAATAAAGAAAACAACATAGATTTAAGCATACAAACTAAAGAACTTCAAATACTTCATAAGTTCTTAATACAAACCACACATAATACGATATAAGTTCAAATACAAGCAAATGCATAATCCTAATACATAAGACTATAAAATAAAACAAATGTGCATCATCGTCTGACTGTGGAGGCTGATCAACATCCATGTGAGGGTGATACTGAAATGGAGGCGGTGGAGAATATGAAGCATGAGCACACTTATAGTCGAAGTGATAATGGAGATATGCTTGTGTTTCATCTAGTCGGGTGTTGAGAGTTTCGAAACAATTATTGATATTGAGATTCAAATCAACGAGACGTTGAAAAAAATGGTTTTCAAAATCTTGAAAATTTAATGGAGGTTGTTGTTGTGGTTGTGGATGCGGTTCGGGTTCAAGAAGAAGATGTGGTGGAGATTGATGTGGAGGAGGTGGAGCTTGCATATCATAATCCGCTAATCCCATGAGGCAGACATTATAAAAACCGAAATGTTTGTCGGCGGACTGAATAGAGGAGTCAATGGTAGGATCTATATTGGCATCGTCAATAATCTTAGTGATCACTTTGCCATAATAAAGATTTGATTTGGAATTTGGAAAACTCCACATCGAATTGATGATAAACAAAGGAAGTTTTATTTGATTCGAGCCAACACACAATAGGTAAGGAGTTTGTGTGTTAATGTGATCCTACCTCTACCACCGGATTTAGGATACACGGTATGACCCAAAAAAATGCCAAGACACGGGCTTGTGGTGTAAGAGTTTGGGTGAGAGGATAATTGAACAAATGAGGGTAATCATTAACGTGGAAGAGTTCTCTTTTGTAACATCGGGTGGAAAGTAATGAAAAATGGAAAGAGTGTAACGATAAATATCCACACCTTCGCTAGGAACCTGAAAAATCCTAGTGATGGATGCGAGTGAGATAGTGATTGCGTGGCGTTGTAACCGAGTACGAAGAATAGAGACATCTTCTTGGTTACTAATTAAGTTAGAATAAAAAAGATAGACGAAATTGACATGAGTGGCACAGTCAAGTTGAAGAAAAGGAACCCAACCTTGAAATTGGAGTAAGAGAATGAGTTGAAAATGGGCGATTTCGTTCAGACGAACGAAAAAACCGGTAACAATTCGCTTCTTGACTAAACGGTCGTAGAGAGTAGAGGCTTTTGGGTTGATGAAGGCGACCAAGACATCTTCTTCTTCGACTTCTTTGGCTTGTACTTGCGTTGTGTCCTTGGTCTCTTGAGCATAAGTCTCATCTTCTTCTTCATCATAAGTGTTTACCGCCGAAAACTGAGAAGACGAGCGTCTTGCCTAAATTTGGGGGAAAATGCTTTGTGGAATATATCCATCCACCTCTCCGAAGATACCAAGTTGATTTATGGTATCATACATCGAAGGTTTGGATAGATGCAACTGTTTTAACAGACTTGTCAGATTCCTTCTCGTTTGAGGGGTTTTTTTATTGTGGGGACACTCTTCCTTACAGGCGCAAGCCCCTGCACTTAATTACGCTATCGCAACGCAATAACCTTCTCCAGTTGATCACTTTGTGATGTATTATGTTTATTTATATGGGGGTTGCCCTTAGATTGTATACGGAGACTAATCTTGTCATACGCGTAGGGCATGGATTAGTCCAAACCCGTAAATCATATTTTGAGTGAACTTAGGCAATATTTGCCATTAGTTCAGAGATTTAAGGATCGTTAATCTAGTCTTAGATTAAGATCGACTTAAAATATATTTGAGAACCCTTAATCTAGTCTTAAATTAAGGCCAACTTAAAATATGTATGATCATGATTGATTTTCCTTTGAAAATCAAAGAAATTTGAAACTTCAGGGAATTAGTCTAATTTTATACTAAATGTCGAGCTTTGTTTCCCAACAATTCTGAGCACTAGGCCACATTATGTTTTAAGTTTTAGATAACCCAATAGTGCTAAGTACTGGGCCCAGAGGCTTAAGTTCAATCATAGGTTCCGCTTCAGTGCTGACGTGCTCTTCACGTGAGTAGTGCTAAGCATTAGTTCATATAGCGCTCACGTAAATGTCACGTGAAGCACTACCTTTATGGTCGCTTACGTGCTCTTCACGTGAGTAGTGCTAAGCACTGGCCCATCTAGCGCTCATGTGAATGTCACATGAAGCACTATCTTTATGGTCGCTTGCGTGCTCTTCCCGTGAGTTGTGCTAAGAACTGATTCATCTGGCGCTCACATGAATGTCACATGAGCTGATGTGTCTTCATTAGCGCTCATGTGCTCTTCATGTGAGACTTTAAGTCTCAACGCTCACGTGTCTTCTATGTGAGACTCTATCTTCGGGGTTTCTTTAGGCACTCGCGTGGTTTTCACGTGAGACGCTTGTTTCATGTTTCTCCCTTAAGCACTCATAGGCCTTTCACATGGGACTCCATTTTTTTTTGTTTTCTAGAGTTCTCACGTGTCTTCCACATGATCCTTTCCATATTCATGCAGAAATTAACTCTGAAAATTAGAGTTAAACTCTAAAAATCTGCAGATCTTACAAGAACTAAGTTCCTATTAGGATGAAACCCTGTCATATTTTGAAGGAACCAAATTCCTGAAATATCAATTCCGTCTTTTTTGTTCAATTCTTCCATGTTCTTTTCTTTATACAGAGGGGTAAAACATTATAGTTCTCCCCTGGATCTTCGATCCAAAGAACAAAATCTTCCTGACGAGAATTAAATTCTCATCCTTGGAAGATTTGTCTTATGGATCTCAGATCCCGAAGCAGAACTAAGTTTTTTTTAAAATGTTAAACTCCTGTATCATGTAAGAAATAGACAAAAGGAAGATATTCTTATCTCTTTTTTTACCTAGTATTTTTCAATGGGATAATCTTCTTCAAGATGAGAATTAAATTCTCGTTGGTTTTTTTGTGGAAGCTTATGAGGAAATCTTTTCTCTCACAAAATCTTCGGGGGGTATTCTCTCAAAGTTTATGAAGGGTATTGTATATTTGAGACTTAAAGTCTTGAATCCTTTATATAGGAGAGGGAGAAATATCAATTAGTTTTGAGAAAATCTCTCATTAAGAAATATCAATTAAACTAATTGATCTCAAAGATCAGCCGGGGAATTTTATCCACCTTTGGATCTAAGATCCAAGGAATTTCTGTTTAACAAAAAATATTTTCTGTTCGTTTTAGCAAGATTAAGAAAATATTTTCCCGAGAATGAATTTGATTCTATCTTTTGATTTGATTAGTGATATTATAATCACCGTTGGATTTTAAATCCAAGGGCTCTCTGTTTTACAGAGAAAATTTTTCTAATGGAAGAAAGATCAAGGGAAATATTTTTCAAATAGAATTTAATTCTATTCGAAACTAGCGCTTCAAATTTATGCGCTTACGTGGATATCACGTGAGCGCTGCCATATACATATGTGGCAACAGCGCTCACGTGTTTTGCATATGAGCGTTCACATGCTTAATACGTGAGGGATTATCATAGGATTTAATCCTATCTGAAGCCGACGCTCACATACTTTGCATGTGAGCGCTCACGTGTTTAACACGTGAGGGCTTCCATTCATCTTTTTCTTTTCTTTTCTCTTCTCTTTTTTTATAAGAGAACAGTAAGAATAGCTCTCGGATTCTTCTATAGTTGTAGTGGAGGAGCACAACGACGACGCTTGCTTGATGAAGATTTACCAACTTCAGCTTTCTTAGTGAGAACCATTTTTTTAAGAGTTTGGAAAGTGGAGAAATTAAGGTTTGAGAAGGAATTTGAGGAGGAAGAGAAGAGAGATGATGTTAAGAGGGTTTAGGATGGAAATGATGAATAAATAGTAGTTGAATGGACGTCCTAGATGCAAAGGGACGGATCCAAGAGACATGAATTTTCAAAAAAAGTCGCGTCCGTTAGCTAAAATTGACGCATGAACGTCAAATAGAGATGTCCATAGCCAAATGGACGTTACCATGGATGTCCATTTAGGCGTCCCTGCACATTTTTTTTTGAAAAACAGTGCATGGTGTATTTGGATTAAATGGTTGGTTTTAAGGATTTGGTTGGTGTCTAAACTTGGTTGTGAGTGTGTGTGTGTGTGTGTAGAGAGAGAGAGAGAGAGAGAGAGAGAGAGAGGTTAATGGAGGAAAGGTGCCATAAGAGGGAATTTCCTCCTATAGCGTCGGAAAAATACACCCTCGGTGATTTCTTTCGACGATCGGCATACATTACCTCCATCTTTATCATCTAAGATGTGGATACACCAAATTTCATATGATTATACCATTTTTTACCGTTGATTTAGTTGGTGCAAAATTAATGGTTTACTGAAAATAGAAATTTTTACATTGCTAATTCAACGGTGAAAAAGTGGTGGAATCATATGAAATTTAGTGTATGCACATCTTAGATGATAACGATGATGATGATGGATGCCGATCGTCGGAAAAAAATGATGGAGGTTGTATTTTTTCGATGCCATAGGAAGAAATCCCCTCCTATGGCCTCTTTCCTCCATTATTCTCATATATATATTTGTGTGTGTGTGTGTGTATGTGTGTTTTATAAGTTTTAATTAACATATAACAAGCAAATTAAAATAAAAAATAAACATATTCATTTCATTAAATAAAAAATACGAATACAACATTAACTAGTACAATGACAAGAACACCAACACACACAAAACAAAATACATAAGTTTATTTTGATAAAACGATCGAATATCAGAAGCGTGGGAGATACTTCCAAAATTCGGTCATGTAACAACTCTAATTTCAATGTACAGAAAATTGTTTAAAAGTTAATGTACAATTGGGATATTTGCAATCTTGTGTACACTATAAGTATTTGTTTTAATTTTGAACGGCAAGAAAGTACTTATAGCACATTGGTAAAGTCTTGCACTGCTGTGACGTAGCCCCTGTGATTGAATCCCCCCAGCCACATTATCTTTTTATTTAATTTTCTTTTAATCTTTTATAAGCCCAAGGGTTTGCACGTGCACTACAGTAGAATGATAATTTACAGATTAAATAAACATGTGTACAAGGGTATATGAGGCTACAGGGACACGTAGCATTAAACCAAGCCAATTCCACCAGTTTCCGGCTGGCGGAATCATAGGAAAAACCGGCACCGCCAGCTCCTCCGTTGGCAATGGTCTCCATCTTTTCACCCGAGCACCTCTTCGCCAACCCACTAACCCCACATTGTTTATTTTCTCTGCATTCATTCAGAGAACAATAAAACCCCATTTAATCCAAATTTTAATGCAAATTTCAATGCAATCTTTAACCCTCTAAACCCTAATTTTCTCTATAAATACCACACTCCATTTCACTTATCCTCATTTAGAAATTCCCTGCCAAAACTCTCAAGAATTCTCAAGTCCTTTTAGTGTGCAAGTGGAGTTAGCGAAGGGCGAAGTTTCCGGCGACAAAACGATACCCCAAAGCCTTCCTTAGCTTCCCCTCTCTCTTATCTTGTCCAAAATCCAATAAGTCCCCTCTCCCCCTCTCTTCTACTATCTTAAAAACATTCACTTCTAAAACCTGACGGAAGCGAAGTTAATCTGACTTCCGATTCGGTTTTTCATTAAAACTCTAATTTTTCTTAATCAACAAAATACTATACTCTCATATATTGTTTAAAAAACATATTAAAACAAATTTCATCTCAAAAGAATCATTTATGCAATTTTTATTGTATTTTTACGGTAAAATACCACATACTTTAGTTTCGACATAAAACAACATAAAAATTGTATTACCTTTAAATAACTCACGAGATAATGACCTATCTCATCACAACACACATTTTTGACATAGCACGATAAAGTTTTGGGGAATATATTCATGGGATAACACAACTTTAAAAATAAATACCATCAACTTACAAAACCATTTCTTTAAAAAGATGTATTATACAATTCCTTGCAATTGCGCCTCTACAACCCACTTTTGTGGACCCCGTTCAGGATGGTGCGGATTATCGCACATCCTCGGGCCTACTAGAGCGAGATACAGACCTCCGAAAGGAGCATTCGATCTCGATGGAATTTTAATGCATTTTTCTTTAGAAAATGAGATTTCTATAAGAAAATAAATAAAATTTATTTTTAAATATATATATATAATCAAAATATCTATTTTAATTACATTATATAAAATTCTGAGTTTTCCAAATGAAAAGAATCACCATTACATGAAAATACTATCCAAATACAAAACAATTCCAATATTTCAAGAAAATACCATATACTATGAAAATTAAGTTCTACTCACTAGAAATTTCACTTTTGTAAAATATATATCTATGAAAACCCTAAAAATGATAATTAAATATTTGAGGTGTATTTTGAAAATTATATCAAACTATTTTTACATAAAACCCACTCAAGTTATACTAAATTACAATAAGGACTCTAGTAAACATAGGTTTAAGTGGGACCGGTCTCTTGAGCCTCAGAGAGCCGGAGAATATGGGTGCTTGCCTATTTAAGGTAGACAATCTAACAAACGATGTTATCAACACGGTAATTGTCTTGGAAAAAGACACAAATCCTGTCGTCTATGTGCAGCAGTTACCGATAACATCAAAACTAATTCATGATTTCAAGTTCTTTTCTTAAGTATCTGACTCAGACTGAGTCTCAATCTAATCAATATGACTTGAATGTGATTCAAGTATAAACTACAATACAACATGAATCCATGAATCTGTCTATTCAATCTATATCGATCTATATTGACCGAACCGAACCATGGATATACTCCGTCTATATGACTCTCCATTTATATCCATTCCATTTACTGATATCATGGTTTCGGCAAGTCATCCATCTATTTAACAAAACAATACAATCAATACAAAATACATCACGGGGTTTATAAGGGGTAGATTGGTATGGAAGGTGTTAGAAGTAGCACGAGACTGTAACCATAATACACCTAACCTGAATATCCATTGCCGTTGTACCGTGGCTGAACGGTTCCTTGTGCTCCATATACCTTAGTCTCCGGAATAATGGGACTCCTCTCGTATACACTGGCATTTTCTGTACCAAGCTACAAACAACAGCGTTAACAATATAATCAAACATTATAGGTTATATTCTTTTTCTGTCTATTCTATCTACACTCACCTTTGGGACTTACCGAGCGATTGTTTGCTGACGACATTCCTTCTTCTTTCTTTGGAATGTTGTCAGGTGATTCAGACTCATTGGACTAGAGCCCAGCATTGAAGATTTGGAGCAGATACCATTTGACCCAGAGCTGTAGGCATTTGTACATATTTATTTCATTTCAGTTATGCCATTATTTAGGCATCGCTTTCTATTCATGTACTTTCATTTCAATTGTACTTGTAAAAGAATGTTTAATAAATAAAGTTGTTGTTCGTTTATATTCATGTCTCTTATGTACTTTACTTTATATTACTTAGAAATGCTTAGCGTGTTTACTTCTGAGTAAATACGTAGCGGCCTTGTCGCGTCCTTTTGCCGTACACCGGGAAGCGGGGTGTGACAAGTCATTTTGGTCTCTCTCACTCTTTGATAAATTCCCCATTGATCCTATCGAACGTCTGAATTTGAGTGTCGTGGGTCTCAACTCAGGCGATGAACATTATATGTTCATCTTGACCAGGATGAACGTAAAACGGATCGTTTTCTCCATTCTTAAACCCATGTGGGTTAAAGAAGTAGCGATTCGCTTGAGGACCATTAGGAGGTGGTTCTTGATTTAGCGGATCATCTTGAGGGGGTTCTTCATTGACTGGAGGAGTAGGAAAAGTGAACTCCTTGAATGGTTTTTCTGAGGGATCCTCTTCAAACGAGAGCGTTGAAAAGGATTTCGGTAGTGCGAAAAGAAGAACTCTCGACGGGTTTGGAGACGGTCTGATAGGAGAATTTTGTTCGTCTTTGATCTTGACTGTAACGACTCTGAAATCCTTGTATAAATATAACTTGTTCAATATATAGAAAGGGTATTTCAACCTGACTAGGAGTTATAAGTTATTTTTGTTCAATAAAAGGAAAAAGTAACTTGTAACTCACTAGTTAAGACTCTCCACTGTTGTGCCATAACTTGCGTGTTCGAATCCCATCAGTCCTGATTATTTTTTAATATTTTTTCTTTTTAACTTTTCGGAAGCCCAAGAGTTGCACGTGCAATACACAAAGAATTGAAGAGTTTCAGAAAAATCAAACGGAATAAATAAGGAGTTAAGACCAAATAATACACATGGCACGAATCTCGAGACACTTGGCCAACATCTGGCCGCCCGTTTCCCTCCCCAAGCCGCTACCGGTGGTTCCCTTTGCCCTAAAATTTCCCGTGCTTCGCCCTTCCACCCCTTCAGCTCCCTTCTACTCTATTTTATTGTTTGATTTCTCTGAACTTAACCAGAGGCTCTTCAATCCCTATTAACCTTATTTTAAATATTTTTTAATTCGATTCTTTAATTTACACACCTTCATTTCTACACTATAAATACCACCCCCACCCCTATCTCTCCCCTATTCTGAAAATTTCTCAAAAATTCTCTAAATTCCTAAGCTCAATAAAGGGTTTAAGGCTAGTCAAATGGGGTTAGCAATCCAAGTTCATTCCGTTGAAGACCGGGGCCATTTCCGACGCCACCGCAACGCCACAAAGACGACTACTCTCTTTATTCTCTTTTCTCAACGCTACACAACCCGTAAGTCCCTTCCTCTCTCTTTCATTTCTTCTCAAAACAATTCTTAAAACCTATCGACACAAGTGGAGTTAACTTGTAATCTTTTCTTTTAAACAACTTTGTCACCTTTGCTATGTTAATATTTCACTCTAAATCTCTAATATCATCTTAACATATTATTCACACCACTTACCTTTTCATGAAATTAAAATTTCATGTGAAATAACAACATAAATCGAACAATTTCATATAAATACCATGAACTTTAAAAGTACCATTTTAGTGATAGGTAGAATATATACCCATAGAAATTCACAGGGCAACGACCTACCTTACCACATTCACTATGGTTTCATAACACGATATTTTAGATGTATGTTTGATTTAAAGAATACGATTTACAATAAAATATCATTACTTTTACAAAAAAATGTTTTTATTGAAATTTTACACATTTTGCAATTACGCCTCTACAACACTCGTTAGGGGACCCATTTGTGGATAGTGTAGATTATCGCAGGTCCTTAGAATAGTAGAGCGAGATTCAGAACTTCTTACGGAGAATTCGGTCTCGAAAGGAATAAAAATACGATTTTTAAAGAATACGATTTTTCTTAAACAAATTAAACTTTGGAAAATTATATAAAATTACAAATTCGTATTTTCAATAAAAACAAATTGTAAAAATTATATTTTAAAATTGAAAGATTAAAATTTTAATAAAATACCACCAAGTTCCTAAAGTATAGTTTTCATAAAAATACCATAAACTTTTAAAAGTTAAGTTTTATCACTAAAATACCATTGAAACTAAAATACATTATTATAAAAACTCTTAATATTATAATTCACCCTCAAGATTTATTTTTAAAACAATATTATAATATTTTTCATAAAACCCCTCTGAGAAATGCAAACAATGTAAACAACAAGAATAAATCTGTAAGGACACTAGATTAATATAGGTTTAAGCGATATCTTTTCTCTTGAGCCCCAGAGAGCTGGAGAAAGTGAGTGCTTACCTATTCAAATTAGAAAAACCTGCAAATTAATGGAGTTATTAATGGCAATCGTCTTGGAAAAATACACAGATCCCGCCGTTCATGTGCAGCGGTTGTCTGATTACTCCTGAACTTAAGAATTACAACAGTTAAATCCATTCACAAGAAATGACTATAAACTGAATAAAAAATCAAACCAGAGTCCAAACTTAAACCCAAACTTGAACACTTGATCTTAAACTTGAACACTTGAATTTGAATATCCAAACTTGAACTTGAATACTTGACTTGATCGAACCGTGAATATAACTTGATATGAACTTGACATGAATACATGCACGCATGATTACAACTTGAATATGAACTTGTACTATTATATTCATGGATTTGGCTAAGACCTGTTAACTTGAACAATACACTATAATACACGGGGATAAAGAGGTAGATTGGTACGGAACGGATATCGTGGCACGAGAGGTCGCTTTAAAAGACACCTATATGAATTCACATGCCATTGTCCCGTGGGTTATGACGAAGCCTTGTACTACATATTACCATAGTCCATGGGGTAAGATGGACTCCTCTCGTATACATGAATATCTTCTTTGTCAAACTATAAACAACCACATTAGAATACCAATCTTATATCTGTAAATGATCATGCTTAGATACTTGGTTATACAATCTTACATGTTCACATTACTTAGTTTCTATTCACTTTATATACCTTTCAGCCATCTTTACTTACTTCTTTTGGGGATTTACCGAGCGCTAGTTCGCTGAAAGCATTCCTCTCTGTTTCTTTTCTTTGGAATGTTTGTCAGGAGGACCGGGCTCTGAGGAGATAGAGCTGAGCTAAGAGGACTTGGACCAGTTCGCTACTCAGCCAGAGTACTAGTTTCTTTCTGCTTTTACTTCTGTATGCCACTATTTAGGCATTTGTTCAAATCATTATATCATTTTATTTCATATAGTTGTACTTAAATTTGAATGTGAATAAAGTTATTGTTTAAATTTATTACTCTTGTCATTCTTGCACATTGTTATATTGCTTACATACGCTTAACGTAGCGTCATGCCCCGCTTCCCGATGTATGGCTAGGGGACGCGGCGAGGTCAGCTACGTATTTACACAGAAGTAAACATGCTAAGCATATCTAAGCAATATAAAGTAAATGTACACAAGAAACATAAATATAATGAACAACAACTTTATTTATTAAACATTTCTTTACAAGTACAACTGGAAATGTAAATACAAAGATGGAAAGTAATGCCTAAACAATGGCATAACTGAAATGAAAATATGTACAAGTAAAGTCAATGCTCAGGATCTTCTGTGAACTGCTCCAAGTGCTCCTGGTTGGTCTCGAACTCTAGTGCGTCCGATCCACCTGACAACATTCCAAAGAAAGAAGAGAAATAGAAATGTCATCAGCAAACAATCGCTCGGTAAGTCCCAAAATGGGTAGAGATAGAATAGACGGAAAGAGAGTGTAACTTGTAATGTTTGATTATAATGTTAACGCGGTTGTTTGTAGCTTGGTACAGAATATGCCAATGTATACAAGAGGAGTCCAACTTACACCGTGGACTTTGGTAACCCGTAGTATAAGGCTCCGTCGAAAATACCACGGAACAACGGCATTGATGTAATTACGTCTTAAGTGACCACCTCGTGGCACCTTTAACAAGTTCCGTACCAGTCTACCCCTTTATAAACCCCGTAATGTTTATTGTATTGTTTATACGATTGATTGTACTAATGATGTTGTATTGTCCTGTAATAAATGGAAGACTTGCCAAAACCATGATATCAGTAAATGGAATGGATATAAATGGATATTCATGTAGACGGAATATATCCATGGTTCGGTTCAATCAATATAGATTGATATAGATTGAATAGACAGATTCATGGATTCATGTTGTATTGTAGTTTATACTTGAATTATATTCAAGTCAGATTAATTAGATTTAGACTCAGTCTGAGTCAGACACTTAAAAAGAAATTGAAGTCATGAATTTGTTTTGATATTATCGGTAACTGTTGTACATAGACGGCAGGATTTGTGTGTTTTTCCAAGACAATTACCGTGTTGATAACACCCTTGTTAGATTGTCTACCTTACATAGGCAAGCACCAACATTCGCCGGCTCCCTGAGGCTCAAGAGAATTGGTCCCGCTTAAACCTATATTTACTAGGGTCCTTATTGTAATTTAGTATAACTTAAGGGTTTTTTTGTAAAAGTAGTTTTGATATATTTTCAAAATATATCTCAAGTATTTAATTATCGTCTTTAGGGTTTTCATAGATGTATATTTTATAAAAGTGAAACTTTCTAGTGAGTAGAACCTAGTTTTCATTATGCATGGTATTTTAGTGAAATATTGATATTGTATTGAACTGTAATGGTAGTTTCATGTAATGGTGATTCCTTTGATTTAGAAAACATGGAATATTTGTATAATATATTTAAAATAGATCTTTTGATAATATTCATATACATATCTACATATTTAATAAAAATAAATTTTATTTATTTTATAAAAATCTCATTTTCTTAAAAATAGCATTAAAAATTCCATCGAAATCGAATACTCCTTGCGGTGGTCTGCATCTCGCTCTACTAGGCCCGAGAACGTGTGATAACCCGCACCATCCCGATCGGGGTTCCCCAAAATGGGTTGTAGAGGCATAATTGCAAATACTTTTTTTGAAGAAAACGGTTTTTGTAATAGTTTGGGGTATTTTATTGTAACTCGTGATATTCCCACAAATATTATCAAAAAGTAAATCCTGCTATGTCCAATATGTGTATTGTGATGAGGTGGGCCCTTACCTCGTGAGTTTTCTAAAGGTAATACAAGGAAATATGTGAATTATGTCGAAATGTAAAGTATATGGTATTTTACCGTATAAATGCGCTAAAAGTTGCATAAAAGATTATTTTGAGATGAAACTTGTTCTAATGTGTTTATTTATGTTTATTAAACATTATATGAGAGTATGGTATTTGATGGTTTAAGAAAAATTGAAATTTCAAGGAAAAACGAAACGGAAATCGGATTAACTCCGCTTCCGTCGGGTTTTAAAAATGAAAGTTTTTAGAATAGAAAAAGAGGGGGGAGGGGAATTACTGGATACAAGGATAGAGGGGAGAAGGGGGAAGCTTAGGAAAGTGTCGGGGCATTGTTTCTTCGCCGGAATCTCTTCGGAATTTCGCCCTTTGCTAACTCCACTTGTACAACTTGATACTTGAGAATTTTTGAGAGTTTTTGTAATGAAATTCTTAGTGGGGAGGGGTGAAATGGAGTGTGGTATTTATAGGGAATATTAGGGTTTATAGGGTTAAAGAATGCATTGAAAATTTGATTAAAAGGTGATTTAATATTCTCTGGATGAATGCAGAGAATTCAAACAATATGAGGGAAGTGGGGTAGGCCAAGAGGTGCTCAGGAAAAGAAATGGGGAGCATCCCCTACGGGAGGCCCGGCGGTGCTGGTATTTGGGAGCATCTCGCCGGTCATTCCCCGGTGGTGAGGCTTGGATCTTTGGCTACGTGTTGGTGTCGCAGGGTTTTTTCAGTGCACATGTTTGTTTATTCTGTAACTCATCATCTTTCGTGTAGTGCACGTGTAAACCCTTAGGCTTCTAAAAGATTAAAAGAAAAATAAATAAAAAGATAATGTGGCTGGAGGGAGTTGATCACAGAGGCTACGTCACAGCTGTTCCCCTCCGAAAGACGGCGCATAAGACTGCGATATCCTGGCGCTGAGATTAGGGGCAGATGCTATATGGTTTTATCCGTCCACCTCTCCGAAGATACCAAGTTGATTTATGGCACTGTGTATCGGAGGTTTAGACGGATGCGGCCGATATAGCAGACTTCGTCAGATTCCTCCTCGCTCGAGGGGTTTTTGATTGTGGGGACGCTCTTCCCTGCAGGCGCAAGCCCCTGCAGTTAATTACGCTACCGCATCGCGATAACCACTTTCTCCTTCTCCAGAATTTCACTTCGTGTCGTATGTGTTTGTTTTGTTTGTGGTTGCCCGTGGATTGTATACGGAGACTAAGTGATGTCGTCGCCCGTAGGATGTGGATTAGTCCAAATCCGTATTTACTTAGATTTGGGTTTGGTGTTTTTAGTTTAAGGATACATTAGTCGCGTTGCGGCTAAGATCAACTTAAACGTTCGTTAAGGATACGTTAGTCCTGTTTGAAACTAAGATCAACTTAACGTGATAATCCATTTAATATCTGGCCATCGGGACTCGTCACTTCTCTAACGTCGTTGAAGGATTACAACGACAGGTGTCAGAGGAGCTCGGAGATGTACCCTCGAACCAGAGTTGATTTGGAATTTTATAGTCCATTTGAATGTTTAAGGATACGTTAGCCGTGTTTGGGGCTAAGATCAACTTAAACGGGATCGTTTAGATCCGGCAAAAGAGCGTTTGGGGGGCTCTATTGCTCCAGTTTAGGGACGTGGTGGTCCATGTTCCAGTTTAGGGACGTGATGGTCCATGTTCCAGTTTAAGGACGTGGTGGTCTATGTTCCAGTTTAGGGACGTGATGGTCCATTAATAGTTTAAGGACGTTTCGGTCCACTATTAGTTTAAGGACGTTTCGGTCCACGAGTTTAAAGACCTCGCAGTCCATATTCATGTGTGGTCGTCGGGACCCGTCACCTTTCTGACGTCGTTGAGGGATTACAACGATAGGCGTCAGAGGAGTTCGGAGATGTACCCTCGAACCGGATATAAATTGATTTAAGAGAGCAGCTGTGCTCAGTCAATTTAATTTGAGGACTTACGGCCAAAATTGGGCTAAGTCCAGTTGAAAATCTTCAACACCTTTATTTATTTTTTGGTCTATTAGACCTGTGATAGGGCTTTTCCCACACTTAAATAATGCATTGCATTACTTCTATTTTTTTTGTTTGGGCTCTGCCCATAAAAGATGCAGAGCATCAATTTGTTTTGGGGCTTTGCCCATTTATAAATGATACAGAGCATCAATTTTACTTGGGCTCCGCCCCTTTTTATTGCTTTGCAATTTATTTTGGCCTGCTAGGTCCTTTTTAATTGGGCTAGGCCCTTCTGCAAATAATACAATGCATTAATTATTTGACAGTGGCTTGTCAGGCGCTTTGCGCCAACTAATGAGCGCAAGCGCTCATGGAAGCGACACGTGTCGCACTCCGGTGAATGCAAGCGCAATAGCGCAGTGCGCTGTGTCAGAGCGCTGCGCTGTTGCGCTGTTGACACGTGGCGCTCCCTGGTGGCTTGCGCCAACAAAGGAGCGCAACAGTGCAATTTTTCAAGTGTAAAGCACTGTTTTATATTTTGATCAATTTTAAATTAAAGAAAACAAGTTTCTTCTTGTTTTCCAAAGAACCAATGGTTCATAAGAAAGTGCAAAGCACTATTATTTATTTATTTATTTATTTAAGATTATTGGTCTTGTTCTTAGATCAATAATCTGTTTATAAGAGAATTTTCTTTTCTTCCTAAAGGTTTTTTATCTTTTCTTCTTTTGAAATTCCTTCAGAGTTTTCTCTGCTCGAAGTTCTTGATTTTTCACCAAAAATGTTCCTCCCTTTTTCTTTGAATTGAGGACTGGGGTCTCTTTTATAGTGTCCATAAATTAGTTAATTTTGTTGAAGAGATCTTTCTCTGAGTGATTTGGGGAATTTTCTCCACCGTTGGATCTTTGATCCAAGAGCTTCTGTTTTACAGAAGAAAATCTTCTTGTTTTAACAAGAACAGAAAAGATTTCTTTAGAATTTTAATTCTATTTGGCGCAAATGCCCCAGCGCGTGACACGTGTCGCGCGGCGCACAGCGCAGCGCGA
This sequence comes from Agapanthus africanus, assembly GCA_030015575.1. Lineage (NCBI taxonomy): Eukaryota > Viridiplantae > Streptophyta > Magnoliopsida > Asparagales > Amaryllidaceae > Agapanthus > Agapanthus africanus. The sequence goes on from CM057337.1 coordinate 682,705,100, forward strand.
CTGCGCTAGCGCATCTGCGCGTGACACGTGTCGCGCGGCGCAAAGCGCAGCGCGACTGCGCTAGCGCATCTACGCTGACACGTGTCGCACAGCGCAGTGCCTGCGCAACCGCGCGAGCGCATCTGCGCTGACACGTGTCGCGCAGCGCAGTGCCTGCGCAACTGAAGCGTTGCTTCCTTTAATTTTGCTTGAAATAGAGTTTTGCTCTGATTGGGCACGCCTTCTTAGGCGCTGCGCTGACGTTTCAGCGCCTGACATGTGGCGCGTTGCGCCCGAGATTTGAAGCGTTGCTTCAAAATTTTGAATTTTGAATTTCAACAGAGTTTTGCTCTGATTGGACGAAACAAATGCCCCCCCACCGTTGCGCTCACGTGGCGCACACGTGAGTGCAGCGGTGGCAAACTCCTGATCGTTGGATCAAGGGGTGAGCTCAAGGGGCACAAGCGCCTTATAAATAGGACCTCTGGCCCTTAGAAAAATCTTACCGTTTTAAGATTTTTATTTTCCAGAGCTTTGCTCTCACTCAAGAACTTCATAGCTTTGCTCATTTCTAAAGTCAGAAACTTTAGGTAAAAATTAATTTAAATCAAATTAATTTAACTTAATCTCAACCAAAGAGCTTTGCTCTCATAGATCTTTTGATCTAAAGAGATCCCCATTGGGGTTTCATAAACAGAGCTTTGCTCTCAAAACTTATAGATCTACAGGGATCTTGTTCATGGGTTTTAACCCATGAACAGAGCTTTGCTCATAGATCTAAAAATAGTTCTTTTAGATTTGAAAAATAAAGAGTCTTTTCATAAATTTTTCATGAATCTTTCAAGATTCCAAAATTTTTAATTCTTTTAAGTGTAAAAATTTTTCTGATGGACCTTTTCCATTATTACCACAGAGCCATGCTTCTTTAAGGAATCTTATTTCCTTGGGACCAGAGTTTGACAAGTGTCACTCTGTGATAGAGCTTTGCTCTGAAAGAGAAGATTTTCTCCTTGTCTCTAGGGATTCTTCCCCCCCTTTTTAAATGGGAATGTTTTCCTGGGGACTAACTGACAATCTCATCCAATGATGAGATTGTCTTATTAACTGACATATTGTCATCCAGATTTTGTGGGTCCCCCTTTGGTCTCCTACTCACTGCACTGCTGTGTGGTATAATTAATTAATTTTAATTTAATTAATGCATTTTCTTTTTTAGACGCCAAACGTTGGAATTACAACACTAACGGCTAAATTGTTCTTTTTGCAGCGGTCATGTCTCTAGACACTTCATTCCCGTTCGTCCGCTCGGAGGAGGGATTTCCCGAGGCGCCCTCGAACCGTAAAGTCCTGACCATGATTAGAGAATACGACCCGGAGTACAAGAATCTTCACCTTTGGGGGTCCTGGTATAACCAGATCATTATGGGTCGACACGGCTTCACATGCGCAGTGCCGTCTGAGCCCATCACGGCGATTCATTATGCTACCCCACCCTCGGTGCAGTATGCCGTGGAGTTGGTGGATTGGACATCGAAGGGCTTTCTACATCCCGCCATAGATGCGATACCGGTTCAGCGTCCTATGGTTTTAGACATCCTAGGACGCCGTATCTGTCAGGGTGAAGCACGACCTTGGGGGCAATCATATAACCTTGGTCTGATCCCCCGCCACCCGATTGGCTATCTGTCGTGGGCCCGGTACATCCTGTCGACGAAGAAGTCGCAGTTGATAAGATTAGGACTGTACACCGCGGTCTACGTCTCTCTTTTCCAGTATCCCATGCTCCCCACCTGGTGGTTCAAGGCTTTCTTCAAGCAATGGAATATTCCTACCCACACTTTCCTTGCCATGGATCGGGAAGTGTCAATCTCCTTGGAGGAGTTCGCGGAGGTATCTGGTTTACCAGTGATGGTGGAACATTATGAGGAGCTGCTCCCGACAGATGTGTACGTCTTTGGTGCTAGGCCGATGGTAAGGGGGGTCACACCGGAGAATGCTGTTCACCATCAATTCCCAAGCTTGATTAAAGTGTTGAACATATATGAGTCCCTCTTCGTCGAACATGGGAGTCGGGGAGTTTTGAGGATTTCATTGCTCGTTTCCTTCGTCCAAGCGTCATCTCATCAGAAGCTGCTAAGTTTGCCACCCTGGATGACCCTTTCGGTCTTGGTGTGGACAACCTACCGGAGAAGGATATAGATCAAAAGGGTTTTTTTCTTCCGGACTTCCCTACTATGTCATTTGCAGAAATTGCGGCCCCTGGAATGGATGAGGAGGCCTTTTTCTTAGGATTTCTTGGATTGTGGCTGAGCTAGTTTGCGATCCCAATGCACTCTCATCGGATGCGACCCTCTGTCTTTTACCCAGCCCACCGGATGGTCATCGGGGTAAAGGTGGCTGTTGGGATCGCTGGCTTGGCGCACTTATACCATGGCCTCAGTCGAGCAGCGAATGCTAATGAGCCCGGGGTACTGCACGTGGTCTTCCCGATGCATTACTTTGCATCGTGGCTCGAGCTACACACAGCGGGTGTCTTCGGCATGCATAAAAGGCCCTCGTTCTTTGACAAGTGCGGTTTTCCTCGCATTATACAGCTGATCGGCGCATCAATTGTAACCCCATCACCGTGGAACGCCAGGGGCTTACTCCTTCACCGTCATACCGTTGGAGCCGGGATGTCCTTTGTCGATAAAGTATTGACCATTGGAAAGGTGTCTACTACTGTGATGCGGTCATTACAAGATGTCTTTAAGGATGGAGCCTCAGTTTTGACGGCTCGGGAGACCCATCACTTATATTCCATTAGACCGGGTTTCCTAGTTTTTAGGCAGAATGGTGTGGCAATTTTTATGAGGTACAACCCGCATCGTTTTGCTCAACAACTGGGCTACGATCAAGGGGTCCCCTTGGAAGCCTTCTTGCTGGAACCCACTGCCACTGAAGAAGGGATGAAGAACGCACTGCACCATTTCATGCGCCTGAATACGAGCTCTCATTTTTTTATCAATGCGCCGGCTTACACTCCGAGACTCCTCAATGTGTACAAAGACTGGTACAATCATGCAACAGGAGCAGTTATAAAGGAGGAAAGGCAACTGTTGGTCGATCGTAAGGGTGTGCCTCCAGGTACCGATCGCAACGCTCCTTTGGTCCTGAGGACTCCAGTAGTTGCCCCTCTAAAAGAGGACAGAACTGGACCATCGCGTGTGCAGAGTCCTCCGCACGGATTGCCGCTCCCTGATATTACGGACGTACCACCAGCGCCCTGTGCTCCAATGGAGACAGTGGTTACAGCCTCACCGGAGTCTGGCGTGGGTGCGGACATCGGGACCCGCCGTCCTAAGGTGGCTGCTAAACGGAAGCCGATCCCACGTGCACCTCGGGTCGGAGGGAAAAAGAAAAAGAAGTCGCTCTTCGCTGCGGACGTCGTGTTCGGTCAGGAACCCCATGCTCCCTATGCCGAGGGCCTGATCGAATACGGGACTAACGAAGGATTAGTGATACCGCCGCCGGACGATACAGACTTGGAGGCTGCTCTCGAAACTTCAGCGTGGTTGGCGAGGTGTGACGCGTTGCTAGCTAAGCTTGCGCAATCAGGAACTACTAGTCGCCTTTTCTTTATTGCAACATATCCTCTTCATTACCTTTGACTAACGCTTTTCTTTGTTTTCTTTCAACAGGCATCACTGATGAAGAAGCCATTGCCGCTTCTCTGAAGACTTTCCAGGAGGAGGAACGTCTTAGAGCATCCATGGGCCTTAGTAAGTTTCGATTCATCAAGTTTTCATTTCCCTTGTGTTATGGTCAATCTAACCTTTCCCTTTTAATCACAGGAACTTCAATGCCGCTCCCGCCAAGTGACGCAGATGTCCTACCGGCTGCCGACGTTCCTGCTTCCTCGGGGTTACCGCAAGAAGTCCGTCTTGAGAAGCCGATGAGAGACGCCTTAAGGGCTCTGGAGGTGTCTTTGTTTACGGATGATGATGCCGCGGTGAAAGAGGCGTCATAGAGGTCCATTGTGACATCTTGGGAGGAAAGAAAGCAGCTAAGGCATGAGGCGAAGGCGCGCAGGGCTGCCTTGGCTGTGGGAGCGGGCCCTAGCACCGTCCCTCGCGCTGACACTCCATCCAAAGAGGCCCCTGTCGCCCTATCCACTGCCCGCAGAGAGGTGGCGCGCGCAGTTCGGAGCGCAAACGGTAAATCCGCTTCAGGTAATATTTCTCTCAGAGTTTTTGTTATAAGGATTTTAATGCCATTGGTCCTTATATCTCTTATCTTGCAGGGCCAAGTCCGATCGAGGGGGAGGCGGAAACCGTTGATCCCAAGGAGACAGAGGAGGCAGCTCCTACCGAGCCTGAGCCGACGGTGGGCAACGTCGCCGAGGCATCTGCGCTGACACGTGTCGCGCAGTGCAGTGCTTGCGCAACCGCGCCAGCGCATCTGCGCTGACACATGTTGCGCAGCGCAGTGCCTGCGCAACTGAAGCGTTGCTTCCTTTAATTTTGCTTAAAATAGAGCTTTGCTCTGATTGGGCGCGCCTTCTTGGGCGCTGCGCTGACGTATCAGCGCCTGACATGCGGCGCGTTGCGTCCGAGATTTGAAGCATTGCTTCAAAATTTTGAATTTTGAATTTCAACAGAGCTTTACTCTGATTGGGCGAAACAACAGCAGTGCAGGGCTTTACCAATGAGCTACAAGTGTTTTCTTGCTGCTCAAAAGAAAAACAAATTTATAACTTGTGCTCAGGCTTAGGTACTTGTTTCTGTATTTTGGAAAAAAATTATACAGAAAGTTTAGGGTTGTTACATTCTACCCTCCTTATAAAAATTTCGTTCTCAAAATTTGTAGAAGGAAAGTGTAACAGATTCAAGAAAAGTTTGGTGATAGAACTATTGGTAGTGCATAAAAATATTTGGAAGAAGAAAGAATGCGGATGTTTTGGTAAGGTTGAAAAAGATGTGAGGGAATTACCAGGGTTACCTTGGTCCACAGTCTCAGCTTCTTCGGATGCTAAAAGGAATGCCTGACGCCGTGGTACATTCCTCCTTGCTGGAGGCACATTCCTCTGTCCTTGGGGCAAGTTTCTCTGACCTCGAGGCATATTTCTCAGTGCCTGATGGAATTAGCGATTAGGCTGTGCGGGAGGTCCATATGGAGGTGGAGCTGGGAGTGCAAGGCGATGTGCAGAAGCCTGGATAGCTGGCCGCTGCGGATAAGTGTTGTGGGTTGGAACTGTGTTACGTCTATAAGGACATGTTCCAATTCCATGATTGGATGCGCTACAAATTAAGCACAGGCCTTTTGCGCACCTACAGTCCTTCCACAAGTATCCATCCCTCTTGCAATAGAAGCAAAAATCTGGACTTGGCTGGTTATTGGTTTCTTCCTGTCTCCTGGGTTCAACAGTTGGTCTTGAAGAGGCTCCTCCTGCCATCTGAGTGGCAGGACGCTTCACTCTGGCAGATTAAGGTCTGACATCCTATTCACTACTGTTTCGTATTTTCGGGCAGCCTTCAAAGCTAAATCATGGGTTGGGAAATCCCCTGTAGCTAAGACAGCTTGGATTTTCTGGTCCAACCCTTACTGAAATCTTCTAGCCCTGATCTCAGCAGTCGGTATGAGATGGGCCATAAACCTGCTGAGCATGGTAAACTCAGTATCATACTCATCCACAGATTTGATCCACATCGAACCCTGTTGCAGATGGATGAATTGCTGCTCCATGTCAAATCCGGCAGTCTCAGGGAAGTATTTCGCGTTGAACATTTCGCGAAAAGTCCTCCATTCGATAGGATGGTCAAGACGGCTTTCTTTCGCCTTCCACCAAACTCAAGCATTGTTAGTGAGTTGTAGCTTCGCAACTCGAACCCAAGCAATCTCTGGCACTTGTACTGCTGCCAAATCATCCTCAATACCTTGAGCCCATCCCTCAGCCTCCAGAGGGCTTCCTTTTCCCGAAAACTGTTTGGGGTGCAAAGCCCAGAATTGCTTTGCCCCAGGTGCTTCCACTTCTGGACGGTTCATCAAAATAGCAGTCTGCTGCTGCTATCCCTCCAGGAGGCTGCAGATCGCCTTAAGAAGTACCGTCTGCTCATTGATCGGAGCAGCGGCAGTAGGCGTAAGCGGTAGAGGTGGCCGTGTGTTGTTGAAGTTGGTACTGGTGTTGTTTGGAGAATCCATAACCTTGAAAGAAAAATTTTGGGTTAGGACAGATTCAAAATATATGAAATTGTAAGATTCAAGGAATATGAATTGTAAAGAATGTTTTTAGTTGCTGATTCTTGAGTTATATTGCATAGGACTTCATGCAGAATTGATCCGCATGTCCATGCAGAACTGACCTGCATGATAGGGTTCCATGCAGCACTGACCTGCATAGGCCACCAACAAAACCCGTCATGCTCCGCTTCCCAATATACGGCAAGGGGACGCGGTGAAGCCCGCTACGTATTTACTCAGAAATAAACGCGCTAAGCGTTTCTAAGCAATATAAAGTAAATGTACACAAGAGAGATGAATATAATGAACATCAACTTTATTTATTAAACATTTCTTTACAAGTACAACTGGAAATGTAAATACAAAGATGGAAAGCAATGCCTAAACAATGGCATAACTGAAATGAAAATATGTACAAGTAAAGTCAATGCTCAGGATCTTCTGTGAACTGCTCTAAGTGCTCCTGGCTACTCTCGAACTCTAGTGTGTCCGATCCACCTGACAACATTCCAAAGAAAGAAGAGAAATAGGAATGTCGTCAGCGAGCAATCGCTCGGTAAGTCCCAAGATGGGTAAAGATAGAATAGACGGAAGGAGAGTGTAACTTGTAATGTTTGATTATAATGTTAATGCTGTTGTTTGTAACTTGGTACAGAATATGCCAGTGTATACGAGAAGAGTCCAACTTACAATATGGACTTTGGTAACTCGTAGTACAAGGCTCCGTCGAAAATACCACGGAACAACGGCATGGATATAATTACGTCTTAAGTGACCATCGCGTGCCACCTTTAACATGTTCCCTACCAGTCTACCCCTTTATAAACCCCGTAATGTTTAATGTATTAATTGTATTGTTTGTACTGATTGATTGTACTAATGGTGTTGTATTGTCATGTAATAAATGGAATACTTGCCGAAACCATGATATCAGTAAATGGAATGGATATAAATGGATAGTCATGTAGACGGAATATATCCATAGTTCGGTTCGGTCAATATAGATTGATATAGATTGAATAGACGGATTCATTGATTCATGTTGTATTGTAGTTTATACTTGAATCATATTCAAGTCAGATTGATTAGATTTAGACTCAGTCTGAGTCAGACGCTTAAAAAGAAATTGAAGTCCTGAATTTGTTTTGATGTTATCGGTAACTGCTGCACATAGACGACAGGATTTGTGTCTTTTTCTAAGACAATTACCGTGTTGATAACACCCTTGTTAGATTGTCTACCTTAGATAAGCAAGCACCCACATTCTCGGGCTCCCTGAGGCTCAAGAGAATTGGTCCCGCTTAAACCTATATTTTCTAGGGTCCTTATTGTAATTTAGTATAACTTGAGAAGGTTTTATATAAAAATAGTTTTAATATATTTTCAAAATATATCTCAAGTATTTAATTATCGTTTTTAGGTTTTTCATAAATGTATATTTTATAAAAGTGAAACTTTCTAGTGAATAGACCCTAATTTTCATTGTACATGGTATTTTAGTGAAATATTGATATTATATTGAACTGTAATGGTAGTTTCATGTAATAGTGATTTCTTTGATTTAGAAAACATAGAATATTTGTATAATATATTTAAAATAGATCTTTTGATAATATTCATATATATATCTATATATTTAATAAAAATAAATTTTCTTTATTTTATAAAATCTCATTTTCTTAAAAATAGCATTAAAATTTCCATCAAGATCGAATGCTCCTTGCGGAGGTCTGCATCTCTCTATACTAGACCTGAGGACATGTGATAACCCGCACCATCCCGATCGGGGTTACCCAAAATGGGTTGTAGAGGCGTAATTGCAAGGAATTAGATAATACTCTTTTTAAAGAAAACGATTTTGTAATAGTTTAGGGTATTTTATTGTAACTCATGATATTCCCACAAATATTGTTAAAAAGTAAATCGTGCTATGTCCATTATGTGTTTTGTGATGAGGTAGGTCCTTACCTCATGAGTTTTCTAAAGGTAATACAAGAAAATATGTGAATTATGTTGAAATGTAAAGTATTTGGTATTTTACCGTATAAATGCGCTAAAAGTTGCATAAAAGATTCTTTTGAGATGAAACTTGTTCTAATGTGTTTATTTATGTTTATTAAATATTATATGAGAGTATGGTATTTGATGGTTTAATAAAAATCGAATTTTCAAGGAAAAACGAAACGGAAGTCGGATTAAGTCTGCTTCCGTCGGGTTTCAAAAATGAAAGTTTTTAGAATAGAAAAAGAGAAGGGGAGAGGGGACTTATAGGCTACAAGGATAGAGGGGAGAAGAGGAAAACTTGGGAAAGTGTCGGGGCGTCGTTTCGTCGTCGGAATCTCTTCAGAGCTTCGTCGGAACTTCGCCCTTTGCTAACTCCACTTGCACAACTTGAGACTTGAGAATTTTTGAAAGTTTTTGTAATGAAATTCTGAGTGAGAAAGGGTGAAATGGAGTGTGTTATTTATAGGAAAAATTAGGGTTTAGAAGGTTAAAGAATGCATTAAAAATATGCATTAAAAATTTGATTAAAGGGTGATTTAATATTCTCTAGATGAATGCAGAGAATTCAAACAATATGAGGAAAGTGGGATAGGCCAAGGGGTGCTTGGGCAATGAAATGGTGTAACAACCCTAAACTTCCTGTACAACTTTCTGTACATATTTTTCAAAAAAATACAGAAAGGGGTAATTTTGCCTGAGCACAAGTTATAAATTTGTTTTGCTTTTTAATAGCAAGAAAGAGCTTGTAGCTGATTGGTAAAACCTTGCACTGTTGAACCAAAGCACCAGAGTTCAAATCCCATCACCCACATTATTTTTAATATTGTTTTCTTTTTAATTTTTAGAAGTCCAAGGGTCTACACGTGCATAACTCGTAAAAACCCCCACTTCACACTAAAAACAAACTGTCTCAGGGAGTAGACCAACCGACGACGGACTCAGGGGACCCCTGACCCGGCCTGACTCGGCCGGATCAAGCCGCCGACAGCGGCAACCGAGTCGACTCCGATGCGGAGTCGTCCAACATGAAAGTTGTGCCTCTTCAACTCCCCATCACTCCTGCATACTTTAATTTCTTGGATCGGTTCCAGAACTCTTAAAAACTCCATTACACCATTTTTTAATGCATTTTTAATACAAATTTCAATACAACCTTTCACCTACCCTAACCCTAGCTTTACCCTATAAATATCAACCCTAAAAACACACCCCTCACTCACAAACTCTGTCCAAAACTCTCAAGAAAACTCTATAGAATTTTAGTGTGCATTTGGAGTTAGTAAAGGGCGAAGCTCCGACGAAATTCCGACGATGACCCTAGGAGCTTCCGGCGACGAAACAATGCACCGGCGAATCCTACTTTCTCCTCTCCCTCTTCTCTAACCTAACAGCAAGTAAGTCCCTTCTCACTCTTCACCTTGCTATTCTAAAAACACGTATTTCTAAAACCCGACAGAATCGGAGTTAATCTGATTTCTGATTCGGTTCTTCCTAAAAATCCAACATTTTCTTAAATACAAACATACCATACCCTTACAAGTTGTCTATTAATCATTAACAAACATGTTGAGCAAGTTTCATGGCAATATATTTCATTTTGTAACTTTTACCGCTCTTTTTCACTAAAATACCATGTAGTTTACATTCTACTAACATCATTAAATTTGCTATATGTTCATACCAGAATATTGCATTTAATACCACCCATTCTTATGCTCGTTTGTTTATAGGCAAGGGCTTTTAATCCGTGTTTGCTATATATTTATAGGCTACAGGTTCCTAGTCCAAAATAACGCAAATGATACAAAATCTCCAATGTTACGCCAAAATCCAGAACATCTGTTGCCAACAGATAAAAGCCGGTTTTCGGTCATCCTTATCCGTCTAGTGCTGCTTACCAGTTCCAGAGACAAGACAAATGACAGTGGTCATTCGTGTCTCGAACAAGCACAGAGTACAAGAGGGGCAGCACAAGAATCAATGGGTGCACGGAGCTCGAGAGAGATAAGATCAAAAGAATTATTTTTGAAACCATTTTGGACTGTTACAGATCTGAAGAAATTGTGGAAGCAATTTGCAATTTGGAACATGTAGAACAACTGGACATAGAAACACATGAAACCCCAGAAAAACCGACATGCCAATTCCACCAAAAAGCCGTGGATCCGCGGCCTAAGTGGCGACTCGGCGGAGGATCCACGGCCGAGTTGACTCAGTGTCAACTCGGGTTTTGGGGTTAGTTTGGTAACTTCATTTGGGCAGAGAATCTTACCTTAGGGTTTCAGCACTGAGCCTGTAAATAGCCAAGTTTTATGCCAAGCCAAGGGGGCTTCTTTTTGTGAGGAATAGTTTAGTTTAGTTAGCTTCTTTTTCTTCTTCTTCTTCATGTCTTCCTCCATTAAAATGTAGTGAGAGTATTGAGTGGATGATGAAATGAAGATGAGGGTTATTTTTATTATCTTGTAATTTTATTTCTTGCATTGTATTTTAATTTCTAGTGTAACTTTTATTCTTGTTGTTAAGTAGTTGTTGATATTTCTTTGCTTGTTTTATTTTCCTTATCTTCTCTTTTCCGTATTATTTTCAAGCGATGATACTCGACGTAGTTCCTTACTAAGGTGAGGACCCAAGAGTTAGCTTGCACCATTTGTAAAACCGTATTTTCCTTTTCTCTCTTTTCTTCCTTCTTGTTTTGTTTTTCTTTTCTTTTAAAAATGTGTGAATAATTCCACACTTGTTAAGGCTAAGGAAGATGGTATGAGGGACGGAAAAATCCCTTGTGTTTCTCTTCGCTAAACATTTTGAAACGAACCCCGACCAAACAAACGCAACCCCCTCACTTAAGCACGCTATACGTGACGTATAGCCGCGACCTAAGTCGATAAGTCCTTTAAGCGCACTACAACGTGACATGTAGTTGTGACTTAATTAGATACATGGTTGCGGATGTTTGGCCGAGGGTTGGAAATAAGCGTATTTAGCGGACGGACAAAGGGCACTAGGAATGGATTTTGCGTTGGAAAGCTTGTTTAAACTCACAAATCCCATTCCAATGTCCTCCTAATCCCTGCTACTTTCGATTATTCCAACATCGTTTAAAGATAAGCACAAGACTAATCCTAACTCTACTAACCAACCTTAACCTTAACAAGCTTACTTGAATATAAATACAAACACTTAGAATAGAACTGAACATACACATATACATTCTTTATTGACTCGTCTAAGACTTGAACGGACATACAACCATCTCCCTGCGGATCAACCCGTGCTCAACCAGCTAGCTGCAAAGCGACATCGTCCTTGATTGCGGTTAACTTTAGAATTTTGAATACGCGACACGCCAAAAGCGTGCGATCAAATGGCGTCGTTGCCGGGGAGACGGTAACATATTTTCTTTCTTGTTATTCAGGTTAATATTTTTTTGTATATATATAAAATTATATATAATAAATATAATAAAAACCATTTTGTTATTTTTAATTTCTTTTTGTGTGCAAGTGTGCAGGCGATCTGGATCAAGTACAGTAATATAATCAAGTGATAGAGATTTTTATTCTATTGTACAGAAGAAGAGGAGTGCAGTGACGTAAAGAAAAAGTCCCAAGTCAACAATTCGACAGCGGAACCACGGTCAAAGGGTTGATTTCGCGGCGGTTCCGCGGTCCTATTGAGGCTTCTCAGTCCCAATTTTTTCTGCTTCTTCTCATTCCTCTACACCTCTCTGTGAACTCTACTGAATTGCATTTTCTGCAGGTTTCTTTGCACAGATTGCGCCGCCGCCAAATAAAATTTTTGTTGTTTTAGATTTTGGTTGTTTATACGCTTTGCATATAATAATATGGACATTAAGGGGCTTGAACACCAATTCAGATTGGGTGGGGATTTCATCACCCTTCCTAAGACCCCACAAATCATAAAAAGCATACGCATTACCTGGAGTTAATAAAAAAATATCTAGACCAAACCTATAATGACTTGTCGCGCTCATTTAGGACAAGTGAAGGTTGCGGGGAATTGGTCGTTTATCTAAACTTGACTTTGTGGTGTCTAGGCTAGACAAGTGAGGAGGTAATTTTAAAAGGCCCGTCTCATAGTGATTCGTGAGCGGAACCCTCCTTATCTCACTTGTGCTTACCTGGCCACAATTGGCAGTGAAGAGACGATTCGAAAGTTATCCTGCAACTTGTCTCTTGGAAGTCTAGGAGCGGTCTAGTTGGACCTTGAAGACCCTAGCTCTAGGTATTGATTGTGTATATTGTGATTGTGATTGTGCCTGTAAAAATTTTGGTCCCATAATTCTGTATTCTTTCAAAAACAAACAATTTCAAAACTCCAAAAACAAACATTTTTAAAAAAAACACTTCCTTCCCTCCCTACCTATTCACTCCTCTAACATGGGTACCCCACCTTGCAAAACTCTTGCCGGAAGCTAATAACGCTTACCGAAAAGCACTTTTTTCTGAACTTTGGTACCCACAACCAGACATATCTTTATATGGTTCTTGCTTTGGCCGAACTTCGAACGATCCATCCATGCCCGCAATTTCTTTGAGAGATCGGATAGACGCGTCTAGGACAAATAATTGGACTTCGCAATCTACTTCGTATTAACCGTTTCAAACATTCACCCCGTCTTACATTGATACCCCTTTTCAGAGTCCTGTTGTAACTCCAAAACCTATGTCTATTGCTGAACGTATTGAAGAATCTCGTAACCGATCTTTCACTCCTTTCACCACTGCAAATTCTTTTGATCAATAATTCCATTCACCTTCTTATCATGACGTTGATCGTCACCATGTCCAACCATTCAATTCCCACCAGTCCTACCCAACTTTTACACCTTCCCTAGACATTACTTCTGAACAGCCATTTGGGAGTTTCCAGTATCCAAATAACATTGAATCTTTTACTGAAATCCCTTCACAACCCATGTCTAGCCTTGAATGTTGGAAGAATTTCGAGTAGCTGTTCCCGCCAAAATTTTCGGCCAAGAGCTACTTGTTCCCTTACAAAAAAGGGGGATAATCCTCAAAAAACAGGCATCACGTGTAAAACACGTGGGCGCACGTATGCAAAGCATATGAGCACTAAACATAAATAACCAAGGGCCAAACAGGCATCACGTGTAAAACACGTGGGCGCTCATATGCAAAGCATATGAGCGCTGAACATAAATAACCAAGGGCCAAACATACCTCATGTGTTACACACGTGACCGCTCCGAACATACACAGGCTAAAACCCACACTAGGGGTCACGTGTTAAACACGTGAGTGATTTTGCCAATCACATGAAACGCATGTAAGTACCCTAATTTAAAATGTTCCTATCAAATTCTAGAATTAAATTCTATTTGGGAAATATTTTCTTAATTTTCCTTAAACTAGAAAGATCTTCTCTGTTAAACAGAGGACCCTTGGATCAAAGATCCAGCGGTAATCATTTGATAGAATAAAAATCCATCATAGAAAAATATTTTCCTAATCTTATAACAAGAATAAAATTCTATGTTAACAAGATATCCATATTAAGAAAATATATTTCTGATCTTGTTAAACTAAAAAGATATGATAGAATAAAATTCTAATCTTGTTAAAACTAACAAGATATTCATAATCTTGTAAAACAAACAAGAAATCTTCTCTGTTAAACAGAGAGCCTTTAGATTAAAAATCCAACGGTGAATAAAATTCACCAATTGATCTAAAAGATCATGGAATCAATCATGATCTCTCAATGAGGGATTTTCTTAACAAATTGATTCTTTTTCTTCTCATATAAATAAGAGCAAGGAGAGAAGGAAAAAGGACACACAGAGGGAGAGGGGAAGAAAAATAGAGAGAGAATTTAATTCTCTAAAGAAGGGGAACCCTTCCCAAAAGCTCCCATAAAAAAAGAATTTAATTCTCAAACCAAGAGTTTAACTCTTCTAAAAGAACTTAGTTCTTCCTCTGGTTAAAATCTGCAGAAGCGGATCTCCCCACAAGTTGAGAATTTAATTCTCATCGGGGAGATTCTGTCATGCAGATTCAGAACTTAGGGAAAAGAACTGAATCCAAAAGAGTTTAACTCTTACAAAACATATAGGAATTTAATTCCTCCGAAACTAGGATTTAACCCTTTAAAAAGAACTTAATCCCTACAAAGAACAAAAGGAGAACTTGATCTCTCGGAACCATAGAAGAACAGTCTGATGATTCATTAGCATTTAAACGCTACATAATAGCTCACGTGATCCCACATAAGCACCTTTGAGGAACAAAGAGGGAAAGAATGAGATCTAGTCACGTGACCCCACGTGATCCCTAAGAAGTGTTCAGAACTTATAAAAGAGAAAAGGGAATAAATCAAAGGGCAGTTTCCATTCTTGGGGCGCCACACGTGACCCTCGAGAAGTGCTCAGCACTTATAAAAAAGAAAAGGGAATAAACCCTATTTTTTGGGGCGCCTCATGTGGCCCCATGTGACCCCCAAGTAGTGCTTAACTTTTATAAAGCAGAAAGGGAATAAACCCTATTTTTTGGGGTGCCTCATGTGGCCCCACGTGACCTCCAAGCAGTGCTTAACTTTTATAAAGCAGAAAGGGAATAAATCAAAGCGCAGTTTCCATTCTTGGGGCGCCTCACGTGATCCCACGTGACCCAATAGTGCTTAGCATTCAGAAAAGAAACAAGGGAATAAACCCAAAGGAGCAGCGCCAACTTCAAGCGCCTCACGTGACCCCATGTGAGCGCATCAAATTCTTAGTGTTTAACACTACTTCAAGTGTCTCACGTAACCCTACGTGAGCGCATCAAATTCTTAGTGTTTAACACTAGTTCAAGCGCCCCACGTGATCCCACGTGAGCTCCTCAAATTCTTAGTGTTTAACACTATTTCAAGCGCCTCACGTGGAAGCACATGAGCGCTGATCATACACTAGTGTTTAACATTATGAGCGGCCAATATTAGCCCAAATTAACCAAGTCTCCTGAAGCCAAAACCCTTTTTTGGTCATCAATCAGCCGAGCCCTCATTATACTCAGGTTTTCTCAAAATTGATCCGAGTCTCAGAAATAGCTAATGAACTCCTGGCATCTAAGATGATGTTCATTCCACCATGATCTCTCCCCTCGATCTGAAATTTGGTTCAAGGGTACATCTCTTCACACCTCTGATACATGTTGTTGTAATTCTTCAACGTCTTCAGGGAGGTGGCGGGTCCCGACAACCAACAACTCCTTGGTGCATTTCCAAACCCATGAATACACCCCAACGGACCGTAATGTCCCTAAACTAACTATGGACCGTAATGTCCTTAAACTAAACCCTCACCTCAAAAATGGTGATCTCTGGACCGCGATGTCCCTAAACTAAATTCTATGGACTATGATGTCCTTAAACTTCATGGACTATGAGGTCCTTAAACTCATGGACTATGATGTCCTTAAACTTACAGACTATGATGTCTTTAAACCATACGGACTATGAGGTCCTTAAACTTATGGACTATGATGTCCTTAAACTCCACAGACTATGATGTCCTTAAACCAAATGGACCGTAACATCCCTAAACTAAACCACACAGACTATGACGTCTTTAAACTGGATTATGATGTCCTTAAACTCATGGACTATGATGTCCTTAAACTTTACGGACTATGAGGTCCTTAAACTCATGGACTATGATGTTTTTAAACTTTACGGACTATGAGGTCCTTAAACTCATAAACTATGATGTCTTTAAACTTTATAGGCTATGATGTCTTTAAACTGCCATGAACTATGACGTACCTAAACCTAATGGACCGCAACGTCCCTAAACTAAATCGATAGAGCCCAAATGCTCTTTCTTTGGATCTAAATGATCCCAAAATCCTGTTGAGTAGATCTTAGTCTAAAATTATACTAACGTATCCTTAACAAACGTTTAAGTTGATCTTAATCTCAAATGAGATTAACGATCCTTAAACCAACCCAAACCCAAATCTAAGAAACTATGTATTTAGACTAATCCCCGCCCTACGGGAGACAACATAAATTAGTCTCCATATACAATCCATGGTCAACCAAATAACAAAACAAACACACATGACGCGAAGTGAACATCTAGAGAAGGAGAAAGTGGTTACCGCGATGCGGTAGCATAATTAACTGCAGGGGCTTGCGCCTGCAGGGAAGAGCATCCCCACAATCAAAAACCCCTCAAATGAGGGGGAATCTGATGAAGTCTGCTACAACGGCCACATCTGTCCAAACCTCCGATACATGGTGCCATAAATCAACTTGGCATCTTCGAAGAGGTGGACGGATAAAACCAAATAGCATCTGCCCCCAAATTCAGGCAAGACGAACCTACGCGGTTCCATCCCCCGTCTTTCGGTGGAGAACAGATTCTAGCACGCCCGGTGGGACATTTTCCTCTTTCCACTCCACACTTCGTGTGTCGTGTTCGCGAACGAATCGCGGTTTAATCCGGTTGCCCCTTGATTCGAGGTACTAAGATTTGGTGTCTTGCTCCCGTGCAGAGAAAATGGCTTCCAACTGCATTGCAACAACAACTCCCACTCCGTCCTCACCGAAGGGGTGACCTATGGGCCTCAAGCTGCCTCCATCTTCGCCATGCCAGTGGAACAGGTGACTCAGGCCACCACTGGACTATTCTTTGGGTCCATGCTCCCACCAATGAGCTTCAACACCCCACTGCCGCCGCAAGAAGCTTCGAAGAAGTCGGTCTTTGATCAGCTCACCACTACCGCGACCCCTCTCAACGGGTCGTCCAAGTCTAATACCTCAGTCTTCGACAGGCTGAGACTAAGCTCAAAGGGGCCTACGAAGAGGCTCGCAATACTAGAGAAGGCTATCCCAGCTTCTGCTGCAGCTGAAGCCGTCCAAACTGCTTCCCTACTCGAAAGTCGGCCTTCGATAGGTTGACTATTCCTTCCCAGCGGATGTCAGTCTTTGACAGGCTGGCGCCAATAACAGCCTCTCCTCAAAGCAGGGGATAGGACGAAACTACTTCGACGATAAAGGTGATCCCGGCTACACGACATGCTCGATGTCGCCACTGGAGCCGAGTGAGGAAAGCTGGGGGCAGTTCCCCTTCTGGACTTACCTCGCCAGCTCAAATGATGGAAGTTGATGCTGCTGTTCCAACTAGGAACAGCTTTGAACCACTTAACAGGGTACGCAGGAATTCGCCAACTGCCGTGCTGAAAAAGTCTCCCCCGCCTGCTAAAAAGATCACAAAGGCGAAGCCGCAGCAGCCCCCTCAGCGACTGTCTTCCAAAATCCATAGGGTCTGGAAGGGTCCAAAACTCTGTGACTAACCAAGACTACTCCCGCCAACCAAAGAAAATGAGGGTTCGGCAAGAAAAGGACCACCCTGTCATACCACAGAAGGTGTCATCTACTTGGGTGCCCGCTGCAACGGCCCCCTCAACTTCGACCGCCCACAAAAGAAGAAGGCCGGAGAAAGTCCCCGTGTCCATGACAAAGCTCAAAGGCACTGAATCGAAACGCCCCAAGTCTGGTGCACACCATTTACATGGCTTCCGGAAAAGATGATAGCCGTATTTCTACGGGTCATCGACCACTCACTCGATCTATGACAAAAGCCCAGGAGCAACAGCAAAAGCTCCGGGAAATGCTAACGAAGATGGCTGCACTCACGGGACATAAGGAAGGCCCCGAAACATCGTCGGATCAGCGCCAGGAACAGGAAACCAATGCCGAGTTCCTCCGGAGGATGCTAGAAAAGAAAGATCAAGAGGCAGCGGAACAAGTGGTCAATATAAAACAAATGGCGCTATTGTTCCAGGATATGGTAGGCATGATGATCCAGTCAGACCCTCCAGCCGAAGATCCGCCAATAATAATCGAAGACGACAGAGGGGAGACATCAAATCCTCTTCCGGCCTTTTCAGCAGCAAAGGAGGAAACAATCTCGAAGGCTACGCTCGATGATTATATAGCTTAACAGATACGAGCCCATCAAGTGAACGAAGCTGCTGGCCAAGTCGTCAAAACTGGGCGACCCTATCCCAGCTGGTACGATCAGATTAAGTACCCGCCAGGATACACAATCCCTAAATTTCATATATATAAGGGGACAGGCAGCCCACTCCAGCATGTCGCCCAGTTCAGGGCTCTGTGCGGCAACACTAGAGGTGACGATAAGCTACTACTTCGCCAATTCATCGGCAGCTTAGCGGAGAGGGCATTCGAATGGTATTCAGAACTTTCCAACGATTCCATCAAAAATTTTATGGAGATGGAGTTGCTATTCACCTAGCGTTTCGCAAGCGCTAGCGAACGCACACCCAATCACGGTATTGATCAATGCCAGGGTGAAACCTGGAGAAACATGGGTTCAGTACGCGATACGGTGGCGGAACCTATGGTTGAAGTACGAACAGTGCATAGAAGAGGCTCCTGCAGTAGGCATGTTTGTGGGAACTCTCGATCCGCAGGCGACCATCTCCCAGTTTATGATGTTCTTCAAGCCGACCATTTTCTAGGCCTTGATCGACAAGCTGGCTGTTCACACCATAATATTGCATTATTATATTCCCCATTCTTATTCTTTTTATAAATAAACAGGTGCTTTTGACGCATGTCTGCTACATGTTACAGGTTACAGGTTCTTGGACAGAAAACAGTGAAAACGATGAAAAGACGATGCAAAAGTGGACTTTGACCAAAAAACAGAAGACTCTTGATCAAGCCTACATCAAAGATAAAGTTTACAAAGTGCAAGGCAATGCAAGGTCCAAGATCGCGAAGCCACGGTTAAAGTCCACCACAATTCTTCACTGGAAAATCTGGAAGAGAATCAGAAGCTATGTTAAAGAAATAACCAAAGAATAAGGAAGTATAAAAATCCCAGAACAAGCCCAGAAGTTTTCATCCACTGTTCCTACCATTGGGCCGCAGAACCGCGGCCCAACCCATGCTGGGGCCGCGGATCCGCGGCCATTAAAAGGCTTCAGTGGATTAAATTTTTACCATAAATCATTTAAGCGCTGAATGGGTCTTCCTAAGGGCAAATTTATAAATGTAGACATGCGGATCAAAATGTAACCTAGGGTTTCCTATTCTCTATAAATAGGAACTCTAAACATTGTAATTTCTTATGCCTCCTTTTAAATAATAAATTCAGATCTCTTTATGGAGAGCATCGGTGTTTCTTTTCAATTCATGAATTCAAATCTGACAAACCTGCATTGATGATTGGAGAGATGCATCTGTAAGTAGATTTAATTCCTTGCTCTAGTTTAGATTTCAATTCTTTGCCCTAGGTAGATTTAAATTCTTGCCGTAGATAAATTGCTTAGAGTTAGCTTTGGGGAAGGCTTTTGAGAGATGAGATCTCTCATCCCTTTCTTACCCATAATATATTTTCAATAGGACTCCATGCATACACGCACACACCGCGCCCTACGGCATCCTACCCCTCGAGGTAACGATGACACCGTAGTATAAAGGCCCAGTTGCGCGCGTTTTCCATGGAGGTTAGGGTAAGGATCTCTAAAGGAAGGACAAAAACCTAGAGGAAGGAACATCTTTCCGAATGGATCTAATCCCCTTTATTGATAATTACCATAACTCCTCATAGATCTTCAATTGGGTATAGAAAGCGTTGAGATTTACTTGTATTTCCAAACCATCCATAAACCTAACCCTAGCAAGACTAGATCTAGATAGATTTAGATTTTAGATTTAATAATCAATCCGAACACCCTTCGGAATTAACTCGTAAGCGCGATTAGGAGATTCACAACATCCCTGTGGACCGACCCGTACTCACCGGCTAGCTTCATGCGACGCCATTCTTGATTGCAGTTAATAGATATAGTTTTTGACATACAATCAAATGGCGCCGTTGCCGGGGATGGCGTAGAAATTTCTTTTTTGCAATTTCGGGTTAATCTAAAATTAAAAAATCATAAAAATCTAAAAAAATCCAAAAACTATAAAAAAAAATATATCATTTGTTATTTTTTGGAAAGGGTACTTTGTTGTGTGAATCTTGCAGGAACAATCGAGACGGATCTGGAAATTTCCAGAGAGCGAAACAGAAAACGGGATATCGGAACAGAAGAAATTTTAAACAACAGAACAGCAGCAGGAAGTTGAAAGGCCAAGTCAACGGTCAAACCGCGGATCCGCCGCAAAAGACAGCTCCTGCCGCGGAAGCGCGGCGATACGGTGACGTCAGCGAAGTTTGAAGAGCTGATCTGGCGCGCCCACCGCGGAACCGCGCCCCACCTACACTTAGGCCGCGAAAACGCGGCATCTTGGCTGAAACAGTGCTTTAAAAAATCTCTGTAAGCTTCCTTTTGTCTCCTCTGCAAATATTGATATGTCTTCTGTAAATTTGCCTGGAGGATTTTTTGCGGTTTAAAAATATATTCTCTTCCATAAAACAATCTTGTGCAGGATTTTTGCGATTCGTTTAAAATAGAAATTGATTACAAGTAATTTTTTCTGTTGCATATCTTTTCCCGAAAATCTTTTTGCAACAATTTTTCCAAATAAAAAGAAAAAGAAAAAAAGGAAA
The DNA here is from genome assembly GCA_030015575.1 of Agapanthus africanus. Classification (NCBI taxonomy): domain Eukaryota; kingdom Viridiplantae; phylum Streptophyta; class Magnoliopsida; order Asparagales; family Amaryllidaceae; genus Agapanthus; species Agapanthus africanus. Next base: position 682,725,849 of record CM057337.1, read on the forward strand.
ATTTTTATTAGAAAACTTGCAAACTTTTGCCGCAAATAAATCCTTGCACCATAACAAACCTTCTTTCTTTTCCCCTTTCTTCTAACATGGGTACCCCACATCATAAATCTCTTGCCGAACTTTAGTATCCTGAACCTAACTTTGCGTCATACGTTAATTGTTTCGGTCAATTTAAAGACGATCCTTCCATGCCTAAAATATCTTTGAAAGATCAAATAGAAGCGTCTAGGAGAAACAGTTTAACTTTTCAACCCACTTTGTGTCAACCAAGTCAACCTTTACCACTTCCATATGTTGATACCACTTTTTCAAGTCCTGCTGTCACTCCTAAGCCGATGTCCATTGCTGAGCATATTACTCAATCTCGCAGCCGATCTTTCATCTCTCTCCACACATCTAGTTCGAGGGATCAACAAGTCCATTCACCTTTTTATCCACATGTTGATCCTAATCCTGTCCAACCACCCACTTCCTACCAGTCCTACCCGACTTTCCCACCGTCACTAGACACTGTTTCTACACAGCCTTTTGGGAGTTTCACATATCCACACCATTTTGAATCCTTTACCGAAACCCCCTCACTATCTAAGTCTAGTTTGGAAGAGTCGTTGGAGGCTTATATTGCAGCAACAAATAAAATGACTAGGAATGTGGAAGCGTCCTTAGCCGCCCTTATGCAACCTACTGAACCGGTAGCTAGTTTCCCGCTAGCTCAAAAAATTTCAATGTATAAGGAGGTGGTGTTCATACCAGAATATTGCATTTTATACCGCCCATTCTTACGCTCGTTTGTTTATAGGCAGGTGCTTTTGATCAGTGTTTGCTACATATTTGCAGAATACAGGTTCTCGGCTCTGAACAGTGAAATTCATGGAAAAGTACATCAAATTCCGGATTACTGCCAACAACAGATAAAACACGGGTCTCCGCTCTCTATCCGTATGTTGCCACACACCAGTTTAAGGGACAAAATGGCAAATCGATGTCATTTTCGTGCACAAAGCTCAATGTCAACACAAGATCCAAGAAATCTACGCGGAGCTCGAGGAAATCATGGCAAAAGATCCACATCACATCACCTTTTGATCTACTGAAATTCTGGAAGAAATGGGAAGAGTTTTTGAGAAAAAGTCATATACCACACTGATGAGTACTAAAAACTAGGGAAAACCACCAAATTTCATGGCCTAACTCCTCTAAACGGCCGCGGTTCCGCGGCATAAGCACACTTAGGCCGCGGAACCGCGGCCATTTAGTCTCCTCTCGTTGTCGTTTTTCAGGGGCATGTTGGTCTTTTCTTGTAGGGGCAGATTCTTGCCCTAGGTTTCCGGTTCCCCTCCTATAAATACCTCAGAACTGAGCCAAACCAAGGTGTTCATTCTCATGCCCTCTTTTTGTTAGTTTTAGTTTTCTTCTTCTTCTTCTTCTTCTTCATTCTTCCTCCATGAAAATGTAGTGAGAGCATTGAGTGGATGTTAATGAAGATGAGGGTTTTTGTATCATTCTTGTTTGTTTAGCTTCCCCTTGAGATTTTTGCTTCCTCTTGATCTTTCAACCTCTTGATTGAGCTTGAAAGGTTAAGGGTTAGTTATTGATCTCAAGGGTTGTATTTTCTTATGGAATTAGTGCTTCATTTCACATGCGTTCTTTACCCTTCTCTTGATCTTGCAACCTCTTGATTGAGCTTGCAAGTTTAAGGGTTGGCTATTGATCCCATGCTTGTCTTGAGTTCTAGTTTCTAGTTTTATTTCTCGCTTTTTACTTGCTTTTTATTACCTTGCTTTACTTACTTGCAATTTAATTCATGCACTTATTTACTTGTAATCTTTTCTTTTCTTTGTTCTTTTCTTTTGCTCTTCTTGGTTCTCTTTGTGAATGACTGTAATTATTGTTGTTGTTAAGAATAAATACGGTATTGTAAGTTAAGATTTTCTTTGCTCATTTCCTTTTCCCGTTATTTTCTATTGAACTCCGCCCAAACGATACGCAAGCGCTCCGTTAGGCACCCTACCCTAACAAGGTAACGGTGATTCCTAACCGCGACCGGTTGCGTTCGGTTTGGCCGGAGGCGAAAGCAAGAGACAAGAACGGAAGGACAAGGGTAAATAAGCCGGATTCCACGAATACCGCGCTTAAATCCCCTAATCCACGTTGTTGCCGATTGCTCTAGCTTCAATTGGTCAAGACTCGGCTCAAAGGTTTTGAGTACGGATTTCTTTAGCTTACATTATCGTATCTTTTCTTAACAACTTTATACTTGCAAATACTACACATAGGTTAGATTGAACAAACACATACTCATTCTTTATTGACTCGTCTAAAACAAGAACGGAAATACAACCATCTCCCTGTGGATCGACCCGCGCTCAACCGGCTAGCTGCAAAGCGACACCGTCCTGATCGCGGTTATACTTTAGAACTTTGAACATCCGACACGCCAAAAGCGTGCGATCAAATAGCGCCGTTGCCGGGGAGACGGTAGCGTATTTTCTTTCTTGTTATTCGGGTTAATATTCTTTTTGTATATATTTATAAATAAAAAAAAAGCTTTTTGTTATTTTTGATCATTTTTGTGGGCAAGAGTGCAGATTTTTGCGGATTTGCAAACTGCGATTGTGGGGAGCAAAGTGTACGTTCAAGGCTAAGGTGTTTGCAAGGTACAGTGCCAAAGATCCGGGTAGTTTGACCCGCGCAAGCGAACTTTTCAAGCTTACCGGATTTGATTCAACGGGGGTTTCTTAACCCAAAATCTTAACGGTACGTACTTTACTAACACCTTCTTCTCAAATCCGACACATCCACTATAACATCTTTGCAAGATTCTTTGCAAGTTCGCTAGCAAACGCTAAAAATTAACTAACCCGTATTTGTTGCAGTGCCGTGCTTAAACTAAAAAACGATTGTTTGATTCTTTATAGAATTTTTATTGAATTGTGCATTGCATACATTAATACGGATTTAAGGGCAAGCGAACCCCACAACATACGGTAAAGGATTTCATCACCTTTTTCCGTGGCCCACAAATCACGAACTTGAGCATAACGTTTACCCGCACAAAATTTAAAAGAAACTAGACTTTAAGACTTAAGGACTTCGCGCTCATTAGGAGAAGTTAACCGTGTTTAGAACCTCGCTTAACGGTACATTGTTTACGGGGTGTCTAGAAAAGTGTTAACGGCGAAACCGCCAAAAGAGAAAGGGTTATTTAATTAAGGAACTTCGCGAAAGCGTTGGAAAACCTCCTCTTATCTCTGCACTTACCTGGCCTCGTGATCAGTATATCTTGAGCCCGTTTCTCGACACAGTTTTACTTCGACAATCAAGTTCTGGAGCAGGTCTAGTTGACCTAGGTGAACCCTAGAACGATTAGGTGTGTGGTATTTTTGTGTCGAGATTGTTTTTGTCCAGATTTTTTTTTGTATATTTCATTCTTTTGTTAATATCTAGCTAAAAAAAAATCACATTCTTTTTCCCCTCCTTTTCTCTGCCTTTCTTTCTTTCTCTCATCATATCATGGGTACCCCACCTCGCAAAACTCTTGCCGAACTTTAGTACCCACAACCAGACATTACTTCTTACGGTTCTTGCTTTGGCCGAACATCGAACGACCCCTCCATGCCCAAAATGTCATTGAAAGATCGTATAGACGCGTCTAGGACAAACACTTGCCCTCCGCATTCCACTTTGTATCAATCTTTTCAACCTCCCGCACCCGCTTATGTTGATACCACTTTTGCAAGTCGTCCTTTGTCCATCGCTGAACGTATTGAACAATCTCATAGCCGATCTTTCACTCCTTTCACCACTTCAAATTCTTGGGATCAACACTTCCATTCACCTTCGTATCCAAATGTTGATCCTACCCCTGTCCAGCCATTCAATTCCTACCAGTCCTACCCTACTTTTGCACCTTCCCTAGACATTGCTTCTGAACAGCCATTTGGGAGTTTTCAGTATCCAAACAACTTTGAATATTTTACTGAAACCCCGTCACAACCCATGTCTAGTCTGGAATAGTCGTTGGAAGACTTTAGGGTAGCGTCATGCCAACAGATGATGGATTTGAATGCGTCCATGGCCACCCTCATACAACCTACTGACCCGGTAGCTAGTTTCCAACTAGCTCCAAATTTTCCAATGTATGAAGAGGCGGTAGGACAGGTTGTGAATTTGAGTGGTGAGAGTGAGCTGTACCCCCTTCCGAATCAAGCCTACCCATTTCAACTTGAATCCCACAACTCCAGTTTTGAATGTCTATCTAGTGTTCCCAACGATTCACCGATTGAAGATAGAATGATTAATGAGTTGTGCGACTTTGTAGTGTTTGATTTACCCGATTGTGAAGGGACCTTGCCAAGTGAAACCACACCCAATCCTTTTGACCTCTACACCTCCACTCTAGAACCTGAATTGATTGATATCCATGCTTTTGCTGAGGTGTCTGAGAATATGGATTTTCATTTGATTGAGGATATTGACGCTGGGAATATTTTGGATGATGAACCCGCAGATTTGGCTGAGTTTTCCTCTCCAATTCATCATCCCGAGTCATTAACTGTTTTTCCCGAACCCCATATGCGTCTGGATATTGATGAAATATGCATGGATGAGCTTAACTTTGAGGAGAATTTTGAGGATATTTTTGAGGATGAAACAGTTCTAGATGATGAGTCGGATTTTCCAATTCATCTTGTCCCTTTCATTGACTGTGTACACCCTCCCGAACCCTTAACAGATACCCTTCCTCGATCACTTCCTTCCATCCTTTCCATCGTTCCGACCTTGCAAGAAACCGTATCATTTTCACTTCCTGTGTCTGGTTTACCAAGTTCGGCATACCCATGGTTTCTTACGAATCTTAAGGGATTTGACCCCATTACTCGACGGGTTAATAGATTAGCACAATCGCTTTTTACACATCGGTCATCACAAATTGTGCTAATTTATTCACTCCATTTTCACCCTCAAGTTCGTACTCCATTTCTTGTTCCCTGCCGCCATTTTTCTTCTCATATACCGAGACCGTATACCACTTCTATCTCCATACGGTCTCGCGTATTCTCCTTCTCTTTTCTCTACGCCTTCTTCCACCAACCTGTACATTATAGCGATAAAATTTTTGAATGGTTGGTGTTAACTTTTGGCCTTTCTAAGGCCTTGTATAGCTTGATACTATTCTCTTTCCCCCCTAATCCTGAACTTCAACGCTTAACAGTGGAAACACTGTTTTACTTAAATTTGGGGGGGACTCCTTTTTTTGTATATATTTTTTGTTTTCTTTTTTGTTTTGTATATAATTTGTTTCTAGGGAGCGCCGACATTTTTGACCCTCTTGGTGTAGCCTGACAGTGAGGGCACTGTCAAGTTTAAGTTTGGGGGTGTGCTCGGTAAGCTTTCTTCCTTTGCATTCATTTGTATATTTTGCATTTGCATACCTTATTAAAAAAAAACCCACAAAAATTGAAAATTTTCCAAAAAATATAAAAGCTTTGTCGTCAAGTTAGCTAATAGGGTAACTTAGATCTTTATTCCGAAAGTTTAGTTGATATGATAGAAATAACTAAATTCTAGGCTTAGGAATTGAAAACCCTAAAAATAACCCTCATTCTGTCTAACTTTGGTAAGTATACGTCCTTACAGTTTTTTTTTTGAGAAATAGGTAATCTTGAGTTCAGTTCTTGAGTCAAGTCAAGATGAAGGGAAAGTATTGATGCTTTACTGAAGGATAAGTCTGAAAAATAGTTTCTTTTCTTGAGTTCAAATTTAGAAAGTATATACCCTATAAATTGCACTTACACGCACCTTGAAACTTGGATAGTAGAGGATACCTAGAAATACTCTTGCCTGAAAGCCTAGTATGAAAGAAAAAACGGTATTTAAAGCTAAAACACCAAAAGAGCATTATTGAAAAACATATCCGGTCTTGAAAAATAAAAAAAGAAAAAGAAAAATAGAATAAAGTCAAGACCTGGAAACTGCTATTTACGCTTTAAGCTCACACATTCAGTAATCGGCCGTTAGTGCCTCAAGAAGCATTAATAGTCGCATGAAAAGTGTGTGAGCAACACCGTCCATCATTAAATGAAAAGAAGTAGTATTAGGTATTAGGGCAAGGGTATTATAGCTTGAATTGAATTCTTGAGTGTAGGGGTGCAAATATACACACACGTAGGGTATACAATTGATGTTTGGATAAGAGATAGAAATAAAAAATAAGACTTGTATTTTCTGTAAAGTTGATAAAAATCCCTGATTTGAGGCAGCACTTTAGAAGGAAAACTCAGGAGAACCAATATCTTTCTAAACTTTTTTAGAACGTATAGGACCTAAAGTTAAACAGATAGGAGGTGTGAAACTTAAGGGTTAGATATTTCTAACTTAGGATGATAGAGTTTCTAACGTAAATACTAAACTGTAGGAGTAGAATCGATGTTAACTTATGACACTAGCTTGACGGGATTTTGTGGGTGTAATCTGCTGAAAACCCTAAGGAGACAACACTCCTCCTACTAGGGACACCTAGAGATTTAACGGCTTGTTGCACGTGCTCAGTGCAATCGCGTTCCCTGCGAAAGTGCGGTTAGGATTTTATTTTTGTGAATAATTGATTTTGCTCGGGACGAGCAAAAGTTAAGTTTGGGGGTATTTGTTCATACCAGAATATTGCATTTTATACCGCCCATTCTTACGCTCGTTTGTTTATAGGCAGGTGCTTTTGATCAATGTTTGCTACATATTTGCAGAATACAGGTTCTCGGCTCTGAACAGTGAAATTCATGGAAAAGTACATCAAATTCCGGATTACTGCCAACAACAGATAAAACACGGGTCTCCGCTCTCTATCCGTATGTTGCCACACACCAGTTTAAGGGACAAAATGGCAAATCGATGTCATTTTCGTGCACAAAGCTCAATGTCAACACAAGATCCAAGAAATTTACGCGAAGCTCGAGGAAATCATGGCAAAAGATCCACATCACATCACCTTTTGATCTACTGAAATTCTGGAAGAAATGGGAAGAGTTTTTGAGAAAAAGTCATATACCACACTGATGAGTACTAAAAACTAGGGAAAACCACTAAATTTCATGGCCTAACTCCTCTAAACGGCCGCGGTTCCGCGGCATAAGCACGCTTAGGCCGCGAAACCGCGGCCATTTAGTCTCCTCTCGTTGTCGTTTTTCAGGGGCATGTTGGTCTTTTCTTGTAGGGGCAGATTCTTGCCCTAGGTTTCCAGTTCCCCTCCTATAAATACCCCAGAACTGAGCCAAACCAAGGTGTTCATTCTCATGCCCTCTTTTTGTTAGTTTTAGTTTTCTTCTTCTTCTTCTTCTTCATTCTTCCTCCATGAAAATGTAGTGAGAGTATTGAGTGGATGTTAATGAAGATGAGGGTTTTTGTATTATTCTTGTTTGTTTAGCTTCCCCTTGAGATTTTTGCTTCCTCTTAATCTTTCAACCTCTTGATTGAGCTTGAAAGGTTAAGGGTTAGTTATTGATCTCAAGGGCTGTATTTTCTTATGGAATTAGTGCTTCATTTCACATGCGTTCTTTACCCTTCTCTTGATCTTGCAACCTCTTGATTGAGCTTGCAAGTTTAAGGGTTGGCTATTGATCCCATGCTTGTCTTGAGTTCTAGTTTCTAGTTTTCTTTCTCGCTTTTTACTTGCTTTTTATTACCTTGCTTTACTTACTTGCAATTTAATTCATGCACTTATTTACTTGTAATATTTTCTTTTCTTTGTTCTTTTCTTTTGTTATTCTTGGTTCTCTTTGTGAATGGTTGTAATTATTGTTGTTGTTAAGAATAAATACGGTATTGTAAGTTAAGATTTTCTTTGCTCATTTCCTTTTCCTGTTATTTTCTATTGAACTCCGCCCAAACGATACGCAAGCGCTCCGTTAGGCACCCTACCCTAACAAGGTAACGGTGATTCCTAACCGCGACCGGTTGCGTTCGGTTTGGCCGGAGGCGAAAGCAAGAGACAAGAACGGAAGGACAAGGGTAAATAAGCCGGATTCCACAAATACCGTGCTTAAATCCCCTAATCCACGTTGTTGCCGATTGCTCTAGCTTCAATTGGTCAAGACTCGGCTCAAAGGTTTTGAATACGGATTTCTTTAGCTTACATTATCGTATCTTTTCTTAACAACTTTATACTTGCAAATACTACACATAGGTTAGATTGAACAAACACATACTCATTCTTTATTGACTCGTCTAAAACAAGAACGGAAATACAACCATCTCCCTGTGGATCGACCCGCGCTCAACCGGCTAGCTGCATAGCGACACCGTCCTGATCGCGGTTATACTTTAGAACTTTGAACATCCGACACGCCAAAAGTGTGCGATCAGGTGGTTGGACAGAGTGAGAATATGAGAGGATTTCTAAATCAAACCTACCCTTACCCAATTGAAGCCCACAACTCCAGTTTTCCATCGTATGTCCTAAATGATTCACTAGTTCAAAATAACAACGAGTTGTGTGATTTTGTAGTGTTTGATTTGCCAAATTATGAAGAACCCCTTTCGAGTGAAACCGCACCTAATCCGTTTGACCTTTACACCTCCACCCTAGAACCTAAATTGATAAACATCCATGCTTTTGATGAGGTGTCTAAAGAAATTGATTTTCACTTGATTGAGGATATAGACGCCGGGAATATTTCGGATGATGAACCTGTCGATTTGATTGAAATTTTATGTTCAACTCATCATCCCGAGTCATTAGATGTTTCTCCCGAACTTCATACGCGTCTTGATGTTGATGATAATGGCTTGGATGAGTTGAATTTTGAGGAGAATTATAAGGATAGTATTGAGGAGAGTTTTGAGGATCATATTAAGGTTGAACCATTTTTGTTTGATGTGTCTGATTTTCCAATTCATCCTCCTGAATCTTTGACTGTTATATCACCCTCCCTCCGTTCCATCGTTCCGACCACGCTTGAAGACTGTGAGCTTGAAAAATTTTCCTTTCAATCTGACACAGTTCTTACAGACGATAACACCTACTAGTGTTTCACTTTTTCGGACGATGTTGATGTCTCCCCGACCGAGTTTGAGTCCTTTACATTTTCAGATGAGTTAGTTGAACCATCAGACTCGGTTGCTTACAGTTGTTTCGAACCATTGTTGGAATCTTTCCAATTCGAGACAGTTTACTACGGTGAGAATGAGACTATCCCTAATTCACTTCCTTTCGTCTTTCCTATCGTTCCGACCGTACAAGTGACCGTTACGCTTTCATCTCCAATACCAAGTTCGGTGTACCCATGTTTTCTTGCGAATCTTGAGGGATTTGACCCCATTTCACGACGGGTTGATAGGTTAGCGCAATCGCTTTTAATACATCGGTCATCATATATTGCGCTAATTTATTCACTCGATTTACATCCTCAAGATCGCGCAACCCTTCTTTCTCCTTTCCGCCATTCTTCTCCCCCACCGAGACCATATTCTACCATTCTTCTTTCAACACGGTCTCGCGTGTTTCTCATTTCTTTCCTCTACACCCCATTATTTCACCAACTCGGCCATTACCAAGATAAGATTTTTGAATGGTTGGTGCTAACCTTTGGCTTGTGTAAGGCCAAGCTTAAGTTTGGGGGGAACCTTGTTGTATATATGTATATATTTTTGTTTTCTTTTTCTATAAAAAAAAATTCAAAACATTAAAAATAAAATAAAAAAAAATAAAATAAAACAATTTGTAAATAAATAAACAGGGAAGTACCGACATTCTCAACTCTCTTGGTGTAGCACGACAGTGAGGACACTGTCAAGTTTAAGTTTGGGGGTATGCTCGGTACGTCTTCTTCCTTCGCATTCATTTATACATATTTTTGCATTTGCATACTTATTTGAAAACCCATAAAAATTGAAAATTTTCAAAAATTATAAAAATTATTGTATTCAATTTTTGGCCTTATTTTGACTTAAATTTAACAGATAGGTTAACTAGCTGGGAACAACTAGATCTTAGACTTATTAAATTAAAAACCCTAAAAATAACATTCCTTAAAGTTTAACGGTAGAAAGTATATGTCTTTGTAGTTTATTTAGAAATAGGCAAGTTTTGAGTTCACTTTTTGGGCTAAGTCGAAACGAAGGAAAAGTATTGATATTTTATTAGAGTATAAGTTTGAAAAATAATTCCTAGCTTAAGTCTAAATTCTGAAAATGTATACCCTACAAATTGCACAAACACGCACCTTGAAACTTGGAATAGTAGAGGAGACCTTGAAATGCTCTTGTCTAAAGTCCTTAGTACAATGAAAATAAAAGGAAAAAAAAGTGAATAAAGAAAAAAAATGAACACTAATTTTTGTAATTACTTAAGGCTGTAAAAATAGAAAAATATTTAGCGAGGGTGCTTCATCATCTAGTGCCTTAGACCAACTGGTTTGGGAGTCACTGCTAAAAGCCTTGGGTGTTGCAAGACTAGGAATTACGCTTTAAAGTGCAAACATATCTTGTAATCGGTCGTTGGTACCTCAAGAAGTATTAACGGTCGCATGAAGGATGTGTAAGCAAAATTCAATTAAAAATTCACCAACTAAAAAGTGCTTTGGACAACGAATAAGAGTATGATTGCTTGATTTGAATTTCCAAGTGTAGGGGTGATTTATACACACACGTAGAGGTATGTGATTGGAGTTTAGATGAGAGAAAGGAGTGAAGAATAGAACTTGTATTTTTAATAGAATTGATAGAAATTCCTAAGTGAAGATGGAACCCTAGAAGGAAGACTTAAGAGATGCCGAAAGCTAAGTAGATCTGCGGAACATATATAATCTTAAGTTAAATGCTGAGGAAGCATGAAGAATATGGGTGGATAATTTATGAGTCGAAGATAATAGAATACCTTGTTAGAAAACATAATTGGAGAATTAAAGTTAATGGGCCGAATTGATAGGATTTTGTGGGTGTAATCCGCTGAAAACCCTCAGGAGACAACACTCCTCCTACTAGGGACACCTAGAGGTTTAACGGCTTGTTGCACGAGCTCAGTGCAATCGCGTTTCCCTGCGAAAGTGCGGTTAGGTTTTTTGTAGAGAATAAAAAGATAAGTTTGCTCGAGGACGAGCAAAAGATAAGTTTGGGGGTATTTGTTCACATCATAATATTGCAGTATTATATTCCCCATTCTTATTCTTTTTATAAATAAACAGGTGCTTTTAACGCATGTCTGCTACATGTTACAGGTTACAGGTTCTTGGACAGAAAACAGTGAAAACGATGAAAAGATGATGCAAAAGTGGACTTTGACCAAAAAACAGAAGACTCTTGATCAAGCCTACATCAAAGATAAAGTTTACAAAGTGCAAGGCAATGCAAGGTCCAAGATCGCGAAGCCACGATTAAAATCCACCACAATTCTTCACTGGAAAATCTGGAAGAGAATCAGAAGCTATGTTAAAGAAATAACCAAAGAATAAGGAAGTATAAAAATCCCAGAACAAGCCCAGAAGTTTTCATCCACTGTTCCTACCATTGGGCCGCGGAACCGCGGCCCAACCCATGCTGGGGCTGCGGATCCGCGGCCATTAAGAGGCTTCAGTGGATTAAATTTTTACCATAAATCATTTAAGCGCTGAATGGGTCTTCCTAAGGGCAAATTTGTAAATGTAGACATGCGGATCAAAATGTAACCTAGGGTTTCCTATTCTCTATAAATAGGAACTCTAAATATTGTAATTTCTTATGCCTCCTTTTAAATAATAAATTCAGATCTCTTTATGGAGAGCATCGGTGTTTCTTTTCAATTCATGAATTCAGATCTGACAAACCTGCATTGATGATTGGAGAGATGCATCTGTAAGTAGATTTAATTCCTTACTCTAGTTTAGATTTCAATTCTTTGCCCTAGGTAGATTTAAATTCTTGCCGTAAATAAATTGTTTAGAGTTAGTTTTGGGGAAGGCTTTTGAGAGATGAGATCTCTCATCACTTTCTTACCCATAATATATTTTCAATAGGACTCCATGCATACACGCACACACCGCGCCCTACGGCATCCTACCCCTCGAGGTAACGATGACACCGTAGTATAAAGGCCCAGTTGCGCGCGTTTTCCATGGAGGTTAGGGTAAGGATCTCTAAAGGAAGGACAAGAACCTAGAGGAAGGAACACCTTCCCGAATGGATCTAATCCCCTTTATTGATAATTACCATAACTCCTCATAGATCTTCAATTGGGTATAGAAAGCGTTGAGATTTACTTGCATTTCCAAACCATCCCTAAACCTAACCCTAGCAAGACTAGATCTAGATAGATTTAGATTTTAGATTTAATAATCAATCCGAACACCCTTCGAAATTAACTCGTAAGCGTGATTAGGAGATTCACAACATCCCTGTGGACCGACCCGTACTCACCGGCTAGCTTCATGCGACGCCGTTCTTGATTGCGGTTAATAGATATAGTTTTTGACATACAATCACTGGCCCAATTGGACCAGATAGGCCATAGGCCTTCCTCTTCAAAGACGGAGGCTCGGAATGAAAAGGGGAAAGGGAAAGCGACCTTTGTTGCCAATGCTCAGCAACAACCGAGTGGTCCAAAACCATCCAATCGCCAAAACGACAGACTGCGATTTATCAACGAAAAGTTAAAGTGTCCTTACTCATTCCCTCGGGATAAAATAAGGAGACTGTTCGAACTGGCGGTGCGCAACAGGCTCATCACTCTACCAGATCCGAGACGCCCACTGCAGCCAGGTGACGTCAACAATCCCAATTACTGCTCCTACCACCGAGTAATAGGCCATCCAATCGAAGATTGCTTCGTCTTTAAAGGCTGGATTGAGGACCAATACTAACAGGGAAAATTTGCACTGTCCGAGAATTGGAAAGTAAGCCCGCCCCAACCGCACGCTCCTAAAAGGGTAGACACGCCGGGGCATTATGCTCATTTATAGAAGAAGCTCCATAGGAGGTCGCTCTTTCGGCAAAAACAAAAATAATACTGAAGGATCTTCAAACATGCCCAGCGATCAGGTGGAAAAGCCCGCTAGAACCCAAGGTCATCGAAGAAATGCTGAAGCCACGCCCGACGCCAAGAATTGGCAGTGATAGTCAAAACGCCCAGGCCCAGCCGTCAAAGTCTCGAAGAAAAAGAAGAAGACCAAAAAGCCCGCGCAGTTTGACGACAAGCGCACGGATATGCAAAAGTATATTGACGTGGACCCCAGTCACACTCCATGAGTTTCTCAACCATATCCTTGAGAACAGAGGTAATGACAATGACAAGGGAGACGACGCGTCAGAAGAACCCGACGATTATGTGGCAAGTTGTTACATGATCTCTCACTCGTCAATAGATGATAAAGAAGCTCCTGATGCAGAGAAGCTGGGAAAAGAATCGGCACCAAAATCCTTGGAACCGTCCGATGAGTGATTGACGTGCTGCTAAACGAAGCCCGTCAAAAGAGAAAAGTTGATCGAGAACGCAAAATGGCCATACTCGAAAAAGCCAGGCGTCAACGTCAAGTGAAAGAAGCCGCGGTAGGGATGGATCATAAAACACCCCAACCAAACCAAATCACACCCTTAATGGGTGTATTCCATTGCGTGACAAATACACGTGCATACAGGATGAACAATGGACCGTAATGTCCTAAAACTAGCTAAGGACCGAAATGTCCTAAAACTACCTACTGACCGAAACGTTTTTAAACTACTACAAACCCGCATCATCCTTGGGCTAACGCATAAAAAAATGGTACGTCCATAAGCAAAATGGGCACGGATGAAAACCCGAAAGGGCTCCGTGAATAAAAACAGTAGGGCTACCGGCGAGTTTGTGAAAACCCAAAAGGGCGCAGGCTCGTAAAAAAAATGGAACGTCCATAATCAAAATGGGCATGGATGAAAACCCGAAAGGACTCCGTGAGTAAAAACAGCAGGGCAACCGGCGAGTTTGTGAAAACCCAAAAGGGCGCAGACTCGTTAAAAAAAAGAAGGGGTACGTCCACAAGCAAAATGAGCACGGATGAAAACCCGAAAAAGCTCCGTGAGTAAGAACAGCAGGGCTACCGGTGAGTTTGTGAAAACCCAAAAGGGCGCAGACTCGTAAAAAAAAGGAGGGGTACGTCCACAAGCAAAATGGGCACGGATGAAACCCGAAAGGGCTCCGTGAGTAAAAATAGCAGGGCTACCGGCGAGTTTGTGAAAACCCGAAAGGGCGCAATCTCATTAAAAGACACTTGTAAGGTCCTCTTGACCTTGCAAGAAGAAAACTACCTACGTGAGATCCTTACGACTCACAAAAGAGCAACGCACTTAAGCATCCCCATGATTCCTAAGTAGAAATTACACTTACGAGATCCTCACGACTCGTAAGGAGAACCCTCTTATGAAACCCTCACGGTTCATAAGATTCAAAATCCTTAAGCTACAGGGATCTGAACCTGTTCTTAAGCCATCACCTTTCCCAGATTGCCCTACAAGCGGTTCAATACTGACTCTTGTATACAATCCACGGGCACAAATAATCATTTCTTTGCCGAGTCCCACCAACGACGAGGTATGCCCTCATTTGATGAATAAACACTTGTAGGTCCTCTCGATTTACAAGGAGAAAATACTCTTGTAAGATCCTTATGACTTACAAGAGAACATACACTCAGGAATCCTCACGATTCCTGAGGAGAAAAGACACCTACGAGATCCTCACGACTCGTAAGGAGAAACATCTTTATGAGACCCTTATGGCTTATGAAGTCAAAAGCCTTAGCCGACAGGATCTTAACCCTATTTGCTAAGCCACCTTTGTTCGAATCGACAGAGGCAGATGATGATGCGCTCCTGGCAATATCCAATTTGTAGCGATGTTGATACCTAAATCGGTACAAATTCCAAGTCCTTTCATAGTAAATGATGATTCGCTCTTAGCAACATTCCAGTCGCAGCGATACTGATGCAAGATAGGTATCAGACTTTGAGTTCCATACTCGAAAAAAATGCATATGAAATAGCCGAAATGTTTGGGCAACTCGCAATAAAAATCGGCGAGTAAAATATATGCATACAAAAATAGCCGAAATGATTGGGCAACTCACAATAAAAAACAGCGAGTAAAAAAACAGCCGAAATGAATGGGCACCGCGAAAAATAGCCGAAATGATTGGGCAATCGTGACTTTCGCGATACAAAAAGCTAAAATGATAGAGTATCGGGGAAAGAAAACAAAAAATACATATGAAATAATGAAACTTTTGCCCTGCAAGTAAGTCCATACTGACCCCTGTATACAATCAATGGGCATAAACGAAAGGGAACCACGTGTCCCAACAAACTCTGTCAAAGGGAAAAGTCAGATCTCGACAGCAACATCTGCATCCCAGAAGACCAACAACGGCATTCCTTCTCAACTCCAGCAGGATGGAAACGTGACGTCAACAACCGACCTCAGGGTCGCAACCAATCAGAGCCACGACAAAGTCCCTAGTTCCAAATCTCGACGGCCATGTCTATAGCCTAGAGAACAACAACGGCGTTCCTCCTCATTCCAGCAAGATTCGGACGCGACATCACCAATCGGAGCTACGGCAAAGTCCCTAGTTCCAAGACTCTACGGTTCACAGACAACCTAGCGTCATCCAATGACCCCGTCGTGGAAACACGTCATCAAATAACCCCGTCTCGGATACACGTCAGCAAATGACCCCGTCGCGGAAACA
Source organism: Agapanthus africanus (assembly GCA_030015575.1). Classification (NCBI taxonomy): domain Eukaryota; kingdom Viridiplantae; phylum Streptophyta; class Magnoliopsida; order Asparagales; family Amaryllidaceae; genus Agapanthus; species Agapanthus africanus. Next base: position 682,741,538 of record CM057337.1, read on the forward strand.
CGTCATCAAATGACCCCATCTCGGAAATACGTCATCCAATGACTCTCTCTCGGAAATAACTCAACCAACCCCAAGGAAATAAGTGTCCTTGGCAAAAACCTCGATTTAGGGAAATTAGCGTCCTTGACGAAAGCATCTCGATTCACGTCGACCCGCAAGGAAATCGGTGTCTTTGTAGGAATCTCTCGATTCGTCTCAACTCCGAGGAAATTAGTGTCCTTGGCAAAAACCTCGATTCAGGGAAATCGGCGTCCTTGACGAGAGCATCTTGATTCATGTCGACCCGCAAGGAAATCGGTGTCTTTGCAGGAATCTCTCGATTCGTCTCAACTCCGAGAAAATCAGTGTCCTTGGCAAAAACCTCGATTCAGGGAAATCAACGTCCTTAATGAGAGCATCTCGATTCGCGTCGACCCGCAAGAAAATCAGTGTCTTCACAGGAATCACTCGATTCGTCTCAACTCCAAGGAAATCAGTGTCCTTGGCAAAAAACCTCGATTCAGGGAAATCAGCGTCCTTGACGAGAGCATCTCGATTCGCGTCGACCCGCAAGGAAATCAGTGTCTTTGCAGGAATCTCTCGATTCGTCTCAACTCCGACGAAATCAGTGTCCTTGGCAAAAACCTCGATTCAGGGAAATCAACGTCCTTAACGAGAGCATCTCGATTCGCGTCGACCCGCAGAGAAATCGGTGTCTCTACAGGAATATACGACGTCAGCAAAATGGAGCCATGGCAGAGTCCCTAGTTCCAAGTCTCGACAACAACATCTACAGCCTAGAGATCAACAATAGCGTTCTTCCTCCAGCAGGATGCAGACGCGATGTCACGACCCGAAATGGCATGTGACTAGCACTTGAATCATATGAAGTCTATAGGACCCCATCTAATTCAAGTAAGCCAAAAGCCCAGAAATCTAAACCATTTTAAATAAGAAGCGAAGGAAAACTTGTTTAAAGTAAGTGTTTTAAATAACATAAATAGAAATAAACATTTAAAAGCAATATCATATTTTCCCGAAAATTTCGACAGAGTCTCCTTTGAAAATACTGGCCCCAAATGGGTACAACACATGAAATATATATAAATGATGAATAAAGGCATCTCCAAGCGGGAGCTAGCTCTTCGCCAATTGGCGGTCACAACCACGCAGCAGTATAATATACAACGCCGAAGGACGAGGATCAAAACTTAGAAGAAAACCAAAGGAAAACCATAATAATACAACGCGCGACTCTAAGGCCGAAAGAATATACAACCGGTCTTCTAAGTCTATCAATAATACAAGTCTGGTTGATAGAGTTACTAGATACAACTGAATATAAATAAAATACAATGATGGTCATGATACGAGTGAACCCACCTACCAAGGCAATCACCCGGAAGGAAGCAGTGTGCAAGCAAGCTGCAACAAAACCTGTACAGCAAAACTTGCAAAAAACTGTGGCACAACGAGGGTGAGTTGCCAACTCGTCAGTAGAAAACATCACCGAGCAGAAATCGTATGTATGACTCAATCCTAGGTCATACGATAATAATATATCCTCAATAATATATCCTGAACCATCTACACATAAATGTAATACCACGTGCTCGTGTCAGTGCCTTAGGTAGCAACATATCATATATATGATGTATGAATGCATCGAAATGAAAACAGAATACCTTATGAATGAGAAAACTGTTTTCTTAATATAGTGAGATTTCTGTATATTTAAATCGAGGTATCATCAATGAAATCAGCATAAAATCCGTGTCAAGTATCGACACAAAACATATATCCAAATATCTAATATATCAGGTTTCGGCTATCCGGACTGGCCTATATCATAAAATCTCAATACCTCAAAGTCTCAATATCTCGGGCTCCGGCTATCTGGACTGGCCCCTGGGCTCCGGCTATCCGGACTGGCCCCAAAATGTCAAATCTCACGACTACGTCGGTATCCTCCGGATATCCGCCACGTCATAAATAACCAGTCGGTAGTGCTCCCCTGCCAGGCTCAACGCCATCATCTGCGACCATCTTGCCCCGGGGTACCGCACCGGGTCTACCATGAACCCACAGATGGTCCCTCCTCCTCCTCGAATCGGGTGTATGATATCGCTCAAGAGCTGAGAAAACTCATGGTGGATGTATCTCACATCATATCACGAGAAAACCGCATTTTTTATATTTTGAAAATGATAAATGAGTTCATAAAATCTTACGGGTTCTCCAAATCCAGAAATCTCATGGAAAATCCGAAATCCAAAAATGAAGAATCGATAATAGTGAATACCGGGCTCCGGCAGTCCGGACTGGCCCTATAATATTGCATGATAAATGAATATATAAACATGCATGGGTATCTAATAAAGAATGCAATATCTAAACTAGCGCAGTAATGATATATTGAAACTATCAGCTAACAAGCGATATCAATAAAGTAATATTCTCTAAAGTGTACGTGACATGGCAATTACCGATGATGATGTGTGTGAGCCGGCAAGCAAGTGTACGTGGAGCATACGCATCATCGGTAATGGTGCTGGTATCCTGACGGCATGGTTTCATAATCACTAAAGTACACAATAAGCATGCAATGCGATGATAACAATATGAATAAACAGAAAATGAATAATAAACGCAGCAATACAGAATATACATATCTACAGAATATACATATCTATATACAAGTCATAAAGTTTGTTGTCTGAAATCGCACGAATCATGGTGTTTAGAAAATAGGGCTACAATGTTTTTAAGAAAATGTACATCCTTTGAAATATCCGTAGTATCCCTTGACTTGTCTTTAAAATACTCACGATTCGTTAGTTTTGGAAAGAAGTGTGACTCGTGCCCAACTCTAACATCTACTAAGTAAACTACAGGACAAGCTAAAAGACTAACCAAAGGGTAAGGAAATCCATCTAAGTCCGAGTCGGTCTATATATCTAGTAGTCGGTGATCCCGCCTCAATAACGTCACAAGCGATAACATATATATAATATGACATCCTCGAATCATGAGTGCGGATCAATCATCATATTTATATCTCGTACGGTAAATCCACCGTACGGCATCCTAAATCTGGGTATGGGTCGCCTATCACATGTACATCAATATCCGTATGGTATTATTATCAATATATCATGAATAGGGTACTGATCTAAGTCTAGTACATACCGATACCATCAGCATATATCTGCGTGTGTATGAAAACATATCACCCAACGATCCGCTATAATAATATGTCGTATCTCATAACACGACCCAAATCACATCACCGATCTCACGGCATCCAGCCCAATCACATCGACTCATCTCCAAATATCATATACTATCCTCATCATATCTGTATACGTATACATATATATATACATACATACTCACATACATATATGTATATATATATATATCCCCATATACGCACAAGAACATCGATATGCGTGTGCGTGCGTGTGTGCAAAACATTATTCTAGGGTTTCGCAACTAAGAAACTAAACTAAGTTACTATCTGCCGAATATGCTAACACTAATCCAAGGTCACCTAAAGTATTACTTACAAAGTATGCACATCTCATAACAACATGTATATACATATAAATATCATAACGCATCGGAATGCTACGAACTTACGGGGGTGTTATACGTCATCCATCCGACTTCCCCCGTAGATATATATCTACTCACCTGGACGCATCGGCTAAGCTACTCCGATCTCCGTCCTTTCTTTCCACGCCGCGTTCGACGCCTCTGCACCCAATCCTAGAATTGTACATAAGGAAATAAAGGAATAAATACACGAATAGTCGCGAAACAAACGACACAATTCAACCACGTACACAAAAAGACGCGCGCGCACTTGGTACACAAACGCGCTCGCGACAACTCCACCACCCCAACTAGGGCCGCAATACGTGAACACAACCATGTCTAAAACCCACTCGCGCACTCACGACACATTAATTATAATATGAAATAGGTTATAAATCACCAAAATCTCAAACTCACCTTAAAAGCTATTTTTCCGAAAACCTAGTAAGCAGCAATTACCAATTTAGTTTAAATCTAGATGTTTTAACAATTTTAGTGGCCACAATTCTCACCAATTAACTTAATTAGGTCAAAAAAATATTAACTAGATTTTTCTCCCAATTATATTCATAATTTCTAAAAACCTAGTTTGCAAAATTACGCAATTTGGACAAATTAATTGTAACAATTTACAATTTAACAACTAAACTAGGTTTTGCATATTTTAAGATGTTAAACTATACATTGCATCCTTAATGATGTCATAAAAACCCTAACTTGAATTTCACAAACCCACTTGAATTTCCAAACTTCCGATTAAAACCCAATTAACACTTAGATATGCTAGATTAAAGCAATTAAACAACAATTCCAATAAAGGGTTAAGATTTATACCTCGCAATTTTGAGTTCCAGCATGAAATCTAGCCTCCCAAACTTGCTTCTTTTCACTAAGATCCATACTAGAGTAGCCAAGGAAAAATGGGTAAGGATTTGATTTGGATTTAGTAGGAAATTTGTGTGGATTTTGATGCATTTTATGATGATTTTTGAGGTGAATGAGCTGTGGGGAAAATGGGGGCTGCTCATGGGGGAGGTCTCGGCTACACAATGAGGGGAGAGAGAGTGAATTGTGTGTGTGGGTGAGTGTGAGGTCAAGAAAAGTCCACCACAAATATCTAACACCATACCTCAATAGTTTATTGTTTTCTTTATTCATTTTCTTTTCTAATTTGTGAGGAAAAGGAGTGGGGAAATGGGGAGTGGGGGCAGCCATGGTTCAGCCAACTTGGGTGTGTGTGGGTGTGTGGGTGTGTGGAAATTCTAAGTCAAAAGCAACCCCATACCACAAGTAATTAAACACCATACTTCTATGTTTAATATTTTCTTTTTATTTTCTTTCTGTTCCAACTCTTTCTTAAATTTTCTAGAACCCTCATAATAATTCCATTTCATTTCAAACACAACATGTTACATTATAATTTAATGTGTCATGATGCACAAAACTTGTATTAACCAATTCTAATTTGTAATTATCACTAATTAAATGTATTATTGAAGGCTTAAAATAATATTTAAAATAATTAATACGGAAAAATTTTAGTAAACAATAAATTTTATAAGTGACCCATTAAATACCAAATACTAGCAATTATATAGCTAAAATAGGTATATTTAATTCTATATTGAAAAATAATTATATCTTGATTTTTACGGAAAACACCCGTTATTTTACCGTTTATCCGAAATTTCACCTAAACGATTTTCAAAACGTTACAGTCTTCCCCCCTTAAAGAAATTCGGTCTCTGAATTTAAATTAAAACTCCCCCAAATACTAAAACATTTCAGTAAAATGATCAAGTCTTCGAGACTCCGAAATCATAAATACATAAAACACATCGTAGCGCAATGCATGCGCATGAAAAACGAGTATATAAACCAAAATCAAAACTCCGTCAAGCATCCCGCAATTATCGGAGTTATGGTGAAGACACCAATGTCAAAGCCCAAAACGAAAACCAACATGATGTACATCAAAACTATAACACGTACATAGTACGCGTCGGTGTAAACTCGTCAAAACATCTGAAGAAATGCATGCCAAACCTTTTCAAATCGCTGTGCGATGCGCGTATCACTACACAGCGGCGGACGTCTATTGTAAGAAAATAACTATATATATACCCTTTGTTTAACATACACGTCCCGCCATTTTGAAAAATAATTAAGAAGGGTTTCTTTTGTTAATGTTTCGTGTCATCTCGGACACGTAGGTAAATACTGAGACTATAGCTCCTCTTTGGAAATTCCTTCGGTAACTATCAATGCATACAAAAATATATTCAGGTACTGTCCTCGGACTAGTCCTGCTCAGCCACTATACCAAATAGTAAATATCATAAAACATACTGCTCCAAAAGAAATCAACCCCAAAATGTGTATAAAAAGCCACGTGCGTGTGGTGTGCACGGAAATCGAAATTACTGAATGTGCCATACATGTGCACAGAAACAAAATCTAAGTGCAACGGGTGTGCACGAAAACACCTGTCAAGGGCAACGGGTGTGCCGGACAACAACATCAGGTGCGTCTGATACGCACGAAGAATCCCGATTTAGTGCATCTGGTGTGCACCAAAATCGCATCAAGCGCGTCAAGTATGCGCAAGAATCCAAATCAAGTGCAAAAGGTGCACGAAAACAAATATTGAATATCATAATCGAGATCGATGGTATATAACAGAAACTCAATCCAAATCAGGTATACCGTGCTATATAATCTCACAACCACGTGCATCAGCATGCACAAAACCGAATCAAAGTACTAAAGTGCATGAAAACTACACCGAAGGCACAAGTCAAATCACATGCATTCCATAGGCATGAAATCAAAATCAACACCTCGAATGACATCAAATCGAAGTCAAGTGCAACTGTGGTGCATAAAATCTCGATCTTGCAAACAAATCGCCCAAAATACCGAAATCAAAGATGGCGGAAACAGTCCCGCTTTGGCACATCCTCAAAAGATCTCTGGCCAACTGTCATGGTCACTCGTAACATGTCGTGTCGACGATGCCAAACTCTGGCCTACTGGGTGTGTATAATATGACTGATCCTTGGTCCAAGTCTTCTCGTATTATTTTGCAGAAAGGTTCTGTCGAGATCTCTTCCAAATCTCGTTTCTGCTGAACTGCCCGGAAGTCATCATCCTTTACTAAATCTATTTCTCGTTCCGGAATGGCTGCATACTCATCACGACTCCTTCTGGAAGATATATCCATGTACAACGCCTCTGCATGCGTATCACATCTCTGATGTCAGCGGAGTGGAACGTCATCTCATCAAGATCTCGTACAAACCTCTTACTCTACTTTACTCTAAAGTCGACTGATTCGGACTCGTCTCTTCGTGGCTGCATGGACTGTGCTCCAACAACTATACTTATATCTGGAGCCTCCCAAGCAATGTATCCCATCACATGATATCCGAACGACGTCGAACTTTTCGATCGATTCGTCAAAATTCCATAATCCCCCAAGAGCTCAACATCTTGAGTACAGTTTAATAATATCCAGTACATGCCACAGTACCCATGGACCAACCGTAGAAGGGCAAACCCAAGCCTCATTAATGGCACCGTGGAACTGCCGCAAACCCTAAGGTTTCAAAGCGTTCTCATGGTCATTATATCGAGTTAGGGTTTCATTCTTCTAGAGGGTCCACAGAATTACTTGCATGTTTTTCCTAATACTTTAAACTTGGAAAAATGGGTTTCTGACATTCGATCGTTTTCCTTCGACTCCCAACGTACCTGCATGAAGTCTTCTCTAGCTGGAATCAATCAATCTGATGAGCTCGCATTGGGGTGTGCAAACGAACCACATGTCCTAGTTATTCATCCTTGGGAGACTAGCGATCTTCTATCATATCTCTAAGTATAACTCATACTACAATAGCTCCAAACATCTGGGACGATATCTTGTCATTCGCAGCAGCAACTGGCTCATTCGTCCGCACGCTAAGCAGTGCCTCAATCATCAAGAATAACGGTGCATTGACGGTCATCACATTCTAGCCGGCCTCTATCAGTGGCCCCAATCCTCTGGTGTTGATCTGGACGTTCGAGAAATCTTTGTAAAAGCCATCCATCAAACGCTCATGGCGCGAAAAACACAATAAAACGACACATCTATACAATCGTGTGTCACCGGAATTACGCTTTGGTCAGTCCCCGTCCAAGACGAGCTCATGCTGACCGCAACTCTAACCGCAGCTCTCTCTCTGCCTATGCAATCGTGGTAACAAACCACCAACCGATATCGATGAGGATAGACCATAGGAATGAATATAATAATGTGCAAGGAAATGTACATCCTAAGGCTTATTAAGCGGAGTAGCGTATCGTAAGTATGCCGCGGAACATACACACTGTACATCATTCTACTTAAATCACCTACTCCATCAACCAAGGTCAACCTATACGACAAAAGTTCGGGTCTAATACCCCCTCGACCAAGTCTAAGTTCCGTAAGGTAAAGCCTAGGTTCCGAATATATATATATATATATATATATATATATATATATATATATATATATATATGCCCTAGACTCTGCATAGTCAAACATAGACTCGAACCAAGGTTAAACCTAGCGCTCTGATACCAACTTTGTCACCGCCCGAAATGGCACGTGACTGGCACTTGAATCATATGAAGTCTATAGGACCCCATCTAATTCAAGTAAGCCAAAAGCCCAGAAATCTAAACCATTTTAAATAAGAAGTGAAGGAAAACTTGTTTAAAGCAAGTGGTTTAAATAAATAAATGGAATTAAATATTTAAAAACAATATCATATTTTCCCGAAAATTTCGGCAGAGTCTCCTTTGTAAATACTGGCCCCAAACGGGTACAACACATGAAATATATATAAATGATGAATAAAGGCATCCCCAAGCGGGAGCTAGCTCTTCGCCAATTGGCGGTCACAACCACGCAGTAATATAATATACAACGCCGAAGGGCGAGGATCAAAACTCAGAAGAAAACCAAAGGAAAACCATAATAATACAACGCGCAACTCTAAGGTCGAAAGAATATACAACTGGTCTTCTAAGTCTATCAATAATACAAGTCTGGTTGATGGAGTTATTAGATACAACTGAATATAAATAAAATACAATGATGATCACGATGCGAGTGAACCCACTTACTGTAGGGTTACTAGGCACTAGAACAAGGTTCTACAAGGCATCAACCATGCCAAAATTAAATTTTTCATGTGCCGAACAACCCTAACCAAGATCTTAGACTAGAAATTAGGCGAAACAAAGAGCAAGTAAACAACTTTACTTCTAAGAGTTAGGGATTACAACCTTTGTAGTTCGTTCCTTCACTTCTAAAGCTCCGTGTTGAGGTTCCTTCGCTGCGATCATCGAGTACCCGGACTCTAGAGAGCCTCTATGAAGAGAAAGATACAAGCTTGCTTCCGATCTTCAATAACAAAGATGATATACCTTGAAGAAACGCAAACCTAAGCTCTTGCTTTGCTAATCAAGTATTAGCAAAGCAAACACCCTAATCTAAGTGGCAAGAATAGATGAGGATGATGAAATAGGAATTTAGCTCTCATTTGTTTTATTTATCTCATTCAAAATCATCACATATGAAAAAAATAGAAAGCTTTTTCTAAACGAAGAAGAAGAAGATGAAATTACTTTGTGATGAATAATGAAAACTTGTGTGTGGTTAGAAATGCAACCATGGGTTAAGAATGAAGACATAACCAATGTAGAGAATTTACTATGGTAAAGGGTTTGGGTTTGGTTCAGAAATATCAACAAAATATCTTTACAAAATATCTTTGCTTAAAAACAAAAACAAAGCTTCTAAAAGCTTCAAGAAAGCTTAACCCTAATCCAAACCCTAACCATGTTTAAACTCCACAAAACATGTTGCATTTGTAACCTTAACTTGTTACAATATTATATATCACACATATAATATATTTTGTAACAAAATAAAATAATACAATTAACATATATCACATATATATCAATGTATTACCCGAGGGAGAAAAAGAATCTTTAAGTGAGCTTATATTAGTTAATGTAATTTAATATATCAAATATATAATTATACATTAAATTATCGAATCAACACTTGATCCGATAATCCGGCTATTTCACAAATAACCGACTAATATAATCTGTATCAGTTCATCGAATCAACACTTGATCCGATGACCCGGCTATATCACATATACCCGGCCGATATCTCATATCGCGAGAATCTAATACGGTATCACATACACGTATCGTTCTCGGTCCCGCACATATCATATATGTACTCCTACTTCGTTTTGCCTGAGCCAGGAAACCTCTGTGTAGGACTCTAAAGAATCGTCAATATGCCAGCAGTGGGTGATGATCATATCAAACACCCATAAGCTGCAAGCGGTCAGCTAAACGTAACAGCCACCCAGGTATTGAGCGATCAAAAGATCAACAAGCAAGCCTGTACATTCTCCCGCAAATCCAATCAGTAACACTCCCGTACAGTCCGGTCTCTTCGTCTGATATGTCGCATATCTCGCCTAGGGGTGGTAAACGTGAGACCCCAGTAGCTTGATAAGTCGTGTCGATATGAGGTCTATAACAGTTCGAGAAACTACTGATAATATTTACCAGTAAATCTCAGCAACCCTGGCCAGAGATTTCCAGTTATAGCCAATCGAACACAGCGCAACATCAACTCCCTATACCGGGAGAGACGAAACCCCTCCTATCGTTCATTGCCTCCATGTGATTCGGGACTGTACCCAAAAGCCACCGTTTTGCATGCCCCCATGGACATGGTAAGGTGGAAATCAAAACACAGTGGGAATCACACAAGACTCTATGATGATCTCGGGTCTACAGACTAACCTATATCAGTGTCACCAGAGAACTGCCATCTGACGTGAGGTATAATACCATCTAGGAGTTCTCGGCGAGTCCATCCAGTATACCCAGTCTCCACTGAGCACCCGTATACCTTCTCTGATGTCAAACACCAATGGATATGGGATCATCCATTGCCCATCATATGGGTCAAGAAGCGCATACGCTAGTCTACTCTGGAGTATCGATGCCCTGTCTCCGTACTCCCATGACTAGTAACATTTGAAGGATGTACTTGGCGACTATACTGTCCCCACTAGTATGATCTGCATCATAGTCCCGGTAGTCAAGTACTCATCCTAAGGGCTTTATCAACATGTGACATAGAGACAATCAGAGTACATGTTAAGATAAAGAGTAACCAGATAGCATACTATCATGTCGAGCAAGAAAGTCCTCCCTATATGTGTCCAAGCATCCACTACAATATACAACGTATGTACAGTAATGGCCTCTAGGGCATACATATAACTAACAATCTCCCACTTGCACTAGGGCCATCTGTTGTAGTATCTCATACCCAACAATAAGCTAAGGTTGAAGTATCTCATACTCAACCATCCCATAAAAGTCTCTACTGGGAAATAGGCCTTTGTGAGTGGATCCGCGCTGTTGTCCTCTGTGTCTACTCTCCTAATCTAGATCTCCCTGGAGATCAACCATCTCCATGATCAGGCGATACTGCCTAAGAATATGTCTGGATCTCTGATGGGACAGGGGTTCCTTGGCATAAGCCACAACTCCATTGTCACACAATGGCAGGAACGAAGTTCATCTCATGAACTAAAATATATCCAGACTGCCTCTTTGGTAGCATCCTTGGTAACGATGTGTCTTTCCTTTAATCATATTGTATGTCACGGTATCTAGCTTAGAACTCTTCCAACATACCGTCCCTCCACTGAGGGTAAAGACAATGCCCGTGACTGACATTCAGTCGTCCTTATCACCCTGGAACCTTTCCAGTGATTCTTCCCAGGATCGATTGATACCATCTCACTACAACTAGTAAGATCCTAACATCCAGTTAGATCTATCTCATAGATCCATAATCCAGGATTTAGGAGGTATCACCTTGATCCTATAGAGAATCTTTGTGATAAGTGGAGATTGACCGAGCGTAGCATAGGAAACTTCTTCCTTATCAAGAATATGTCATCCACATGCTATATGAGGATCACCACCATACTCCCTACTACCTTTTGTATATACAAGGTTCATCTACCATTTTAATGAAGTCAAACTCTTTGACTACTACATCAAAACAGATGTTCCAACTCCGCGATGCCTAATTTATCCCATAAAATATCATGCTCACGTTTCCGCTGCTCCCACTGTCTACGAAGCCCTCTGGCTGTGTGCTTATAGACGCTCTCTTCCAAATCATCATTTAGAAAAGCAGTCATGACACCCAACCGCCAGATATCGCAGTCATGGTATGTAGCCGTGGCAAGTAGGATCTGGATAGACTTAAGCATAGCTTTGAAAGTCTCAACTTTTCCATGTACACCAAGTAATCTTCTCAAGATATACTTGCTCCTGATGGGGATTTAACCCTTCAGATAAAGCAACCAAAGTCCATACTTTGTTGGTGTATAAGGATTCCATCTCAGATCTCTAAGCATCTAGCCATTCTCACAGAGTCCCCACTCCTGATGGACTGCTCGAAACTAGTTGGGTCATCATCTCATGATGCAATCCTCTCTCCCACTGTCATAGAGAAACCGAAGTATCTCTCAGGTGGATGAGGAACCCTACCAGATCGGCGGAGAGGCTACGGTTCGTTAGAAACTATTGAATCCTCCGGGTTTACCAAATCATCAGCTGCAGTTTGTATAACTGGAACTCCTTCCAGTTCTACCTTATAACCACTAATTTCTTCACAAGAAATTCCCTTTTTCTCAAAAAGTGGTATGCCGAGAAATAAAACATTTTTTGTTCCTTGGTGTGGTAGAAGATATTCCCTTGCGAATGCTTGGGATATCCAACAAACTTCCACAGAACTGACCTTACCTCGAGCTTGTCCGGATTTTGCTTTTGACATAGGCCGGACAACCCCAAATCTTAACATCTTTAAGAGATGGGCTCTTCCCATACCATATCACATATGGAGTGGTAGGCATCTGATTTGGTTGGAACCCTATTCAATAGGTATGCAACTTCTCAAGTGCATAACCCCAAAAGAAAATAGGCAACTCAGTAGTACTCATCATAGAGCACACCATATCACTTAGGGTGCGATAGCTCCGCCCCGATACACCGGCGTGCTGTGGTGTATACGGAGGAGTAATGCTGAGAGAGAATCTCATTCTCCTTTAGAATAGTCCAGGAATCTCGTGCTTAAGTATTCTCCTCCCTGATCACATCAAAGGACATAATACTTATACCCGTTTTGGTTCTCTACTTCTAACTCATATTCATTGAATTTCTCAAAAGGTTCAGACTTGTGTTTCAACAGGAACACATGTGCGAATCTTGAGAGACCATCAGTGAATATAATAAAGTACAAAGAACCAGTCCTGGCATGTGTAGACAGGGGACTTACATACATCATCATGTATCAATCCCAAGAGTTCACTAGCTCTTTCCCTGTTTCCAATAAACAGAGCTGGGGTCATCTTATCTTTGTGACATGACCGGCAAGTTTCACAAGATGTAAATTCAAACTAATTAAAATATGCATCTAAATGTAACTTCAGCTAGTCGAGTCACATTGATATGACCTAGTCTACAATACCTCAAGAAAGATTCGTTCATTTCTGAACTCCTCCTCTTGTGTGTGTTCTATACACTAAGAACTGTGGTTTGATTTAGAACGTATATACTTTTAGATAACGTGCCTGAACCGATCAATTCTTGATATAGGAAATGTTCAAAACATTATCCATACAAAATTATATCCTTCTTTATTAATAAAAAGACTGATATGATGTTGTATATCAGGTTCGGTATCTAATAACATTCGTTCAGAATCAATGTATTCTGGTAATACAGGGTGATAACTGCCAACAGACTTGGCTGCAACAATTGCACCATTTACAACTCTTGAAACTTATCACCCGTTCTCAGTTCTCTACCTTTCTGTAGCCCATGTAATAGATTACATATGTGGGATCCTAATCCGGTATCTCATACCCAGGACGTAAAGTATACTGAGAAACAGTTCTCGGTAATGAACACACCCGTAGAAGATGCATCAGCATGCACTTTCTTCGTTTGGGAGGCACGGGAATTCTGGTAATCCCCTATTTCCTGCTCGGTTTTATAACAATTATAAGTTGGAGCAGGACCAACGTTCCCTAGCACAGTATAACAAGCGGGTTCGGTCAATACATCTGTATTATTATCTTGATTAAGGCGTGATATGGTCGCTACCTGGAGAGAGAGAGAGAAGAAAACACTCAGCGTATACTCTTGCAAGATTAGATTGGTTATTAATATATCTAATCAGGATGTCTCCCACTGTTTTAGTCAAATCTTCCTTCAAACCCTAAAAGGAAAGACTAGCCGGGATTAATTACACTCTACAAGTTCGCCAATTTTTCAGCCAGGCTAGTGCATGTACTTTGAGGGAGGTTCCCCGTGCTTTGGTCCGTACCTAATTAAAATAAACCTCATTTTCCCAGGGGCGTAACCCCATTAACACCTTTCTAGACACCTATTTGATCGGCTAATTGTAATGTGTAAAACTCTCCCAGGAGTAACTTTTACTCGCAGCGGGTATCGGGATCCAACTATCTCATAGAAGGTATGCAATCTCATTACAAATTTCAACACTTGAAATTCCCAATAATATTTTACCCCTAGTACTTAGGACCTTAACTATGGTCAACATATCACAAGCACTAGTCAAGTTCTACCCGTCATATCATGATTAATTAGACCCACCCACATGACCCTTAACTATGGTCGACATAATCACATGACTGTCCTAATTAATTGCATAATATGTTGTATAAGAAGACATCACTTATCTACCGTACACTACGTCTCAACTATAGTCGACATACGCAGCACAAATACTAAGTACTCTACTTTCTAAAATGACGGAGGGCTGCGACAGGTTTTTAAGAAAACCTTTTGCGTGATGAACTTGATATCGTTGTAGAATCGAGTGAATTTTGAAAAGGAGTGTTTTTTAGGCTTTTACTAGTTTTGCTAAAGAGGTCACTCCCGGTGAAGGGATCTCGGCTCTTTCCTTATCGAATAAGGTGCAGGATATTCTACAAGGAATACCGCTATGCAAAGCAAAAAACTATATAAGCAATCAAAAGACAAACCGAGTTTGTAGCATCTGCATGTTTCGCTAAAGAGGTCACTCCCGGTGAAGAGATCTCGGCTCTTTCCTTATCGAATAAGGTGCTGGATATTCTACAAGGAATACCGATATGCAAAGCAAGAACTAGAGCTACCAGTTTTTAAATAAGTTTCTACAACATCTTTAGGTTTCTTTTATTTCATTAATCTCATTAATGAAGTCCCATTTTATTATGCTTCACAAGCATCACATTTGAAACTAAATCTGCAATATAACATATATCTCATATATATAATATAAACATTCATCTCAGACAGTAATATGATCTCATCACAGAACATTGCAGCAGAAGAACATATATGAAATATTGGATATACTAGGAGGTCCGTGTTTTAATACGAGCCTGTATAAAACACGGATTCCACGGTCGCGATGAATAGCCAAACCCACATCCCTAGACCCCAACGAGAGCGGCAAGCAACCCTCCCAATTCTAGAGTTAGGAGACCCAGTCTCGACCCCTCGAGATGGTCTCCCACTGGACCCTAGAACCCGGTTACTTGTGCTCCCCGCCTTGTGTCTATCCTAATGCGGAAAAGTGAATAATATACAATGGTGACATCATCCTCGGCCCGGAAGTGCCCCAATAAAATAATATTACATACAATTGAATTTTACATGAATGAAAAAGAAAAGCTCTCATCTCACATAAAACCCCCGGCTATTCAAAACACGATGATCCAATATAACATATCACAGCAACACATAACATCACATGTCATCAACGTAAGTAAATATGCGTATCCCAATTGTCGTTGATGTATAGCAACGAAACCGGCGATACACCACATATTACACTTACGGTCGCAGAAAATAAAGTGTAAAACTACAACAGTTGGAATCCGCAACCTTCTTAGACATCTCATGCCAAACCAAATGAATTCCTTAGATATCGCATGCCTAACAATTATAAAACCCGCATTTTAGTCTCAATATCGAAAACTCTTTACAATATCTAGTCAGGCAATTCAACAAGATTCCCGACATCCTGATCGAATGCTCGTCGGAAACTTTAGTAGACAGCCGCACCCCCAGATGCCGTCGACGAAGTGCGCTAAGGCGGAACACCGCTGCCACGAGCACCCGAACAGATGCTTTTGGCAACGGGGTTCTCCTACAGTCACTTGGTCAGGGCTATGGGGCATGGCTGTCTATTAAGTTTAATCGGTGAGTATCCGCGTACGCTACGTGATTGCGACGGACTTTTGATCGCATCAAAATCCCGTGGCAACCAATCAACTGAGACCAAAGTGCTAGATTTATAAGATTCAAATTAGTTATCTCATAACTACTTGTGAATTCCAAATATTGTATCACAATCCAGATAAATAGACAATGTTAAACTTTCCGATCGAATAGACAAACACCCAAGATTTCCCAAATAGCTCAACACTTGAGCGGAGTTCAAAAATCCCAGAACATGCCATAGCCCCAATGATCCAGCCATAGAAGGGTCAAACCAACGCCTCACATGTGGCAACGCCGTACTGCCACAAACCCTAAGGTTTAGAGGCGGTTCAGACGGTCACATAATCGAGTTAAGGTTTGTGTTCTTCTAGAGGGTCCACCACGTTTCTTGCACGACTTTAAACGTTCTTTAACTAAGGAAAAATCCAACACTTGGAAATTTTCCGACAGGGGAAAAAGTGAGTTATTGATATCCGTTCGAACTTTTTAACACGTTCTAAATTACTCGGAAAAACTTAAATGAAGTTAAACTTTCCGATCGAATCAAGGAATACAAAAGATCTCCAGAAAACTCAACACTTGAGTAATATTAAAAATTCCTAGAAGCATATAGAAACACCTACGGATGTTTACTGTGAAAAATCTAACCCTAATACATATGTTCGGCCGCGGAACCGCCGCGCAAGGCATGGTATTGCCGCGGTTCCGCGACGACTTGAGGGGATTAGTGGTTCGTTTTCACAGTAATCCTTAGAATTCCCTGCTTAATTTTCTGAGTATTTTCAATACAAAAAAAATCAACATTTAAAAAATTTCCAGAGAGGGGGTGTATTGCAACGTTTCGGGGTTCGATCGGACTTTAAACTTCGTCTAGACTTCGCCTAAAGCTCTAACTTGGCTCTGATACCACTGTAGGGTTACTAGGCACTAGAACAAGGTTCTACAAGGCATCAACCATGCCAAAATCAAATTTTTCATGTGCCGAACAACCCTAACCAAGATCTTAGACTAGAGATTAGGCGAAACAGAGAGCAAGTAAACAACTTTACTTCTAAGAGTTAGGGATTACAACCTTTGTAGTCCGTTCCTTCACTTCTAAAGCTCCGTGTTGAGGTCCCTTCGCTGCGATCATCGAGTACCCGGACTCTAGAGAGGCTCTATGAAGAGAAAGATGCAAGCTTGCTTCCGATCGTCAATAATAAAGATGATCTACCTTGAAGAAACTCAAACCAAAGCTCTTGCTTTGCTAATCAAGTATTAGCAAAGCAAACGCCCTAATCTAAGTGGCAAGAATAGATGAGGATGATGAAGAAGAAATTTAGCTCTCATTTGTTTTCTTTATCTCACTCAAAATCATCACATATGAAAAGGCTAGAAAGCTTTTTCCAAAGGAAGAAGAAGAAGAAATTACTTTGTGATGAATAATGAAAACTTGTGTGTGGTTAGAAATGCAACCATGGGTTAAGAATAAAGACTTAACCCATGTAGAGAATTTACTATGGTAAAGGGTTTGGGTTTGGTTCAAAAATATCAACAAAATATCTTTACAAAATATCTTTGCTTAAAAACAAAAACAAAGCTTCTAGAAGCTTCAAGAAAGTTTAACCCTAATCCAAACCCTAACCATGTTTAAACTCCACAAAACATGTTGCATTTGTAACCTTAACTTGTTACAATATTATATATCACATATATAATATATTTTGCAACAAAATAAAATAATACAATTAACATATATTACATATATATCAATGTATTACCCGAGGGAGAAAAAGAATCTTTAAATGAGCTTATATTAGTTAATATAATTTAATATATCAAATATATAATTATACATTAAATTATCGAATCAACACTTGATCCGATAATCCGGCTATTTCACAAATAACCGACTAATATAATCTGTATCAGTTCATCGAATCAACACTTGATCCGATGACCCGGCTATATCACATATACCCGGCCGATATCTCATATCGCGAGAATCTAATACGGTATCACATACACGTATCGTTCTCGGTCCCGCACATATCATATATATGCTCCTACTCCGTTTTACCTGAGCCAGGAAATCTCTATGTAGGACTCTAAAGAATCGTCAATACGGCGGCAGTGGGTGATGATCATATCAAACACCCACAAGCTGCAAGCGGTCAGCTAAACGTAACAGCCACCCAGGTATTGAGCGATCAGAAGATCAACAAGCAAGCCTGTACATTCTCCCGTGAATCCAATCAGTAACACTCCCGTACAGTCCGGTCTCTTCGTCTGATATGTCGCATATCTCGTCTAGGGGTGGTAAATGTCAGACCCCAGTAGCTTGATAAGTCGTGTCGATATGAGGTCTATAACAGTTCGAGAAACTACTGATAACACTTACCAGTAAATCTCAGCAACCCTGGCCAGAGATTTCCAGTTATAGCCAATCGAACACAGCGCAACATCAACTCCCTATACCGGGAGAGACGAAACCCCTCCTATTGTTCATTGCCTCCATGTGATTCGGGACTGTACCCAAAAGCCACCGTTTTGCATGCCCCCATGGATATGGTAAGGTGGAAATCAAAGCACAGTGGGAATCATACAAGACTCTATGACGATCTCGGGTCTACAGACTAATCTATACCAGTGTCACCAGAGAACTGCCATCTGACGTGAGGTATAATACCATCTAGGAGTTCTCGGCGAGTCCGTCCAGTGTACCCAGTCTCCACTGAGCACCCGTATACCTTCTCTGATGTCAAACACCTATGGATATGGGATCAACCATCGCCCATCATATGGGTCAAGAAACGCATACGCTAGTCTACTCTAGAGTATCGATGCCCTGTCTCGGTACTCCCACGACTAGGAACATTTGAAGGATATACTTGGTGACTATACTGTCCCCACTAGTATGATCTGCATCATAGTCCTGGTAGTCAAGTACTCATCCTAAGGGCTTTATCAACATGTGACATAGAGACAATCAGAGTACATGTTAAGATAAAGAGTAACCAGATAGCATACTATCATGTCGAGCAAGAAAGTCCTCCCTATATATGTCCAAGCATCCACTACAATATACAACGTATGTACAGTAATGGCCTCTAGAGCATACATATAACTAACACTTACCAAGACAATCACCCGGAAGGAAGCAGTGTGTCACCAAGCCGCAACGAAGCCTGTACGGCAAAACCTGCAAGAAACTGTGGCACAACGGGGGCGAGTTACCAACTCGTGAGTAGAAAACATAACCGAGCAGAAATCGTATGTATGACTCAATCCTAGGTCATATGATAATAATATATCTTCAATAATATATCCTGAACCATCTACACATAAGTATAATACCGCGTGCTCGTGTCAGTGTCTCAGGTAGCAACATATCATATATTTGATGTATGAATGCATCGAAATGATAACAGAATACCTTATGAATGAGAAAACTGTTTTCTTAATATAGTGAGATTTCTGTATATTTAAATCGAGGCATCATCAATGAAATCAGCATAAAATCCGTGTCAAGTATCGACACAAAACATATATCCAAATATCTAATATATCAGGTTTCGGCTATCCGGACTGGCCTATATCATGAAATCTCAATACCTCAAAGTCTCAATATCTCGGGCTCCGGCTATCTGGACTGGCCCCTGGGCTCCGGCTATCCGGACTGGCCCCAAAACGTCAAATCTCAAGACTACATCGGTATTCTCCGGATATCCGCTGCGTCACAAATAACTGGTCGGTAGTGCTCCCCTGCCAGGCTCAACGCCGTTATCTGCAACCATCTTGCCCCGGGGTACCGCACCGGGTCCACCATGCACCCATAGACGGTTCCTCCTCCTCCTCGAATCGGGTGTATGATATCGCTCAAGAGCCGAGAAAACTCATGGTGGACGTATCTCACATCATATCACGAGAAAATCGCACTTTTTATCTTTTGAAAATGATGAATGAGTTCATAAAATCTTACGGTTTCTCTAAATCCAGAAATCTCATGGAAAATCCGAAATCCAAAAATGAAGAATCAATAATAGTGAGTACCGGGCTCCGGCAGTCCGGACTGGCCCTATAATATTGCATGACAAATGAATATATAAGC
This sequence comes from Agapanthus africanus, assembly GCA_030015575.1. Classification (NCBI taxonomy): domain Eukaryota; kingdom Viridiplantae; phylum Streptophyta; class Magnoliopsida; order Asparagales; family Amaryllidaceae; genus Agapanthus; species Agapanthus africanus. The sequence goes on from CM057337.1 coordinate 682,761,594, forward strand.
ATGAATGGGTATCTAATAAAGAATGCAATATCTAAACTAGCACAGTAATGATATATCGGAACTATCAGCTAACAAGCGATATCAATAAAGTAATATTCTCTAAAGTGTACGTGACATGGCAATTACCGATGATGATGTGTGTGAGCCGGCAAGCAAGTGTGCGTGGAGCATATGCATCATCGGTAATGGTGCTGGTGTCCTGACAGCATGGTTTCATAATCACTAAAGTACACAATAAGCATGCAATGCGATGATAACATGAATAAACAGAGAATGAATAATAAACACAGCAATACAGAATATACATATCTATATACGAGTCATACAGTTTGTTTTCTGAAATCGCACAAATCGTGGTGTTTAGAAAATAGGGCTACGGTGTTTTTAAGAAAATGTACGTTCTTTGAAATATCCGTAGTATCCCTTGACCTTTCTTTAAAATACTCACGATTCGTTAGTTTTGGAAATGAGTATGACTCGCGCCCAACTCTAACATCTACTAAGTAAACTACAGGACAAGCTAAAAGGCTAACCAAAGGGTAAGGAAATCCATCTAAGTTCGAGTCGATTTATATATCTAGTAGTCGGTGATCCTGCTACAATAACGTCACATATGATAACATATATATAATACGACATTCTCGAATCATGAGTGCGGATCAATTATCATATTTATATCTCGTACGGTAAATCCACCGTACGGCATCCCAAATCTGGGTACAGGTCACCTATCACATGTACATCAATATCCGTATGGTATCATTATCAATATATCATGAACAGGGTACTGATCTAAGTCTAGTACATACCGATACCATCAGCATATATCTGCGTGTGTATAAAAACGCATCGCCCAACGATCCACTATAATAATATGTCGTATCTCATAACACGACCCAAATCACATCACCGATCTCACGGCATCCAGCCCAATCACATCGACTCATAATATCATATACTATCCTCATCATACCTATATACGTATACATATATATACACACACATACTCACATACATATATATGTGTGTGTGTGTGTATACATATCCCCATATACGCACAAGAACATCAAATGTATGTGTGTGTGTGCGCGCAAAACATTATTTTAGGATTTTGCGACTAAGAAACTAAACTAAGTTACTATCTTCCGAATATGCTAATACTAATCCAAAGTCACCTAAAGTATTACTTACTAAGTATGTACATCTTATAACAACATGTATATACATATAAATATCATAACGCATCGGAATGCTACGAACTTGCGGCGGTGCTATACGTCATCTACCCAACTTCACCCGTAGATATATATCTACACACATAGACGCCTCGGCTAAGCTGCTCCGATCTCCGTCCTTTCTTTCCGCGCCGCGTTCGACACATCTGCACCCGATCCTAGAATTGTACACAAGCAAATAAGAGAATAAATACATGAATAGTCGCGGAACAAACGACACAATTCAACCACGCGCACAAAAAGACGCGCACACACTTGGTGCACAAACGCGCTCGCGACAACTCCACCACCCCAACTAGGGCCGCAATACGTGACCACAACCATGTCTAAAACCCACTCGCGCACTCACGACACATTAATTATAATATGAAATAGGTTATAAATCACCAAAATCTCAAACTCACCTTAAAAGCTATTTTTCCGAAAACCTAGTAAGCAGCAATTACCAATTTAGTTTAAATCTAGATGTTTTAACAATTTTAGTGGCCACAATTCTCACCAATTAACTTAATTAGGTCATAAAAATATTAACTAGATTTTTCTCTCAATTATATTCATAATTTCTAAAAACCTAGTTTGCAAAATTACGCAATTTGGACAAATTAATTGTAACAATTTACAATTTAACAACTAAACTAGGTTTTGCATATTTTAAGATGTTAAACTATACATTGCATCCTTAATGATGTCATAAAAACCCTAACTTGAATTTCACAAACCCACTTGAATTTCCAAACTTCCGATTAAAACCCAATTAACACTTAGATATGCTAGATTAAAGCAATTAAACAACAATTCCAATAAAGGGTTAAGATTTATACCTCCCAATTTTGAGTTCTAGCATGAAATCTAGCCTCCCAAACTTACTTCTTTTCACCAAGATCCATACTAGAGTAGCCAAGGAAAAATGGGTAAGGATTTTATTTGGATTTAGTAGGAAATTTATGTGGATTTTGATGCATTTTATGATGATTTTGGAGATGAATGAGGTGTGGGAAAAATGGGGGCTGCTCATGGGGGAGGTCTCGGCTGTACAATGAGGGGAGAGAGAGTGAATTGTGTGTGTGGGTGAGTGTGAGGTCAAGAAAAGTCCACCACAAATATCTAACACCATACCTCAATAGTTTATTGTTTTCTTTATTCATTTTCTTTTCTAATTTGTGAGGAAAAGGAGTGGGGAAATGGGGAGTGGGGGCAACCATGGTTCGGCCAGCTTGGGTGTGTGTGTGTATGGGTGTGTGGAAATTCTAAGTCAAAAACAACCCCATACCACAAGTAATTAAACACCTTTCTTCTATGTTTAATATTTTCTTTTTATTTTCTTTCTATTCCAACTCTTTCTTAAATTTTCTAGAACCCTCATAATAATTCCATTTCATTTCAAACACAACATGTTACATTATAGTTTAATGTGTCATGATACACAAAACTTGTATTAACCCATTCTAATTTGTAATTATCATAATTAAATTTATTAGTGAAGGCTTAAAATAATATTTAAAATAATTAATTACGGAAAAAATTTAGTAAACTAGAAATTTTATAAGTGACCCATTAAATACCAAATACTAGTAATTACATAGCTAGAATAGGTACATTTAATTCTATGTTGAAAAATAATTATATCTTGGTTTTTACGGAAAACACCCGTTATTTTACCGTTTATCCGAAATTTCACCTAAACGATTTTCAAAACGTTACACGCGACAACAACAAACGGAGCCATGACAAAGTCCCATAGTTCCAAATCTCGACGGTTCATAGACAATCCAGAGACAACCTCGACATTCGTCGCAATATTGCATACACGATGTCAACAAACGAAGCAAAGGAAGATCCCTAGCTTCAGGGTCTTGACGGTAATGAGACCTGAAAGACTATCGGAGATCATCCCACTCCAGTACGGAGTGGTCATGACTCATCAGGGCTCCCAAACTGAGCCTAATCTCAAGTAAAAAGCGACATGGAATATCCCTAACGCTTGCTCTTTCAACGGTAATATCACCTAGAAGATTACTTGAAGACGTCTTGTCCAGCCCTCGAAGGGATCAGAGACATGACAGTCGCGAGGCTACTCGAACAGCAAGATTGCGTATCGAAGAATACACCGGCCAACGTGGCGGTATGACGGGTAAAAAAAACCTTAGTACCACAGACCCTAACGGACTTCTATTAGCAGGAGTTAACTGTGACGTTAGGACATCCTTGCGAGAACTTCTCGATTTGTCTCGACTCATGAGGAAATTAGTGTCCTTGCGAGAACTTTTCGATTCGTCTCGACTCGTAGCGAAAAGCCTTAGGCATCGAGGATAAGGACCTGTTTCCTAAGCACTGGGGCCCTGCAAGTCGGTCCAATATGGACTATTGCATACTATTCACAGGCCACACTCTCCAAAGTCGAATCTCGACAAGGAGGGAAACAACCACCTACGAGTCCTCTCGACTTGTAAGCGGGAAAATTCTCTTGTGAAATCCTTACGACTCTCAAGAGAAAACACATACTTAGGAGTCCTCACGACTCCTAGGGAGAAAATACACCTACGGGATCCTCTCTACCCGTAGGGAGAAAAGTCTTTGTGAGACCCTCATGGCTCATAAAGTTGAAAAGTCTTAGATGGCAGATCCTAATCCTGTCTCCTAAGCCATCACTGTCCTGCAAAGAGGTCAAGATGGACTATCTATGGGCCACACTCTCCGAAGTTGAACATCGACAAGAAGGGAAACGACCACGTACAAGTCCTTTCGACTTGAAAGCAGGAAAAATTCAATTATGAGATCCTTACGACTCTTAAGAGAAAACACACTTAGGATTCCTCACGACTCCTAAGGAAAAAATACACCTACGGGATCCTCTCGACTCGTAGGGAGAAAAGTCTTTTATGAGACCATCACGGCTCATAAAATTGAAAAGTCTTAGGCGGCAGATTTGAACCTGTTTCCTAAGCCATCGCTTCTCGATTCGTTTCGACTCGTAAGGAAATTAGTGTCTTTAGGAGAAATTATCTATTCGTCTCGACTCGTAAGGAAATTAATGTCCTTGCGAGAACTTCTCGATTCGTTTCGACTCGTGAGGAAACTAGTGTCCTTACGAGAACTTCTCGATTCGTTTCGACTCGTAGAGAAAATAATGTTCCTGCGAGAACTTCTCGACTCGTCTCGAAAAAAGTCTTAGGCTAACAAGGACTCTAAACTTGTCCCCTAAACCCTCAATTCTATTGCCATGCGTAACTCTGCACTACTTCACCTACGTACATGCTTACGTGGGCAAAGTAGTGGGGGGCATTTGTTCCCGCCAAAATTTTCGGCCAAGAGCTACTTGTTCCCTTACAAAAAAGGGAGAGAATCCTCAAAAAATAGGCATCACGTGTAAAATACGTGGGCGCACATATGCAAAGCATATGAGCGCTGAACATAAATAACCAAGGGCCAAACAGGCATCACGTGTAAAACACGTAGGCGCTCATATGCAAAGCATATGAGCGCTGAACATAAATAACCAAGGGCCAAACATGCCTCACGTGTTACACACGTGAGCGCTCTGAACATACACAGGCTAAAACCCACACTAGGGGTCACGTGTTAAACACGTGAGTGCTTTTGCCAATCACATGCAAAGCATGTGAGCACCCTAATTTAAAATGTTCCTATCAAATTCTAGAATTAAATTCTATTTGGGAAATATTTTCTTAATCTTCCTTAAATTAGAAAGATCTTCTCTGTTAAACAGAGGACTCTTGGATCAAAAATCCAGCGGTGATCATTTGATAAAATAAAAATCTATCATAGGTAAATATTTTCCTAATCTTATAACAAGAATAAAATTCTATGTTAACAAGATATCCATATTAAGAAAATATATTTCTGATCTTGTTAAACTAAAAAGATATGATAGAATAAAATTCTAATCTTGTTAAAACTAACAAGATATTCATAATCTTGTTAAACAAACAAGAAATCTTCTCTGTTAAACAGAGAGCCTTTGGATTAAAAATCCAAAGGTGAATAAAATTCACCAATTGATCTGAAAGATCATGGAATCAATCATGATCTCTCAATGAGAGATTTTCTTAACAAATTGATTCTTTTTCTTCTCATATAAATAGGAGCAAGGAGAGGAGGAAAAAGGACACAGAGAGGGAAAGGGGAAGAAAAATAGAGAGAGAATTTAATTCTCTAAAGAAGGGGAACCCCTCCCAAAAGCTCACACAAAAAAAGAATTTAATTCTCAAACCAAGAGTTCAACTCTTCTAAAAGAACTTAATTCTTCCTCTGGTTAAGATCTGCAGAAGCGGATCTCCCCACAAGTTGAGAATTTAATTCTCATCGGGGAGATTCTGTCATGCAGATTTAAAACGTAGGGGAAAGAACTGAATCCAAAAGAGTTTAACTCTTACAAAACATATAGGAATTTAATTCCTCTGAAACTAGAGTTTAACCCTTTAAAAAGAATTTGATCCCTACAAAGAACAAAAGGAGAGCTTAATCCCTCGGAACCATAGAAGAACAGCCTGATGATTCATTAGCATTCAAACGCTCCATAAAAGCTCATGTGATCCTACGTGAGCACCTTTGAGGAACTAAGAGGGAAAGAATGAGATCTAGTCACGTGACCACACGTGACCCCTGAGAAGTGCTCAGCACTTATAAAAGAGAAAAGGGAATAAATCAAAGGGCAGTTTACATTCTTGAGGCGCCTCACGTGATCCCACATGACCCCTGAGAAGTGCTCGGCACTTATAAAAGAGAAAAGGGAATAAACACTATTTTTGGGGCGCCTCACGTGGCCCCACATGACCTCCAAGCAATGCTTAACTTTTATAAAGTAGAAAGGGAATAAACCCTACTTTTTGGGGCGCCTCACGTGGCCCCACGTGACCCCCAAGCAGTGCTTAACTTTTATAAAGCAGAAAGGGAATAAATCAAAGGGCAGTTTCCATTCTTGGGGCACCTCAGGTGATCCCACGAGATCCAATAGTGCTTAGCATTCAGAAAAGAAACAAGGGAATAAACCCAAAGGAGCAGTGCCAACTTCAAGCGCCTCACGTGACCCCACGTGAGCGCATCAAATTCTTAATGTTTAACACTACTTCAAGCATCTCACATGACCCCATGTGAGCACATCAAATTCTTAGTGTTTAACACTACTTCAAGCGCCCCACGTGATCCCACGTGAGCTCCTCAAATTCTTAGTGTTTAACACTATTTCAAGCGCCTCACGTGGGAGCACATGAGCGCTGATCATACACTAGTGTTTAACATTATAAGCGGCCAACATTAGCCCAAATTAACCAAGTCTCCTGAAGCCAAAACCCTTTTTTGGTCATCAATCAGCCGAGCCCTCATTATACTCAGGTTTTCTCAAAATTGATCCGAGACTCAGAAATAGCTAATGAACTCCCGGCATCTAAGATGATGTTCATTCCACCATGATCTCTCCCCTCGATCTGGAATTTGGTTCAAGGGTACATCTCTTCACACCTTTGATACATGTCGTTGTAATTCTTCAACGTCTTCAGGGAGGTGGCGGGTCCCGACAACGAACAACTCCTTGGTGCATTTCCTAACCCATGAATACACCCCAACGGACCGTAATGTCCCTAAACTAACTATGGACCGTAATATCCTTAAACTACACCCTCACCTCAAAAATGGTGATCTCTGGACCGCGATGTCCCTAAACTAAATTCTATGGACTATGATATTCTTAAACTTCATGGACTATGAGGTCCTTAAACTCATGGACTATGATGTCCTTAAACTTCACAAACTATGATGTCTTTAAACCATACGGACTATAAGGTTCTTAAACTTATGGACTATGATGTCATTAAACTCCACGGACTATAATGTCCTTAAACCCAATGAACCGTAACGTCCCTAAACTAAACCCCACAGACTATAACGTCTTTAAACTGGACTATGAGGTCCTTAAACTCATGGACTATGATGTCCTTAAACTTTACGGACTATGAGGTCCTTAAACTCATAGACTATGATGTCTTTAAACTTTACAGGCTAAGATGTCTTTAAACTGCCATGAACTATGACGTCCTTAAACCCAATGGACCGCAACATGCTTAAACTAAATCGATAGAGCCCAAATGCTCTTTCTTTGGATCTAAATGATCCCAAAATCCTGTTGAGTAGATCTTAGTCTAAAATTAGACTAACGTATCCTTAACAAACGTTTAAGTTGATCTTAATTTTAAATGAGATTAACGATCCTTAAACCCAATGGACCGCAACGTCCCTAAACTAAATCGATAGAGCCCAAATGCTCTTTCTTTGGATCTAAATGATCCCAAAATCCTGTTGAGCAGATCTTAGTCTAAAATTAGACTAACGTATTCTTAACAAACGTTTAAGTTGATCTTAATCACAAATGAGATTAACGATCCTTAAACCAACCCAAACCCAAATCTAAGAAAATACGGATTTAGACTAATCCCCGCCCTACGGGCGACAACATAAATTAGTCTCCATATATAATCCACGGACAACCAAAAAGTAAAATAAAGACACACGACGTGAAGTGAACATCTGGAGAAGGAGAAAGTGGTTACCGTGATGCGGTTACGTAATTAACTGCAGGGGTTTGCGCCTGCAGGGAAGAGCGTCCCCACAATCAAAAACCCCTCAAATGATGGGGAATCTGACGAAGTCTGCTACAACGGCCGCATCTGTCCAAATCTCCGATACATGGTGCCATAAATCAACTTGGCATATTCGAAGAGGTGGACGGATAAAACCAAATAGCATCTGCCCCCAAATTCAGGCAAGACGAACCAACGCGGTTCCGTCTTTCGGCGGAGAACAGTAGCGTCATGTCAACAGATGATGGATTTGAATGCGTCAATGGCCGCCCTCATACAACCTAACGACCCGGTAGCTAGTTTCCAACTAGCTCCAAATTTTTCAATGTATGATGAGGCGGTAGGACAGGTTGAGAATTTGAGTAGAGAGAGTGAGCTGTACACCCTTCCAAATCAAACCTACCCATTGCAAATTGAATCCCACAACTCTAGTTTTGAATGTCTATCAAGTGTCCCAAATGATTTACCAATTGAAGATAGAATGTTTAATGAGTTGTGCGACATTTTAGTGTTTGATTTACCTGATTGTGAGGGTCCATTTCGAGTGAAACCACACCCAACCTTTTTGACCTCTACACCTCCACTCTAGAACCTGAATTGATTGAAATCCATGCTTTTTATGAGGTGTCTGAGAATATTGATTTTCACTTGATTGAGGATATTGACGCTGGGGATATTTTGGATAATGAACCCGCAGGATTGGATGAGTTTTTTTCTCCAATTCATCATCCCGAGTCATTAACTGTTTTTTTTCGAATTTCATATGCGTCTTGATATTGATGATAAATGCATGGATGAGCTTAACATTGAGGAGAATGTTGAGGATATTTTTGAAGATGAACCAGTTGTGCTTGATGAGTCGGATTTCCAATTCATCCTATTCCTCCCATTGACTGTTTACACCCTCCTGAACCTTTACCTGATACCCCTCCTCGATCACTTCCCTCCATCCTTTCCATCGTTCCGACTTCGCAAGAAATCGTATCAATTTCATTTCTTATGTCTGGTTTACCAAGTTCAGCCTACCCATGTTTTCTCACAAATCTTGAAGGATTTGACCCAATTTCTCGACATATTGATAGATTAGTACAAATCCATCTTTTCACGTCGATCATTACAGATTGTACTAATTTATTCAATCCATTTCCACCCTCAAGTTTGTATTCGACTTCTTTCTCCTTTCCGCCATTCTTCTCATCCACCGAGACCGTATCCCGCCTCTCTCTGCATACGGTCTCGCGTATTCTCCATTTCTTTCCTCTCCGTCTTCTTTCACCAACCACACCATTATAATGATAAATTTTTTGAATGGTTGGTGTTAACTTTTGGCCTTTGTAAGGCCTTGTATAGCTTGATATTGTTTTCTCCCCCTTAACTCTGAACTTTAACGCTTAAACAATGGAAACACTGTTTCACTTAAGTTTGGAGGGGACCTTTTTGTGTATATATATTTTGTTCATAAATAAAAATAATAATAATAATAAAAAACAAACAGGGGAGCGCCGACAATTTTGACCCTCTTGCTGTAGCCTGACAGTGAGGGCACTGTCAAGTTTATTTTTGGGGGTGTGCTCGGTAAGCTTTCTTCCTTCGCATTTATTTGTATATTTTGCATTTGCATACTTATTTTAAAACCCATAAAAATCGAAAAAAATTACAAAAATATAAAAACTTTGTCGTCAAGTTAGCTAATAGGGTAACTTAGATTTTATTCCGAAAGTTTAGTTGATACGCTAGAAATAACTAAATCCTAGGCTTAGGAATTGAAAACCCTAAAAATAACCCTCATTCTATTTTAGCCTTGGTAATTATACGTCCTTACAATTTTTTTAATAGAAGAAGGTAATCTTGAGTTCAATTCTTAAGTTAAGTCGAGATGAAGAGAAAGTATTGAAGTTTTATTGAAAGATAAATCTGAAAAATAGTTTCTATTCTTAAATCCAAATTTAGAAAGTATATACCCTACAAACTGCACATACACGCACCTTGAAACTTGGGATAGTAGAGGATACCTAGAAATACTCTTGCCAAAAAACCTAGTATGAAAGGAAAAAAAACGGTATTTAAAGCTAACACCCAAAAGAGCATCATTGAAAAATATGTCCGGTCTTGAAAAAGAAAGAAAAAGAAAAAGAAAAAATAAATAAAGTCAAAACCTGAAAACTACTATTTATGCTTTAAGCTCACACATTCAGTAATCGGCCATTAGTGCCTCAAGAAGCATTAATAGTCGCATGAAAACTGTGTAAGCAAATCCGTCCATCATTAATGAAAAGAAGTAGTATTAGGTATTAGGGCAAGGGTACTATAGCTTGAATTGAATTCTTAGGTGTAGGGGTGAAAAATTTACACACACGTAGGGGTATACAATCGATATTTGGAGGAAAGATAGAACTAAAGAATAAGACTTATGTTTTCCGTAAAGTTGATAAAAATCCCTGATTTGAGACCACACTTTAGAAGGAAAACTCAGGAGATACCGAGATCTTTCTAAACTATCAATACGTATAGGATCTGGGGTTGAATAAATAGGAGGTGTGAAACATAAGGGTAGAATATTTCTAACTTAGAATAATAGAATTTCTTACCAAGATACTAAACTGTAGGAATATAATCGACGTTAACTTATGAAACTAGCTTGACGGGATTTTGTGGGTAGTATCCGCTGAAAACCCTCAGGAGACAACACTCCTCCTGGTAGGAACACCTAGAGATTTAATGGCTTGTTGCACGAGCTCAGTGCAATCGTGTTCCCTGCGAAAATGAGGTTAGAACTTTTTGTGAATAATTGGTTTTGCTCGGGACGAGCAAAAGTTAAGTTTAGGGGCATTTGTTTATTCCGGAATATTGCATTTAATACCACCCATTCTTATGCTCATTTGTTTATAGGCAGGTGCTTTTAATCCGTGTTTGCTACACATTTACAGGCTACAGGTTCCTAGTCCAAAATAACGCAAATGATACAAAATCTCCACTGTTACACCAAAATCCAGAAAATCTATTGCCAACAGATAAAAGCCGGTTTCCGGTCATCCGTATCTGTCCAGTGCCGCTTACCAGTTCCAGAGACAAGACAAATGACAGTGATCATTCGTGTCTCGGACAAGCACAGAGCACGAGAGGGGCAGCACAAGAATCAATGGGTGCACGAAGCTCGAAGGAGATAAGATCAAAAGAATTATTTTTGAAACCATTTTGGACTGTTACAGATCTGAAGAAATTGTGGAAGCAATTTGCAATTTGGAACATGTAGAACAACTGAACATAGCAACACATGAAATTCCAGAAAAAACGACAAGCCAATTCCACCAAAAAGCCGCGGATCCGCGGCCTAAGTGGCGACTCGGCGGCGGATCCGCGGCCGAGTTGACTCAGTGTCAACTCGGGTTTTGGGGTTAGTTTGGTAACTTCATTTGGGCAGAGAATCTTGCCCTAGGGTTTCAACACTCAGCCTATAAATAGCCCAGTTTTGTGCCAAACTAAGAGGGCTTCTTTTTGTGAGGAATGGTTTAGTTTAGTTAGCTTCTTCTTCTTCTTTTTCCTATCTTCCTCCATTAAAATGTAGTAAGAGTATTGAGTGGATGAAAAAATGAAGATGATGGTTATTTTTATTATCTTGTAATTTTATTTCTTGCATTGTATTTTAATTTCTAATGCAACTTTTATTCTTGTTGTTAAGTAGTTGTTGATATTTCTTTGCTTGTTTTATTTTCCTTCTCTTTTCTTTTCCGTATTATTTTCAAGCGATGATACTCGACGGAGTTTCTTACTAAGGTGAGGACCCAAGAGTTAGCTTGCACCATTTGTAAAACCGTATTTTCCTTTTCTCTCTTTTACTCCTTCTTGTTTTGTTTTTCTTTTCTTTCAAAAATGTGTGAATAATTCCACACTTGTTAAGGTTAAGGAAGGTAGTATGAGAGACGGAAAAATCCCTTGTGCTTCTCTTCGCCAAACATCTTGAAACGAACCCCGACTAAACAAACGCAACCCCCTCACTTAGGCACGCTATACGTGACATATAGCCGCGACCTATGTCGAGAAGTCCTTTAAGCGCACTACAATGTGACATGTAGTTGTGACTTAATTGGATACATGGTTGCAGGTGTTAGGCCGAGGGTTGGAAATAAGCGTATTTAGCGGACGGACAAGGGGTACTAGGAATGGATTTTGCGTTGGAAAGTTTGTTTAAACTCGCAAATCCTATTCCTATGTCCTCCTAATCTCCGCTACTTTCGATTATTCCAACAACATTTTAAGAATGGTAAAAGATAAGCACAAGACTAATCCTAACTCTACCAACCAATCTTAACCTTAACAAGCTTACTTGAACATAAATACGAACACTTAGGATAGAACTGAACATACACATATACATTCTTTATTGACTCGTCTAAGACTTGAACGGATATACAACCATCTCCCTGCAGATCGACTCGTGCTCAACCGGCTAGCTGCAAAGCGACACCGTCCTTGATCGCGGTTAACTTTAGAATTTTGAATACGCGACACACTAAAAGCGTACGATCACTATACCTTTAATTAGATCACGAGGTAATGACCTACCTCCTCACAACACTCATATGCAACATAGCACAATACATTTCGGGAATATAGAATACGGTAAAACGAAACTTTACATATAATTACCACTATTTATTAAAACCGTTTTCTACAAGATTACTTATTTTTTTATAAATCTTTGCAAAGCGCCCGCTACAACCTATTTCGGGGAAACCGATCGGGATGGTGCGGATTATCGTACATCTTCGGGCTTAGTAGTGCGAGAAGCAGACCTCCGCAAGGAGCATTCGGTCTCGAGAGATTTAAAATACGAATATCTTAAGAAAATGAGATTTCTAGAAAATAATAAATTAAAATTATTTTATATAATATATATATATATATATATGTATTATCAAAATACCTATTTTTGATATGATATAAATATTCCAACCTTTCTAAATCAAAAGAATCACTTTACATTAAAATACCATGAATTCCATACAAATTCAATATTACAATTAAATACCCAATATTATGAAATTAGGTTACTTTCACTAGAAATATCACAAATATAAAATCTATATCTATGAAAAATCTAAAGACGATAATTAAATACTTGGGGTGTATTTTGAAAATTATACAAAAGTATTTTTACATAAAACCCTCTCGAGTTCTATAAATTACCCTAAGGACCCTAGTAAATATAGGTTTAAGCGGGACCAATCTCTTGAGCCTCAGGGAGCCGGAGAAGTGGGTGCTTGCCTATTTAAGGTAAACAACTTAACAACGGTGTTATCAACACGGTAATCGTCTTTGAGAAAGATACAAATCCTGCCGCCCATATGCCGCGGTTACCGATAACATCAAAACCTAATTCAAGACTTCAATTTCTTTTCTAATTGTACTGACTCAGACTGAGTCTCATTATAATAATCTGACTTGAATATAATTCAAGTACAATCTACAATATTACAATTCAATATGAATCCATGAATCCATATAATCAATTGGATCAAACTATTCAATCTATACTGACTGAACTGAACCATGGATATACTTCCATTTACATGATTCTCCAGTTACATCATGATTCTCCAGTTACATCTATTTACTGATATCATGGTTTCGGCAAGTCATCCAATTATACAATCTATATTACAAGACAATACAAGTTGCAATACAAACAATACAAACAAGACATCGCGGGGTTTAAGGGGTAGATTGGTACGGAAGGTGTTAGAAGTGGCACGAGACTGTAAGATTTAAGACACCTAACATGTATTTCCGTTGATGTTGTACCGTGGCATAAACGGTTCCTTGTATTACACGTGCCTCTAGTCTCTGGCATATAGAGACTCCTCTCGTATACACTGGCATTCTTCTGTACCAAGCTACAAACAACAGCGTTAACACTAATACAATATAATACAACTTTAAAAGCTACTCTCTCTCTCTGTCTATTCTATTTCTCACTTACATTTAGGACTTACCGAGCGATTGTTCGCTGAAGACATTCGTTCTCTTTTTTCTTTAGAATGTTGTCAGGTGATCTGGACACCCAGGAGATCGAGCCTACTAGCGAGGACTTGGATCAGCTTGCCTACGACCCAGAGCTCTAGCTTCATTATACACATTTTCATTTCAGTACTTTTCATTTCTGTTATGCAACTGTTTAGGCATTGCTGTCATTCAGATGTATTTACTTTTCCATGTATTGTACAAAAGAATGTTAATAAATAAAGTTGATGTTTTATTACAATTGTCTCTTGTGTACATTTCTTTTATATTGCTTAGTTACGCTTAGTGTATTTACTTCAGAATAAATATGTAGCGGCCAGTCACGCCCTCTGCCCGTACACCGGGAAGCGGGGCGTGACAAATGGGGAGCATCCCCTACGGAGGGCCCGGTGGTGCCGCTATTTGGGAGCATCTCGTCGGTCGTTCCCTGGTGGTGAGGCTTGGATCTTTGGCCACGTGTTGGTGTCGCTTAGTTTTCTTCAGTGCACATGTTTGTTTATTCTATAACTCATCATCTTACGTGTAATACACGTGTAAACCCTTAGGCTTCTAAAAGATTAAAAGAAAAATAAACAAAAAGATAATGTGGCTGGGGGATTCGATCACAGGGGATACGTCACAGCAGTGCAGGGCATTACCAATGAGCTACAAGTGTTTTCTTGCTTCTCAAAAGCAAATCAAATTTATAACTTGTGCTCAGACTTAGATACTCCTTTCTGTATTTTGGAAAAATTTTGTACATAAAGTTTAGGGTTGTTACACGTAGTCTCATAGTAAATACGTTGCAGGTTTACACGTCACCGTTTCCGTTTACTAGGAAGCGGGGCGTGACATTGACATCCTGTCGCTTTAAAGATGGAGAAATTTTCTCATTTAGAGGGATATTTCTAGTGGCCATTGTTCTCTTGGATTTGGTTGTTTATGTTTTGGAAGAAAATAGAGAGAACACAAGTGATTGGAAATCAAAATGTGTTTATATCTATTTGTAGATGAAATATGATGGTTCTAAAAACTGATAAATAGTTTAAAGACATTTAAAGTTTAAATTTTGAAAAATTCAAACACTTAAACCCTAATTATTCATCAAAATGCTGTGCAGTTTGTATGAACAGACACATTAATGGACGTCTATAACGGACGTCCTATGGATTTCTATTATGGACGTCTATTTTTTTTAAATTTTCTAAGTAAATTTTTATAAGTTTAAGGGATTTAAATTTTTGTATATCATTTGGTTTCTAATTCTAACATATTTAGTTCACCTCTAATCTTTGCAAAACGAGTTCTATTTAAGGGTTTTGTGAATATATCGGCCAATTGTGAGTCGGTAGGTATATATTTAAGAATAATATCACTTTTATGATAGTGATCTCATAGGAAGTGATATCTAACATCTATGTGTTTGATTTGACTATTTTGGTCAGCGTTTTTTGTCATTTGTACTATACTGGTGTTATCACAAAGTATTTATATTTTAGAGACTAATTCCTTATAGTCTTTTAGGGTATATTTAATCCAAAGATTTTGTGCACAACATGCCCTGGTGGCAATGTATTCTACTTCGGCAGTAAACAGTGCTACTGATACTTTTTTCTTAGAATTCTAAGACATAAGGCAGTTTCCTAGAAAATGACATGTACCACTTGTACCCTTATGGTCAGTTTGACTTCCAGCATAATCTGCATCCAAATAACTTGTTAAATGAAACACGTTATTTTTAGGATACCATAACCCTAGATTAATAATGCCTTTGAGATATCGAAAGATTCTCTTGACCGCTATAAGATGTGATGCTTTAGGGTCTGCTTGGAATTGAGCACAAAGACATACAATGTACATAATATCATATCTACTAGTAGTTAAATACAATAAACTACCAATCACATCTCAGTAGAGTCGTATATCTACCGCTTTTCCAGATTCATCCTTGTTTAGTTTTGTTGTAATTACCATTGGAGTCGTGTAAGTTTTCGCATTTTCTAAGCCAAACTTTTTGATAAGTTCCCTAATATACTTGTCTTGAGTGATGAAGAGTCCTTCTTGACTTTTTTGATTTGAAAGCTGAGGAAGAAATTTAGTTCTCCCATCATGCTCATCTCAAGCTCATTCAGCATTGACTTTGAGAATTCTTGGCAAATACGCTCATTAGTAGAACCAAAAATTATGTCATCAACATAAATTTGAACGACTACGATATCTTTTCCTTTTATTTTGGTGGACAGGGTTTTAACAACTATACCCTTTACATATCCGATTTTCAAAAGAAATGTAATTAGTCTTTCATACCAAGCTCTAAGAGCCTATTTAAGGCTGTACAACGTCTTTTCTAACTTATATACATATTCAGGATGTTTATGGTCTTCAAAACCTAGAGGCCGTGCTACGTATACCTTTTCTTCTATCTTACCATTCAAGAACGCACTTTTGACGTCCATTTGAAATACTTTAAAGTTCTTAGAACAAACGAAGGCTAACAATATCTTGATAGCTTCGAGTCTTGCTACATGTATGTAAGTTTCGTTATAATCAATTCTTTCAACTTGATTATAACCTTGAGCAATTAGACGTACTTTGTTTCTTACGATATGTCCTGACTCATCTAACTTGTTTCTGAAAACTCATTTTGTACCAACAATTGGTCTATCCTTCAGTTTTGGGACTAATTTCCAAACTTTATTTCTTTTAAATTGGTTTAACTCTTCTTGCATTGTTTTTATACAATACTCATCATTTTCAGCTTCTTTAAAAAATTTTGGTTCTATAACCAAAATAAAGGCTGAGCTGATGCACAAGTTAAACATTGATGATCTAGTAACCACTCATTTATCTATATCTCTTATAATTAGGTCCTTATGGTGGTTTTTGTTGAATTGCCAATATTTTGAAAAAGAAGTATCAATTACTTCCTCTTGTTACTCTATTTGATTGGTTTCAATTTCTCTGTTCGATGATGAGTTATCTGAACTTTTTATTAAGATTGGATCATCATCATCCAGAATGGTTTCAGGTTTTAAAGAATTGGTTTCAACAAATTGGACGTGCATACTTTCTTGAATTGTTAAACTTCGTTTATTATAAACACGATAGGGTTTGTTGCTCATATAGTAACCAATAAATACACCTTCATCGCATTTAGAGTCGAACTTTCCTAAATTATCTAGGGTATTAAGTATTGTAGAGTGATTTTCATCACCCTATTAAGATAGGAATGCGCGTGCCTGTCTGGCGTGTACAGATTCCCCCTGCCTGGTGTAAGCTGGAGTTTAATGATTGTGGGGATCCAAATCTTCGGCAACCGTGGACTAAGCTGCTGTTAATTACCTCTCGCTTTTGGAGCTGGTCATGCGAACTGGTCATGCGAGCTCAATGTGCGGTATGCGATATTTGTGTATTTTTGAAAAGAAAAACAATGCAAAAAGGCGTGCTCATTTTATTATTTTTATTTATGAATATTTACAAAAAAATACTTTAAAATAAGATTTTAATAAACATATTTTTTTCTTTGTAATTAAATTTTTTTTAAAACAAGTGTGGAGGTGAAGCGCAAGCACGCAGCGCGGATGCATGCGCTGCGCACGTGCGGACGTACACAGGTGCATGCACACGTGCGGACGAGCACGCGCGCGGCATGCGGGCGGGGGCTCATTTTGCGTGGATCTAGAGGGCTAAACTCTCGGATTTGGAGTTGAACTCTTTTGATTTTATTGGAGTTAAACTCCCAAAAGAATTTTTATTATGGAGTTAAACTCCAAAAGATTTTAAAATATTGAGTTGAACTCCCAAAAAAATTTAATGGAGTTAAAACTCCCAAAAGAATTTTTATTGTGGGGTTAAACACGAAAACATTTCCTCCTTTCTCTTTTGAGAAAAAATCTAAATGGGTTCTCTTAAAACTCCAAGATTTGAATCTTGAGTGATGAAAAGAGATCCATTTTCTTCTCTTGATGGAGGCTTGGGGGTGAGTTTCCCTTCTTCTCTCTCTCTCAAATTGGATCTTGAGGAAGAAGAAGGTAGCAAAAATCTTCCCTTTTTGGACTTGGTGTGAGAGTTAAACTCTCCTTCAATGGGTTTATGGTGAAATTTTATTTAGTTTTGGGGAAAAGAGAGCTAAGCTCTTGATTTAATTGGAAATGAAAAGGAAGAAGAAGAACTTGAAAGAGAGAAGATGGAGACATAAACCCTAATATTTTTTTGAGGGGAATCAAGTCTTATTGATTTCTCATCATGTTTGCCTTCTATAGGCTACACACTTTTACATATAACCCCTTGGGCTTTACAAAATGGTATTTTGCTCATCTCATGTCCATGTGCTTATTTCTTTTTACACATGAGACATGGGTTTTATATAAATTTAGCATTTTGCCAATTTATTTCATATTTTGCACATTTATTTAAATATTACATTTATTCGATATACTTTCTTGGCCTAGGACCGGTCTGGGCTTGAGCCCACTTGCTTGGACTTGGGTTCGGGCATGGGCCCAGCTTGGGTTCAGGTGTGGGCCCGGTTTGGATACGACAGTAGGGTCCATTTGCTTTGGTTTGGGCCTACTTGTCCGCGATTTGACTTTGACTTTTAGTCAACGGGGTGTAAATTTTAATCCCAACAAGTATATAGTACTTACAACCAAAAACTTTGAAATATTTAACATTAGGTGTTTTACCATAAAATAGTTCATGTGATGTTTTATTTAGATATTTTCGAATTATTACCCTATTTATTATGTAGCATGAAGTTTTAATTGTTTCAGCCCATAAATATTTAGGTAAGTTATTTTCATTGAGCATTGTGCGTGCCAATTCTAGTAAGGAGTGATTTTTCCTTTCTGTAACTCCATTTTGTTGTGGAGTTCTAGCACACGAGAATTCATATTTGAAACCTTTTTTATTACGGTATTTTCAAATATTTGTAATACCCAGTACCTATTATACAGTCAAATACGAATTTAAATAAATTTTATTTATTTTAATTTATTTCTGTATATTTTACATTCATTTATATATTTCCTCACATTAGCTAAATTGGTATTATTTTATTAATTGTTATTAATAAGGTTGATTTGGTATAGATTTGTCATCAATTGTTAATATATTGTATTTTAAAAACATACTTATTAATTTCCTAAGCCTAACCATTTATTATAACCAATTCTTATATTTCAATTTTCTGACTCTAATTATTTTATCCCCTAACCTATTTAAATCCTAACCTAAACCCAATCTCTCTCTCTCTCCCTCCCCTCCCCCCTCCCCCGTTCCACTCCTCTAGCCCAGGCCGAACTTCCCTACTTTTTCTTCTCTTCAACATTTACCCTCTTCTTTTTCAAATTCCCAACCAAAACCTTATTATCCCATTAAACTACATTTTAATTCTCTAAATAAATCCCATTAATTACCATTTAATTTCTCCTCAACTCCATATATATATATATATTACCATTTAATTTCTCCTCAACTCCATATATATATATATATATATATATATATATATATATATATATATATATATATATATATATATATATATATATATATATATATATATATATATATCTCAAAATTACTCACAGCCTCACTCCTCTCACTCACTGACCTCAAGCCGCCCCTCTGGCCATCGAGCTCACCGACGACCACCCTGTCTCCGACACCTGCCCCTCTCCTTCTCCCCGCCTGCACACCCTCCAACCATCGGTGCCTTGACTTCACCGCCACAACCTTCATCTTTCTAAACTTCGGCCACCCCCATCATCTTTTCCCTTCGACCCATCTAGCCGCCGCAGCCTCTCGACTCCCTCCATAAACCGGCAACACCCCATCGTCAAGAACTCACTGCTGCAATCACTTTCTGTCACGCTCCGCTTTCCAGTATATGGGCAGAGGACGCGACGAGGCTGCTACGTATTTACTCTGAAGTAAACACGCTGAGCGTATCTAAGCAATATAAGTAAAATGCACAAGAGACAGAGAAAGTAGATATAATTGAACAACAAATTTATATATTAATATTCTTTTTACAACACATCTGAAAAGTAAATATATGGAATGGAAAGTATTACCTAAACAGTGGCATAACAGAAATGGAAAATACTGAAATGAAATGTACAAGTAAGTAGAGCTCCGGGTCGAAAGCTAGCTGGTCCAAATCCTCACTGGTGGACTCGATCTCCAGTGAGTCCGAATCACCTGATGACATTCCAAAGAAGAAGAAAGAGAATGTCGTCAGCGAACAAATCACTCGGTAAGTCCCATAAATAGACGAGAATGGCATAGACAGAATATAGAGTATATTGTTATAATATTGTATTTAATGTTAACGTTGTTGTTTGTAGCTTAGTACAGAAGGGGCCAGTGTATACGAGAAGAGTCTCACTAGACCAGAGACTACGGTACACGGAGTATAAGAAGCCATTCAGCCACGGTACAACGACAATTGAATTCATGTTAGGTGTCTTTATGGTTGCTATCTCATGCCACTTCTAACACCTTCCGTACCAATCTACCCTTTATAAACCCCACGATGTCTTGATTATATTGATATATTGTTTAAATTGTATATTATATATAGATGGATGACTTGCCGAAATCATAATATCGGTAAATGGATGTAACTGGAGAATCATGTAGATGGATGTATATCCATGGTTCGGTTCAGTCAATATAGATTGAATAGATTGAACAGGTTGAATATATGGATTCATATTGAATCGTAGTTTTGTAATTTCATACTTGAATCATATTCAAGTCAGATTGATTATACTGAGACTCAGTCTGAGTCAGACAATTAGAAAGGAAATTGAATCCTGAATTAGGTTTTGGTGTTATCGGTAACCGCTGCACATGGACGGCAGGATTTGTGTCTTTTTCAAATACGATTACCGTGTTGATAATACCGTTTGTTAAGTTATCTACCTTAAATAGGTAAGCACCCATATCTCCGGCTCCCTGAGGCTCAAAAGACTGGTCCCGCTTAAACTTCTGTTTACTAGGGCTCTTATTGTAATTTAGTATAACTTGGGGGGGTTATGTCAAATTAATTTTATATAGTTTTCAAAATATACCTCAAGTAATTTATTATCGTCTTTAAAGTTTTCATTGATGTATATTTTATCAATGTGACATTTCTAGTGAAATAAAGCCTAATTTCATAATATATGGTATTTATTTGTAATATTGGAATTTATATGGTATTTTCTTGTAAATGAGATGTTTTTCTTGAATTTTGGAAATGTGGAATATTAAAAATATTAAAAATATATATTTTGATATTAATTACATATATATTTATTTATTAAAAATATAAGTTTTATTTATAATAGAAATCACATTTTCTAAAGAAAATTGTATTTTAAATCTTTCGAGACCGTATGCTCCTTGCGGAGGTCTGCATCTTGCACTACTAAGCCCGAGAATGTGCGATAATCCATACCATCCCGAACGGGTTCCCCGAAATGGGTTGTAGCGGCGCATTGCAAAGATTTGTTAAATATATATCTTGTAGAAAAAGGTTTTTATTAGTCGGAGGTAGTTAGGTGTAAAATCGTATTATTCCCAAATCTATGTTCCCAAATTTCATCGTGCTATGTTACATATGAGTGTTGTGAGGAGGTAGGCCATTACCTCATGACTTTTCTAAAGCTAGCATGGTTAAAAGGTATAAACATGTCGATATGAAATATAAAGGTATTTTAATGTAAAAATGGAATAAAACTTGTTATGGTTATCATTTTAATGTCAAACTTGTTCTATTGTCTTAATTAATGAGTATTAAACAATATATCAAAAGTTGTAGCTTTGTTATAAGAAAATGTTGTATTTTTTAAAAGAAAAGATAATCGAAAGCTGGATAACTCCGCTTCCGACACATTTTAAGAGATAAGAATTTGAGAATAGTGAAAGAGAGAGAGAAGGGGACTTACAGGTTTTGGGTCAAGATAAGAGGAGGAAGAAGATTAGAGAAACACCGGTGCGTCGTTTCATCGCCGGAAACTCCTCGGATTGTCGTCGGAAGTTCGTCGGAGCTTCGTCCTTTGCTAACTCCACTTGCACAAAAAAAGTCTTGAGAATTTTTTTGAGAGTTTGGGCAAAGATTTGAGAGTGAGGGGGATGATTTGAGATGTGGTATTTACAGGAAAAATTAGGGTTTAGGGTAATGAAAGGGTGTATTAAAATTTGTATTAAAAAAATGGATTAAATGGGGTTTTAATTTGCTCTGTAAATGTGCAAGGAATTTAAATAATACAGGGGTTATGAGGAGTTCAAGAGTTGCCAGAAAAATGAAAAAAATAGGGTTTCGAGCTGAGTCGGCCCGCGGTACCGGCCGATTCGCGCTTCCCGCCGGCCCGAGTCGGGGCTCCCCTCAACGCCACGTGTCCCCGACGCTTTGACTACTGCAGTGGACTCATTTGTTTTATATGTGACTTCAGTTTACGTGTTATGCACGTGTAGACTCTTGGGCTTCTAAAAAGATTAAAAGAATTTTAAATAAAAATAATGTGTAGCTAATAGGATTTAAACTCTGGTGCTTTGGTTCAGTAGTGCAAGGCCTTACCAGTGAGCTACAAGCTCCTTCTTGCTGTTCAAAATTGAATCAAATACTTAAAGTACTCACAGGAAATGTAAATACCCCATGTATACATTAACTTTAAATCAATTTTATGTACACAAGAATTGGAGTTGTTACAGTCTACCCTCCTTACAAAAATTTCGTTCTTGAAATTTACAATTTATTTTAAGGACTAGTTTATAAATAGGTGGGGATATCTTGCACGCATCTCATCTTCCCTTTCCCGTGTCGATTCTCCTGGAGTGTCTTTTCTCCATATCTCTCGAACCAAGTTGACTTCTTTGTTCCGAAGTGACTTTACTTTCCTATCCAGAATATCCACAGGTTGTTGCTCACAAGATAAGTCGGGCTGTACAGTGAGCTCGGAATGATCGAGAATATGGCTGGGTCACTCACATACCTTTTGAGTTGGGATATGTGAAACACATTATGCACTCCTTTCAATGAAGGTGGATGTGCCAAGAGGTATGCCACTTCACCGACTCGTTCGAGTATGTCGAATGGTCCAATGTATCTTGGACTTAGCTTACCCTGTCTTCCAAATCGAATCACTCCGCAATTTGGAGATGTCTTCAGAAATATATGATCTTCCGGCTGAAACTCTAAATGACGGCGCTTCGCATCAGCCTAGTGCTTCTGTCGATCTTGGGCTATACGCATTCTTTCTTTGATAGCACGAACCACATCAACAGTTGCTACTATCATCTCAGGTCCAAAGAGTTCTCTATGTCCGATGTCATCCCAACTTAATGGCGATCGACACTTCCTTTCATATAGCGCTGCAAAAGGTGTCATTCCTATGTTTGCTTGGTAATTGTTGTATGAAAACTCCACAAGATGTAGGTGATCTTTCCACGGTCCTCCGAAGTCTAACATACACGCTCTGAGCATATCTTCCAAGATCTGAATAGTTCGCTCAGACTGACCATCTGTTTATGGATGATAAGCTGTGCTGAAGTTGAGACTTGTTCCCAAGCTCGCTTGCAGACTCTGCCAAAATTGTGATCGGAACCTGGTGTCACAATCGGAGACAATGCAAACCGGTACTCCATGAAGTCGTACAATTTCCTGTATGAGTTCATGGGTATCAGAGATAGTACATATTTGAAGAGTTTAAATGTTACTTAGATTCTTACCTCCATGTACTTCTTTGCTATTGTCTCAGTAGATTGGCCAACTCGAAATAGGATGAAGTGAGCTGACTTTGTGAGTCGATCCATAATAACCCATACTGCATCGTTACCCTTTGTGCTACGAGGAAGTGCAGTCACAAAATCCATTGTGATTGTTGCCACTTCCATTTTGGGATTGGTAACGGTTGAAGTAATCCAGCAGTCCTATGATATTCAGCCATTACTTGCTGACACACCAAGCATTTAGCGACGCTTCTGGCTACTTCATGCTTCATTCCATGTCACCAGTAATTTTGACATAGATCTTTGTACATCTTTATACCTCCAGGGTGTACTGAGTAGGGAGAGCTGTGAGCTTCTTTCATTAACTCTTCCCGAACAGAACCTTTTGGTATACATAATCTGCTGCCGTATCTCAAAGATCCATCTTCATGGATGATAAAGTCTGTTCTGAGTCCATTCTCTACTTGTTCTCTGATCTTTTGCAACTTAGCATCACTTGCTTGAGCTGCTTTGATCTGATTGACAATGGTAGATTGAACTTGTAAATTCATCAAGCTTGAAGCGTTACCTGGCATGACTACTTCAATCTCCATCTGATGCAATTCCTGTTGAAGCTTCCACTGGGCGGTGAGATTCATCGATAATGGTTGGCGACTAAGGGTATCGGGTACCACATTCATCTTTCCTGGGTGATATTGCAGGTTGATGTCAAAGTCCGCCTTGAGTTCTAACCATCATCTCTGCCACATATTAAACTCCTTCTGAGTAAATATATATTTCAGACTTTTGTGATCTGTGTATATGTTCACTCGTTCACCAAGGAGATAATGGCGCCAAATTTTAAGAGCAAAGATAACGGCTGCCAATTCTAAATCATGCGTCGGATAATTGCGCTCATGAATCTTCAGCTGTCTTGAAGCATAAGCCACAACCTTACCGTGCTGATGTAGAACACATCCTAATCCCTTACCGGATGCATCGCAATGCACTTCGAAACCTCCAGATTGGTCCGGTATAACGAGAATAGGCGCTGATGTCAACCTTGACCTGAGTTCTACGAAAGCTTGTTCGCATGCTTCCGAACACACAAATTCTTCATCTTTACGTGCGAGCTTGGTCAGGGGTGTTGCTATCTTGGAAAAGCCTTCAGTGAACCTTCAGTAATATCCATCTAGACCCAAAAAACTTCGAATGTTCTCCACTGACTTTGGTGTCGGCCATTCGCTTACTGCTGAAACTTTCGCTGGATCCACAGAAATTTCTTCACCTGATACGATATGTCCAAGAAAACTAACTTGATCTAGCCAAAACTCGCACTTGCTGTACTTGGTATATAGTTGATGTTGTCGTAGAGTTTCCAGGACAATTCGTAGGTGCTCGGCATGTTCTTTTCGACTCTTTGAATACACCAGGATGTCGTCGATAAAGATGACAACAAACCTGTCTAAGTACTCCCGGAAAACTTGATTCATCAGGTTCATGAATATTGCTGGTGCATTGGTCACTCCAAATGGCATCACAAGAAATTCGTAATGTCCGTAACGAGTTCTGAAAGTCGTTTTATGGATAGATTCCTTGACCTTCACCTGATGATAACCTGAACAAAGATCTAACTTGGAGAAAACATAAGATCCACTTAGCTGATCGAATAAATCATCGATACGCGGTAGCGGATACTTGTTCTTTATCGTTACTTCGTTCAAGGCTCTATAATCAATGTACATTCTGTATGAACCTTCCTTCTTCTTCATAAGCAGTACTGGTGATCCCTAACTTGACGTGCTGGGACGAATCCATCCTTTCGCCAATAATTCGTTCAACTGAGTTCGGACTTCCTTCAAACCTTCCGGACTTAATCAATACGGTGCTTTGATCGCCAGTTTTGCTCTTGGTATTAAATCAATGCTGAATTCAAGAGCTCAATCGGGAGGCAAACCTGATATATCGTCAGGAAACACATCATCGAACTCTCGAACTACTTCTGGCTTTGATCTTTCCTCCGCTTTAATTGCTGCAATCACTACATTCTTTGGTTTTGCCTTGTAGGTACTTGGCTCTAGGGTACGATCTCCACTTTTGAAATATAAAACCGGATGCTCTGGAATCTCGAATACTACCCTCCTTTGACGACAGTCAATGGTAGCATAAAATGTTCCAAGCCAATCCATACCTAGAACTACAACGAATTTCGGTATGTCCAGCACCTTAAAGTCAGCATAGAATTCTCTGCTGCAGACGACTACTGGACACAAGCTATATTCCATTGTTGCCTTTAGAACGCCGTTCACTGAACTGACATTCCAACTGGATACAAGTGGTGTGACTGGAATCGCATGATTTCGGACAAACCATTGCGACATAAAGCAATGAGATGCTCCAGTATCGAAGAGTGCTAGTGCAGGAAGTGAGGCTACTAAGATTGTGCCTAAGGTATGTGGGATATATTTTAGGAATAGGAAAAATATGTAGGTAGGTGTTAAGACTGAAAGAAAGGCTTGAAAAGAAAGGGTTACCAGTGATGACTTGGCCAGTGGCCTCAGCTTCTTCCACGGTCATCGTGAAAGCCTATCGCCGTGGTACATTCCTCCTGGCCGGAGGAGCATTCCTCTGAATGTTCTGTTGAGCTTGATGGAACTGACGAGGAGGAGGTGCAGTTGGTGGTCCTCTAGGTGGTGGAGCAGGGAGAGCGAGTCTTGGAGCAGGTGCCTGAAGGGCTGGGCGCTGCGGGTAAGTGATTGCTGGCCTGGGTGCAGCATATGAGTTTTGTCTACGAGGACAAGACCCAATATCATGAGTAGCTGAGCCGCAGACTAAACAAAGACGAGTTGCACGCCGACAGTCTTTTATCAGATGCCCATCCCTCCTGCAGTATGTGCAAAATGCTGGGCTGGGCCGGTTGATTGGTACTCCCAGTCTCCTGGGCACAAATGATGGCCTTGATGAGGCTCCTCCTGCCATCTGGTTGGCAGGGCGTTTAACTCCAGCAGATTGAGATCTACCCCTCATCTTTACCACTGCCTCATAACGGCGGGCAGCTTTCAGAGCCGATTCATGAGTCGGAAAATCTGTTGTAGCTAATGCAGCCTGGATCTCCGGGTCTAACCCTTATTGAAATCGACGGGCTCTGATCTCATCCGTCGGTATCAGGTGTGCCGCAAATCTGTTAAAGTATTGTGTTAGCTGTGTAGTATGTAATATATTGAAAAAATCGAATTATTGAGACATATTTTACCTACTGAGCATGGTGAACTCAGCGTCATATTTATCTACTGACTTGGTCCACATTGAACCTTATTGCAGATGGATGAACTGCTGTTCCATGTCGAACCTTGCAGTCTTTGGGAAGTACTTTACGTCGAACATTTCGCGGAAAGTCTTCCATTGGATGGGTTGATCAAGACGGCTTTCTTCCGCCTTCCACCAAACCCGTGCATTGTCCGTGAGCTGTAATTTCACAATACAGACCCAAGCTATCTCTGGCACTTGTGCCGCTGCCAGATTATCTTTGATGCTTTGAGCCCATTCCTCAGCTTTTAGAGTGCTCTCTTTTCCTGAGAATTGCTTGGGGTGCAAAACTCTGAATTGCTTCACCCTAGGTGCTTCTGCCTCTGGTCGGTTCATCAGGATAACAGTCTGCTGCTGCTGTCTTTCTAGGAAGCCGCAGATCGCCTCAAGCAGAACCGTCTGCTCATTGATCGAAGCAGGGACGGCAGGTATGAGTGGTAGCGGTGGAGGTGTGTTGTTGACATTGGTGCTGGTGTTGTTCGGGGAATCCATAACCTTGAATGAAAAATTTTGGATTAGAACATATTCAAAGTATATGAAATTGTAAGATTCAAGGAATATGAATTGTAAAGAATGTTTTCAATTGCTGGTTCTTGTGTTATATTGCTTAGGTTGTCCACGCAAAACTGAATTGCATGGTAAGGTTCCATATAGCTCTGACCTGCAAGAGCCACCAACAAAACCTGTCACGCCCTGCTTCCTAGTATACGGGCAGAGGACGCGACGAGGCCGCTACATATTTACTCTGAAGTAAACATGCTGAGCGTATCTAAGCAATATAAGTAAAATGCACAAGAGACAGAGACAGTAGATATAATTGAACAGTAACTTTATTTATTAACATTCTTTTTACAATACATCTGAAAAGTAAATACATGGAATGGAAAGTATTGCCTAAACAGTGGCATAACAGAAATAGAAAATACTGAAATGAAATGTACAAGTAACTAGAGCTCTGGGTCGAAAGCTAGCTGGTCCAAATCCTTGCTGGTGGGCTCGATCTCCAGTGAGTCCGAATCACCTGACGACATTCCAAAGAAGAAGAAAGAGAATGTCATCAGCGAACAAATCGCTCGGTAAGTCCCGTAAATAAACAAGAATGGAATAGACATAATAGAGAGTATATTGTTATAATATTGTATTTAATATTAACGTTGTTGTTTGTACCTTGGTACAGAAGAGGCCAGTGTATATGAGAGGAGTCTCACTAGACCAGAGACTATGGTATATGGAGTATAAGGAACCGTTCAGCCACGGTACAACGGCAATTGAATTCAGATTAGGTGTCTTTATGGTTGCTGTCTCGTGCCACTTTTAACACCTTCCGTACCAATCTACCCCTATAAACCCCGCGATATCTTGATTGTATTGATGTATTATTTGAATTGTATATTATATATAGATGAATGACCTGCTGAAACTATGATATCAGTAAATGGATATAACTGGAGAATCATGTAAATGGATGTATATTCATGGTTCGGTTCAGTCAATATAGATTGAACAGTTTGAATATATGGATTCATATTGAATCGAAGTTTTGTAATTTTATACTTGAATCATATACAAGTCAGATTGATTATACTGAGACTCGGTCTGAGTCAGACAATTAGAAAAGGAATTGAATCGAGAATTAGGTTTTGGTGTTATCGGTAACCGCTGCACATGGACGGCAGGATTTATGTCTTTTTCAAAGACGATTACCGTGTTGATAACACCGTTTGTTAAGTTGTCTACCTTAAATAGGCAAGCACCCATATCTCCGGCTCCCTGAGGCTCAAAAGACTGGTCCCGCTTAAACCTATGTATACTAGAGTCCTTATTGTAATTTAGTATAACTTGAGAGGGTTTTATGTAAAAATAATTTTGTATAGTTTTCAAAATATACCTCAAGTAATTTATTATCGTCTTTAAAGTTTTCATTGATATATATTTTATCAATGTGACATTTCTAGTGAAATAAAACCTAATTTCATAATATATGGTATTTATTTGTAATATTGGAATTTGTATGTTATTTTCTTATAAATGAGATGTTTTTCTTGAATTTTGGAAATGTGGAATATTATAAATATTAAAAATAGATATTTTGATATTAATTACATATATATTTATTTATTAAAAATATAGGTTTTATTTATAATAGAAATCACATTTTCTAAAAAAAATTGTATTTTAAATCTTTCGAGACCGTATGCTCCTTGCGGAGATCTGCATCTCGCACTACTAAACCCGAGAATGTGCGATAATCCGCACCATCCCAAACGGGTTCCCCGAAATGGGTTGTAGCGGCACATTGCAAAGATTTGTTAAAATACACATCTTGTAGAAAAACGTTTTATAAGTCGGAGGTAGTTATGTGTAAAATCGTATTATTCCTAAATCTATGTTCCTAAATTTCATCGTGCTGTGTTACATATGAGTGTTGTGGGGAGGTAGGTCATTACCTCGTAAGTTTTCTAAAGCTAACATGGTTAAAAAGGTATAAACATGTCGATATGAAATATAAAGGTATTTTAATGTAAAAATGGAATAAAACTTGTTATGGCTATCATTTTAATGTCAAACTTATTATATTGTTTTAGTTAATGAGTATTAAACAATATATCAAAAGTTGTAAGTTTGTTATTAAGAAAATGTTGTATTTTTTAAAAGAAATGATAATCAGAAGCCGGATAACTCCGCTTTCGACACATTTTAAGAGTTAAGAATTTGAGAATAGTGAAAGAGAGAGAGAAGGGGACTTACAGGTTTAAGGTCAAGAGAAGAGGAAGAGGAAGATTAGGGAAACACCGATGCGTCGTTTCGTCGCCGGAAACTCCTCGGATCGTCGTCGGAAGTTCGTCAGAGCTTCGCCCTTTGCAAACTCCATTTGCACACAAAAACTCTTGAGAATTTTCTTGAGAGTTTGGACAGAGATTTGAGAGTGAGGGGGGTGATTTGAGGTGTGGTATTTATAGGAAAAATTAGGGTTTAGGGTAATGAAAGGGTGTATTAAAATTTGTATTAAAAAATGGATTAAATGGGGTTTTAATTTGCTCTGTAAATGTACAGGGAATTTAAATAATACAGGGGTTATGGGGAGTTCAAGAGTTGCCAGAAAAATGAAAAAAAATAGGGTTTTGAGCTGAGTCGGCCGGCGGCGCCGGTCGATTCGCGTTTCCCACCAGCTCGAGTCGGGGCTCCCCTCGACGCCACGTGTTCCCGACACTTTGACTACTGCAGTGGACTCGTTTGTTTTATGTGTGACTCTTCAGTTTACGTGTTATGCACGTGTAGACTCTTGGGCTTTAAAAAGATTAAAAGAATTTTAAATAAAAATAATGTGTGGCTGATGGAATTTGAACTCTGGTGCTTTGGTTCAGTAGTGCAAGGCCTTACCAGTGAACTACAAGCTCCTTCGTGCTGTTCAAAATTGAATCAAATACTTATAGTACTCATAGGAAATGTAAATACCCCAAGTATACTTTAACTTTAAATCAATTTTATGTACACAAGAATTGGAGTTGTTACACTTTCCTCCTTGTCTTCTCTACCTCCAAGTACTCGAGCCTACTGCACCATTCACCGCCGGCCTCCTCTCGCCCCTGTGCACCGCCACCGAAGAAACCCCAGCCTCGACCGCCAACTCTACTTCTTCCCTTTCTCCTCCTCCGAACACCCACTGCCGAACCCACATCTCATCACCGTGACCCCTTCCGTTACGTCTCCCTCCGTCATTCAGCACCGATGCCGCCAACCATCGAAGCCAAGCTCCCCTCAATCGCCACCTCACAGGAGCCACCGACCACTACCATCACCTTGCACCATCGCCTGCCGCCGCTGTAGCCGCTGCCGAGCTATCAAACTCAAGCTCAATCCAATGCCAAATTCTAAGCCTGAGGCCAAACCTCAGCCGCGCCGCCGCCGTTGTGCTGCGCAGTGCCGTGTCGCTATCGTGATTGCCATTTCATTCTCTAGCAAGTGAAATCCTTTTCGCTTGTTTACATGCTAATATAATCTTCACCTATATAAAGACCATGATAATTAATTTTATATATATATATATACACACACACAAATCAAGATAGAATAATAGAATCTTTACCGCAAACCATCGTAATAAATTTATTGCTTGAAACTCATATAATTGTTATTATTCCTATGGTGACAATAATTGTAATTTCATGAATTGATTCAAGTGTCGATCAAGTAAATGAAATGGATGTTTCGATTATTAATCGTATGCCTAAGCTTAAATGTTTGATATGGAACCTTATGCGATAGCTTAAT
Organism: Agapanthus africanus; assembly: GCA_030015575.1. Taxonomy (NCBI): domain Eukaryota; kingdom Viridiplantae; phylum Streptophyta; class Magnoliopsida; order Asparagales; family Amaryllidaceae; genus Agapanthus; species Agapanthus africanus. The sequence continues at coordinate 682,792,699 of CM057337.1, forward strand.
CAAATATGGCGGAACCCATGATCATTAGATCCTATTACTATTAATGAATACCCTGTAGAAATTTGACTGCAAAATGAAATCATTTCACCCATAAAATGTTACCCCCGATAACCTTTGCGAAATCTGAATTTTCACGGACATGCCAGACCGTTAAATTCATAATAAATAATTTATACATCAGATCTTAGCATTCCACAGATAAACCTACAGCACCTCATAGTTGATCTCTAAATTTTAATAAGTTATGACAACAAAAAAATAAGGAGTTTCCTGGCCTTGGACTGCAGTCCAAAGCAGGATTTTTCGTCATTGCCTATTTTAGAACATCAATACCTCCCTGTTTAAATGTGCAAGTGGACATAAACATATATTGAAGAATAGAGAGTTGAATTATCTTTCTAAAGGTATAGGTCTCATTGCATTCCATTATCGTTTGATATTTATAACACATTTTAAACTGTTGGTATATACGGCAGAATTCTGCAGTTTCACTTTAAACGTAGTAATGATGAACTGAACATAACTCCTAGTGTATGATGACTATTGTTGATCCGTTTTCTGCATTGTAGATTTAACTCATAACCTTACAAATAGTTGAACTGTATCATCACCTAACTGTGATCCCAATAGGGAGTAAAACATATTACGAAATGGACTTTCAGTTCAGAAACTGGACTTCCAGCAGTGAACACTTAAAATTGAATGACCGTAACTTGCAAATCTGAAACCCAATTGACCTAAAACTAATTCTGTTGGATTTATGTTTAAGTTTTCTTTCTACCCATGTTGTATCATTTTTCCTAATTACGATCGTACGATTTAATATAATTTCCTGAACTCATAAGACACGTAGTGATTCATATTGTATATGACTTGATTAGTGGCATAATTCATATACTTACCCGACCGTGATACCCTTAATGATAGCGAGCGATCTTATTGATTTTTAGCGATTATTGCATTGTTGAACATAAGTGGTATCGGATTGGTTGTGTCAAGTACGCCAGTGAAAAGTGAATGATTCGTGAAAGTAAACAGTGCAGTGAAAAGTGAATAAAACAGTGTTATTGTTGCGTACTTGTACACAACTAGCTCCATACATATAGTTATTAAAACTTGGGGGGAAAAGAGAGATCAAGGTGGAATCAAACTTGTATTTAGCGAGATAGTTAACGTTTTAGAGGATGATCATTCGATATTAGTGACAGTGATATATGTAGGTATTTGTGCTTAGCGGCACGGCTGATAGGGTTATGTCCCGGGCACATTTTTTACTGTTGTCTCGGGCATGCACAAAACCCTTACTAAACATGAGAATATATTCAACCAATCAATTTCAAATGATTTATAGACTGTTAGTTTAGTGACTTGCATGTTAACCTAAAGTACTGCTATGATCCATATCCACTACTGCTACCTATTTATGTTATTTTATACATTCATATTAGTGCTTTATACCCGCTGTTTCATGCTTCACTATTTACTGTCACCTGTTTAGTATTATTATATTATAATATTATATCGCTTTGACAACATGAGTATACATGCTCAGAGGAAAAAGTGAACCTGCCTTATTTAAAGAAGATCCTGGAGATCCAAATTAATGAACCAGCTGTATCATTCCTTTGATATCACTGATTAGTTGTCTCTTTTTATGTATCTGTTGTGCTCAATTTCCTTTACATCTGAAAGTTTTAGTAACCGTGTTATGTCATCATCTCAGTTAGATTACTGCTGCCATGTACTGTTAGAAACCGAAGTGTGCCTATGGCAGGATCTTTCCTTGACCGTAGGAGCATGGCTAGCCTAATCACCTCTCGTATTCTGTATTTTGGGAAGCGGGACGTGACATACTTGGTTTTCAAATTCTCCACCATAATCACTTCTTAATTTTGATATTCTTAAGTTCATTTCATTTTGAATTTGTTTAGAAATTTTTTTAAAAGTATTAAAAGTTCCATCTTTAGTTTTTAAGAAGAAGACCCAAGTAAATCTTAAGTAATCATTTATAATTGCATATGCATAAAATTTTCCTCCTACACTTATATTGCGAATAGGACCAAAAAAATTCATATGAAACAACTGGAGTGGAGTGTCAGTTGAAACATAATTCTTAGATTTAAATGAAGATTTAATTTGTTTTTCTCTTTGGCAGGTATCGCATAATTTATCTTTTATGAATTTTATATTGGGAATGCCTTTGACTAGGTTATTCCTTGTGATTTTGGGTAAAGTGTCCATTAAGAAATGACCTAATCTCCTATACCAAAGTAAAGAATCTATTTCATTGTTTACCATTAGACATTTAATATCAGGATTTTTAAAATCTTGGATATAGAAAATATATATTGTGGTATGTTTACCGGTTAAAACTATTTTATTATCATATAGTATTTTGCAAATATCCTTTTCAAAAATAACGTCATATCCTTTGTCACAAAACTGGTTTACACTAAATATATTATGTTTTAGGTTCTCTACGTATAATACGTCTTTTACAGTAGTTGAATTACATGTATTATTAAAGCAAATTATTATCTTTACCAATGATCTTGCCTTTGTTATTGTCTCCAAAAATGACGTTGTCAATTTCTTCTCTTGATGGCGTCTCGAAACTTTGAATGTTTCCGGTCATATGTCTTGAGCAACCGCTATCAAGGAACCATCGACTGCTACGTCTTTGGAAGTCATGTAATACAGGAAGAAAAAGGTGTTACTTTTGGGACCCACATCATTTTAGGTTGATTTGAATTAGTTTTAGGCATAAAGTGATACTTATACGTAGAATTGTTTTTAATATGACAATATTGTGATATATGTCCTAATGTGCAACAATAGTCACATGTGCAGTGAGCGTATTTATGTCTAAAAGGCTTGGTTTTAGAGACTAATTCTGAATATTTGTCGTAACCTATACCTTTTTTCTTACAATATTTTATGGATTGTCCTAATATAATATCTAAATTATCTTTACTTTTGGTAAAATTCAAAAGCATTTTATAATTTAATTATATTTTTCTTTTAAGGTCGAGCATTTCAAAATTTAAAGTTTCGTTAGTTTCTTTTAATTTTTCTTTAGTTGAAGTTATGATTTTTTTTATCATTTAAATTTTCATTTTCTAACTTGATTTCCTTTACTTCTTGAGTTGAATTTTCTAAATTATTCCTAGTAGATAATTTAGCCTTTAAATTCTTATACTTAAAATTTAATTTATCATAATTTTCTTTAAGATAATGATAAAGACTTATTAAATCTATTTTACTGAAAGATTCAATATCAAATTCGTCGTCAGTTATCTCATTGTCTTGCGTCATGAAGCATATGTTAGCGACTTTTTCGGTTTCCAAGTGGCTGGAACCCGTATCGTCCTAAATTGCTTGAAACAAACGTTTTTTTGATTCATTCTTTAACTTCCACTTGCCCTTATTGAGAGTTTGACACTTTGATTTCAAATGGCCTTCCTTATTGCATTCAAAACAACACAAAGTTTATTAGTATTAAAATTCTTATTAGACTTATACATACCTTTCTTCTAGGGAATTTTCTGGACTTTAGATACTTTCTAAAGTGTCTAGCGCTATTGAACATTTCTTCATTGTCGGCGTCATTATCACTTGATGATTCCTTAGGCTTTGACTTGGTGGTTGTCTTTAGCGCAATATTTTTCTTTTGAGTGTCCTTCTCCTGTTATTGTTTAAGATCCTCTAATTGCATCGCATAGGTCTTTAGTTGTCCTATAAAGGTATCAACTTTCAACGTTATCATGTCATTAGACTCTTCAATGACAGTGATCTTAGATTTTCATGATATCGTAAGAGATCTCAACAACTTATAATACTTTTCTTTGTAATCGAATTTCTTTCCTAAATTGAAAAGTTCGGTAATGATATTTTTGAAACTAGAATACATGGAGTCGATGGATTCATCGTCTCTTATTTGGAATATCTCATACTCGTACATGAGATGGTTGATTTTACTCTTTAACTTGACTGATTCCTTTATGGGCAGTATGGAGAGTGCTCCAAATCTCATTGGCAGTTTAACACATAGAGATTCTATTGAATTCTTTTAAATTCAACGAGCAATGAAGGGCATTCTTCTTCTTGACATTTAATGTCAACAATGTCTTATCGGCTTCAGATAAGAGATTTGTGGTAGGGGCAACAAAGGGCTTTTCAATGATCTCTAGAACTTCTAAATCTATACATTAAAGGAAAACCTTAATCTTAGTTTTCCAGAACTGATAGTTTGCACCATTAAATAGAGAAGGACAGTTGATAGTTTCCAGAACTGATAGTTTCTAGAACTCAAGAGGTTAATCTTACAAACAGAGTAATCTGCTCTGATACTGATTGAAAATAGTCTTGGAGTGGAGTGAATAAGGTTTTATGGTAAACACAGAGTAATTTTGCGACTATAGAAATTATGCAGCAGAATTTAAAAATACTAAACTATCATAATCATAGAGGCAGTCACAGAAGTGCAGAAAAGTAAATTGATACAGAGAATTGTTATCGAGATTCACCAACCCAGTGGCTAATCCCCGTCTGAGAACTCCTACTCAGAATTCAACACACTATCCAGTGACTCTTTGCGGGTGGAGAAACTCAGATCTTTTACCCAGGCTCAAATCCAAACATTTACACTTGCAAGCGGTAAACATCTAGATCTTTTTCGAGGCTCAAGTCTAAACTTTTACAATGTAAAGAACATAAACCTTTCTTCATTAGGTCGTACAAAGAAAGAATTTACAATCTTTACAACCAACTCTAACAATCCTAACGACCTCAAAAGATAAATCAAAGTTTTGATTCAAGAAGATGAAGGGTTATATTTTGGAGATTAATAAAAGTTTAAAATCAAGATCCAAGAAGCTTTCAAGATTAAACAAGTTTTAAAAAACAATCGCTTTTTTGAAACTTTTAGAGATTTTTATTTTCTCAAAAAATAGAAAAGTCTAATAGCTCTAAAAAGATATCCTCTCTGAAAAATGAGTTGTAAAAACTTAAGAGCGTTAAAAGGCAGAGTTTTCACAAGCACTTGAGAGTAAACAAAATGAAAATTGGGTGAAAGAAATCGTGAAAAATTCTATGAAAACTCTTTAGAAACTTGTCCTATGTATAAGGAAGTAATATGGATAAGTTAGGACAGTTATTACAGCTGCCCTTGAAAGATAGGACAATTATTGGCAATTGATAGCCGTTCGAAATTCAAAAATCCTACTAAAATTCGAATTTTGAAAAATTTCAAAATTTGTAATGGCGTCCATCATAGACGTTTATAGGACGTCCATAAGTCTATATGTGATATTTTTCAGATGCAGGACTTTGAATTTTAAAAGAAATTTAAAAATAGATTTTGTTGTTTTGGGAATTGAAATATGATTAAAAATTTGATTCTAACCATTTGAGATCGACTTGACTCTAGACTCAAATTAAGTGAAAAGGTCTTGAATATTTTCGATGTACGACTTCTCCGTTTATAGCTTTTGAATGCGTATTGAGTATGTCCGGGTCTTACGGAAACTTTTATTGAGATATCAGTTTGCAATATTGAATGTCTTCATACTTGAATAATACCAATTGTGTAGCACTTTGAGTAATCTGACATGGTTAGTAACATATAGTATATTTGAAATACAATTTAGTAAAATAATCAAAACACAAAGAAATTTATATGTTAACATAAGACCCTTACAGCTCATAGAATTCAAAAGCTTTAACTTACAGGGATCTGAACCTATTTTCTAAGTCATCATATCTCCAAAACTGCTCTACAAGTAGTTCAGTATTAACTCTTGTATACAATCTACGAGCGTAAATAAATGTGTTCTCAACTAAGTCCCACTAAAAGTGAGTGATACCCCTCGACACGATGAACGACGCTCATAAGGAGAAAATACTCTTGTAAGATCCTTACGACTCACAAGAGAAAATACACTTAGGAGTTTTCACGATTCTTATGAAGAAAAATATGCCTATGAGATCCTCTTGATTCGTAGGGAGAAACAACTTTGCGAGACCCTCATGGCTCATAAAGATTGAAAAGTCTTAGGTTACAGGATCCTAAACCTATTCTTTAAGCTACCTTTGTTCAGATAGACAATGGCAAATGATGAGTCGCTTTTGGCATTACGCTTCAGTGTTAGCGATACTGATACCGAACGACACCACAAACCCCATATTCCAAATTCTTGACCCCTAAGTCATTAAACTAGGATATATATATATATATATATATATATATATATGAAATAACCAAAATGATGGGGCACGGCGATAAAATAGCCTAAATGATTGGGCAATCACGACTTTCATGATAAGAAAAGCTGAAATGATATAGCATAGTGGATATAAAGGAAAAAGAAGAGAGAAATTTTTTCTGCGCTACAGATGCCTGTATCGATTCCTATAGACAATCCACGAGCACAAATAAATGAAGAAGAGCAGCGTATTCTACAATGCCTTACAAGAAGAAGAAATATGTCTCAACGGCTATATATATGTGAGCCTAAAGATCATTGGATGTTATCCCACCCCAGATGGGTGTGGCGATGACTTCCTTAGGACTCGATGAATGGAGTCTAATCTCGAGGTAAAGAACCACAATGATGCCTAACGCTGAATCATCTGACGGCAATATGGATATACCAGTCTAGGAGTATTACTTGAGACGATGTATCCTGCATCGAAAGGGTTAGGTGATACAGCAAGTACGCGGCTACTCGAGCCAGCGACCTGAGTGAACATGGATCGAGAAAAAAATTGGCTGACGTAATGGAGCGACGGACTAAACCCAGTACCACAAACCTAATGGACTCATATATCAATAGGGTTATGTATATTTAACGTTAGGCTGGGTTTGTCTTTACCTAAGGGAAAGGTAAACTGAACGCTCCGGAACGAGTAAATAAACTAAGCTAAGCCATTTCAGCGCAGAAAGAAAAGAGAAGTGCAGGTATAAAAGGAAAAGATACTTTTCATTCATATGTTAAAAAGTGGAACTGCATACTATCAACTAAGGATAACTACGGAGAAGCAAAAGACAAATTAAAAGGAACGCTGCTGCATTGATCAAAATTATAATGGCAAAACACTAAATTCCGGATATGGATTCTCAAACATAAAAGCAAGTTTAATCAAGGCATCTTCGGCTTCATCGACCATCTTCTTATATGCTTTCTTTCGAATACAAATTTCTGGATCGCCGCCAATATCCTCCACCCTCAGGTAGGAGGATAATATTGTTTTCTGTTGGAAAGCACGATGCAGAATAATGATCAAAATATCTCTTTGTTTTTTCGAGATCAAATCCATCAGATATATTGAATGCATCTTGTCTTCGGCATCATCGAGTGCTTGGAGCGGCATAGCCTCAGAAAGCCCAGGTAAGGCTTCCCAGATCGATCCAACAATGATCTTCAGGAGGGCGGAGCGTTAAAGGAGTAATCGCCCATTGTGATACTCAAAGCGATGTATTACAGCAGCGCACTGAGCAGCAGTATATTCCTGACCGTGAATGCGACCGTAATGCGAATCTCTTCATCGGAGACAATTTCTCTGATAGAATACAAATGTCCAGCCATGGTACCTAAAAAGCGAGAAGCCAAAAAAACGTCAAGTCACAAGCATGGAAAATTCTATAAGTGGTGAAGAATAAAATTTCTGACTGTGGAGCTAAGAAAACTCCATAGAAAGATTTTGGCAAAAGCGTTTAAGTATTTTAAAGCCCTTAAGTGGAGCTTGTTGCTCAAGGGTGCGCATCAAAATGAAGTGCGCAGCCCAAAAGCCATCGTTAATATCAGGCACGGAAAATTAAGGGTTTATAATCTAAAATTGAGTTAAGAAATCATAAGTGCGCAGCTCAAATGATAAGTGTGTAACGCATAAGATGCGCACTAAGCAAATAGAAGTAAAAGCTTCGCATTAAAGGCAGAGGTGCGTATCACACTTATCATATGATATTTAAAGAAGCAAAAGCTTCTGCAGGAAGCGAAAGTTTCAGTAAGTGCGTAAGAACTAGGGAAAACAAGTGCGCAAGCACTGAGAAGAAAATTCGAAGGAAAAGAAAATAAATGGTGCAACTCAGCAAAAGAGTGGGGCCCATTTATAGGGGCCAAATGTCAGATCGCATCCCGTGAATTTCGAGACAAATCCGATGACTCGCAGCTTGACGCCGATCGCACCCATGTGCGAGTCACGTGCACACAATCAGTGGGGGGCATTTGTTTGCACTTATTTGAATAAAAAAATATCAAGTGCACATTTAAAATGGCTAAAGTCACTTGTGCGAGTGTAAGTGCGCACATGGCAGATAAGTAATGATAATGATATACACACCAATATACATGCGCATATGAAAGCTAATGCATGAGATAGGCAGCGACACATGTGCAGCAGTCTGCAGATCATTGTCATGCGCACTAGCAGCCAAGAAAGCATGCGGTTCTATTCAATATTGTTATAAAGATCTAAATCTTTGTTGAGAAGGAAAAACTTCTATTATTGATCAAATCAATCTTGGATTAAGATGCAATGGTGCACAGGGCCTCCAAAGTGATATGAATCAATTTAAACTTAATCTGAAATCAAATTAAAATCAATAAATCTTTAACTGATTGTAACAAATCCTAATGGACCCTCTACTGTAAATAAAGATCTAAAGGAAAAATCTAATGAGATGGATAATTATTAGGAGATTCATAATTTTCAAGAGAGCCGTCAGCGAACAAGTGTGCACTCTTTTCAACAAAGAAATTTTTTATCTTTTTCGATTTCTCTTATCAACAAGGTATAAAGAAGAAAAAGAAAAAATAACGTCTCTCCATAAGTGAAGCGTTGGCTTTATGATAAAAGCGTTGGCTTTTTGTTGAATATTTTGATTCATTACATGAAATATCGAAAGATTTTATGATTGACTCTCTCATATATAAAAGTTCATACTTTTATGAGAGATCGATTTTAAAATCCAAAACTCTCATAAATGGATGTTTCGACGTATAGATGATAAAAAACAGAAGTTTTTGCCTCTTCTTAATATTGACCCTTTTATGAAATATCATGCCTTTCCATAAAGAAAAAAGGTAAGAATAGATGTGCATCGTAGCTACCTCAAAAAAAAAGAGAGCGGAAGGTTTAGCTTCTTTTTTAAAGCCACTGCTTTCTGATGAACGGTGCGCACCTATCATTAGGTCGGAATTAAAAGAAGATTGCCCATACAGAAGTGCGCATATGAGCACTTAAGAAAATAATGATGCCTAAAAAAATAATGATGCCTCTAGAAAGGTGCGCATCACGTGATATGCACATGTGCATAAGTGAAAATATGAACTTCTCAATACGTGCACACCTATATATGAACAGATGTGAATTTGTCCTGTTGAGAAGGGCGTAACCACATGATATACACATGCGTAATCCCCTTGACTACAATAAGTGCGTGTCATATGTAATGTACATGCGCATGTGCGCACTTGGACCGACAAGTTTTTGCTTAATTACTTAATTAGAATAAATTAAGTATAAAACCTTTTGCTTCTCATATGTTATCTTATGATCAAATAAACATATTTTCTAAGTAGATTTTATTCTAAAACAAGATTAACGATCCTCAGTCCGTATTTTCTATGTTGATATTAGTCTCATATACGACTAATGATTCTTACCCCATGTCTTCTAAGTTGATTTTAGTCTCATATACGGCTAACGATCATTAAATCTAACTCATATATCCCCTGAACTAATGTAACACCCTAATTCATTTATACCAGTTCTTTTGGGTATTTCTTTATTTATGGTTATTTATTAATTTATTGTGTTTTGGGTGCGAATAGTATAATTGGCATCTGTATTTGCATCCGACCCGACCCGCTTGCTAGAAACCTGTCTCGATTCCTGTTTGTGATTTATCCCGGCTATTTATGAGGATCCGTGCACTTTCATATTTTTTTATATACTACATACTGGCATTATATCTGGCATCTGCATTTTTAAAAAAAAAACAAATAAAGTCAAATAAAATATTTTTAAAATATCTAGCATGACTTGCATAATACCCCTAACCCTGTGGTAGCATCCGCACCTCGTGTTCTTGTCTCGTTAGGTGAAATGGAATCGTTTGGATAGCTACGTGCACGCTGCGTGCATCCATTCTTGGGGGTATGCATTTTCGTGACCCGGATATCTTATTTTGGTTTTGGTTACGACGTATAATATTCGTATTTTCAAACTGTAATTTTAGACCTGACCCGGGTGTGTTTTGGACTATTTTTGTATGAGCCAAAATATCAAATTTTTAACCAATATTTTATTCTTACTGTTAACTATTAAAAATTATATACGTGTATCTTTAATTATTTTTAATATTTCTTTTAAAAGATTCCTTCTGTTTTCACCGGTCTCTCTCTCTCATCTGCATATATATTATATTTTTTATAAAAAAATTAAACCTATTAACTACCCGCGTCCCTCTCTCCCTTTCCTCTACTTTCTTTTTCTTTTCCCGCCGCCAGCTCTCACGCGAACCTAGCCCGTGCCCACGAACCCATCGCCTCGCCTCCGTTTCCCGACCTCACGCCGTCGACCTCGACCACCCTTCACTCCCGTCGACACCTCTCCTCCTCGACCTCGTCTCCCTCTCCCCTTCACCTCCGACAGATCCCGAAGCCTAACCCTGCACCGAGCAACCCCGACCTTTTCTCATCCCCGCACCTAGCCGTCGCCTCGTCGACGACCGTACCCCATCAACACCACCTCTCTCCTCTCTCCTGACAAAACAACTACCATCCCTGATTCCTTCCTGCACAGAACCCGACAGCCAAGAACTCGCAACCCCATTGCCTCGCCGTGAAACCTCACCGGAAAACCCACGACTCGTCGACGTCTCCCCTCACCTTCCTCTCTGTAGCACCAAACCAATCTCCTCTCTTCTTTGTTCTTCTTCTTCTACTACTACTTTTCTCTTTTCTTGGTTTCTTGTTTCCGGTCATCGCCGGAGCCATGCCTGTCGCCGATGATCCGACCAACTCAGTGGGCGTTCCCAGCCAACGTGGTCACTTCTTGCATCGCCTAGTTCAGTTCCGTACACCCATGTGTACATTGCAATGTTTACCGACATCGTACGCGGCGTACGCACCCGTCGTGAGATCCGATCAGGCCAGTTTATCTTGCTACATGCTATGATACATATTTTGCATCCATATTAATAATAATATTACATGTTCATTGCATTGTGCATCCCTGTTACCGTTTTACTGTTTTACGATACCAGTTCACATCCGTATCATTTATTACATATCTAGTCGCATGCAAGTTTATCTTGCTACATGCTATGATACATATTTTTCATCCATATGAATAAAAATATCACATATTTACTGCATTGTACATCCATATTACTGTTTTACTGTTTTTGGATAGCTATACGCATCCATGTCATTAATTACATATCTGGTTGCATGCAAGTTAGCTTGATACATGCTATATTATTATACTTGCATCTATATTAATAAAAATATTGCATATTTATTGTATTGTGCATCCATGTTACAGTTTTACTGTTTTTCCGATATTCGTTCACATCCGTATCATTTATTGCATATCTAGCTGCATGCTATATCATATTATTTCATATTACTGTTATATTAGCACCCCATACTTGATAACGTGCATCCTACGTAGTCAAGGAGTTGTAGATGTAATCCCTGATAGATATTTGTGCATCCGTGTTTTACTGTGCATCCGTACTTTTATCATGCATCCGTACTTGCTACAGTTTTATTATGAGCATCCGTTGGATACACTGTGCACTACCTGACATGACCTAATACACCACTGCTTGACTTGATACCTGATCTTGTTACTAATGCCGACAATCCTGACTTGTGGTCCTGACGGACGTATCCTGTTGTCTACATAGACAAACATGTACCTGCTTGATCCCGTGTTGGCATTAGCTCCAGATTTATCAATACCTGACTTGAACACATAACCTTAGGGGTATGGGGAAATCAAAAGTGTAACCGAGTGTAACTTAAAAGGATATTGCTTGATCCGTGGTCCGGGGGGTAACGGGACAGAATCATTCGTGATTCTTCTTGATCCATGGTCTCAGGGGGTAACGGGACAGAGTCATTCGTGACTCTTACAGCTTGTTCCGTGGTCCCGAGGGGTAACGGGACAGAACCATTCTTGGTTCACATATCCTAATCCGTGGTCCCGGAGGGTAACGGGACATATTTTTTGAGTTACATGAGGAGTACATCAATTGATTTCGAATAACTTTAGAATAGATAACCCAGTAGCACGGTTTAGATTATTTACCGCACTTCACCTGCACGTATACACTTCACTGTTTCATACCCGTGTTACTTGTTATACATTCATTACTGTTCATACTCATGCCTACATATCTTGTGTACCCTGTTCATTTATTATTGTTTGATATTATGACGCACTGACGTCTGGGTTTTGCATGGCCCAGATCCTCTATCCTTGTCGCGGGCTGATCAGGAGTATTTCAGCCGACAGGCCGAGCAGTGAGGATCCTGTTAGTATCTAGTTTGGTTTAGTTTCATTTCCGTACTTTCATTTCCTGATGTGAGCCCATATTTGGGACGTATTTTCCGGATGTTATTGTTTATTGGATTTATTGCTTCCGCATATTATTTCTTGACTCGTTTATTCTGGCATATGGACATGTACTAGATAGTTTATTTTACTTTACTGTTCTTGATATCTTATAGACAGCTGTAATGTGACCGTGGAGGGATATTTCCTAGCCACAGGTAGCATGGTTGGCTCTGTCATGTGCCGATCTTAGCACACTCTGAGAAGCAGGGCGTGACAACTAATGACCTCATTCCTATAAGAAATGCTATCTAGGTCACCCTAAATCTATTATATACGGATTTGGACTAATCCGCACCCCACGGGTGACGACATATATTAGTCTTCGTATACAATACAAGGGCAACAAAAAATAAACAAACTATAATATGATACAAAGTGATATATTTAGAGTAAAGAAAGTTGTTATCGCTTTGCGATAACGTAATTAACTGAAAGGTCTTGCGTCTGCAGAAAAAAGCGTCCCCACAATAAAAAAAAACCCTTCATCCATAATGGGGAATCTGAAAGTCAGTTACAACTGTCACATTTATCCAAATCTCCGATATACAGTGTTATAAATCAACTTGGTATATTTGGAGAGGTGGATGGATATGTCCATATAGTATCAGCCCCCATATTCAGGCTAGACACGCTTCCAACGTTTCAGTCCGGTTTCCGGCGGTAAACACGAGCTTGCGGCTTAGGCTCGAGCCGAGTCCAACGGCTCAGGCTCGAGCCAGGGGCGCCGGCTCTGGCGAGCCGAGTCGATCAAAAAATATGTTTTTAAATTTTTATTAAAATATATCTTTATTAAATCCATAAAGGTCTAATAAATCTTTAAAAAATAAGAAAATCTTTATTAGATGTTGGAAGATATAATAAATCTTTTTAGAAAATTCCAGAATCCTTTCTAAATTCGTTTTTATCTCTTTAGAAAAATCTTTTGCAATTTTTTTTAAAAAGGTCTTTAGAAAAATCTCTTGACTTATGCACACAATTTGCAAAAATCTAAATAATTTTTAAAAATAAAAAATTTAGGATTAGGGTGTTGCAATCATCGTCCCCATTGCCTCTTTGCGACGGCACGATCGTACAAATGGTGGCCGCCGCCAACGCTGCTTCAACGCGACGCCATCATCACACACAAAAATTAATTTTTATCATAAAAAAACATGTTTTTCGAATTAAAAAATATAAATTTTAATCCCTAAATCAGTCTCAAGCAAAAGATCTACAAGAAACATATGTCTTTATTAAGCACTTTCTATAGATATAATAAAAATATAATTTTTTAAGATCTAAAAACTTAAAGGTTTTTACAACAGCAGATCTAATAAAAATAAAAATTTTATGATCAGGAATAAGCTAAACATAATCAAAACTTTCATAAAATAGATCAGACAACCCTAATGGTTTTGATACCAATATATGATAATGGTGGAACGATCTCTAAATAGCCGATCCAACTCATGCAGAGCTGGTCCGCAAGAGCATCTCATATAAACAGCGAAAGCAAATATCAATTAGTATTCTACAAGTACTAAAATCTGCATACCTTTACATGATAGTAGATCACTTGAAATACCATTGAACCACTGATCTGTTCTTCATGCTTGTCTTCCTCTTCGGATGGCCATGCGAAGATCAATCATGGTGTTACTCGAAAAGTCTATTAATTCACCGCGGCTGCTAGAGATTTTGAGGAAGACGATCAAGAACTTTGAAATCCTAATCTCCAATGGTTGCACTCAAATATATCCATCAATATTGTCATTGGACAATATTATGATCATCCATCAATAGTTAACATTATTATCATTCAGGGCAAACCTAACCTCTACCTATTGTATATGTGGGTAGAAGGGCAAACGGACGGTTGAGATTGTATCAGGCCTAAACCCTTAATAGAGTTTGGCCACCTCCTAAGTTGATCCCATCATGGAGCTCGAGTCCGGCTTGGACTCGGTTTCTCATAACGGGTCGGATCGGTCAACCCTCTAGATCTGCCCACTCGATTGGACGGGCCATCGGGCCTGCCAGACTTGGCCCAATGTCAACAGTTGCTATGTTGGATAATTGTTTGCCATCTTAAAGGGTTTGAGTGATATGTTGACATGCCATTTTAAAAGAAACTATCTTCAACACCCATATTACGGTAGTCACTGACTCTCCGCCATCCCCATTGTTACCAAATGCCGCCACCATCACTCTAGCATCAGCTTATCATCATACCTCGCATCAATTCATAGTCGATGTAATCCCATTGGCAATAACAATGTCATCACACAGACATTGGTGGCTTTCATTATCATTGCCCCCACCGCTTCCAGCGTTTTCGCTGTTGTTGTTACACTGGCGTCAGTGTCATCATTATTACACTAATATCAGCGTTGCAGCCGCTAACCATCTGCCCAAGCAGCAGTATGGTCACAACTGCAGTATCGATGACGTTATGTTCGCATTATCATTGTCATGCCATAGGCGCACACCCTCCAGTGCCTCCACCATTGTCGTTGTTGTCCCCACCACCACCGTCACCACTGTCACCATCTTCGCTCATTCGCCATTGGCACCATCATTGCCGCTGCCGCCATTACGGCCGTTGCCTCTATAAATAGCCTTGCCACCACAACCACCGGCCGGTATTGTTATCTTTGCAACCACTGTCAACATCGTTGTTGCTTTCATTGTTTATGTATCAGTTACGCCAAAAAGGGAAAAAACATGGAGTTGTAAAAGTAACAACTAACTTAGCCACGAACGCCTGACACTTCCTATGCGTGGGTAACCAAGGGGCCTGATGGAGGCGTAGATCTCCTTCAAATGTTGCCCTCCGTTGATCTGCTGATGGCGGCGATGGGTGGTTGAGGTTGGATCTGGAGGCAGGCCTCTGAAGCGTGTGGGTCTCAATGGGTTTGAGGTAGTGGTTGCCAAGTTACCTGCAAGGAAGTCCCGGGGTGGTTGTACCACCGGGGACCCTCTGACGATCAAGTTAGTTTGGAGATCCGAGCAGAGTAACGACTTAGTGGAGTCGAAATGGCTTACTTGGACTGTCTAAAGAAGGGGTTTATACAGCGATGGCAGCAGGCAGGGCAGGCGCGAGAATCACGCCGGCAGTTATGCTCCCGACGTTACGCCCGCGTGATGAGCGGGATCTCCCATTAATGACGAGACAGGCTCGTTAATGGGATCGTGATGGTGTGGAACGTATGATGTGGCCGGCGGATATCTCGCGCATGGCGAGATTCACGGGATGGCGGTTGCGCCTGTGAGCGATGCCATTGGCCGGTCGATGAGACTGAGGAAGATGACCTTGGCGGGAGAGCTCGCGGACAAGCGGGAGAGCCGAGATATCTTGGTTCTGCGGTAGCCTAAAGACGAGCTGTGAAGCCGAGGAGGCCAGTTGTGCAGGGGGCTCGGAAGTGAGCCAGCGTTGGTCGGTAGGGCGGGCATAGGAGTGGTCTGGTCGGCCACTGTAAGTCCTTCCTTGTATGCTCTGGGACACGTTATCTGCCACGTGTCCTGATCTAAGGAATTACCATTATCGAGCATCATCATTATCCCCCCACTCTCGTTCCGATCTATTCGTGGGTCGGGTCGAGAGTGGACTGCTTGGTTCTTTCCGTACGGCTTGGCGCTGGTAATTCCTCGTGGTGGATTGTTCGGGGACGACAAGGCGTTCTTGTTGTCGCGCATCGAGTATAACTCGAACGAAGGACGAGTGTGGGAAGGTCGGTATCCTCCCTTTGCCGGAGTTGAGGCGCTGATCGCGCATCGAGTATGAGTTTATTCAGCGGATCTTGGATCTGTGTCTTTGTAGGGTAGAAAGCTACCCGTTGCGGATGCGCCAAGCAAGAAGCTACTCAGTGGTCTCGCGAGGAGGGCTTTGGACCCACCGCGTTGATGGGAAGGAGGATGCCCGCTGGGGATGCGTCGAGCAGGAAGGAACTCGGCGGCCTCACGATGAGGGCTTCAGATCCCCAGTGTCTAATGGACAGGAGGATACCCGCTGGGGATGCGTCGAGCAGGAAAGGACTCGGCGGCCTCGCGATGAGGGCTTCAGATCCTCAGCATCGGATGGGCAGGAGGTTGCCCGCTGGTGATGCGCCAAGCAGGGTAGCTGCTCGGTGGCCTCTCGGCTAATAGGCAAGAGGATGCCCGCTAGGAATGCGCCGAGCAGGAAGGGACTCGGCGGCCTCACGATGAGGGCTTCGATCCTTAGCGCGGAAGGGGCCGTAAGAGGCCTACCAAGGACGGACCGAGCAGGGTTACTGCCCGGTGCCTCTTGGCGAGGGCTTTTGATCCCTGGCGTCGTGGGGTAGGGAGCTACCAGCCGAGGATAGCCGAGCAGGATAGCCGCTCGGCTGCCTCTTGATGAGGGCTTCGATCCTTAGCGCGGGAGGGGCCGTAAGGGGCCTACTAAGGATGGGGCCGAGCAGGGTTGCTGCCCGGTGCTTCTTGGCGAGGGCTTTGATCCCTGGTTTGTTGGGGTAGGGAGCTACGAGCCAGGGATAACCGAGCAAGGGCGGGCCCGGTTGCCTCTTGCGAGGGCTTTGATCCTTAAGGACGGGCCGAGTAGGGTTACTGCCCGGTGCCTCTTGGCGAGGGCTTTGATCCCTGGCTTGTGGGGTAAGAAGCTACCAGCCAGGGATAACTGAGCAAGGGCGGGACTGATTGCCTCTTGGCAAGGGCTTTGATCCCTGGTTTGTTGAGGTAGGGAGCTACCAGCCAGGGATAACCGAGCAAGGGCGGGCCCGGTTGCCTCTTCCGAGGACTTTTCATCCTTAGCGCGGGAGGGGCCGTAAGTGGCCTACTAAGGATGGTCGAGCAGGGTTACTGCCCAGTGCCTCTTGGCGAGGACTTTTTGTCCTTAAGGATGGCCGAGCAGGGTTGCTGCTCGGTGCCTCTTGACGAGGGCTTTGATCCCTGGCGTTGTGGGGTAGGAGAGCTACCGGTCAGGGATAGCCGAGCAGGGTAGCTGCAGGGTTGCCTCTTGGTGAGGGCTTTGATCCCTGGTGTTGTGGGGTAGGGAAGCTACCAGCCAGGATAGCTGAGCAGGGTAGCTGCAGGGCTACCTCTTGGTGAGGGCTTCAATCCTTGGCGCTGGAGAGGCCGTGGGAGGCCTGCCAAGGATGAACCAAGCAGTGAAGCTGCTCGGTTGCCTCTTAATGAGGGCTTAGATCCCTGGCGTTGTGGGGTAGGCGAGCTACCGGCCAGGGATAGCCGAGCAAGGTAGCTGCAGGGCTGCCTCTTGGTGAGGGCTTTGATCCTTGGCGTTGTGGAGTAGGGGAGCTACCAGCCAGGGATAGCTGAGCAGGGTAGCCGCTCGGCTGCCTCTTGATGAGGGCTTTGATCCCTGGCGTTGTGGGGTAGACAAGCTACCGGCCAGGGATAGCCGAGCGGGATAGCTGCAAGGCTGCCTCTTGGTGAGGGCTTTGATCCCTGGCATTATGGAGTAGGGGAGCTACCAGTCAGCGATAGCTGAGCAGGGTAGCCGCTCGGCTGCCTCTTGATGAGGGCTTAGGTCCTTGGCGCTGAAAGGGTCATAAGAGGCCTGCCAAGGATGAATCAAGCAGTGAAGCTGCTCGGTTGCCTCTTAGTGAGGGCTTAGATCCCTGGCGTTGTGGGGTAGGCGAGCTACCGGCCAAGGATAGCCGAGCGGGGTAGCTGCAGGGCTGCCTCTTGGTGAGGGATTTGATCCCTGGTGTTGTGGAGTAGGGGAGCTACCATCTAGGGATAGCCGAGTAGGGTAGCCGCTCGGCTGCCTCTTAATGAAGGCTTAGGTCCTTAGCGCTGGAGGGGCCGTGGGAGGCCTGCCAAGGATGAACCAAGCAGTGAAGCTGCTCGGTTGCCTCTTAGTGAGGGCTTCCCTACCTCTAGCGCCAGAGGGGCCGTGGGAGGTAACGAGGCGGTGGTCGGCTGAACCGACACGAGCAGAGTCTTCTCTCCCTCTGTAGGGGTCCCGGTCTCGAGGCGGAGGAACGGCGACCTGGGGAACTTGCCTTGCCGTTTGGACACGGATGAGCGCCTCCACAATAGACGCGAGTCGGTCTATGCGGCCGGTGAGGGCATTGATGGCATTCGGCGGAGGAGGTTCGTCCGCGCCTCCGTTGAAGAGGAGGCGGCAGCTGGTGCTTGGATCGTCGTGATGATCGCTAGCCATTCGGTTGAGATCGGAAGGTGAACTTTTGTTTTCATGGAATCAAGAAGTTCCCACAGATGGCGCCAGTTGATGGAGGCGTAGATCTCCTTCAGATGTTGCCCTCCGTTGATCTGCTGATGGCGGCGATGGGTGGCTGAGGTTGGATCTGGAGGCAGGCCCCTGAAGCGTGTGGATCTCAATGGGTTTGAAGTAGTGGTTGCCGAGTTACCTTCAAGGAAGTCCCAGGGTGGTTGTACCACCAGGGACCCTCCGACGATCAAGTTAGTCTAGAGGTCCGAGTAGAGTAACGGCTTAGTGGAGTCGAAATGGCTTACTTGGACTGTCTAAAGAAGGGGTTTATATAGCGGGGGCAGCAGGCAGGGATGGCGCGAGAATCACGCCGGCAGTTACGCTCCCGACGTCACGCCCACGTGATGAGCGGGATCTCCCATTAATGGCGAGACAGGCTCGTTAATGGGGATCATGATGGCGTGGAACGTAGGATGTGGCCGGCGGATATCTCGCGCATGGTGAGATTCGCGGGATGGCGGTTGCCTCTGTGAGCGGTGCCGTTGGTCGGTCGATGAGACCGAGGAAGATGACCTCGGCGGGAGAGCTCGCGGACGAGCGGGAGAGCCGAGATATCTTGGTTCTGCGGTAACTCGGAGACAAGCTGTGAGGCTGAGAAGGTCAGTTGTGCACGGGGCTCGGAAGTGAGCCAGCGTTGGTCGGTAGGACGGGCATAGGAGTGGTCTGGTTGACCACTGTAGGTCCTTCCTTGCATGCTCTGGGACACGTTATCCACCACGTGTTATGATGTAAGGAATTACCGTTATCGAGCATCATCAGCCCACCCTCATGTTTTACATCTTTACTCCTGGCCGTCAATTCAGTCTTAAAACGACAAAAAAAAAATCACAACTGTTTACTGTAATTTATCATGCAGGCCCAGTACTGGGCCATGTCCAACCACATAAACCCGAATCGCCACAGCAAAACCCTCTCGAATCCAGTCCCATTCTCTGTTCCCCAACTCACGTGACCATCCCTTAAAACTCTCCCCCTCACGTGACACTATCTCCCTTTCAATTTCAAAAACTCCTCTCATCGTCGCTCACTCCCTCGTCTCTCTCTCTCTCTCATCAAAATGGAGCTCGAAGAAGGAGAGCTCGATTCGCATTCGAAGCATCTGTACTCGGCATACAACGAGCTCCACGGCCTTGCGCAGGAGTTCTCGACGCCGTTCGATGCTCCGGCGATCCTCGTCGTCGGCCACCAGACCGACGGCAAGAGCGCCCTCGTCGAAGCCCTGATGGGGTTCCAGTTCAACCACGTCGGCGGCGGAACCAAGACCCGCCGTCCCATCACCCTCCACATGACCTACAACCCCTCCTTCGAAAACCCTAGATGCGCTCTCGTCGTCTCCGATTCTGAGGGCGGTGCCAGTCTCATGAATCTAGAGGAGATTCAGGTACAATTCGTTTCGATTCTGGCTAGATTGCTTGCATTTTAGGGGTGCATTAAAGCAAAGGTTCGAGCTTTGTGAGAAATAATATGCCATTCAAATTCGAGGGGTAAATTGCGGTATTTTTAACACAGCAGGCGATTTTCTGCTGTTTGGACAATTGGTTCCGTGCATTTTGATCTTCACAGCCTAAAACTTGAATACACCAAATTTGATGAGATTTTCACATTCCTTCATTTACTATAGTAGGTGCATTCCGCTACTAGATGAACGGGCAAGATAATTATTGGAATCACATGAATTTGGTGTATCTAGGTTTTAGACGGTGAAGATCAAAATAAATGGAGTAAATCATCCCTAAAAAAACCTGTGTATGCGATAGGAGGGAATTTCCCTCCAATGACATCTTTTCGCCATTGTCATCTTATACTAAAAGATGTGGATTGAAATCTAATAATCATATTCAGGCTGAATTGCACCTGACACTGTTACTTGATAAGTAGGAAACGATCCTTTGAATGGAAAAAGCTTCTCTTTACCCCTCCGACTCTAGCGGTTGTCCTATAAATGATGTTTTTCTTCCCAATTTTTATTTCCAAAATATTTCTGATTTCTATCATTTTTCAGCAATTGTTTTAAATATTTAGCCATACATTAGATTACCAAGAACTATCCTTGTTGCACTAGAATACGATAGTTATCTTTCCAAAAGTGTTGCCCATTTATCCTCCTTTTAGCTATATGTGTTACCCATTTACCTTATTTTTCTCTTAGTTCTTCTAATTCCATATACAAACCTAGTACTTCAAACAGATTAAGGCATGAAGAAAGTGAGAAGAAACTGAAGAATTATAAAAGGAAGCGGGTGTAGTCATAGTATTTCAATAAGATTATAAAGTTCACATTATTAATCTCAAAAACTGTAATAGTATTAGTTATTTTGTTGTAATTTAGCCTAATTTTTAAAGGTAGCTGTTTGATTTCTTGATTGTTGGCTCTTGGTTCCATAGGGTTATATTGAAGCCGAGAACATGAGATTGGAGAAGGAGCCATGTCAATTCTCAGATAAGGAAATTATTATAAGAGTTGAGTATAAGTATTGCCCTAACCTTACGATTATAGACACTCCCGGGCTTATTCTTCCTGCACCAGGACGGAAGAATCGAGCTTTACAGGTGATGGATACTACTGGTTGCTTGCTTATTTTCATTTTGCTTTAGACCCCATTTTCTTGTTACCATATTAACTTACACTATGTCCTACTCGCATATTAATACGAATTCCTCCTTTAAAATCAAGATCTTAATATCTTGATTTTTAGATTCTTAGATAGAAACAAAAGTTAAAGATACGTGGAAGGGTAATGGAAGTTCGCATTTATTGGCTAGAAAACTTACTGAAAGTAGTCTTTCTTGGGGTTTTTAATTTAAAATGGAATATACCGGAGGATTAATATGAACAAGTAGTATATAAATGGTATTCTGCAATCAAATGTGAAATGGTCATTTACGAAATATATGCGTTCACTGTTTAATGGAACTGGTGGCGGTAAAGTGATAAGTTTGTAAGTTATGTTTGTCATATGGCAGATGTGTACTGTTGTACTTGAGAGTAGAATGAACAGTCATTGAGAAACTAGCATTCACTTTTAAAATTACTTTTTGGTGTTGAGTTAATGTAATGAACGATACGAAAGTTTGTGGATGCATGTATCTTATTGTGCAGTAAATCCTATAAGAATAAATTGACAGAGGGCTTACAGATTGTAGAAAATTCAAAACGAACAACAAATTGTTGGGGTCACAGGGAAACCTGTTTTCCTGTATTATTTGGAGAGAATGGCTGTACTAGAAAATTTCATGGGGAAAAGTCACTTTACCATTTGGCTATGGCTGTATACTACTGATGTTTGAATGTAAATATAATTTGAAAGGTCCTGGTATAGAAAAATTATTTTACCATCAGAGATGGTGGTATAATCAACAAAGCTATAATTTGTTCTTATTTGACAGTGCAACAAACTGTCCGTGAAACAAACATCAAGAAAATCCAATTAGTTTAAAACCTCTCAAAACATAAGAGTAGTCGTAGCAGAGCTGCTATTTGTGTGAGGTCTAGTGTATACTTGTCTAACGATATAACTCAAGCATGTCAATTTGTTATATAACCTCCTTAGAGGCAAGGATATTACATTGTATTTATTCAATCAAGGGACTTGATTGGATCAGTTTAAACTGTTCATATTGCAAAATTTTAATAAATATGAAAATGAGGTTTGCAGTAATTTTACTTCTGAGAACAAGCACCTAGAGAAATATTAGTGTAGTATTTTCCGATATCATAGTTGTGTGTGATACACTACTGTCTATGTTAACTCGGTTTGCGGGGTTGAAATATCTACAGGGACAGGCCCGTGCAGTGGAAACACTTGTCCGAGCTAAAATGCAGCACAAAGAGCTCATCATATTATGCCTAGAAGATTGTAGTGATTGGAGTAATGCCACTACGCGAAGAATAGTTATGCAGGTCTATAAGTTTACATGAACATTTGATTGCAATGTTATGGTGCTACAAGCTTTTTTGCTACTATAAGCTACATATTCTTGACACCTGACATCATCCATTATTTGTTTCTGCAGATTGATCCTGAACTATCAAGGACTGTTATAGTATCCACTAAGCTTGATACAAAGATTCCTCAATTTGCACGATCTTCAGATGTTGAAGTTTTTCTGAAACCGCCTGCTTGTATGTTGGATGGCTGCTTACTTGGTGATTCACCTTTCTTTACTTCGGTTCCTTCTGGGAGAGTTGGTTCAGGACGCGACTCTGTTTACAGATCAAACAAGGAATTTAAGAAGGTATAATTTTTCTCCACCTTTCCTAACTTCAAATAACATGTTGTGGACATTTCAACCCCCCCCCCTCTCACCCCAACCCAAAAAAAAAACTTTCAATATTTTTTAGGACTTTACAAATTACATATAACAGCATTGATCTGTATAAATTGTAGGGGTAAATTTCACGTAAACGACATGTGCTTACCTGTTCTAATAGTGCTATGTATAATTTATAAAGTTAAATGGTTTTATCTTATCAAAGTTATTTGGGGTTTAGTAAATGCTAACATTTTATGTCTGATAATAGAATACCACCTCCCTCATGTCATCAATTATGAGAATTTATGGAAACTAGTTAACACAAATGGAATGCTGTAAACTAAAACAACTTCATATTATGTGGGTCAGTCCTTTTGTCATTTTTCTTTACAGTTTATTGAAAAGGGATTGAAAGTGATTTTGGGTGAACTTTGGGAAAGTGTCTTGAGGTGTCCGCTTATTATTTCTGGTTTGATTTTCTTACATGCATGACATACAAGTTTGCTTATGATATCATCAATTCAACTTTCTTCTCTCCTTGAACATTTTATCATTTTATCAGCTTAAGGTACGGACTATAGGAAACACGTTATATGCAGTTTAAGTATAAATATAAATACATGTTAGTATTTGAAACATGTATCTATAACTGAAGGTGTGCACATGCTGCCATGCAGAGGGGAAAAGTAGAGAAAGGTATTGAAATTACTGCGAGGTAACAACTGAAGAAACATTGATTCTTGCAAACATGTAAATATGATCTTGCACAACCATATGTTTTTTGGAATTACTCTGGACTAATTAATTTAATTGATAAATATTCTTATTACTTTTAACACGAAGTGTTACCTGAATTTTCAAAGCCTCAATCATAGCTTGGTAATACGCTATTTGAATTTTGCTTAGTTGAAAGGTATGTCTTCTGTAGGCACTAGGCTCACTCACAAACATATAAGAAACTATTCGTAGGATTTTTTCTTGGTCGAAAGATATATTTTCTCCCTGCTCACTCCCTAACAGATAATAAAGTAATAAATGGATTATAGCATTTGAATTGGGATTATGTAATCTTCTTGCCACCATCTCAGATTACTATGGAAACAGTGGCTGGTGCGTAAAATCTTTCTAACAAAGTAACAATTTGCAAGCAGTTTGATAAAATTAAGAATAGTGTGATATGCATCCTTCCATTTTGGTGTTCCCTTGGTTTGGGCTATTGAACTTAAGGTGGGTTGTCAAAGATGTAATGATATTGCATACTAGTTACAACTTCCATAGGTGTAAACAGTAGTGCAAACTGGTCTTGGTTTTTTGTATAACAAAATTATAGGTCCTTGTTAATTTATTAGGATACTGACTTTGATCGGCCTGAAAAGGAATTGGGAACTCTAGCTTCCTATTACCAAGGGTTGAAAAGAGCTTATTTGTATGTTTTTTTGCTGCTGCTGCTGCTGTGACACCTGCTAAAAAAACTACCTTATATGTTACAGCGTAAATCACTATTCACATACATTTACAGGATTAGTGCTTTCCTGGAATTAAATAAAAATTGAGTAAATATTTGAATTGCCATCTTGACTACTTTGAAGATTTTCTTCTTGTTTTTTTGTGTGGATAGATCGACTCCTGATTTTTATTTAAATATCTATGGTGAAGCTTAGGCCATCAGTTTGAGAGAGTTGGAAGATACTACGTCTTTAGAGGACAAGTTAGGTAGATCATTGTCAAAGGAGGAAAGGAGCAGAATAGGTGTGAGCAGCCTTAGGATGTTTCTGGAAGAACTACTGCAAAAAAGGCAAATGAAAATCAGTCATCTAGCTAGAAATTGTATGCTTTCATTTTAATCTGCTACTGTGATGTTTTTTCCTTCTGAAAATTTGGGTGTAGGTACATTGAAAGTGTTCCTCTAATTATCCCACTTCTCGAAAAGGAATCTCGAAGCACAACAAGGAAGCTACGTGAAATCAATCAAGAACTTAGGTAGATGACTAATTGCTTTGAATATCAAGACTTGTAGCCTGTGTACAGCATTAAAGCATGTTTTTTCCAAGAGGCGCACATAGCAAGTCTGTTAAATCGGTTGTTTAATATATTGAAAAAACTAGATATCATATCCAGAACAATTCTTCTTTAAACTGACTGTTGCATTGTATGTATATGCACAGCAATTTGGATGAAGTAAAACTAAAGGAGAAGGGACGTGCATTCCACGATTCATTTCTAACCAAGGTTTTCTTCAGTCTTTTCATATTACACAAGTAAAACTTGAGATTTATCAAAAGTTAAAGTACTTTCCATGTCTCCGCAGGATGCTAATTGCTAGTTCATTAGAGAAATTATTTATATCTGCACATGCAAAAACTATTTTTATATGTATATGGAACTGTGCTGATATTATGCTCCTAATTGTTTCAGCTATCTTTATTACTGAAGGGTACAGTGGTGGCACCTCCTGATAAGTTTGGTAAGACTATCATGTTTCGTATACTGATTGAAATTACTTGCTTTTTGTAGGAATGTTTATTATTTTGGTTTTTGAAATAAATCATTGATTCTACTATTTTATCCATAAGTGATTTGGCCTCACAGGTGAAACACTACAAGATGAGCAAAATAATGGGGGAATGTTTATTAGTGCTGATGGCCTCCAGTTTCCCCAGAAGATGATGCCTGTAAGTTCATGCAAGTAGTTGTATCTTGCCATGATTCATTTGCTTATTATTTGTGGATATTCAAATTCTTCCATATTTCTTTCTTGATATAGTGTAGTATGCCAGTACGCTCAGTACTTGTTGAACTACCTTTTACATGATTTGGGACATACAAGTTGTTATATATATATATATATATAATGGAGGAAAGGTGCCATTGGAGGGATTTTCCTCCTATGGCGTCAGAAAAACACACCCTCCATGATTTTTTTCGACGACCAGCACCCATCATCATCATCTTTATCATGTAAGACGTGGATACACCAAATTTCATGTGTTTCCATCACTTTTTCTCTGTTGATTTAGTGGGTGCAAAATTAACGGTTTGCCAACAATAGAAGTTTTTACATTGCTAATTCAACGGTGAAAAAGTGGTGGAATCACATGATATTTGGTTTATCCACATCTTACATGATAAAGATGATGATGGTGGATGCCGATCGTCAAAAAAAATCGTGGAGGTTATAGATATTTGACGCCACCTAACGAAAAAGCCTCCTAGGGCCTCTCTCTCTCTCTCTCTATATATATATATATATATATATATATATATATATATATAAGCAACAATTTGACAAGAATACTGACATGTGTAGGATTAGGCAATAGATAACAACAATCCTATCATTGTTATTAGTCAATCAATCAATATCGCCCAGTTGACACAATGGTGAGGATTATTTCTCCTGGCTGCATGACATAAACTGCATAAAGTTGGAGGATGTTTTCCTTGACACGGAAACAAAAGAAATATGCTAAATTGCCACTATTGCTGTGCTGATGTATAAATTCTGGATGGTGAGCGGGGCCCCAACTACCACTGCACACACATAACAAAAGTTATCATAATTCTTCCCACTGTAAGGTTATGTTAGTATATGATTTGGAAAATAAGCCATTATGGTATGGAAATCTTTTTTCCGGTTAATTGCTTGAGCAGCATGGCCTGATATTGCATCTTCCTCATTCAAAATGCTTAAAATGTCAAATGTTTCCTACGCATTTTCGCCCTTAAAATTTTGTGATGCATTTGGAAGGGCCACGCTACTTTCTAAACTTTCAAATGAAAATTTTTGATCGGTTAACCAATTTTGGCAAGCAATTAGGATTGAAACTTTGAGTGCGCTATTGTGCTCCAACTAGAGAGTTAAGGCTATTGCATAGTTGTGCCTTTTAAATAAAATAAAAAACTACAAATATGACCTAGCATGAATGTGTGGTCTCATGTCAGGTGGGAATGTGGAGAAGAAAGATACAAGAACCATTATTTTTCCCGTGTTTAAGCTGGCCTGTCTCTGGGGTTTTGTTCCACATTAAAAAGCAAGCTTTCTGGTAGCTCTTGATATATAAACTTCTTCAAGTGAACTATATCTTGTAGTTGTATACTTGTAAGAATAATGAGGTTAAAAGAGAGAACATCGTTTGAATCCTGAAATTTGAAATTCTAATAAAAAATGATATGTTCAGTGCCAGATTGCCAGTAATATTGGAATCTGTCAATGCATCCAAACTCCTATTTGATTAACAATAATTGCATTTATGTACTAAAACCATCCCCAAAAAAAATTTAAAAAATAATCTGTGGGTTACCGCTATATCCAATACTTTACTGATTTTGTTCATTTTATTACCAAGTTTCCTGTTTTAAGGTGCCTTCAAATGGTAGATAATTATTCCGCGTACACAAATTCCATGTTTGATTGTTCAATATAATTTAAAGTGCGTTTTCTTGATCATACGAGCTCTATCTTTTTTGCTTTGCATTTATTGGAAAGTGTATTTTGCATATAAATATTTATTTGTCAACCTACATGCTCTTTTCTTTCTTACTTAATTTCACTAGACTAACGAAAATATCTGTATTCCACTAATGTACCAAAAAGCTTCATATTAGCAATACTCGTTTTCTAGTGAATTGTACCCGAAGTTTACTAAATTAACATAATGGCATCAACAGATTTAAACACTATTTTGGTAATTTAGGAAAATAGGTAGTGTTCATTTGAAAGTTTTTTTGGGGTAGTAACTTGTTATATATAGGATATTGGTAGGTTAGTGATAATGGGTATTTTGGTAGTTTAGTGAAATAATCCGAATTTATGTGCATATAATTTGTCAACTGTTGACTTGTATGCAATTTTTAACCTATGCTTTTTTACTTTTGTTTAGAATGCAGGAATGCGTCTTTATGGCGGTGCACAATACCATCGTGCAATGGCAGAATTCCGCCTTGTGGTTGGAGGTGTAAAGTGCCCTCCAATTACTAGAGAAGAAATTGTAAATGCATGTGGAGTCGAAGATATTCATGATGGGACTAACTACTCTAGGTGCTTTTTTTTTTTCCTTTTTGCATGCCGCCTACATTTCTAAGCTCAAATTTTCCCTCTACTATGAGACCATAAACTTTGGGTTCTAAATTTTTGTCCCAGAACTGCTTGTGTAATTGCTGTTGCAAAAGCTCGTGACACATTTGAGCCTTTCCTCCATCAGGTGGGATTGTTTTCATAATGCACAATAAGAACTTTACTTAATATCTTATTGCTCTTTATATCGGAAACTGCAGTAAGCAAATAATTTAAAGAATTCGACATATAACCTTTCACCAAAAAGAATTAATGTGTAAAGTTACATGGCAGTTTATAATGATTCCTGGTAGCATATGCGAATATCCTAATTAAGTAAATGGTTTCACAAAACCTTTTATAAAAAAAATGAGCTCTGTTTAACACAAGAACAATGGTGACAAAATTGGTTTGAATTGTGAGGTAAACTATACAGGTATTGGGGTTTAAAAAGAGGTACTACTTAACTCTGGCTCTTCATAATTATCTATTTGTAATCAATAATGAATCTTAAACGAGTGAATTTGGGTTAATGAGGCAAACTATCTGATTAAGGCCTATCTGAACACACAAACTTCATGTTGAGTTAAGGCTGAGGTCGCAAGAGAGTCGAAACTTCCATGCCTACATCACTAACACAACATGCATAATAAGACACTAAGAGCAATGTCTAATTTAACCCAACTAGTAGTGATTGGACAAAGGTAAGGTACACCAAGAGCAATACAATTATAATCACTTGATGTGTTTTTTTCTTCTTCCTAGTTTCTCAATAGACAAGCTCTATTGGTATCATGTTCACCAAAGATTTTACTTGTTTCTTCATGCTCAAAATCATCACATTGAAACCTTTATCACCACGGCGGGTTACTATGACGCATAAAACTCACACTAATCGTTTTTTGGTATTTATTCCATTCGGCTTGTATTTTCTGCAACAGTTGGGGTATAGGCTCCTATATATTTTAAAGAGGCTGCTTCCAATCTCGATTTACCTTATGCAGGTACGTTTGTTTAGTAATCTTTAACTGACTGAATCAAGTTCTCAGGGATTACTTTTTATATTGTCTTTTGACAGAAAGATGGTGAGCATCTTAGTGCGCATGAAGTGTTCTTAAGGCGTGTTGAGGTTGCTTTCAATAACTTCGCTGAGACCACTGAAAGAGCATGCCATGATAAGTAGATAATCTTTGCTTACACTTTCTTTTATATTTATGCAAATCAGTGTTTAGAACTGCCAATTTTATTTGGACAAGACATTTATTAGAGGAATGTGAGTTTCAGGAGTCAAAAATTAACTCTCTGACTCTTTTTTTTGGGGATGATTGATTGTTCATCTTGATTTCCATATAGCCTAGAACAGCAAAACAGAAAAAGTGTGATTTCCTTACTCTTTACCCATGCATCTAATGGTTGCAAAACCAACAGCTTAACTATAGTAAAAATATCCACTCTTAGATCAATGTGCAAAAAGTATCAAAATCACTTGAAAAATTGGTGATTTATATATGGAAATCAAGATAAACCGTGCCGATTATAATTTATACAAGTAAGCTGTGAAGAAATGATCTTTTTAACATCAATGAAAGAAAAATCCCTCTTAAGGGACCTGATACCCACTTTTTCTGTATATTATTATGCCACATCAGAACTTAAAAATCATGAATATGCTTCCTTCTGATTCTTTATCGCTTGTATTGCAGATGCATGGAGGATTTAGTGAGCACAACTCGCTATGTCACTTGGTCTCTCCATAACAAGGTTGTAATGTAATTCTGTAAGGCATATTTGACAAAATAGCTATTTGCAATGATGTCCTACTAATTATAATATATTTATTACAGAATCGTGCGGGTCTTCGTCAATTCCTAGACTCTTTTGCTAGCATGGAGCACTCTACGTTCCAAGATCCATCCCTTGGTCCAGTTAACAATGATAATAAACCTGATAATAAGAAGACAGATCCAAAGCTTAATGACTCAAAATCTTGCAGCCATACTACAGATACAAGACTCGTTGATCTTTTGGACAGTACATTATGGAACAGGAGGCTTGCTCCATCATCGGAGAGAATTGTGTATGCATTAGTTCATCAGATATTCCACGGCATTAAAGAACAATTTTTGGTCTCAACGGAACTCAAGGTGTGTATCCGTATTTACTTTAGCCTTAAGTTTCTTCGCCTTAAAATTTAGTGTTTCTTGACAATAATCTCATGAATTTATTTTGCTCGGAGGCCTGTGAATTACTCTTATTTGAGATATTTGATGCCTTCTTTTTTGAGCAATCATTTTGTGCCGTAGACAATTTTCCGACCATGACAGTCATCGCTTATTTAATGGTAAATTACATAAAACACCATCTAACTTTACTGGGATTTATAAAAGACCATTGAACTTTGATAGATATAAATACCCCATTATCGGGGTGCTGTATGCAATTTCTAAATTGTATTTTATGTAATATTTAATTCACCTTTTAAAAGCACAAGGGTGGTTAATGCATTATTCAAAGTGTAATGGTGCTTTGTGCAAAAAGGAGAAAGTTCGACAATGCTTCATGTAATTTACCTTATATGTAATGTGAGTAGTTTTCTTATTTCTTGGCATACTCATGTTGTTGATTCGCTGACAACGGTCATTTCTCCAAACTGAATAATTCTTATCTTCTTACAAATGCAAACATTTTCTTTACCTCAGGACCCATTTTGATGGAACCTTCGAAGTTGTTGTTTATGATTATGATGAATAATTCATAATCTGTTATTAGGCAGCTTTGCCTGCTTCTCAACTCGTAGGATTTATCTATATACTCTCACAGCAATCCTATACTCCATACATGTTTTTGATCGAAATTTGTTGAGGTTTTTTTTGAAGGAAAAGGGGCCTGCGAACAAGCCCCTGCACATCCCCTAGCAAATGGGGACTGCAGGCCGGGTCCCTCATGCACAAGTGGGACCCCCCTGTTTTAGCCCTGTTTCCTGGGGGCTCTTTTCCCCTTTTTTCTGTTGTGTGTGTGTGTGTGTGTGTGTTTTGTGGTGGGGGGGGGGGCTCTGCTATTATTTTCCCTACCGCCTCAAGACGTGTCTGGATTTCTTTCTGATGGGACCATGGTTGCTTTGCTAAAAAGCCATAACCCCATTGCAATACAAATGTATTGGATCAATAATGGACGGAACCACCTCAAGTTCAGTAATGAACTTTTTTATCCAGATTGCTTCTTTTGCGGCAATATTACACCGTTTTGCAGCGATAGCGACTGTTGATTTTAAGATAAAAAAATTCCTGGCCGTTGATCTTAATAGCAGGGAATCATAGGGAGTGATAATAGCAGGGGCTCCGGATGGGTGGGTTGGGAGGGGGTGCTTACCTCTTTTTATTTTTATTTAACTTGTGACAGTTGATTCCTTGTACCACATGCCTCTTTTTTAAAAAAAATAAAAACTTGTGTCAGTTGATTCCTTGTACCACATGTTGCCACATGGAGCGCTTCTCTTTGTTTGGAAAGTTACGTCTTTTAAGTGCATTTCATTTGCCTTTTGTTTTATTAATTTCATTTATAATTTTGAATTTTTCAGTTCAATTGTTTCCTCCTTATGCCGGTGGTGGACAAATTGCCTGCACTTTTGAGGGAAGATCTGGAGTCTGCATTTGACGATGATTTGGACAGTATCTTCGACATCACGCAGTTACGCGACTCTCTTGGACAGCACAAGAGGGATATGGAGATTGAGCTGAAACGGGTATCATTTTTAACAATAAATACCACACGATTCCTAACAGTATTCATATATCAGTTAAGTTACCCAATCTGTTTGTTTAATGTACCATTGCAGATACATAGACTGAAGGAGAAGTTCAGGGAGATACATGGCAAGTTAAATTCCAGACAAAGAAATTCTCAGCCTTTGACTTTCTGCTGAGAATTTTTGTGTTTTTCTGTGGCATTCCCAGACCTTTTCAGCGTTGATCTCCTTTGAACCAAGTGCAGTAGTTAAACTAAATTAGTCGTTCTTTTACCTCATAAATGCAAGAATATTGCATGATAATGTTTGGTTAGCTTGATTTACATTCTTCTCTCACAATCCAACAACTTAAGTTCTGGCGTGAAGAAGTTCTTATATGGTATTATCAGAACACATTAGGTGTCTGAATTGTCTTCCATATGGTCCAAAAGCCTGCGCAAGGATAGTCAACTAGTCATTGTTATGTTAGCTTCATATAAATTTCTATAAGGCAACCTGATAGGTTAAGCTTTTGAGTATAATGGCTTTACACTCATGAAAGCTTTGTGGCAGTGAACTTTTATGTGATGAGCTTATCAAAGTAGAATTGTGACAGCTAGTTGTCTATTAAATTTAGTAAAATTCGAGGAGCTGTTTGTTGATTTTAAGTAACCTGGCAAGAATTGTTAATAATTTAGTTCAAAAATAATTTAGTTCAAAAATGTGAGAAATCAGGTCAATGCAGAATGAAGTCTGAAGCTTGTGATCTAAGGGTCCTTTAAGCTTAATAGATGAAATCAATTTATGCTGTTGACTGAGCGAAAATCAAAATCAGCCAGGGGCTATTTGGTTGGATGAGTTGGGGACACCAAAATCCAAAAATATATGTTCCAGTTAGTTATTTTAAAATGTTGTTGAAACAATAATTTAAGTTATAAAACATGTAGTCGTAACTGTGTTCTAAATGAACGCCTTTGCAAGTGCATGGGTTGCAAGATAAAAATATAAGGAGAAAAACGGTTGACTGCATGCAAACAAATAGTTTATAGAAAATGTATTTAGAGATGCGTTTTAACCAAAACATAAAAAATTGTTTTAGCTTTGCAACTGCACTGATTGAATATACATATGTTTGCAAATACACTGTTTTTCTAAACTACAGGCGACCGAACACACACATCATAAATGATGTCATTTAAAATAAAATAAAAACACTAAATGATGTGTTTTCAAAATTATACACATGTGCCCTCATAAAGTAGACAGCATGATAGAAACAAAATAAAAAGCGGTAAAAAATTCATTCTGCAGATCTGCAAGATATATAATCTCTATAGATCTGCAAGATATATAATCTCTATATATAATGGTACCCTGTTTTACTATTGATAAATAAGCAAGCAATTCTTGCAGGCACTCAAATTTTATCTTATCTGAAATGTAAATATGATGGCTTAAGAACGGTCTAAATTTTTTTTCTTCTTTTCATTTCTTTCCTTTGGGTGTGTGTCAGCATTTGTGTTTACCTCTTCATCTAGACTCTTCCAAAATCTAGGGCCATTTAATGGGCAGCTCCTTGGAATGTAAACGGAGAAGAGACCAAGCAGGTATAAATACTACCATATTTGTTTAGGTTAGAAATACAAATTTTTGTTGAATATTGAATAATGTCTGCATTCAGGCCTTATTAATTACGGTCAAAATGTTCGAAGGAATAATGTATTTTGAGCTCTGATTTTGGCCCCTTTCTATAGTGAAATAACAAGAATATATGTCATGCTCGTTTTATGTAGGATTAATTAAGATACTACGATGATACAATCCTACTCGTATGCATATGTGGTTTTGTATATTAGGCTGTTATGTTGATACTTCTACAAGTTAAGCGCTTTCTCGCTTTTGTATCCAAATTTTTAAAATGGATATTTAATATTCGTATTTTTCAAAAAACAAATACTCTGATTTGAAGGTTTTATTTGCTGCACCCCTAGTTCTCCTTCATTACATACTGTTTTTATTTCTTATCGGCTCACCAATTGGAGGTTATACCACTTAATGTAATATTTTTAGCTAACATTCTAATAATTTATTCAAAATTATGGTTGCCGAAAATTGCAGGATTAAAAATCTTGTAAAGAGTTGGGTTATGTGATTTGGACTTGTACACTTTAATGTTCTTATTTCATTTTAGAGCTGAAATTACTTAAAATCTAATCCTAATCAGCATTATACGATGGACATAGCTTTTGGGTTATAACCTTTTATGTTTTGAAGCATATATCTCAAACTTTTGTGGTTGGCTACATTATTTAAGGTGAGGATCACTAGCTTATAGTTACTATTTGCGCTTTGAATGTTGTTGTGATGAAGAAAGAACATGAGATAAGGACTATTACAATGTTTTGAAGTTTGGTTATTGTGGTTTAACTTATATAGCTGGTGATATAGGGTGAAAATAAAAATCTTTGGTTTTCATATTTTAATTGATGAATTTGAATTTTGAAGGTGAGCTTTAGGAAGTTTGACTTTAAATTCTGTTACAGATTGAAATTACGTTTTAAAAATAAATAAATAAATCCTTTAGACGAAATATCAGTTAACCGGTAATATAAATTGTTTTTTTTTCTCGTAAAACTTAATTATAATTATCTTTCAACATAGAATTAAATACGCCTATTTTAACTATGTAATTGCTAATATTTGGTATTTATTTAGTCACTTAAAAATTATTAGTTTACGTAAATATTTTTCCTTAATTAATTATTTTAAATAATATTTTAAGTTTTCATTTATACATTAAATTAGTGATAATTAAAAATTGGAATGGGTTAATCATACATTAGTGAACCATGACTTAATAATCTAGTTGTAACATATTCTTGTGTTCTCTAAGTTTCTAAATGGTTCTAGAAAAGTTAGGAATGGTTAGAAAATAAACTAAAATAA
Organism: Agapanthus africanus; assembly: GCA_030015575.1. Lineage (NCBI taxonomy): Eukaryota > Viridiplantae > Streptophyta > Magnoliopsida > Asparagales > Amaryllidaceae > Agapanthus > Agapanthus africanus. The sequence continues at coordinate 682,827,517 of CM057337.1, forward strand.
AATAATTATTGAAAAACTTAAAGATGAAATCAATTTGGAAATTTCTACACACTTTTCTCTCTATCCTCTCTATCTCCCCCCCCCCCCCCCCCCACCAATTCCAACAGTCCCCAATTTCCTCCACTCACTTTCCCACTCCAAGTTGAGGGGAAAAAAAAGAGAAGAGAAAAGATAATGAAAAGAGATTAATATGTGTAACCATTGCATAGTTCTACGCACATCTCCACACACACACATACACCTCACTTCCTCTCTCTTTCTTCTCCTGCAAATTGGCCGAGAACCCTCCCCCTCCCATCCCCACCCCCATCATGGCAGCCTCCTTCATTTCTCAATTTCTCTTCAAAAATTCATCAAAATCCATCAAAAATCCAAACAAAAACTCATAAATTCAAGCAAATTCTTCATCCAATTCTCCTAGCCTATTTTAGCTTGGAATCTTGAAGCAAGAGAGCCATTTGAGAGGCTATGTTAGCATGCCAGATCTCATGTTGTGAGGTATAAATCTTAACCTATAGCTTAATTGATGGACAACTACTTTAATCTAAGCTAATTAGGTGTTTAATTATGCTTTTAATTTTAAGATTTAAAATTCAAGAGAAGAGTTAAATTAAAGTTATTGTTTTATAACTTGCTCATGGTTTAAATGGGTAGTTTAATATCTTGAGTCATGAAAACTCTAGTTTAGTTGTTAAATTTCAATTGTTGTTTCAAAATTGTTTAAATTAGATAATTTTGCAAACTAGGTTTTTAAAATTTATGTAAATTGGTGAGATAAAATTATAGTAATGGTTTGTGTGACTTAATTAAGATATTTAGTGAGTATTGTGGCCATTAGAATTGTTAAAATATCAAAATTTGAATAATAATGGCAAATGACCGCTTACTAGGTTTTTTGAAATTAATCGATTTGAATTAAGTTAAGATTTTGATGACCTATAACTTAATCCCTAAGATATTTAACGTGTTGTGAATGCGCTATTGGTATGAATGGATACCAGGACTGGTGGTTGTCATATGTAGCAACCTTAGTTGAAATTCGTAGCGTTGTCGCGATGCGCGTTTTGTACACCAAGTGTGTGCGTATCTTGTTGTGTGCGTGGATTGATTTGTGTCGTTTGTGTCCGCGACTAATCGTATACTCATTCTCTTAATTTCTTGTATGTGATTTTAGGATCAGGTGCAGAGGCGTTGGACGTGGCGCGTAAAGATAAAGTTAAGATTGGATCAGATTAGCCGAGGCGGCCCGGTGAGTAGATGTACACATCTATGGGGGGATCGTCTGGATGGCGCGAGACTCCCGATGGTTTAGTATTATTTATAGTACTTGCATTATATGCGTAGTTTCCTAGTTATGCATCTCATTGCATTGCATCATCTCGTATATATGTGTGTGTGTGTGTGTGTGTTAGTTATATATAATTTCATAGGACATTTGCACCATTACCATTGGTTTATACCGCAGGTGCACTATTTATACAAACACACACGCCGTTGGTAATTGTTATGCTACGAACACTATAGAACTTGCTTAGAATTGGTATTAGCGCAACTGCATCATATATGATCTATAGATTTATACTTGTATATTCATTTCATTAAAATGGATACGTAGAATTATTCGTCATATGTACAAACCTAATTGCATCATGATTCATGCATACCTTCTGGCCGTACATCGAATGGTATATACTACCGTATCATAGATTTCTATCATCACCAGTATGTTTATATATTGTGATTCTTCTTGAGCATTTCAGTATTTATGAGATTTCTGGATTTGGAGAAAAACCGCAAGAATTTTATAAAAACTTATTATCATTTTAAAATGCAAGTTACTGTTTTCTCATGATGTATGCGTCGTCCATCATGAGTTTTCATGATTGATTTTGGTTTTCGAGACCCGATTTGAGGAGTAGGATGAACCGTTTCAGGTACATGGTGGGCCGGTATGGTAACCCGGGGCGAGAGTGTTTTTGTGGGGATGTCGATAAGCCTGGCAGGAGTAGACTACCTACCGATGATGTCTGACGCGGCGGATATCCGGAGGATACCGATCGTAATCGTGTGATTTGATGATATGGGCCGATCCGGACTGACGGAGCCCGAGATATTGAGGATTTTGTGTCGATATTTGACACGGACATTTCTGTCATTTTCACTGATAAACATATTGTGTCGATATTTGACACGGATTTCTGTCGATTTCACCGATTATAATCCAGTTTTACTTTACAAAAGGTTTTACCAAGTTAAAGATATAGATCTTCTCATATCAGACATATCATGATTTCGCGTTGATTATGCATTCATGTTGCATTCATGCTAGTACATCGTATCATATTGATATACGTAGGTTATGACGCATTGCGTGCATACTTACGATAGCCTTATTAGATGTTACTTACTACTCACGAGTTGGCAACTCACCCCCGTTGTGCCACAGTATCTTGCAGGTCTGACCCGTCAGTACAGTAGCAGTGGGCGTACTTTCTTCATTTGCTTGGACTTGCGGCTTGCTCATGGTGGGTTGCAAGGATATTTTGTTTTCACTTGTATATTACTTTGTATTTAGTACACTCTATCTACCCTTGTATATTGGATTAGACAGTGAGACTTGAGACTTGTATTTATGGTTTTGGTGTTGATGCTCGCTTGAGCCGATGTGATACTTTTATGTTTTCATGTTTATTTCGCATTATTATGATATATTCATTGCATGTGGTTGTGATTCCGTCTTTGGCGAAGAGCTAACTCCCGCTTGGGGATGCTTGAGGATGCCTGTATTCATTTATATGTATTTTCTTGTTTGTATCCGTTTCGGGGCCAGTTTTTACAAAGGAGACTCTGCCGAAATTTTCGGGAATTTTGATGTTTTTAAAAAGGTTAATGCAACTTGTTTTGGTTAAAATCGTTTCTTTTAATAGGTTTTCCTTCACTCTATTTCTTTATTTGATTTAGATTTTTGGGATTTGGCTTACTTAGATTACGTTATGCCTTGAGACGTTTCGTAATTTAAGTGTCAGTCACGTTCCGTACTTTCGGGTCGTGACAAAGTGTCACGCCCCGCTTCCTAGTATACGGGCAGAGGACGCGACGAGGCCGCTACGTATTTACTCTGAAGTAAATACGCTAAGCGTATCTAAACAATATAAAAGTAAAATCACAAGAGACAAGATATAATAAAACATTAACTTTATTTATTCACATTCTTTTGTACAATGCATGAAAAGTAAATACAACTGAATAAAAAGCAATGCCTAAACAATGGCATAACAGAAATAAAAGTACTGAGTGGAAAGTGTACAATGACTAGAGCTCGGGGTCTTCACTGAACTGGTCCAAGTTTTCAGTAGTAGGCTCGATCTCTTATGGGTCTAAATCACCTGACGACATTCAAAGAAGAAAGAAAGAGAATGTCGTCAGCGAACAGATCGTTCGGTAAGTCCCAAAGATAAAAGGAGAAATAGAATAGACAGAGAGTAAGAGAGAGAGAGAGTAGCTTTTACAGTTGTATTATATTGTTATATTGTTGTATTTAGGGTTAACGCTGTTGTTTGTAGCTTGGTACAGAAAGATGCCAGTGTATACGAGAGGAGTCTCACTTGCCCCGAAAACTAAGGTATCAGGAACTCAAGGAACCGTTATGCCATGGTACAACAGCAACGGAATATAGCTTATGTGTCTTATGGTTGCAGTTTCGTGCCACTTCTAACACCTTCCGTACCCATCTACCCCTTAAACACCGCGATGTCTTGATTGTATTGTTTGTGTTGTATTGCAACTTGTATTGTCTTATATTATAGATTGTATAGTTGGATGACTGACCAAAGTCATGATATCAGTAAACGGATGTAACTGTATAATCATGTAAATGGAATATTTGGAGAATCATGTAAATGGATGTATATCCATGGTTCGGTTCGGTCAATATAGATTGATTGTATTGAATAGATTGAATATAGGGATTCATATTGAATCAGAATATTGTAGATTGTAAATTGTAGATTATAGATTATAAATTGTAGATTATAATTGAATCATATTCAAATCAGATTATAATGAAATTCAAAGTAATTTGAGGTCCTGATTGTTTTGATGTGATCGGTAACCGCTGTACATGGGCGGCAGGATATGTGTCTTTTTTAAAAACGATTACCTTTTTGATAACACCATTATTAAGTTGTCTACCTTAAGTAGGCAAGCACCCACTTCTCCGGCTCCCTGAGGATCAAGAGATTGGTCCCGCTTAAACCTATGTTTACTAGGGTCCTTATTGTAATTTATAGAACTTGAGGAGGTTTTATGCAGAAATATTTTTATATACTTTTCAAAATACACTCCAAGTATTTATTATTCGTCTTTAGAGTTATAATGAATGTGAATTTTATATTGTGATATTTCTAATGAAAATATCGTAATTTCATAATAAATGGTATTTATTGGTAATATTGGTTTTGTATGGAATTCATGGTATTTTAGTGTAAAATTGTTTCTTGTGATTTTTAGAAAAAAGTGGAATATTTATATCATAACAAAATAGGTATTTTAATGATAAATATACATATATTTATACAAAAATAATTTTAATATATATTTTATATTCTAAAAATCTCATTTTCTCAAGATATCGTATTTTAAATCTTTCGAGACCGAATTCTCCTTGCGGAGGTATGAATCTCGCACTACTAAGCACGAGGATGTGCGATAATCCGCACCATCCCGAACAGGTTCCCCAAAATGGGTTATAGCGGCGCTTTGCAAAGATTGTATAAATACTAAATCCTTTAGAAAACGGTTTTATTAAGTAAATGGTATTTATTGTAAAGATGTCAATTTCCCGTATTCTATGTTTTAGGGTCTCATAAGTCAAATAAACTGCTCCTAACTGGTCCAAAGCGACAAGTTGTGAGATATCTCTCAAATCGCCTCTTCACTGCCAATTGTGGCCAGATAAGTACAAGTGAAGAAAGGAGGGATCCACTCATGAATCACCGTGAGACGGGCCTTTTAAAGTTACCTTTCTCACTTGTCTAGCCTAGGCATCACAAAGTCAGGTTTAGATAAACGATTGAATACCCACAACCTTCCTCTGTCCTAATGAGTGCGAATGTAACACCCGAGCCCAATAATACTATTTCTATTGCTAGTTGAGTGTTTTACATTGCTCATTTCAATTATCCTGATTGTTTGGTGTTTACTGCTAAATTTTAACCGGTTAAATCATTTTGGCATATAACAAATTTTAACACCGAAAATAAAATTAAGAATGTCCATGTTGGCCTACTCGTCGCCACTAGTCGCGTGGTAGCGTCCGCGTGTCGAGATTTCGTCCCGTTAGGCTAAACGGGCAAGTTTGGACGACTACGCGCGCGTGCAAGTGTCCGACTTGGGGGCATGCATTTTAATCATTAAACACCTCTTTTCAAAATTTGGAACTCGCTTAAAATCCTATAATTTGAATTTGAAATATTTGGGCGCAATCCGGGCGCGATTTGGAAATGTTTCATTTAGCGCCAAAATCCCAATTTAATTAAATATTATAAACTATAATATATATACATTCAACCTTAACTGTTACGTTTTTTTAACCAATTAAATCCTTTAAACCTTTTCCAAATCTTCCACTGGCCAATCAGGAAGCTTAATTTTCGTGGGCCCCGCCTCAAATCTATCTCTCTCTCCGCCTCTCTCTATCTCTCTCTAATCTTCTTCTCTCTCTCTATCTGATTCTCTTTCTCTCTCTCTCTCTAACTCTCTCTCTCTCCCCCATATATATATTTCACGTCCCCCTCCTGAAGAAACCCACCACGAGAACCTGAACCCTAACCCTAGCTTCGCCGCGACCTCACCATCGACCTCCCCGCGACCTCACCGTCGCCGCCCGAGCCTCCTCGTCTCGACCGCTACCCTTCCTTCCTCCTTTCCCTCCTTCCCGAGCCTGCAACCCAACCCCCGACGACATCACCCGGCCGCAGATCTCGCCGTCGACGCCGCCCCCTGTCACCAACGACGCCTGAGACTCCCTCTCTTCCTCCTCGTCCCGACCTCGTCGTCACCTTCCTCCTCCCCTCGCCGGACCACCAGAACTCGAGCCCGACCCTAGCACCAACCCCCGGGTCGCCGGAAAACGTGCCGTCGACCCTCGTCGACGTCACCCGCGCCACCTCCGACCACCCCCTCTTCCCTGCGACCAGAACCCGGCCCTTACCTCCCCTCATCGCACAGCACCACCCTCTTTCCAGCGAACAAGAAAACTCCAGCCCTCGCCGCATCTCCTGTTCGCCGCCGGCGCGCCCATCGCCGTCGGGCCCGTCGTAGTTGCCCCTGGTTCTTCCCTGTAAGCCTCCCTTTAGCTTTCCATTCATGTTTAATCCCTCGCTGGTCCTTGTTGCGATTATCGTGTTTGCTAACTTCGTTGCTTTGACTTTTGCCGGATTCCGACCGTGCCGTCGTTTGGACCCGACGCTCCAGCGAAGTACCCTGGTCCGTGTGGTCCCGCTGTTCGCTGTTGGGACTCGATCCGTAGCCCGTGCACCCGTCTCGTGTTTTCTGCCGACATTGCATCCGTGCTTTCCGGTTTGCGAAACCGTCGAGGCAAGTATCCGAATACTTGCTTTAACATGCTAGCACACAAGATCAAGTCTTGCTACAAACTTAATCATCATATTATTTACTATAACCACACAGCTATTAGTAATATCGATATCATATTATAACTCAGAATTGACGGTTACAATTATTCTTAACGTTGAATCGGTATGGTAGTTTCTTGAAATTAATCGGTCTGCTATCAATCCACACTTTAACTAACTAAACTAAGTAGATCATTCTTGCTTCGTTTGTTGAATCACCCATGAGACAATTATTATGCTTTAATTAAATTCATGTAGCTTCATTACGTATGTTGTTGATATTGTTTCACTTTGTGACTATTGCACCCCAAGGGTGCTTGAACCTGTTAATAAAGATAATACAAGCACCTTGTGATTAAGTGACTATTATTGCTGTTTACTTGTTCTTGCTGCTATTCATTATTTGGTTGTATACCGGTCGTGAGCACACACTCGATCACAGTACATATTGACTCGACCCTGCTACACCTGACACATATATACTGATACACCGGACATGACACCCTATACATACTGACTCAACCTATTGGACTACAACCTGACTTGGGGTCCTCATGGACCATTCCTGCTGTCTATCCAGACATACCTGTTTTTACCTGATTCTGGGTTGACATTAATCCTGGACTACTGAATACCTGACCTGACATACATAACTTGGGGGTATGGGGAAATCAAAGGTGAAACCGACTTGTAACTCAACAGTTCGATACTTGTTCTGATCAGTCTTACGGGCTTGGCCAGTCCGGGAGTGATGATGCTGACATCACTCGTCCATCCTACTACCTACTTTACTGCCTAGCGGCACGTCTCGGATTCAGCCTCGAGAACCTTGACCGTGGTCCCGGGCACGCACGGGATACTATTGAGTTACATCGACGATTCATCAATTGATTTCAAAAACTATAGAGTAGAAACCTGATAGGACAGTTTAGTCACCATTGCACATTACCCTGCTCTGTTATTTCTTAGTACTGCTTTATTCATGTTCATACCTGCATTTCTTATTACCATGTTTATATTATACTATTTGGTTGACATGACGCGCTGACGTCTGGGTTTTGCATGGCCCAGATTCCTTACCACTATCGACGGCCGAGCAGGAGTACTTCAGCCAGCAGGCTGAACTGTGAGTTCCTTAGAGTTTAGTTTATTTATTTCATTTCATTTCCAGATGTGAGCCCGCATTATGGGACGTACTGTTTATTTATTGTATTGGATCATTTGCTTCCGCACTTATTGTTTATTGATTCTTGTTATTATGGATTTGGACATATATTAGATTAGTTTATTATTTTGTTCTTGATATCTCTACAACCGTAATGTGACTGTGGATGGATATTTCCTACCCACAGATAGCATGGTTGGCTATGTCACGTGCCCAATCTTGCGTACTCTGGGAAGCGGGGCGTGACATGGTTCTTTTGGTATCAGAGCATAGGTTAGTTGGGTTGATTCTTTTGTAGTTGGGTATTGTACCCAATACGCGAATCAGAATACCCGTGTTTAGAAAACATGTCCTGCCACCTTGACCGTTTTACCATCCTTGAATCACATTCTTCCTGATTATATCTTTTACGATGTGCAAACTTCCTTTGCATATCGATTCGAAAACCTAATTTCTTGTTATCTCTAGGACTTAGGCGACTTGGGTGGAGTTAAGTAATTGCGGCTATGATACCGCGGCATAGCTACAATGCAGTACTCTATTTAAGTATCTTGGAGTTCTAGCCTTGATCTATACTCAGAATCTATCATCATGCTAATGTTGGGTACTTTGATTTTCAGGAATATGGCCGGTAAGAATTTGAAGATGGACCAAAGACGTGCGGTCATAGCCGCCAGGCGTAGAGTGATAAGGGGATTACTGGAGAATCTAAAGGAACAGACCGAGCTGGAACCGACATTTGCACTGAACCAAACGTCTGTACGTAGAAGTATTCCGGTGAACAAGCGCAGCGTAGCACCAATGAAGAAAACAAGTGTGGGTGATCGGAAAGGGAGCGTGATTTGTAACTACTGCCATGTACCCGGACATGTGCGAAAGGAGTGTCGTAAGAGGCTGGGACTCTGTTTTAGATGTGGAGCGGCAGATCACGCCGTTAGTGCTTGTCCGTCGAAGCTTCGCACGAGAGATGATATACAGAAGCCTCCGCAGAGACCGTTCCAAGGGCAGAACCAGCTGACTCAAGGACCAAAGCAGGCTCGAGCTTTCACGTTGACAGCTGAGGAAGCCAAGGCATCAGGAGAAGTGGTTTCAGGTACTTTGCTCGTCCATGGTTTTCCCGCATTGGCATTATTTGATTCCGGAGCATCCCACTGTTTTATGTCATCCAAATTTATAACTACACACTCGATTACCTGCACGACCCTGTCTATTTTCTGGCACATACACACTGGGAATGGGAAAATCATAGCTAGTAAGGAATGTAGAGATTGTACAGTTGTTGTTTGCGGACGGGAGCTTTTTGCAGATTTCTTGGTGATAGATACGGGCAGTTATGAAGTAGTCTTGGGAATGGATTTTCTTGGCACTTTCCACGCACACATTGACTGTAGGGCAAGGAAAGTAATTTTCCAGATTCCCGGACACCCTGAGTTTACTTTCATTGGAGGAAGCAACTCTGTCGGGCCAGTCGAGTTTAGGGCTAGGCCGACAAACAGTGTTCTTGCGACAATGGAAGCGGATAGTAATGAAGAGCCGGCAGTTGTTCGTGACTTTATGGATGTGTTTGAAGATATATCAGGCTTACCGCCGAAGCGAGATGTAGAGTTTGCGATTGACCTTATTCCTGGTGCAGCGCCAGTATCAAAGTCTTATTATCCGATGGCACCGGTGGAATTGGAGGAAGTTAAGAAACAAGTTGGTGAACTACTCGAGAAAGGTTGGATTCGAAGCAGCAACTCACCATGGGGAGCTCCAGTTCTTTTAGTAAAGAAGAAGGATGGCACGAGAAGGATGTGCATTAATTATCGAGAATTGAACCGGGTGACTATTAAGAACAAATACCCGATCCCTCGCATTGGAGAACTTTTTGAGCAGCTTAGTGGCGCGAGGGTATTCTCGAAATTGGATTTGCGATCAGGATATCATCAGGTCCGAGTAAAGGCAGAAGACATTTGCAAAACGGCGTTTCGAACTCGATATGGACATTTCGAGTATTTGGTGATGCCCTTCGGAGTGACTAATGCGCCGGCAATATTCATGGACTTGATGAACAGGGTCTTTTCACCATACCTGGACCAGTTTATTATGGTATTCATTGACGATATTCTGGTATACTCGAAGAGTCCGGAGGAGCATGCTGAGCATTTAAAGATCGCCCTGCAGACGCTGAGACAGGAGAAATTATTCGCGAAAATGAGTAAGTGTGAATTTTGGCTGGAAGAAGTGAAGTTTCTGGGGCATGTTGTGTCGGGCGATGGAATTGCCGTTGATCCCGAGAAGATTGCAGCAGTTCGAGATTGGCCAACTCCAAAGAATGTTGCGGAGATAAGAAGTTTTCTTGGACTCGCCGGATACTACAGAAGATTTGTGGAGAACTTCGCTCGTTTAGCAGAGCCGTTAACTAAGCTTACGCGAAAGGAAGTACCGTTTGTTTGGACGGATAGATGTGCATTGGCCTTCGAGACGTTGAAACAGAAGTTGATAACCGCCCCCATCCTAACCGTACCGGATGATTCAGGAGGACTGGTGATTCACAGCGACGCATCTGGAAAAGGATTGGAATGTGTTTTAGTGCAGAATGGGAAAGTCGTCGCTTACGCATCGAGACAACTGAAGACTCATGAGAAGAATTATCCGACTCATGACTTGGAGCTTGTGGCCGTGATTTTCGCTTTGAAGATTTGGAGACACTACCTTTTGGGCGAGAGAGTCGAAGTCTTTACTGATCACAAGAGTTTGAAGTATGTGTTCACTCAGAAGGAGTTGAACATGAGGCAACGCAGATGGTTGGAGCTGATGGCCGACTACGACCTCGATCTTAAGTACCATCCGGGAAAATTTAACGTCGTACCAGATGCGCTAAATCGGTTACCAGCAATTCAGGTATTGACCGCACAAAGGGAGATCATTGCGGATTTTCGGAGATTTGATGTGAAGGTTGTGCTGCCACATGCTACGGGACAGTTGATGCAATTGCAAGTACAGTCGTCCTAAGTTGAGAAGATTAAAGCGGCACAATCGCAGGATCCTAGACTGCAAAAGTTTCGAGAGCAGGTTGAAGTCGGACTACGAACCGATTTACTGATCCATAAAGATGGTTCGTTGAGATATGGTAGCCGTGTGTGTGTGCCAAAAGGAAATGTGCGTGAAGAACTTATGAAGGAGGCACACAGTTCAGCTTACTCTGTACATCCAGGAGGGACAAAGATGTACCGAGATATTCGACAGCACTTCTGGTGGGAAGGTATGAAACGGGAAATTGCTCGTTTCGTGGCTAAGTGCTTGGTGTGTCAGCAAGTCAAGGCTGAACACCAAAGGGTTGCTGGTTTGTTGCAACCACTTCCGATCCCTCAGTGGAAGTGGGAACATATAACCATGGATTTCGTGACGGCTTTACCGTGGAGTCCAAAGGGCAACAATGCAGTATGGGTGATTGTCGATCGGCTGACCAAGGCAGCTCACTTTATTCCTTTTCGGGTTGGTCAATCGACGGAGACTTTGGCAGAGCGATACATGCGGGAGATTGTCAGATTGCATGGAGTGCCGGTAAGCATCGTGTCCGATCGGGACACTCGGTTCTTGTCGCACTTCTGGAGGAGTTTACAAGAAAGTTTGGGGACTCGATTGAAGTTTAGCACAGCTTATTATCCGCAGACTGATGGACAATCGGAGAGAACGATCCAGACCCTTGAAGATATGTTGAGGGCTTGCATGTTAGACTTCAAAGGTTCTTGGGAGGATCATCTACACCTGGTGGAGTTTTCGTACAACAATAGCTTCCAAGCGACTATTCAGATGGCTCCGTTTGAAGCGTTGTATGGTCGTAAGTGCCGTTCACCGGTTTGTTGGGATGATGTTGGTGAACGAAGGTTACTAGGACCAGATTTGGTGGTACAGACAGTCGAGAAGGTGGATACAATCAGGAAGCATATGAAGGCAGCTCAAGACAGACAGAAAAGTTGGGCTGACACGTCAAGAAGACCTTTAGAGTTCACCGTGGGTGATTTGGTATTCCTGAAGATATCACCGACTAGAGGGGTGATTCGCTTTGGAAGTCGGGGAAAGCTTAGTCCTCGATTCGTTGGACCCTTCGAGATATTGGAGCGTGTTGGAGAGGTAGCGTACCGTTTGGCGTTACCACAGTCTTTGGCAGGAGTGCACGATGTGTTTCATGTGTCTCAACTACGGCGGTATGTTCGTGATGAAACTCACGTCTTGGATCATTCGGAATTGACTGTACGGGAGGACCTAACTTTTGAGGAGTGACCAGTTGAAATAAAGGATCGAAGAGAAAAAGGTTCTTAAGAACAAGGTTATCCCTCTTGTGCTAGTTTCTTGGGGTAATCGATTGCATGGAGAATCCACTTGGGAACGAGAAGACGGGATCCGGCAGAAATTTCCTCACCTTTTCCAGTAGCTAGCTATCTTGTATTCTTGGAATTTCGAGGAAGAAATTCTTTTTGTAGTTGGGTATGATGTAACACCCGAGCCCAATAATACTATTTCTATTGCTAGTTGAGTGTTTTACATTGCTCATTTCAATTATCCTGATTGTTTGGTGTTTACTGCTAAATTTTAACCGGTTAAATCATTTTGGCATATAACAAATTTTAACACCGAAAATAAAATTAAGAATGTCCATGTTGGCCTACTCGTCGCCACTAGTCGCGTGGTAGCGTCCGCGTGTCGAGATTTCGTCCCGTTAGGCTAAACGGGCAAGTTTGGACGACTACGCGCGCGTGCAAGTGTCCGACTTGGGGGCATGCATTTTAATCATTAAACACCTCTTTTCAAAATTTGGAACTCGCTTAAAATCCTATAATTTGAATTTGAAATATTTGGGCGCAATCCGGGCGCGATTTGGAAATGTTTCATTTAGCGCCAAAATCCCAATTTAATTAAATATTATAAACTATAATATATATACATTCAACCTTAACTGTTACGTTTTTTTAACCAATTAAATCCTTTAAACCTTTTCCAAATCTTCCACTGGCCAATCAGGAAGCTTAATTTTCGTGGGCCCCGCCTCAAATCTATCTCTCTCTCTCCGCCTCTCTCTATCTCTCTCTAATCTTCTTCTCTCTCTCTATCTGATTCTCTTTCTCTCTCTCTCTCTAACTCTCTCTCTCTCCCCCCATATATATATTTCACGTCCCCCTCCTGAAGAAACCCACCACGAGAACCTGAACCCTAACCCTAGCTTCGCCGCGACCTCACCATCGACCTCCCCGCGACCTCACCGTCGCCGCCCGAGCCTCCTCGTCTCGACCGCTACCCTTCCTTCCTCCTTTCCCTCCTTCCCGAGCCTGCAACCCAACCCCCGACGACATCACCCGGCCGCAGATCTCGCCGTCGACGCCGCCCCCTGTCACCAACGACGCCTGAGACTCCCTCTCTTCCTCCTCGTCCCGACCTCGTCGTCGCCTTCCTCCTCCCCTCGCCGGACCACCAGAACTCGAGCCCGACCCTAGCACCAACCCCCGGGTCGCCGGAAAACGTGCCGTCGACCCTCGTCGACGTCACCCGCGCCACCTTCGACCACCCCCTCTTCCCTGCGACCAGAACCCGGCCCTTACCTCCCCTCATCGCACAGCACCACCCTCTTTCCAGCGAACAAGAAAACTCCAGCCCTCGCCGCATCTCCTGTTCGCCGCCGGCGCGCCCATCGCCGTCGGGCCCGTCGTAGTTGCCCCTGGTTCTTCCCTGTAAGCCTCCCTTTAGCTTTCCATTCATGTTTAATCCCTCGCTGGTCCTTGTTGCGATTATCGTGTTTGCTAACTTCGTTGCTTTGACTTTTGCCGGATTCCGACCGTGCCGTCGTTTGGACCCGACGCTCCAGCGAAGTACCCTGGTCCGTGTGGTCCCGCTGTTCGCTGTTGGGACTCGATCCGTAGCCCGTGCACCCGTCTCGTGTTTTCTGCCGACATTGCATCCGTGCTTTCCGGTTTGCGAAACCGTCGAGGCAAGTATCCGAATACTTGCTTTAACATGCTAGCACACAAGATCAAGTCTTGCTACAAACTTAATCATCATATTATTTACTATAACCACACAGCTATTAGTAATATCGATATCATATTATAACTCAGAATTGACGGTTACAATTATTCTTAACGTTGAATCGGTATGGTAGTTTCTTGAAATTAATCGGTCTGCTATCAATCCACACTTTAACTAACTAAACTAAGTAGATCATTCTTGCTTCGTTTGTTGAATCACCCATGAGACAATTATTATGCTTTAATTAAATTCATGTAGCTTCATTACGTATGTTGTTGATATTGTTTCACTTTGTGACTATTGCACCCCAAGGGTGCTTGAACCTGTTAATAAAGATAATACAAGCACCTTGTGATTAAGTGACTATTATTGCTGTTTACTTGTTCTTGCTGCTATTCATTATTTGGTTGTATACCGGTCGTGAGCACACACTCGATCACAGTACATATTGACTCGACCCTGCTACACCTGACACATATATACTGATACACCGGACATGACACCCTATACATACTGACTCAACCTATTGGACTACAACCTGACTTGGGGTCCTCATGGACCATTCCTGCTGTCTATCCAGACATACCTGTTTTTACCTGATTCTGGGTTGACATTAATCCTGGACTACTGAATACCTGACCTGACATACATAACTTGGGGGTATGGGGAAATCAAAGGTGAAACCGACTTGTAACTCAACAGTTCGATACTTGTTCTGATCAGTCTTACGGGCTTGGCCAGTCCGGGAGTGATGATGCTGACATCACTCGTCCATCCTACTACCTACTTTACTGCCTAGCGGCACGTCTCGGATTCAGCCTCGAGAACCTTGACCGTGGTCCCGGGCACGCACGGGATACTATTGAGTTACATCGACGATTCATCAATTGATTTCAAAGACTATAGAGTAGAAACCTGATAGGACAGTTTAGTCACCATTGCACATTACCCTGCTCTGTTATTTCTTAGTACTGCTTTATTCATGTTCATACCTGCATTTCTTATTACCATGTTTATATTATACTATTTGGTTGACATGACGCGCTGACGTCTGGGTTTTGCATGGCCCAGATTCCTTACCACTATCGACGGCCGAGCAGGAGTACTTCAGCCAGCAGGCTGAACTGTGAGTTCCTTAGAGTTTAGTTTATTTATTTCATTTCATTTCCAGATGTGAGCCCGCATTATGGGACGTACTGTTTATTTATTGTATTGGATCATTTGCTTCCGCACTTATTGTTTATTGATTCTTGTTATTATGGATTTGGACATATATTAGATTAGTTTATTATTTTGTTCTTGATATCTCTACAACCGTAATGTGACTGTGGATGGATATTTCCTACCCACAGGTAGCATGGTTGGCTATGTCACGTGCCCAATCTTGCGTACTCTGGGAAGCGGGGCGTGACGTGGTTCTTTTGGTATCAGAGCATAGGTTAGTTGGGTTGATTCTTTTGTAGTTGGGTATTGTACCCAATACGCGAATCAGAATACCCGTGTTTAGGAAACATGTCCTGCCACCTTGACCGTTTTACCATCCTTGAATCACATTCTTCCTGATTATATCTTTTACGATGTGCAAACTTCCTTTGCATATCGATTCGAAAACCTAATTTCTTGTTATCTCTAGGACTTAGGCGACTTGGGTGGAGTTAAGTAATTGAGGCTATGATACCGCGGCATAGCTACAATGCAGTACTCTATTTAAGTATCTTGGAGTTCTAGCCTTGATCTATACTCAGAATCTATCATCATGCTAATGTTGGGTACTTTGATTTTCAGGAATATGGCTGGTAAGAATTTGAAGATGGACCAAAGACGTGCGGTCATAGCCGCCAGGCGTAGAGTGATAAGGGGATTACTGGAGAATCTAAAGGAACAGACCGAGCTGGAACCGGCATTTGCACTGAACCAAACGTCTGTACGTAGAAGTATTCCGGTGAACAAGCGCAGCGTAGCACCAATGAAGAAAACAAGTGTGGGTGATCGGAAAGGGAGCGTGATTTGTAACTACTGCCATGTACCCGGACATGTGCGAAAGGAGTGTCGTAAGAGGCTGGGACTCTGTTTTAGATGTGGAGCGGCAGATCACGCCGTTAGTGCTTGTCCGTCGAAACTTCGCACGAGAGATGATATACAGAAGCCTCCGCAGAGACCGTTCCAAGGGCAGAAACAGCTGACTCAAGGACCAAAGCAGGCTCGAGCTTTCACGTTGACAGCTGAGGAAGCCAAGGCATCAGGAGAAGTGGTTTCAGGTACTTTGCTCGTCCATGGTTTTCCCGCATTGGCATTATTTGATTCCGGAGCATCCCACTGTTTTATGTCATCCAAATTTATAACTACACACTCGATTACCTGCACGACCCTGTCTAGTTTCTGGGACATACACACTGGGAATGGGAAAATCATAGCTAGTAAGGAATGTAGAGATTGTACAGTTGTTGTTTGCGGACGGGAGCTTTTTGCAGATTTCTTGGTGATAGATACGGGCAGTTATGAAGTAGTCTTGGGAATGGATTTTCTTGGCACTTTCCACGCACACATTGACTGTAGGGCAAGGAAAGTAATTTTCCAGATTCCCGGACACCCTGAGTTTACTTTCATTGGAGGAAGCAACTCTGTCGGGCCAGTCGAGTTTAGGGCTAGGCCGACAAACAGTGTTCTTGCGACAATGGAAGCGGATAGTAATGAAGAGCCGGCAGTTGTTCGTGACTTTATGGATGTGTTTGAAGATATATCAGGCTTACCGCCGAAGCGAGATGTAGAGTTTGCGATTGACCTTATTCCTGGTGCAGCGCCAGTATCAAAGTCTTATTATCCGATGGCACCGGTGGAATTGGAGGAAGTTAAGAAACAAGTTGGTGAACTACTCGAGAAAGGTTGGATTCGAAGCAGCAACTCACCATGGGGAGCTCCAGTTCTTTTAGTAAAGAAGAAGGATGGCACGAGAAGGATGTGCATTGATTATCGAGAATTGAACCGGGTGGCTATTAAGAACAAGTACCCGATCCCTCGCATTGGAGAACTTTTTGAGCAGCTTAGTGGCGCGAGGGTATTCTCGAAATTGGATTTGCGATCAGGATATCATCAGGTCCGAGTAAAGGCAGAAGACATTTGCAAAACGGCGTTTCGAACTCGATATGGGCATTTCGAGTATTTGGTGATGCCCTTCGGAGTGACTAATGCGCCGGCAATATTCATGGACTTGATGAACAGGGTCTTTTCACCATACCTGGACCAGTTTATTATGGTATTCATTGACGATATTCTGGTATACTCGAAGAGTCCGGAGGAGCATGCTGAGCATTTAAAGATCGCCCTGCAGACGCTGAGACAGGAGAAATTATTTGCGAAAATGAGTAAGTGTGAATTTTGGCTGGAAGAAGTGAAGTTTCTGGGGCATGTTGTGTCGGGCGATGGAATCGCCGTTGATCCCGAGAAGATTGCAGCAGTTCGAGATTGGCCAACTCTAAAGAATGTTGCGGAGATAAGAAGTTTTCTTGGACTCGCCGGATACTACAGAAGATTTGTGGAGAACTTCGCTCGTTTAGCAGAGCCGTTAACCAAGCTTACGCGAAAGGAAGTACCGTTTGTTTGGACGGATAGATGTGCATTGGCCTTCGAGACGTTGAAACAGAAGTTGATAACCGCCCCCATCCTAACCGTACCGGATGATTCAGGAGGACTGGTGATTCACAGCGACGCATCTGGAAAAGGATTGGAATGTGTTTTAGTGCAGAATGGGAAAGTCGTCGCTTACGCATCGAGACAACTGAAGACTCATGAGAAGAATTATCCGACTCATGACTTGGAGCTTGCGGCCGTGATTTTCGCTTTGAAGATTTGGAGACACTACCTTTTGGGCGAGAGAGTCGAAGTCTTTACTGATCACAAGAGTTTGAAGTATGTGTTCACTCAGAAGGAGTTGAACATGTCCTTGAGAGCGACCAAAAAATTTTTGCAAGTTTTTAAAAGATTTTTCTTTAATTTTTTATTTATGTGAGAGTTTTGCAAATAGGTTTTTTTTTTTGAAAACGGACTCGTGACACAAAAGTATCAACCACACATGCACAATCAGGCCTAGATCTAGGGTCGCCTAGGTCTGCTAGACAGCTCCTAACTAGGGCTAGAAATAGACCTCAAACCGCCTCTTCACGGACAAATACGGCCAGGTAAGTGGGAAGGAACCACCACTACAGTGGGCCTAATTAATAACCACTAGCCTAGACACCGCAATGTCGGTTAGGATAAACGGCCAATACCTACCCTAGTCCTTTTCCTATTGAGCTCGCTGTCCTTAGGTCTGAGTCTAATCTTTTTTAGTTAAAGGTGGTCGATGCAAAAATGCTTAGGTGTTTTCTGGGGTCCTGGGAAGGGTAATGAAATCCCCACCCAATCTGAGTTTGTCAATTAGCCCCTTAGAGTCCGATTAAATTATGCAAAACAATAAAATTTCACTTGCAATCAATTTTTAGCGCGGCGCAAAGAATCCTGCAGAAATCTATTATTTAGAAGGGGGAGAAAGACATTTTACGCAAAGAACCCTGCAGAAAATTTTTACAGATGGAAATATGGAGGTTACAGAGAGGAAGAAAAGAGAGCAAACCCACAAAATTTCAATTGATGACGTGTCCTTGAGAGCGCGGAACCGCGGCAGTTATAGGGTTCAGGCCGCGGAAGGGCGGCTGTATGAGGAGAACAGTGCTTCAAAAAATTTGAGTGTCTCTGTTGTGGATTTTCCCTTCTGTTCTGATATACCAATTTGTGTTTTGGCCTCTGTAAAATTCCAGATCCGCGATTCGAGCTGTTCCTGCAAGATTCAAAAATATACACCCTTCAAACAAATAAAATTTGATTATTTTTTTTATATTTTTTTTTATATTTTCAGATTTTTATAATTTTTAAAATTTATATCAACCCGAAAATTCACAAAAAGAAAGATTACGCCGTCCCCGGCAACGGCGCCATTTGATTATAGAGATTTTACGATCAAAAATATAATTACCGCAATCAGAAACGGCGTCGCTTCGCAGCTAGCCGGTGAGTACGGGTCGATCCACAGAGACGGGTAAATTTCTTTAAAGTGTTTTAACGAGTTGATTCTATTTGTAGTTTTGGTAGGTTTATAAAAATCTAAAGACTGGATCTAATTAATCTAATTAAGAATCTTGCTAGGGTTAGGATTAGGGAAAGTTTTGGAAATTAATATTTTTCCTCACCGCTTTCAATACCTTCATTTTTTAGATCTATTAGGTGTTAAGTTAATTATCAATAAAGTGGATACAAATCTTTTGGGAAGATGTTTCTTCCTCTAGATTTATACCCTACCTTTGTTGATAATTATCCTAACCCTCACGGAAAACGTGCGGAACCGGCCCTTTATACTACGGTTCATCGTTACCTCGAAGGGTAGGATGCCGCAGGGAGCGGTTGTGCGCGTATGCGTGAAGTTCTAATTCATTAGGTGAAGGTGGCATTGAAAGGGGCGAGAGATTTCATCTCTCAACCCTTTCCCTAAGGCTAACCCTAACAAGCGAGGAGACTACTCGCTCATTAGGGGATGAAATAACATTTTAATTAAAAGAACAGAAATAAAATACTTACTAATTCGATGGCTCCCTCCAAACAAGAAGAACAGATCTGAAATTTATTCCCAGAATTTCTGAATTTTATTGATTGAAAAGAGGCATACAATTTTTAGATCTAAAATTACAATTTATAGGAAAATAGGAAACCTAGGGTTACAGACTCTCGCGCACGCGCAATTACTGATTTGCCCACTTAAAATCACAACACTCACAACAGCGCACCGTCACAGGAAAACTGCGCCGACACGTGTTCTTGATGGCCGCGGATCCGCGGCAGATGCTGGCTTGGGCCGCGGATCCGCGGCCCTTTGGTGGGCTTGGGCCACCAAATTTCTGGGTTATTCTGCTGGTTTCTTTGGGCTTCTGTTTATTGACTTGTTTTCTTTTTTGGGCTTCTGGTTCTTCTCCAGATTTTTAGTGAAGACTTGTATTGGGCTTTTTAACCGTTTCACTTGACTTTTTGGACCTTGCACTGTTCTTCAACTAGGCTTGACTAGGATCCGTCTGATTGTTGGTCAAAAGTCCATTTTCTGTTGTTTTGTGTCTTTTTCACTGTATTTGCTCCAGAAACCTGTAACCTGTAATATGCAACAAACGTGCGTCAAGAGTACCTGTTTATTTATAAAAAGGGTAAGAATAGGGGAATGATAAATGCAATATTATGGTCTGAACAAATACCCCCAAACTTACCTTTTGCTCGTCCTCGAGCAAACTTATTTTTTATTCACTACAAAAAACCTAACCGCACTTTCGCAGGGAAACGCGATTGCACTGAGCACGTGCAACAAGCCGTTAAACCTCTAGGTGTCCCTAGTAGGAGGAGTGTTGTCTCCTGAGGGTTTTCAGCGGATTACACCTACAAAATCCTATCAATTTGGCTCATTGACTTTTGTTCTCCAATTAGATTTTCTAACAAGGAATTCTATTATCTTATACTTGTGAATTATCCACCCACATTCTTCACACTTCCTCATTATTTAACTTAAGATTATATATATCCTATAGACTTACTTAGCTTTCGGCATTTCCTAAGTTTTCCTTCTAGGGTTACATCTCCACTTAGGAATTTCTATCAACTCAATTAAAGATACAAGTTCTATCTTTCATTCCTTTCCCTTATCTAAATTCCAATCACATATCCCTACGTGTGTGTATATATTACCCCTACACTTGGAAATTCAAATCAAGCAATCATACTCTCGTCCAAAGCACTTATTAAAATGAAATTTGCTTACATATCCTTCATGCGACCGTTAATACTTCTTGAGGTACCAACGACCGATTACAAAATGCGTTTGCACTTTAAAGCGTACTTCCTAGTCTTTGCAACACCCAAGGCTTTAGCAGTGACTCCCAAACCAGTTGGTCTAAGGCACTAGGTGATGAAGCACCCTCGCTAAATATTTTTCTATTTTTGCAGCCTTAAGTAATCACAAAAACCAGTGTCCATTTTTTTTTCCATATTTTTTCTTTTATTTTCATCGGACTAAGGACTTTAGACAAGAGCGCTTCAAGATCTCTTCTACAATTCCAAGTTTCAAGGTGCGTGATTATGCAAATTGTAGGGTATACATTTTCAGAATCTAGACTTAAGCTAGGAACTATTTTTCAAACTTATACTCTAATAAGAACATCAATACTCTTCCCTTGTTTCGACTTATCCAAAAAGTGAACCCAAAATTTGCCTATTTCTAAATAAACTACAAGGCATATACTTTCTACCGCTAAACTTTAAGGAATGTTATTTTTAGGGTTTTTAATTCACTAAGTCTAAGATCTAGTTGTTCCTAGCCAGTTAACCTATTTGTTAAACTCAAGTCAATTAGCCAAAATTGAATACAATAATTTTTATAATTTTTGAAATTTTTCAATTTTTATGGGTTTTCAAATAGGTATGCAAATGCAAAAAATATGTACAAATGAATGCGAAGGAAGAAGACGTACCGAGCATACCCCCAAACTTGAACTTGACAGTGTCCTCACTGTCATGCTAAACCAAGAGGGTCAAAATACCGATACTCCCCTGTTTATTTATTTATAATTTTTATATTTTTAATGTTTTGAAATTTTTTTTATTTTTTATTTTTTTTATAGAAAAGAAAACAAAAAGAATATATACATATATACAAAGATTCCCCCCAAACTTAAGCTTGGCCTTACACAAGCCAAATGTTAGCACCAACCATTCAAAAATCTTATCATGGTAATGGTAGAGTTGATGCAAGAATGGGATGGAAAGAAAAGAGATGTAAAGCACGCGAGACCGTGTTGAGAAAAGAATGGTAGAATAAGGTCTCGGTGGGGGAGAAGAATGGCGGAAAGGAGAAGGAAGTGGATTACGATCTTGAGGGTGTAAATTGAGTGAATAAATTAGCGCAATTTGTGATGAACGATGTGTTAAAAGCGATTGCGTTAACCTATCAACCCGTCGTGCAATGGGGTCAAATCCCTCAAGATTCGCAAGAAAACATGGGTACGCCGAACTTGGTATCGGAGATGAAAGCGTAACGGTTATTTGTTCGGTCGGAACAATAGGAAGGAGGGAGGGTGATATAACAGTCAAAGGTTCAGGAGGCTGAATTGGAAAATCAGACACATCCAATAAAAATGGTTCAACCTTGATATTATCCTCAAGACTCTCCTCAGTACTATCCTCAATATTTAATTCATCCATGCCATTATCATCAAAATCTAGACGCATATGAGATTCGGGAGAAACATTTAATAACTCAGGATGATGATTTGAACATAAAATTTCAAGCAAATCGACAGGTTCATCATCCGAAATATTCCCGGCGTCTATATCCTCAATCAAGTGAAAATCAGTTTCTTTAGACACTTCATCCACAGCATGGAAATTTATCAATGTAGGTTCTAGAGTGGAGGTGTAAAGATCGAAAGGATTAGGTGCGGTTTCACTCGAAAGGGGTTCCTCACAATTTGGCAAATCAAACACTACAAAATCGCACAACTCATTTTTATTTTCTATTGGTGAATCATTTGGAACAATAGATGGAAAACCGGAGTTGTGGGTTTCAATTGGGTAAGGGTAGGTTTGATTTGAAAATCCTCTCTCATTCTCACTCTGTCCAACTGCCGCCTTACACATTGAAAAATTCGGAGCTAGCGGGACACTAGCTACCGGTTCACTAGGTTGCGTAAGGGCGGCCATGGATGCTTCCATTGTCCTTATCATTTTATTTGTTGCAGCAATATATGCTTCCAACGACTTCCAAACTAGACTTAGGTGGTGAGGGGGTTTCAGTAAAAGATTCACAATTGGTTGGGTATGTGAAACTCCCTAATGGCTGTGAAGAAACAGTGTCTAGTGAAGATGGAAAAGTCGGGTAGGACTGATAGGAAGTGGGTGGTAGGACAGGGGTAGGGTCAACATATGGATAAGAAGGTGAATAGTAGTGTGGATCCCTAAAACTAGATGAGTGGAGAGGGGTGAAAGATCGACTGCGAGATTGAGCAATATGCTCAGCAATGGACATCGGCCTAGGAGTGACAGAAGGACTTGAAGATGTGGTATCAACATATGCAGGTTGTAAAGGTTGACTCGGTTGACACAAAGTGGGTTGAAAAGTCAAACTGTTTCTCCTAGACTCCTCTATGTAATCTTTCAGAGATTTTTTAGGCAAGGAGGGATCGTTTTTAAATTGACCGAACACATTGACGAACGACGCAAAGTTAGGTTCGGGATACCAAGATTCGGCAAGAGATTTGTTATGTGGGGTACCCATGATAGAAGAATGCAAGGATTTCTTAGCGACAAAATTTTTGCAAGTTTTTAAAAGATTTTTCTTTAATTTTTTATTTATGTGAGAGTTTTGCAAATAGGTTTTTTTTTTTGAAAACGGACTCGTGACACAAAAGTATCAACCACACATGCACAATCAGGCCTAGATCTAGGGTCGCCTAGGTCTGCTAGACAGCTCCTAACTAGGGCTAGAAATAGACCTCAAACCGCCTCTTCACGGACAAATATGGCCAGGTAAGTGGGAAGGAACCACCACTACAGTGGGCCTAATTAATAACCACTAGCCTAGACACCGCAATGTCGGTTAGGATAAACGGCCAATACCTACCCTAGTCCTTTTCCTATTGAGCTCGCTGTCCTTAGGTCTGAGTCTAATCTTTTTTAGTTAAAGGTGGTCGATGCAAAAATGCTTAGGTGTTTTCTGGGGTCCTGGGAAGGGTAATGAAATCCCCACCCAATCTGAGTTTGTCAATTAGCCCCTTAGAGTCCGATTAAATTATGCAAAACAATAAAATTTCACTTGCAATCAATTTTTAGCGCGGCGCAAAGAATCCTGCAGAAATCTGTTATTTAGAAGGGGGAGAAAGACATTTTACGCAAAGAACCCTGCAGAAAATTTTTACAGATGGAAATATGGAGGTTACAGAGAGGAAGAAAAGAGAGCAAACCCACAAAATTTCAATTGATGACGTGTCCTTGAGAGCGCGGAACCGCGACAGTTATAGGGTTCAGGCCGCGGAAGGGCGGCTGTATGAGGAGAACAGTGCTTCAAAAAATTTGAGTGTCTCTGTTGTGGATTTTCCCTTCTGTTCTGATATACCAATTTGTGTTTTGGCCTCTGTAAAATTCCAGATCCGCGATTCGAGCTGTTCCTGCAAGATTCAAAAATATACACCCTTCAAACAAATAAAATTTGATTATTTTTTTTATATTTTTTTTTATATTTTCAGATTTTTATAATTTTTAAAATTTATATCAACCCGAAAATTCACAAAAAGAAAGATTACGCCGTCCCCGGCAACGGCGCCATTTGATTATAGAGATTTTACGATCAAAAATATAATTACCGCAATCAGAAACGGCGTCGCTTCGCAGCTAGCCGGTGAGTACGGGTCGATCCACAGAGACGGGTAAATTTCTTTAAAGTGTTTTAACGAGTTGATTCTATTTGTAGTTTTGGTAGGTTTATAAAAATCTAAAGACTGGATCTAATTAATCTAATTAAGAATCTTGCTAGGGTTAGGATTAGGGAAAGTTTTGGAAATTAATATTTTTCCTCACCGCTTTCAATACCTTCATTTTTTAGATCTATTAGGTGTTAAGTTAATTATCAATAAAGTGGATACAAATCTTTTGGGAAGATGTTTCTTCCTCTAGATTTGTACCCTACCTTTGTTGATAATTATCCTAACCCTCACGGAAAACGTGCGGAACCGGCCCTTTATACTACGGTTCATCGTTACCTCGAAGGGTAGGATGCCGCAGGGAGCGGTTGTGCGCGTATGCGTGAAGTTCTAATTCATTAGGTGAAGGTGGCATTGAAAGGGGCGAGAGATTTCATCTCTCAACCCTTTCCGTAAGGCTAACCCTAACAAGCGAGGAGACTACTCGCTCATTAGGGGATGAAATAACATTTTAATTAAAAGAACAGAAATAAAATACTTACTAATTCGATGGCTCCCTCCAAACAAGAAGAACAGATCTGAAATTTATTCCCAGAATTTCTGAATTTTATTGATTGAAAAGAGGCATACAATTTTTAGATCTAAAATTACAATTTATAGGAAAATAGGAAACCTAGGGTTACAGACTCTCGCGCACGCGCAATTACTGATTTGCCCACTTAAAATCACAACACTCACAACAGCGCACCGTCACAGGAAAACTGCGCCGACACGTGTTCTTGATGGCCGCGGATCCGCGGCAGATGCTGGCTTGGGCCGCGGATCCGCGGCCCTTTGGTGGGCTTGGGCCACCAAATTTCTGGGTTATTCTGCTGGCTTCTTTGGGCTTCTGTTTATTGACTTGTTTTCTTTTTTGGGCTTCTGGTTCTTCTCCAGATTTTTAATGAAGACTTGTATTGGGCTTTTTAACCGTTTCACTTGACTTTTTGGACCTTGCACTGTTCTTCAACTAGGCTTGACTAGGATCCGTCTGATTGTTGGTCAAAAGTCCATTTTCTGTTGTTTTGTGTCTTTTTCACTGTATTTGCTCCAGAAACCTGTAACCTGTAATATGCAACAAACGTGCGTCAAGAGTATCTGTTTATTTATAAAAAGGGTAAGAATAGGGGAATGATAAATGCAATATTATGGTCTGAACAGTTGGGTGCCATGACTACTATTCTAAATAATGATTTAGAAGAGAATGTCTATAAGAACACAGCCAGAGGGCTTCGTAAATAGTGGGAGAAGCGGAAACGTGTGCAAGATGCTTTATAGGATAAAGCAGGCATCGCGGAGTTGGAACATCTGTTTTGATGGATTAGTCAAAGAAGTTGACATCATCAAAATGGTAGATGAACCTTGTATAAACAAAAAGGTAGTAGGGAGTATGGTGACGATCCTCGTAGAGTACGTGGATGACATACTCTTATTAGGGAAGGAGTTTCCTATGCTACGCTCGATCAATCTCCACTTATCACAATGATTTTCCATATAGGATCAAATTGATACATACTAAATCCTAAGCTTTGGATCTATGAGATGGATCTAATTGGATGTTAGGATACTCATTAGTTGTAGTGAGATGGTATCAATCGATCCTGGGGAGAATCACTGGAAGGGTTCCAGAGTGATAAAGACGACTGAATGTCAGCCACAGGCATTATCTTTACCCTCAGTAAAGGGACGGTATGTTGGAAGATTTCCAAGCTAGATACCGTGACAAACTAGAAGATAAAGGCTGGTAACATCGCTATTAAAGATACTTCCAAAGAGGCAGTTTGGGTGTATATTGGTTCATAGGATGAACTAGGTTCCTACCATTGTGTGACAATGGAACTGTGGCTTTGGCCTAGGAACCCTGGTCCCATCAGTGATCCAGACATAATCTGAGGCAGCATCACCTGATCATGGAGATAGTTGATCTCCAGGGTGATCGAGGTTAGGAGAGTAGACTCAGAGGACAACACGGCGTATCCACTCACGAAGGCCTTTTCCCAAAGAGAGACTTTTAGGGGATAGTTGAGTATTAGATACTACAACCACTGCTACAGATGGCCCTAGTGCAAGTGGGAGATTGTTAGTTATATGTATGCCCTAGAGGCCATTACTGTATATTGGATGTATATTGTAGTGGATGCTGGGACATATATAGGTAGGACTTTCTTGCTCGACATGATAGTACGCTATCCGATTGCTCTTTATCTTAACGTGTATACTTTCTATCTCTCTGTTACATGTTGATAAAGCCCTTAGGATGTGTACTCGACTTCCAGGACTATGATGCAGATCATACTAGTGGGGCCTGGGTAGTCAATGAGTACATCCTTCATAGTTCCTAGTCGAGGGAATATCGAGACGGGGCATCGATATTCCAGAGTAGACTAGCGTATATCTTCTCGACCCATGCGATGGGCGATGGATGATCCCATATCCATTGGTGTTTGACATCAGAGATGATATATGGGTGCTCAGTGGAGACTGGGTACACTGAACGGACTCGCCGAGAACTCCCAGATGGTATTATACCTCACGTCAGATGGCAGTTCTCTGGTAACACTGGTACAGCTTAGTCTGTTGACCCGAGATCGTCATAGAGTCTTATGTGTCTCCCACTATGCTTTGATTTCCACCCTACCACGGCTCTACTGAGTCGTGCAAACAGGTGGTTTTTGGGTACAGTCCCGATTCACATGGAGGCAATGAGCGATAGGAGGGGATTCGTCTCTCCCGGTATTGGGGGTTGATGTTGCGCTATGCTCGACTGGCCATAACAGGGAATCCCTGGCCAGGGTTGCAGTGCTATACTGGTAAGAGTTATCAGTAGTTTCACGAATATTATGGACCCTACGTCGGCATGACTTATCAAGCTATTGGGGTCTGACGTTTACCACCCCTAGGCGAGATATGCGACATATCAGACGAACAGACCGGACTGTACGGTAAGTGTTACTGGTTGGATTCACAGGAGTGTGAGCGGGCTTGCTCGTCGATCTTCTGATCGCTCAATACCCGGGTGGCCGTTACGTTTAGCAGACCGCTTGCGGCTTGTGGGTGTTTGATATGATCATCACCTGCTGCCGGCATATTGACGAGTCTTTAGAGTCCTACACAGAGGTTTCCTGGCTCAAGCGAAACGAAATAGGAGCGCATATAAGATATGTGCGGGACCGAGAATAATGCGTGTATGTGATACCGTATTTCATTCTCGCGATGAATGCGTCGAATGGTTGTATGCGATATAACCTAGTTACCGAATCAAGGATTGATTCGATAAGCCGATACATTGGATACTAGCCGGTTATATGCGACATGACCGGATCATTGAATCAAGTGTTGATTTAATGATTTAATGCATAATTATATATATTTGATATATTACTTTGTATTAACTAGTATTGGTTCACTTTAAAAGGATTTTCTCACTTGAATTGTGCAAGTTGTATATGTGATATACTTTTGTGCACATGATTGTATCATGTTTGATGATACATACTTATTTGGTTAAGTGTAAAGAATTAAACTATGGTTAAGTTAATGATTAGGGTTTTGTTTACTTAATTACTTATTCATTTATCTTATTTATTTATTCATTTTGGAAAATGAAAAGGATAAATGAATGGTTACTTGTTTTGTTTTTAGTTGAACATTCATGAAGTTTTGACTTAGTCTCCATTCTTGTCTTATACTTAACCCTAACCATTTAAACTAACCCTAATTCATTCTCTACACTTAACTAAGGTTAGAAGATGATAAGAATTAATTCTTTTTCATTTTTCTTTAACACTTATCATTTCTTCTTCTTCTTCTTCATCTTCTTCTTCCATGAAGAAAGCTTGCTACATCAATGGCAAGTGATGAAAAAGTGTGAGAAATCCAATTCTAAAGTGAACCCACTTCCTATTTCTTCATCCTCTACCTCTTGCCAAGTAGTATAGGGTGTTTCCTTCACAAGTTTTCATGGCTTGGTGAAGGTGGAGCTTGATCTAGCGATGCCTCGACGTAGATCATCTTCGGCACGTTGTCGACGACCTAGCCCGCCCTTTTCTCCGATGAAACCACCGTGAGAGTCATGGTTCGATTTGGACAGCGGAGAGGACTTCATCACGGAGCCTAGGAGGTGGAGGACCGGATCTACAAAGGTTGTAGCCCCTTCCCTTTAGCTATATTTCCGTTTACTTGCTTGCATCGCCTATATATCTAGTTGACGATCCATATTAGGGTTTGTCGGCACCCGTAAAATTTGATTTGTGCATGTTTGATCACTTGTGAGACTCCATTAGAGTGCCTAGAAACCCTACAGATTTCCCACGGAGGCACTGGTGGCTCTGCGAGTCGACGCGGATCAGGAGGCTCTCGTCAAGGAGTGTTTGTATCCGTGAGTCGAGGAGTTTGCTAGGGATTATTTGTTTCCCAAGCGCCAAGGATTATTTGTTTCCCAAGCGCCAAGGATTATTTGTTTCCTTGGGGTTTGAAACGAGTCGAGGATTTCCCACGGAGGCACTGGTGGCTCTGCGAGTCGACGCGGATCAGGAGGCTCTCGTCAAGGAGTGTTTATATCCGTGAGTCGAGGAATTTGCTAGGGATTATTTGTTTCCCAAGCACCAAGGATTATTTGTTTCCTTGGGGTTTGAAACGAGTCGAGAATTTCCCACGGAGGCACTGGTGGCTCTGCGAGTCGACGCGGATCAGGAGGCTCTCGTCAAGGAGTGTTTGTATCCGTGAGTTGAGGTGTTTGCTAGGGATTATTTGTTTCCCTAGCGCCAAGGATTATTTGTTTCCCTGGGGTTTGAAACGAGTCGAGAATTTCCTACGGAGGCACTGGTTGCTCTGCGAGTCGACGCGAATCAGGAGGCTCTCGTCAAGGAGTGTTTGTATCCGTGAGTTGAGATGTTTGCTGAAGACACTGGTTTCTTCGGAGTTGGACTGAACCGTCGAGATTTGGCTTCGTCTTCTGGCGGAGCCTGTGGGGAAAGTATGGTTCCCTCTTTGTTTACGCCCTTGGATTGTATACAGGGATCGATGTGATCTTAACTGTAGGGCCAAAGTTTATCATTTCTTCTCTTTTTTTTGTTTCATTTCCGCGATGCTCTATCATTTCAGCTTTTATATTGCGAAGGTCGCGATTGCCCGGCTATTTTTCGCGGTGCCCAATCATTTCGGCTGTTTATTTTATTTTTACTCGCTGCTTTTTATTGCGAGTTGCCCAATCATTTCGGCTATTTTTATTTTTACTCGCTGCTTTTTATTGCTAGTTGCCCAATCATTTCGGCTATTTCATATGCATGTGCGGCCTACCGGCTTTTCGCCGTAAACCTGAAATTAGACGCCGATCTCGGCATCAGCACCGCTACAACTGGGATATTGCCAGGAGCGAATCATCATCTGCCTCTGTCTATGTCGAACAAGGGTGGCTTAGCGAACAGGGTTAAGGTCCTGTCGACTAAGGCTTTTGACTTCATGAGCCGTAAGGGTCTCACAAAGGTATTTCTCCCTACAAGTCGTGAGGATCTTGTAGGTGTATTTTCTCCTTAGGAATCGTGAGGATTCCTAAGTGTTTGTTCCTCTGTAAGTCGTAAGGATCCTACATGAGGATTTTCTCCTTGTAAGTCGAGAGGACTTATAAGGGTTGTTCGTCATACGAACATATCCCCAGTCTCGGATGGGACTCGATTGGGGAAATGTTTATTCGCGCCCGTGGATTGTATACAAGGGTCAGTATTGAGCCACTTGTAGGGCAATATCGGGAGTTGTGGGGGTTGCTTAAGCACAGGTTTAGGTCTCTGTAACTTAAGACTTTCAAATCTTATGGGCCGTGAGGGTCCCATAAGAGAGTTCTCCTTACGAGTCGTGAGGATCTCGCAAGTGTATTTTATCCTTAGGAATCGTGGGGATCCCTAAGTGTGTTGCTCCCTTGTGAGTCGTAAGGATCTCACGCGGGTGGTTTCTCCTTACGAGGTCGAGAGGACCCTATAAGTGTCTTTTAACGAGGTTGCGCCCTTTCGGGTTTTCACAAACACTCACCGGTAGCACTGCTGTTTTTACTCACGGAGCCCTTTCGGGTTTTCATCCGTGCCCATTTTGCTCATGGACATACCGTTTTTTTTTCTTCTTCTTCTTCTTTTTTTACGAGGTCGCGCCCCTCCGGGTTTTCACAAACACTCGCCGGTAGCCCTGCTGTTTTTACTCACGGAGCCCTTTCGGGTTTTCATCCGTGCCCATTTTGCTTATGGACATACCGTTTTTTTTTATTTATTATATTTTTTTATTATTTTATTTATCTCGTCAGCCTAAGGATGCTGCGGTAGTAGTTTAAGGACGTTTCGGTCCGCTATTAGTTTAAGGACATTTCGGTCCGACTTTGAGAAGGCTGGTTACTGCTGATAGAGTTTGAGCTTAGGAAGATAGCGAGCGGATATAGTCGTCGTCATCTATCATTGACCTAGGCTGTGGCTCATTAAGCGTAGTATCTCTTTAGGAAGCGACCGTTTATTGGCCTGAAAGGCCTTTCACCGTGCCTGTCCATGATGTACGGGCCTTCGTAGTTTGGCTCGAATTTTCCCCGCTTGGCGCGATTGGGGATCATAGGCCTTTTGACCACTAGCACAAGTTCGCCTTGGAGGAATGTTCTCGGTCGGGTTAATCTTTCATATGAGCGCGTCATCTTTGCTTTATAAGCTTCCAGATTTTTTTGCGCTATGAGCCGGGTTTCATCAAGGGCGTTAAGCTCCTCAAACCGAAAGTGAGCATTTTCTTCATCCGTCAGCTCGTAGTGGACTGCCACTCATAGAGAGGGTAACTCTATCTCGAGGGGGGGCACTGCTTCTGTCCTAAATACCAATGCGTACGGCGTTGTGTTCGTGGCCGTCTTGAACGTAGTTCGATACGCCCAAAGAGCCTCTTGCAGTCTCTCGTGCCAGTCTTTCTTATTTCTGGACACCGTTTTCTTTATGATCTTCGTCAAGGTCTTGTTGAAGGCCTCAGCTAGACCGTTAGCTCGCGGATTATAAACCGAGGAATATCTCCAGTCTATATTGTGCTGCTGCGCAAAGCGACTGATCTTGTGGCTTCTGTAAGCTGGCCCGTTATCGGAGATGATCCGTCGCGGAGTTTCAAACCGATATATGACATGCGTCTTGAAAAAATGGAGGATATTCTCCATTTTAACCTCTCTTAACGGTACTGCTTCTGCCCATTTAGAGAAGTAGTCAGTCGTCGCCAGGATGAAACGATGTCCCCTAGACGATGTTGGTTCGATAGGGCCGACTATGTCAGTTTCCCACATCTCGAACGGCCAGCTAGCCACCGTCGGATGTAATGGATTTGGATACTGATGGATGAAATCCCCATGAATTTGACATGAGTGACATTGCTTCGCATATTCGAGGCAGTCCTGAATCATCGTGGGCCAGTAGTAGCCCATCCGTTTGATTTTCAACTTCATCTTTGGGCCCGCTTGGTGGGAACCGCAGAGTCCATCGTGAACTTCCTGGACGACTCTTTTCGCGTCGTCAGGTCCTAAGCATCTTAGCCACAGAGAATCAAACGACCTCTTGTACAGAGTATCATTGACGAAGGCGAAAGACAGAGCTCGTTTCATGAGCTGATGTCTTGTGGACGCTTCTTCAGGCATTCGGTAGGATTTAAAGTAGTCTATGAAGACTTCTTTCCAATCCTCGGTATTTTCCCAATCTTTTACTTGCAGGGTCGTCTGCTCGCTCGCTCCTTTTTCTTCGGATGATTCCGGAGATATTTCTGCTGGGGCAAGCACCCGACGGCTTTGTACCATGATTCTGACGTCATCGAGGTTCTCGTCAGCCAGCTCTTTAGCAAGTTTGGCCAACGCGTCTGCTTTGCTGTTTTCGACGCGCGGTATGTTCTCCAAAGTATAGGAGGGAATTTGGGTCAACAGTTGTTGCACCTTTTCCCCGTACTTCACCAACTCCGGTTTGCACGTTTGGTAGTCGCCGTTTACTTGACTAACGACCAGTTGAGAATCTCCGTATATGAGGAGGTTTTCAATTCCCATGTCGATGGCGATCTCAAGACCTGCTATCAAGGCTTCATATTCAGCTTCGTTATTCGTCCTCGGCTCTATTAAGGAGAAAGCGAAACGCATTATCCCTCCTTGTGGAGTCACGAAGATGAGGCCTACCCCCGATTTGATTATAGGGGTACTTTGTTTGCGCTTCTTCATGGAAGACGCTCCATCGAAATAGAGCTCCCATCGGGTATCACCACCGTCGATTGCGTCGAACGCATGCTCGTCTGGTAGATCGCAGCTCAGAGGAGAATCGGCGGGTATCGGATGCTCAGCAAGGAAGTCGGCGATGGCCTGGCCTTTCACTGCCTTGAGAGGTTGATACGTTATCGAGAACTCCATCAAGAGCAGAGTCCG
Organism: Agapanthus africanus; assembly: GCA_030015575.1. Taxonomy (NCBI): domain Eukaryota; kingdom Viridiplantae; phylum Streptophyta; class Magnoliopsida; order Asparagales; family Amaryllidaceae; genus Agapanthus; species Agapanthus africanus. Next base: position 682,860,235 of record CM057337.1, read on the forward strand.
TCGACTTGTCAGTATGGCCTTTGACATTACATACTTAAGAGGGTCCACCTTCGAAATGAGACGGACCTCATGCGCCAACGCATAGTGCCGAGCTTTGTTATCGCGAAGATCAAGGCCAGGCAGTGTTTTTCAATGGGGGGTAGTTGCTTTCTGCCCCCAGCAGAACTCGACTTAAGTAGTAGAGTGCTCTTTCTTTCCCTTGATCGTTCTCTTGTGCCCATAATGCGCCTAAGGAACCTTTGAGGGCGGTTGTATAAAGAATGAGGGGTTTTCCCTTGACCGGAGCAGCCAACACCGGCGGGTTCTGCAGATACTGTTTAATTTCGTCCAGCGAGCTCTGGCATTTTTGATCCCAGACGAATAGAGTTCCCTTCTTCATCAGGTGACTGTAAGGGCGGCACTTGCCAGAGAGGTTGGCTATAAATCGCCGAATATATGCGAGCTTTCCTTGGAGAGACCGCAACTGTTTGAGAGTCCTTGGCAGAGGCATTTCCATGATCGCCTTGATCTTGAACGGATCTATTTCGATACCCCGGTGTCGGACGATGAATCCTAAGAATTTGCCCAAGGAAACTCCGAATGCACACTTAAGAGGGTTCATCTTCAAGTTGTATTGTCGAAGGCGTTGAAATACAGTCTTTAGATGCTCGAGATGTTTCTCGTATGATTTGCTCTTAACCACGAGGTCGTCGATATAGCACTCGACGATTTCATGTATAAGGTCATCAAAGATCTGCGTCATGGCTCTCTGGTAAGTAGCACCGGTGTTCTTTAAACCGAAGGGCATCACCTTGTAGCAGAATATACCCAAAGGAGTCCTGAAGGCGGTGTGCTTCTGGTCTTCGGGATGCATCTTTATTTGATTATACCCTGATGAGCCATCCATGAAGGAGAAAACCTCATGAGTGGACGTATTGTCTATCATCAGTTCGGTGATTGGCACTGGGAAATCGTCTTTCTGGCAAGCTTTATTGAGATCCCGGAAGTCTACGCATATGCGCACTGTCCCATTTTTCTTCATCACCGGGACGATGTTGGCGATCCATTCAGGGTATTGAACTTCCTGGATGAAGCTAGAGTCGATCAGCTTCTTGACCTCGGCGTTGATACTCATCTCAAGCTCGAGCCGCATTCTTCTCAGTGCCTGTTTGACTGGCTTGACGTCCGGGGATATTGCCAATTTATGCACAGCAATTTCTGGATCTAATCCCAGCATTTCGGAATAGTTCCATGCGAAGCAATCTTTGTGCTGCATAAGCAGGTCTTTTAACGCAGCCACCCTTTCTTCAGATAGCAGCTCACTGACGAACGTCGGCCGTGGGTCACTTGCCGTGGGCACCCAAGTAGCTATCGCCTTTTGTGGATTGATAGGACGGTCCTCTTCCCGCTAAAATTTCACCTTTTTCTGTCGGCGGGGATAATCTTGATCAATTACCGAGTCTTGGACTTGACGCCAGACCTTATAGATTTTAGAGGATAGCCGTTGAGGGGGATTTTCCAGCTTCACCTTTGTAGCGCTCTCCATAGGTGGAGGAGATCTTTTCAGCACAGCGGTCGGAGAGTTATTGTGGACCTTCCTAAGTGGTTCAAAGCTGTTTCCAGTTGGAACAGCAGCATCAATTTCCGCCGTTGGAGTCGGTGGAGTCAGTCTAGAAGGATAGTTGCCCCCGGTCTTCCGGCGCCAGTGGTATATCCCTAGTGGGAGGGGTGTTGTCTCCTGAGGGTTTTCAGCGGATTACACCCACAAAATCGTATAATAAAAAAGAGATGGTGAAAGTTATATAAAGATAAGAACTATAAAAAAAAGAACTTGAAAATAAGAGTTTTCAACTCTACCAGCTTTTCAGTTGCTATGAGCCCTATAATAGTCATGAAAAGATGTTAGAAATCACATCATCCCTCAATAAAACATCGCCTTTAGTTTTCATACCTACCTTTCTTCCAAACATTGATCATATACCTCTACGTGTGTGAACTAGACATCCCTACACTCAGAGAATTCAATTCAAGCAATCATACTCTTGTCCATCTACCTCAGTACTTTTTAATAGATATTTAGATGGAATTTGCTCACACATTCTTCATGCGACCGTTAATACTTCTTGAGGTACTAACCGATCGATTACTCATGTGCTTGCTAATTAGGTGTTTTTCCTCGTCTTGCAACACCTAAGGCTTAGCAGTGGCTCCCAAACCAGTTGGTCTAAGGCACTAGGTGATAAAGCACCCTCGCTATATTTTTTTATTGCTGCCTCGGTGATAACAAAACCAGTGTTCATTTTTCTTTCCCCATTTTATCTTTTATTCTCCATGTTTATTTTCTTCATACTTTGGCTTCTAGACAAGAGCATTTCAAGGTATCCTCTACTATCCCGAGTTTCAAGATGTGTGTAAGTGCGTATAGTAGGGTATCAACGTTCAAATGTTTGGCTTCCAGAATAGGAACTATTTTCAGGCTTATTTTTATCCTCAGATTAGTAATTTCCTTCATCTTACTGACCCTTGGGACAACAGCTCATAACTACTTATTACTAGTTTCATTTAAGAAAACATCTAACTTTCTTGTTTTTCTTAAACTATTCCTGTCACGCCCCGCTTCCCAAAATACGGAATACGAGGGGTAAACAAGGCCAGCCATGCTCCTACGGTCAAGGAAAAGTCCTGCCGTAGTCACACTTCGGCTTCTAGTTTCTCATGGTAAACAGTATATATTGCACAGGTAATAAGAAATGCAGTAAATGAAGGAAACCATATATAGTCTGACCTGGAGTGGAACAAATGAATGTAAATCGGGAAGGCAAGTCAAGAAGTCTGTGATACACGTCTAGATCTGGTCCAAGCTAAATCTTCTCCTCACACTGAGCATGCATACTCAGGTCGTCAGAGCGACACAATAGCAATATAATGTATATAATCAAGTAACAGTTCTAACAGTGGTGAAGGATATGAATGACAGTAAATCAATAACGGCATGAATATAAATGAGCAGAGATAAATGCAGCGGAGGAGTAAAGCAGTAAAACGATATGGCATGTATGTCAACACAGTATATAAGGAATATAAACGACAGTAATCCTATCAGTCTCTAAGTCTCACTGCACAGGTCAATAAGCCTATTGTCAGTCCAAGTGTGAGAGTCAACCACTCGCGAGTGTCCTCCACCCAAGGGTAGAACCCAAGGGCAAGGGACCACGGGCCCAACATGTAACGAATGTATCACGGTGATATAGCACATACCCTGTAAATCTCCATATAACTCCCTAAATATATAAGCCGGCATGGGACTCCCGAGATTCTGTTGAACTCACACTTAAACTACCCCACACCCCGAGGTCTACATCAAACGCTAACCATCAATCTAAATACTAATCGATCCGTGACAAGTCTGCGCGAGAACTGGAGGCAGGACCTCCATCAAGCACGTCCCGACTAATACCTAAGATAAATGGCAGTGTCTGGTGTCTTATCTGTGACACCCGTGCAAACGCTTCCATAAATGTCCCATTCCACTTATTAGTCACACGTGCACGCATCCCACAGACGTCGACAATGCAATAGAATAATAGGGTCACTGATTGTGCACAAGTACGTAACACTTTCACTTAATCACGAATACACGAACACTGACGTACTTGCCACAATCAACACTAAAATCTAACACAGGGTAAATGCACAATGTCACTAGGTTATCAATACGATGATATGGGTATGATATGATGCATGAACAGTACATGAGCATGAATAGGATGTTATGGAATGGTAATTTATCACTTGCACAATTTATCATGAAACATATGTATGTAATTTAGCGAAATGATAAACAGGTAGTAATTAATATGTTCAGTTAGCTATCCATAGAATTTTGTTTCAAGCCAATCGGGTTTCAGGATCATTAGTTATAACTGTTTCATTTTAAGCGCACGCGGCTGGAAATCCGGCTTCAGAATCAGGAATCCATTTCGCAACGCATTTTAACCCCAGTTGGGATCATAATTTAGCGACGCTACAGTTGGATGAATTCTAGGGTTTTCAGTAGTGTTTTCAACGCAACAAACGGATCTTCAGTCGCGTCTGTACGTTAGGAGTTATAATCTGTTTAATATCAACATGCCAATTCTGATTCTGCTGGGACTGTTATGTGTCCCGATCTATTAAATTACAGATTAAATATCAAACGGTAACGAAACAGGACGGAACCAAATGCGTTGTCTAGATAATAGAGTTATCTACAATAATCAGCAGAGTTCCGCAACCGACGAGTTAAGAAAATCCTATGGTATCCATTACTGAACAGCAAGCACGACTGGAGTCGCTCTGGACTGCAGTCCAGAGTCGTACTCCGATCCGAATATCATCACAGTTTAAATACAGACATATCTGTAAGCTTGTATAGGATTAAAGTTCGTCGAGTTAGCTTCGATTTGAGCCCTCGAACGCACCATTCTAATATGTATATGATTTATGGCGAATTTAACGGTTTTCAGGTGCAACAGGATTACGGTTTTACGATCAAACTTGAGGGTAGTTTTTTTGGTTATTAACGATCATATTTTCCAGCGAAACTTTCACACGTTATCCATCATAGCCAGGGCCAAAGTAATTAGTTCAGTTCCGTCATATTTGATAATAATTTTCTATGAGGACGAGCATCGAACAGTTTTGTTATAATATTTACATAAAGCAAACATGTAATATATCTACGATATTGACTTGTAACATATAGAGAATAGCATGAAAGCAAGTAAAAACTTGCCTGGATCAGTCCCGGGATGCACGGTGATCGTAACGTCACGAACGCGCGACACACGCGCGGCACGGCAACTTGATTTGGCTCGGACTCGTGTCTCGGCAGCGGCGGCTCGCAGCTTGGTGGTCCGGCGATGTTGTGGCTGGGGCCGCTGATGCTGTCGAAGCCGGTGGAGAGATTGTAGAGAAGGAGGGGAGAATTCAGGGAGAGAAAGAGTTAGAGAGAGAAAGAGAGAAAGAGAAATGAGATGGAGAGAGAGTGTGTGCATAGGCAGAGAGAGAAGACTGGGAGAGAGGGGGAACTGAGGGAGAGAGAGAGTCGGCCGAGAGAGAGAGAGAGAGAGAGAGTGAGATTGAGAGAGAGGAAGCGAGGGTAGCTTGGGTGAGGTCGGGCATGCAGGTGAGGTGAGGAGGGCTCGGGGCTTTGGGAGGAGGAGAGAGGAAGGCAGGCGAGGGTGAAGGCTCGGTGAACGAGGATCTCGTGGCGGGTGAAGGAGGGAGCTCGGGGGTGCTGGAAGTGAGGGAGAAGGAGGTGGCCGGAGGCGGTTAGTGGGTTTGAGAGAGAGGGAGGAAGAGGGAGATGTGTGGGTTGAGCGAGAATGGAAGGAAGCAGGGAAGGGTAGAGAGGCGAGGAGGGGTCGCACTTCGTGGGGGTAACGCCCAGGCGACGTGGGCGCAGGCGGAGGAGGCGGCGCGAGAAGCGCGCTCGCGAAGGAACGTGCGCGGGAGAAGCGCAACGGGAGGAAGATGAAGTGCTGGGCCGGGTCGGGTTGGTGTGCGTGACACGGGCCAAGAAAAGGGCTGGGCCGTAAAAATAAAAGAATTTCTTTATAAATACTGAGGGAAAAATTTGGAGTGGGCTGGGCTAAAATCAAATAAGAAAGGAAATTAAATTTAATGGGGAATGGATGGGGCCGGCTGAAAAGAGATAGGGAATTATGGGCTGGGGTGTTTGATTAGGAAATTAAATTTAAAAAGAAAGGAAATGGAACGGGCTGGTATGAAATAAATATAGTTTGGGCTTGGAATAAAATATACGTAAATATTTATGAGAAAAGAGTGGAATGGGCTCGGCTGCTTTTGGGCTGCAAAATTATAAAAACAGAATTATAAAGAAACTGTGAGGAATATTTCTGGGGCCGCAGGAAATTTACTTAGAGGGAAAAATGGAATAAAACTGGGGGCAGCTGGGCTGAAGAAAATAAATGAATTAAAGAGAATTGGGAACGGGCCAGGTTGGAATTTATTATGATGAAAAAAATAGGGAAGTTAAGAGAGTGGACAGGGGGCTTGGGGTCGGCTTTCTAGAGTGCAGATTTTACAAAGAAGGGGAAAAGCTGAGGATAAGAAAAATACAGGGTATAATAGGGTTTGGGTTTCAAAAGGAGTTTTAAAATAGATAAACTAATAATTATAAATAAAGTAAAATATTATATGTTAACGAGAAGTACATATATTAGTATAAATAGGGCTGGGTGTTACATCATACCACCCTTACAAAAATTTCGTCCTCGAAATTTAAAACAAGCGATAAGCTATATAAAGTAACATGCGAAAAGCTATGACCTCAAACACTCACATAAAGCGGTTTTCTTAAAACAGTTAAAAGGAAAGATCGAAGGTCTAGGTAAGTATAAGGCAGAAATCAATTATAAGGGAAAACTATATGTATAAGGAAATAAAATAGCAATAACGAACAATAACAACCGAGACATACTAGATAAAATCGAGATCCTAACTATATGCATACATACGTACATCAAACTAGCGCAGCTAAAATAATAGTATCAAGCACATCCATTTATAATAGCAAACGGAAAAATAAGTGTAAGGTTCAGCTATTTATAATAGTAATCGTAGGCACAAAACTCAAAATTAAAGTAACGACGATAATGTAGTGAAAACTAGTCAGTAGATTAAAACGTTTTAGGAAAACGTATCGAATCATAGGTTTAAAATGATTTAGAAAACTTGTATAGTGAATCTAAGAAACATGGAACAAAATTTGCGCGGTATAAGAGTGCGCTACTGAAAACGAAAATAATAATAGTTGTACTTACAATACAAAAACTGAGTAAGCAATAACACAAACCAAAATAATGAAAACTCAATTTTCGAATAACGCAGTCCCTATATATAGTTAGGGTAATATAAAGAACACAAAATTTGCATAGGCTAGTTAGGATAATGATTACAAGGAAGTGTGGCTCAGTCAGAAGATCGGAGTGTGGTGGCTTTAGGCTGAAGACCAAGGGGATTAGGATCGGATCGGTACAGGAAGTAAGGTCGAATAACAACTGACTACAAGGGAAAAAGTATGGGTAGGATAGCGGTCGGTACGACATATGAATCAAGATGTGAAGGGTGAGCGAACTCGGAAGTTTCTCCAAAATTTTCTCCTCCCAAAAGGGTTACGAACGAGGCACGAGCGAAGAATGGAGGGTGGTTCATCCCAAAGATCAGGGTGCGGTACTTCCTAATCGAAGCTGCGTGAAAACTATACAATGAGTAGGGGAGGACAGTCAAGGAACTCAGCTGAAGAATAAATAGATATGGGCAACAAACAAGTATTAAGCGAACCAATAATCAAAAGGTTTACGAATTGAGAAGATTTATTTCATTCAAGAAAATCCGAAACAGGACATTCCCAAAGACGAAAAAGTGACACTAAACTATACACATTTTATTTGGCCAGAAAGACAGCATCAAAAGAAGTCCCATCAGTCGTGGTTGTGGAGGTTCAGCAAGTTACGGTAGGCTCGCGCGCTCAGGTAGGGACGTCCATTTCCATAGTGCCTCGCAGGTATCGCTAAAGGAAGTTCTTCCATGGCAGGGTCTTGATCTTCTGGTCCTTCATCCTCGGATAGAACTTCTTCATCGAGGTCCGATCCCATGTGGTTTTCTTCTTTTGCATTCTCTTCTATGGGATTTTCCTCCACTGGGTTTTCTTCCATCGGTTCTTCCTCGGGGTCTTCCTCTATCGGGTTCTCCTCAGGATCTCCTTCTTCTTCGTCAGAATCAGCTATCACGTTAAACCCTGGGGCGGCTACTCCTTCGTCCTCTGAGTCGTTGTTTCCGAAGTTGGCATGGGGACCGTTGATCTCGTCATCAGAACTCCTCAGCGTGCGGTCTAAGGAAACGCAAGATTGCGCATCTTCATCCAAATGCGGCGCTGCTCCCGGGTGGCCATGTTATGGAAAGGAAAGTCATGATTAAACAACGGAATACATCAAGAAGGACAGTCAAGTGTACGAAGTATAGAAAGATATGCGGTTGCAGGAACTGAAAATCAGGATAGAAACGCTGTGATCACGAATAATATGAATAAGGAGAAAACAAGAGAATGATACATATATTATGATTCAAATTTCATTGCATTCAACCAAACGTTCAATGGATACAAGATTTCAAACGGAAAGAAATATTCATAAAGAGACGACAACATTATACTGAAATTGGAAAACATAAAATCCTTCTTTGATTGCCAGAACGCTGCATCATCGTCATACGAGTTGAATCTTGGGTTGGGTCCTCTTTATTCTCGAAATTCGAACTACGCGATAACCCTCACTTGGCCGAAGTGGAGAGCGTGGACGAGTCTCCTCCTTTTAGCTCCTTCCTTCCCGGGCAACCGTTGATAAGATGTTCGCTTGATCCACAAATCAGACATTTCCCTTGGGCGCGGCGACAATCCCTCTGAAGGTGTCCTGGCCTCTTACAATATCCACAGCAAAGGTTCTTCTGATGCTTCTGTTGACGCTTCATCTTCTCCTCCTTTCCTCGTCCAATAGGGATTCTTTTATGATCGGAGACTCCCGCTGGGGTCTGACTCACCTGTCTTCTCAGCCCTTCAGCTAAAAAGTTGTTTGTTCGCTCCTGGCTTCCTTTAACCCTTGTAGTACACTAAGGATCTCAACCGTCTGATTCTGGGGAGCGGATAAAGATGAAGAGTCGTTGGAAGACATGATCCTGAAACGACAATTTCGAGAATGATATGAGTCACAAGCTAAATGAATCAAAATATGAAATGGATAGGACAAGGATTCAAGAATATCAAATATGCTGAATTTATTATAAGTGGAGAATCAACTGTATGACTTTAAGTCACTTGATTAGATTACGATAGTGCAATTGCAACCACGTAACCTTGTCAATTCACCCGAAACCATAGCGAATGGATAGCTGAACGCACGATGTGGATATGAATCAAGAATGACAGTTTACAACCTAGACCGAAGGATGTCTTAGATTGCCAAACTGTACACGGAAAACTGCAGTCCCAATCGATGCAAAACCTGGCTCTGATACCAACTAAATCATGTCACGCCCCGCTTCCCAAAATACGGAATACGAGGGGTAAACAAGGCCAGCCATGCTCCTACGGTCAAGGAAAAGTCCTGCCGTAGTCACACTTCGGCTTCTAGTTTCTCATGGTAAACAGTATATATTGCACAGGTAATAAGAAATGCAGTAAATGAAGGAAACCATATATAGTCTGACCTGGAGTGGAACAAATGAATGTAAATCGGGAAGGCAAGTCAAGAAGTCTGTGATGCACGTCTAGATCTGGTCCAAGCTAAATCTTCTCCTCACACTGAGCATGCATACTCAGGTCGTCAGAGCGACACAATAGCAATATAATGTATATAATCAAGTAACAGTTCTAACAGTGGTGAAGGATATGAATGACAGTAAATCAATAACGGCATGAATATAAATGAGCAGAGATAAATGCAGCGGAGGAGTAAAGCAGTAAAACGATATGGCATGTATGTCAACACAGTATATAAGGAATGTAAACGACAGTAATCCTATCAGTCTCTAAGTCTCACTGCACAGGTCAATAAGCCTATCGTCAGTCCAAGTGTGAGAGTCAACCACTCGCGAGTGTCCTCCACCCAAGGGTAGAACCCAAGGGCAAGGGACCACGGGCCCAACATGTAACGAATGTATCACGGTGATATAGCACATACCCTGTAAATCTCCATATAACTCCCTAAATATATAAGCCGGCATGGGACTCCCGAGATTCTGTTGAACTCACACTTAAACTACCCCACACCCCGAGGTCTACATCAAACGCTAACCATCAATCTAAATACTAATCGATCCGTGACAAGTCTGCGCGAGAACTGGAGGCAGGACCTCCATCAAGCACGTCCCGACTAATACCTAAGATAAATGGCAGTGTCTGGTGTTTTATCTGTGACACCCGTGCAAACGCTTCCATAAATGTCCCATTCCACTTATTAGTCACACGTGCACGCATCCCACAGACGTCGACAATGCAATAGAATAATAGGGTCACTGATTGTGCACAAGTACGTAACACTTTCACTTAATCACGAATACACGAACACTGACGTACTTGCCACAATCAACACTAAAATCTAACACAGGGTAAATGCACGATGTCACTAGGTTATCAATACGATGATATGGGTATGATATGATGCATGAACAGTACATGAGCATGAATAGGATGTTATGGAATGGTAATTTATCACTTGCACAATTTATCATGAAACATATGTATGTAATTTAGCGAAATGATAAACAGGTAGTAATTAATATGTTCAGTTAGCTATCCATAGAATTTTGTTTCAAGCCAATCGGGTTTCAGGATCATTAGTTATAACTGTTTCATTTTAAGCGCACGCGGCTGGAAATCCGGCTTCAGAATCAGGAATCTATTTCGCAACGCATTTTAACCCCAGTTGGGATCATAATTTAGCGACGCTACAGTTGGATGAATTCTAGGGTTTTCAGTAGTGTTTTCAACGCAACAAACGGATCTTCAGTCGCGTCTGTACGTTAGGAGTTATAATCTGTTTAATATCAACATGCCAATTCTGATTCTGCTGGGACTGTTATGTGTCCCGATCTATTAAATTACAGATTAAATATCAAACGGTAACGAAACAGGACGGAACCAAATGCGTTGTCTAGCTAATAGAGTTATCTACAATAATCAGCAGAGTTCCGCAACCGACGAGTTAAGGAAATCCTATGGTATCCATTACTGAACAGCAAGCACGACTGGAGTCGCTCTGGACTGCAGTCCAGAGTCGTACTCCGATCCGAATATCATCACAGTTTAAATACAGACATATCTGTAAGCTTGTATAGGATTAAAGTTCGTCGAGTTAGCTTCGATTTGAGCCCTCGAACGCACCATTCTAATATGTATATGATTTATGGCGAATTTAACGGTTTTCAGGTGCAACAGGATTACGGTTTTACGATCAAACTTGAGGGTAGTTTTTTTGGTTATTAACGATCATATTTTCCAGCGAAACTTTCACACGTTATCCATCATAGCCAGGGCCAAAGTAATTAGTTCAGTTCCGTCATATTTGATAATAATTTTCTATGAGGACGAGCATCGAACAGTTTTGTTATAATATTTACATAAAGCAAACATGTAATATATCTACGATATTGACTTGTAACATATAGAGAATAGCATGAAAGCAAGTAAAAACTTGCCTGGATCAGTCCCGGGATGCACGGTGATCGTAACGTCACGAACGCGCGACACACGCGCGGCACGGCAACTTGATTTGGCTCGGACTCGTGTCTCGGCAGCGGCGGCTCGCAGCTTGGTGGTCCGGCGATGTTGTGGCTGGGGCCGCTGATGCTGTCGAAGCCGGTGGAGAGATTGCAGAGAAGGAGGGGAGAATTCAGGGAGAGAAAGAGTTAGAGAGAGAAAGAGAGAAAGAGAAATGAGATGGAGAGAGAGTGTGTGCATAGGCAGAGAGAGAAGACTGGGAGAGAGGGGGAACTGAGGGAGAGAGAGAGTCGGCCGAGAGAGAGAGAGAGAGAGAGAGTGAGATTGAGAGAGAGGAAGCGAGGGTAGCTTGGGTGAGGTCGGGCATGCAGGTGAGGTGAGGAGGGCTCGGGGCTTTGGGAGGAGGAGAGAGGAAGGCAGGCGAGGGTGAAGGCTCGGTGAACGAGGATCTCGTGGCGGGTGAAGGAGGGAGCTCGGGGGTGCTGGAAGTGAGGGAGAAGGAGGTGGCCGGAGGCGGTTAGTGGGTTTGAGAGAGAGGGAGGAAGAGGGAGATGTGTGGGTTGAGCGAGAATGGAAGGAAGCAGGGAAGGGTAGAGAGGCGAGAAGGGGTCGCACTTCGTGGGGGTAACGCCCAGGCGACGTGGGCGCAGGCGGAGGAGGCGGCGCGAGAAGCGCGCTCGCGAAGGAACGTGCGCGGGAGAAGCGCAACGGGAGGAAGATGAAGTGCTGGGCCGGGTCGGGTTGGTGTGCGTGACGCGGGCCAAGAAAAGGGCTGGGCCGTAAAAATAAAAGAATTTCTTTATAAATACTGAGGGAAAAATTTGGAGTGGGCTGGGCTAAAATCAAATAAGAAAGGAAATTAAATTTAATGGGGAATGGATGGGGCCGGCTGAAAAGAGATAGGGAATTATGGGCTGGGGTGTTTGATTAGGAAATTAAATTTAAAAAGAAAGGAAATGGAACGGGCTGGTATGAAATAAATATAGTTTGGGCTTGGAATAAAATATACGTAAATATTTATGAGAAAAGAGTGGAATGGGCTCGGCTGCTTTTGGGCTGCAAAATTATAAAAACAGAATTATAAAGAAACTGTGAGGAATATTTCTGGGGCCGCAGGAAATTTACTTAGAGGGAAAAATGGAATAAAACTGGGGGCAGCTGGGCTGAAGAAAATAAATGAATTAAAGAGAATTGGGAACGGGCCAGGTTGGAATTTATTATGATGAAAAAAATAGGGAAGTTAAGAGAGTGGACAGGGGGCTTGGGGTCGGCTTTTTAGAGTGCAGATTTTACAAAGAAAGGGAAAAGCTGAGGATAAGAAAAATACAGGGTATAATAGGGTTTGGGTTTCAAAAGGAGTTTTAAAATAGATAAACTAATAATTATAAATAAAGTAAAATATTATATGTTAACGAGAAGTACATATATTAGTATAAATAGGGCTGGGTGTTACAATTCCTATCTTTTAAATATAATTTTTCACTTTCTACTCTTTTATTATCACAATTTTTTTGTGTGCTTATATATAATATAATGCAAAGTAGGGCGTAAATAAGCACAGGAGCGCTGAAAAACGACTTCTTGGGAGCTTCTTGTGATGGTACAGGAGCGCTGAAGCTCGTTGGCGGGAGCATGGTCCCGAAGAATAGCCCAGTGGTGACTTGAGTTACCTACTCCACTGGCATAGTGAAAAGGGAGGCCACTTGGGGCCCGTAGGTTACTCCTCCAGATGGGACAGAGCGAGAGTTGCTATTGAAGTTAGTGCATTTGGAAGCTATTGATTTCTTGAAGAGCTTGAATATTCTGCCCCCTGCGTTGACCTTAGTCTTTGGCATGTGCCAGTTGTTTGAGGATTGATTCCGTCTGCAAGGCCGCTGCTTGGGGAGCCTGTCTGTGGACGACAGACATCCTCTGGGCTTCCTCCATCGGCGTTGAGGCACCGAGGGTGGGAGGTGGGAGCATCGACCCAAAAAAAAGCCCGTTGATTTCTTGAAGAGCCGGATTGCAGAGATTTGAGGCTGCAAGTGACCCATACTTGACTCCGCCAGATATGACAGAGCCTGAGTTGCTAGGGTGGGAGCAAATGCCATTCTTTATAGAGACGAAATGCCGGCTTCAATATCCACTCCGCTAAGGGCAACCAAAAACATACATACCGCGATTATTTGATCGCGGGAAAAACACGACACACGAAGTGTGGAGTGGAAAGAGAAAAAGGTCCCACCGGGCGTGCCAGAATCTGTTCCCCTCCGAATGGCGGCGACGACATGAGGACGTCTTGCCTGAGATTCGGGGCAGATGCTATATGGTTTCATCCGTCTAAACCTCCGATACATGGTGCCATAAATCAACTTGGCATCTTCGGAGAGGTAGACGGATAAAACCATATAGCATCTGCCCCGAATCTCAGGCAAGACATCCTCACGTCGTCGCCGCCATTCGGAGGGGAACACCAGAATCTGTTCCCCTCCGAATGGCGGCGACGACGTGAGGACGTCTAGCCTGAGATTCGGGGCAGATGCTATATGGTTTTATCCGTCTACCTCTCCGAAGATGCCAAGTTGATTTATGGCACCGTGTATCGGAGGTTTAGACGGATGCGGCCGATATAGCAGATTTCGTCAGATTCCCCCTCGCTTGAGAGGTTTTTGATTGTGGGGACGCTCTTTCCTGCAGGCGCAAGCCCCTGCAGTTAATTACGCTACCGTATCGCGGTAGTAACTTTCTCCTTCTCCAGAATTTCACTTCGTGTCGTATGTGTTTGTTTTGTTTGTGGTTGCCCGTGGATTGTATACGGAGACTGAGTAATGCCGTCGCCCGTAGGGCGTGGATTAGTCCAAATCCGTATTTACTTAGATTTGTGTTTGGTGTTTTTATTTTAAGGATGCATTAGCCGCATTGCGGTTAAGATCAACTTAAACGTTCGTTAAGGATACGTTAGTCCTGTTTTAGACTAAGATCAACTTAATGTAGTGATTAATTTAATATATGGTCGTCAGAACTCGTCACCTCTCTAACGTCGTTGAAGGATTACAACGTCGGATGTCAGAGGAGTTCAGAGATGTACCCTTGAACCAAGGTTGATTTGGAGTTTTATCGTTCATTTGAGTGTTTAAGAATACGTTAGCCGTGTTTGGGGCTAAGATCAACTTAAACAGGACCGTTTAGATCCGGCAAAAGAGCATTTGGAGGCTCTATTGTTCCAGTTTAAGGACGTAGTGGTCCATAGGTAGTTTAGGGACGTTACGGTCCATGCTCCAGTTTAGGGACGTGGTGGTCCATCATTAGTTTAGGGACGTCTCGGTCCAATATTAGTTTAGGGACGTCTCGGTCCACGAGTTTAAGGACCCCGCAGTCCATATTCATGTGTGGTCGTTGGGACCCGTTGTCTCTCTGACGTCGTTGAAGGATTACAACGAGAGGTGTCAGAGGAGCTCGGAGATGTACCCTCGAACCGGATATAAATTGATTTAAGGGAGCAATCTCGCTCAGTCAATTTAATTTGAGGACTTACGGCCTTGATTGGGCTAAGTCCAGTTGAAAAGTATTCAACGCCTTTTATTTGTTTTTGGTCTGTTAGACCTGTGTTAGGGCTTGGCCCATTTTTGAATAATGCATTGCATTATTTTCTATTCTTTTGTTTGGGCTCTGCCTATAAAAGATGCAGAGCATCAATTTATTTTGGGCTCTGCAAGGCATCTGCATAGCATTTTTATTATTTAGTTTGGGCTTTGCCCATTTATAAATGATGCAGAGCATCAATTTAATTAGGCCTGTTTGGTCTTTTAATTGGGCCTGGCCCTTCAGAAAATGCATTGCATTTTCAGGCGCTTTGAGCCAATTAGAGAGCGCAAGTGCTTGTGATGACGACACGTGTCATGCAAGCGCAGTGCGCTGCGCTAGTGCGCTGCGTAGTGCGCTGCGCTTGCGCTGCTGACACGTGGCGCACCTTGGTAAGTTGCGCCAATCACAGAGAGCAAAGCTCTATCTCAAAGCTCATGGCGCAAGTGATTCAGATGCTGACACGTGGCGCTTTCCCAAGAGCGCAACAGCGCAGTTTGGAAGTGCAAAGCACCAAGAATCTTTTAGATTCAAGAACAGAAGTGCAAAGCATTATTTGATTTCTTGATCTAATTTAGATCAAAGAAAAATAAGTTTTTCTTTTTATTTCAAGAACCAGACGTTCATAAAAGTGCAAAGCACTATTTTTTTTATATTTTTGTTGTTTTCTTGTTTTAAAGAACCAGTGGTTCATAAGAAGTGCAAAGCACTGTTTATTATGTGAAGATCATTGATCTGATTTTTAGATCAATAATTTATTAAAAGAGATTTCTTCTCTCTCGTGAAGGTTTTTACCTTTTTCTTTGGAATTTTCTCAGAGTTCTCTCTCTGTTTGAAGCTCTTGACTTTCTTCAAGAAAATGTTGATGCCTTTGAATTGAGGTTTGGGGTCTTTTTTATAGTACCCATAAATTAGTTAAATTTGTTAAAGAGATTTTTCTCTGAGTGATTTGGGGATTTTTCCCCACCGTTGAGTTTTTGATCCAAGGGCTTCTGTTTTACAGAAGAAAATCTTCTTGTTTTAACAAGAACAGAAAGATTTCTTTAAAATCTTTATTCTGTTTGGCGCAAATGCCCCAGCGCGTGACACGTGTCGCGCAGCGCGACTGCGCAGCGCACAGCGCAGCGCGACTGCGCAGGCGCATCTGCGCTGACATGTGTCGCGCTGCACGTGTCGCGCAGCGCACAGCGCAGCGCGACTGCGCAGGCGCATCTGCGCTGACACGTGTCGTGCAGCGCGACTGCGCAGGCGCATCTGCGCTGACACGTGTCGCGCAGCGCAGTGCTTGCGCAACTGAAGCGTTGCTTCCTTTAATTTTAGTTTAAATAGAGCTTTTCTCTGATTGGGCACACCTTCTTGGGCGCTACGCTGATGCATCTGCGCCTGACACGTAGCGTGTTGCGCGCAGCCCAAAGAATCTGAAGCGTTGCTTCATTTATTAAAATTTAGATTTTTAAGGTAGAGTTTTGCTCTGATTGGGGGAAGATGAAGCGTTGCTTCATCTCCCGCCTTGGAATTTGAACAGAGCTTTGCTCTGATTGGGGTAAACAGTACATTTTTCAACAGTGAGATCTAAATTTAAGACAGCGCAGATAGATAGAGCTAGTGAAGACTATGACTGTGAGATTTTTTTTATCGTCCGGGCAAAGCGAATGTTGTGGCAGATACTTTGAGTCGGAGGCCGAAGGTAGCTTTTGTTGTTTGAGCACGGTTCAAAGACAGTCGACGGTAGATTAGCAGATTCTTCATGACAGCCGGCCTTGTTTGAGAGTTCTGGCTTCAAATTTTTTTAGCGTTCCAGGATCTGGGTTTTAGAGTTTCAGGTGTTGCTTATTTTTGCTAAGTTTGCATGTGATGTGATCTTACAATATAGGCAATTCGGAGTGTTTCGTATTCGTAAACATTGTTTCGGGTATTCGCATGTTGTCTAGGCGAAGTTAAAAAGTTCGAACGAATATCAAAAACCCATTTTTCCAAGGTTATGGTATTCAGAAAATCATGCAAGTAATTCTGTGGACCCTTTAGAAGAATGAAACCCTAATTCGACATAATGACCATAGAACCACTTTCGAACCTTAGGGTTTGCGGCAGTTCCACGGTGTCATTAATGAGGCTTGGGTCTGCCCTTTTACGGTTGGTCCATAGGTACTGTGGTATGTTCTGAGTATTTTTAAACTGTGCTCAAGTGTTGAGCTCTTAGAGAATTATGGGACTTTGATGAATCGATCGAAAAGTTTAATGTCGTCCGGATATCATGTGAAGGGATGAAGAGGGAGATCACAGACTTTGTTTCAGGATGCGGACTTGTCAGCAAGTCAAGACTGAGCATTAGGGGTCAGCAGGAGAATTATAACCTTTACCCACTCCGGGATAGAAATAGGAGCCGATTTCTATGGAATTTATCGTAGGTCGATTGATGGAAGCAGCTCACTTCTGCCAGTTAGGACCATTTTCGGGTTCATTCAGCATGCTCAGATGTATATTGATGAGATTGTGCAACTTCATGGCGTTCCGACATGTTTTGTGTCTGACAAAGGCACCCAGTTCACCAGCCGACTATGGCGGAAACTTCAGGAGGTTTTGGATACCAATTGAGTTTCGGTGCAGTTTTCTATCCGCAGAACGACGGTCAATCAGAGCGGACCATTCAGATTCTTGAGGATATGCTCCGAGTTTGCGTCCTAGTTTTCATGGCAGTTGGGATAGCCACTTGCCCTTGATAGAGTTTTCTAATAACAGCTTCTAGGAGGAGATTCAGATGGTACCCTTTGAGGTATTATATAAGAGGAAATGTTGATCACCCATACGTTGGACAGAGCTCAGTGAGAGCAGTATTTCGGGGCCACGGTTTATCCAGGAGATAACCGAAAAGATTTGGTTGATTCAGGATAGGATGAGAGCAGCCCAGAGCGGGAAGAAATCTTATGTGGATGGACATCGTTGCAACTTGAGTTTGCCGTTGGAAATTATGTTTTCTTAAGGTTCTCCGATGAAGGGCATATTGAGATTCAGGAGGAAAGGAAGGCTTAGTTTTAGATATATAGTCCCTTAGAGATTCTCGAGCGTGTCGGCGCAGTT
Source organism: Agapanthus africanus (assembly GCA_030015575.1). Lineage (NCBI taxonomy): Eukaryota > Viridiplantae > Streptophyta > Magnoliopsida > Asparagales > Amaryllidaceae > Agapanthus > Agapanthus africanus. The sequence continues at coordinate 682,878,131 of CM057337.1, forward strand.
GCGTATCGTTTGACTCTTCCACCCAGTCTTCTTGATGTTCACCCGTGTTTCAGGTATCGATGCTCTGCAAGTATCCTCCGTACCCCGCTCACGTGATACAGTATCAGATGATCTAGCAGAAGCGCAATCTTTCTTTAGCCGAGTAGCCGATAGTCATTCTAGATCGGCAGAAGATGAAACCGAGGTCCGAGGTCACACCGACTGTATTGGTTCTTTGGCGTGGCCCGAGCGGCGAAGAGGTCATGTAGGAAGCTAAAGTCGAGATGCGGAAGAAACATTCCCATCTCTTCGAGGGTACGCGTAGTTAGATTTTAAATTCGGGGACCAAATTTCTTTAAGGGGGAAGATTATAACGTTTTAAAAATAAATAAATAAATAAATCCTTTAGGTGAAATTTCAGTTAACCGGTAATATAAATTGTTTTTTTTTTCTCTCGTAAAACTTAACTATAATTATCTTTCAACATAGAATTAAATACGCCTATTTTAACTATGTAATTGCTAGTATTTGGTATTTATTTAGTCACTTAAAAATTATTAGTTTACGTAAATATTTTTCTTTAATTAATTATTTTAAATAATATTTTAAGTTTTCATTTATACATTAAATTAGTGATAATTACAAATTGGAATGGGTTAATCATACATTAGTGATAATTACAAATTGAAATTGGTTAATCATACATTAGTAAACCATGACAACTTAATAATCTAGTTGTAACATATTCTTGTGTTCTCTAAGTTTCTAAATGGTTTTAGAAAAGTTAGGAATGGCTAGAAAATAAACTAAAATAAAATAATTATTGAAAGACTTAAAAATGAAATCAATTTGGAAATTTCTACACACTTTTCTCTCTATCCTCTCTATCTTGGCCGAGCCCCTCCCCCCTTCCCCTCCCAATTTTCAGCAGTCCCTAATTTCCTCAACTCACTTTCCCACTCCAAGTTGAGAAAAAAAAAGAGAAGAGAAAAGATAATGAAAAGAGATTAATATATGTTACCATTGGATACTTCTACACACATATCCACACACACCCATACACCTCACTTCCTCTCTCTTTCTTCTCCTGCAAATTGGCCGAGACCCCCCCTCCAATGGCAGCCTCCTTCATTTCTCCACCTCAATTTCTCTTCAAAAATTCATCAAAATCCATCAAAAATCCAAACAAAAACTCACAAATTCAAGCAAATTCCTCATCCAATTCTCCTAGGCTATTTTAGCTTGGAATCTTGAAGCAAGAGAGCCATTTGGGAGGCTATGTTAGTATGCTAGATCTCATGTTGTGAGGTATAAATCTTAACCTATAGCTTAATTGATGGATAATTACTTTAATCTAAACTAATTAGGTGTTTAATTATGCTTTTAATTTTAAGATTTAAAATTCAAGAGAAGGGTTAAATTAAAGTTATTGTTTTATTACTTTCTCATGGTTTAAATAGGTAGTTTAACATCTTGAGTCATGCAAACTCTAGTTTAGTTGTTAAATTTCAATTGTTGTTTCAAAATTATTCAAATTAGATAATTTTGCAAACTAGGTTTTTAAAATTTATATAAATTGGTAAGATAAAATTATAGTGATGGTTTGTGTGACTTAATTAAGATATTTAGTGAGCATTGTGGCCACTAGAATTGTTAAAATGTCAAGATTTGAATAAAAATGGCAAATGACCGCTTACTAGGTTTTTTGAAATTAATCGATTTGAATTAAGTTAAGGTTTTGATGACCTACAACTTAATCCCTAAGATATTTAATATGTTGTGAATGCGCTATTGGTATGAATAGATGCTAGGATTGGCGGTTGTCATATGTAGCAACCTTAGTTGAAATTCGTGGCGTTGTCGCGATGCGCGTTTTGTGCACCAAGTGTGTGCATGTCTTGTTGTGTGCGTGGATTGATTTGTGTCATTTATGTTCGCGACTAATCGTATACTCATTCTTGTTGGGGTCGAAAATTGCACCCCAGTTGACCAAGTCAAAGTCAAGGTCAACCCCAAACCACGTGGACCCAAGCCCAGGTTAAGTAGACTCATGTCCGAGTCGAGCCCGAACATGAAGCGGCCGGCCTCCCCCATGCCAATATAAAAATCATGTAATAAATAATTTTAATGTAATTTTTTATGCATGAATGGGCATAAAGCCAAATTTTTGTAAAACTCATGGCTTATGTGCAAAAAAGAAATAGCACATGAGATATGGGATGGGCAAAATGCCATTTTATAAAGCCCAAGGGGCTACATGTAAATATGTAAGCCTATATAAGATAACATGATGATGAATAAAAGATATACTTTTCATTCTCAAAAAAAGATCCAGGGTTTTTGTGCCTCTTTCTCCTTCTTCAAGGTTGTAAACCTTTTTCTTTCTTTTGAATTAAATCAAGAGTTTTACTCTTACTTTTTCAAAACTAAATGGTTTTTCCCCACAAAACCCACAAAGGGGAACTCAGATCTTCCATTAGATCTCAAAAAAGAGAGATTTTTAAAATCTCATATTTCTTGTTCTTCAAGATCCAGCCAACAGAGGAGGAAGAAGGAGACCCGCTTCCAAGAACCCCATTTTGGGGAAGATCCAGGGCTCAGGGGAGAAGCCCCTTCCATCAGCTCCAAAATATCTTAGGAGTTCAACTCCTCAAAAATATATATACATATATATGCAAAATAATAAATATTTCCTTTCTGGAGCACAGCTTCTAGTGCAGGGACCAAGTCCCTTCTGCTGCTGGAGCCCAGCGCCCGCGTGCCAGGCACGTAGTGCGCTGGCGCTCTGGCGCCCAGTGCCCACGTGCCAGGCACGTGGGGCACTGGCGCCTTCTCCCGCGCATTCTTTGGATGCCCTTTCCCTTTACACACACACACATACTCCATCACACTTTTCCTGTTAGAAAAAATTTCTAACGGGGGGCTACCCCGCACCCCGCAAGGGGGCTGCTAGCCCCCTTAACCCCCAGCCCGCTATCCGGGTAGCGGGACCCCCGTAAAAACTCTGCGGGGCCCCGATATATCCAAAACCCCTTCAAAACACAATACTGCACGTTGAGTTCGCATGACTAGTTTAACCCGTTAATCGGAGGTTCTCTCGTTTCAAAAGCGAGGGGTAATTAACGGCAGTTTAGTCCGCGGCTGTCGGAGATTCGGATCCCCACAATCAATAAACTCCAGCCTACCCTGGGCAGGGGGAATCTGTAATGCGCCTGACAAGCTGGCGTGTATTCCCATCTCAATGGGGTGACGAAAAACACCCTACAGATTCTGGCACGCCCGGTGGGACCAATCTCCCCTTCCATATTTTGGGTTAAACATTCATACGAACTCAATCAATATACTTATCTATATTTATACTAAAATAATGCTCTTTCATGCAGTTTTCCAAGCAATCAATTTTCAACAATGTCTCCAAAGATGAACTCAGCTCTCATCTCCTACACGATGAAGATGGACTCCAGGACGGTCCTCCTGGCCAGTCTTGGGCGACAGTAGGAGGAGCCGCTGCTACAGTTCGGCTCTATTCTGTTTGTGCCAGCTAACTCCATTCATGCACCTCAAGCTCCGGTAACCGACAAACCGGTCTCGAAAGGCAAGAGGCCAAATGTGGTGGTCTCGAAGACGCCCTAACTCAAACGCAAGTCGGTGTTTGAACGACTTTCCTTGGCCCCAGCTGGGGACAAGGCCATCAACGTCAACGAAGCAACGGGGCATCTCGGGCAAGCTCCGGCGGTACCCCCGACAACTGCTCGATCGGGTATCTTCTTTAAGCTCCTTATCAATCGACTCACGGTGGCTTCACAGAAAACGGATGCCCGCCAAGCCCTCAAAATCAAGAAGCTAAGGCAGAAAAGGCTCAGATACAGAGCCAACAAAAGAGCTAGGGCTCATACTAGGCTGAGCTTCATGAGGCTCCAAGAACGGGGTTACCCCACCAAAGATAAAGAGACGGCTGGATATGTGGTCCACACTGTCTACATGGTCGGACATGAAGAAATGAACCCTCCTATGCTTCACAGCCAGGGTGATGATACGGTGAACGCTACCCAATGTCAACTCGGTCTAAATGACGAAGAGCTCGCTCAGGACGATAAGCCAAAAGAGCCTGGGGTTCCTGCGGAATTGAGCTCAGGAAATAAGGATGACCCCGTTGTCATAACCGGAACTACAGAACAAGCATTATTTCGATGGCTTCAGAGGCAGCTTCAGAACAGGGATAAGAAGTTAGCCAAGGTACAGTCTAAGGTCGACGAATTGGCAAACGTCGCGGCAGATCTCGCGACCTAAATCGCCCGATTGCAATTACAGTAGAATCAAATTTTGGTTCATGAGCCAGGGATTGATACCCGGAGGCAGCCAACTGATACCCCCTTCAACCTAAGAGCGGAGCGCCTTCGCGAAAAACGGCCGTGATCAGCCTCCAGTCCCTCCGATACATACACCGAAGAGGAATCGCCTCTGAAAGAGAAACTGGATAAGGTCTATTCCTTCAAAAGGGACAAAGTTCATAAGATATTCAAGGATGCCCTAAGAAACGGTCTACAACTGCCAGAATCAAAGAGACTGCAAGAAGCGAATATGACCGACGACCCAAAATATTGCCCCTGTCACAGAGTGATAGGTCATGCCATTGAGGACTGTTTCGTCTTCAAAATTGGGTCGAAAGGCAATACAAGACGGGAGAGATAGAACTGTCTAAAGGCATGTTAGCAAACAGTCAAGCTACGACCGCCGATTTCATACAAATGGAGACCGAAGCCTTTCAGGAACCTAATCCTTCCAGACATGTGCCATTATCTGAAAAGGGCGAACCAAAGACTGATCGGCCTCAAGGACCAGCATTAGTAAGGGCACCTACTCTAATGGAGATAAAGAAGAAGGTGTACTCCTTCAGGAGGGATGAGGTCCGCAATATATTCGAGGAAGCCTTGAACAACGGTCTGCAATTGCCTATTCTGAAGAGGCCACATGAAATAAATATGACCGGCAATCCCGTATACTGCCCATACCATAGGATGGTGAGTCATACCATTGAAGACTGCTGTGTTTTCAAAGATTGGGCGGAGGACCAATACAAGCTTGGAAAAACCTCACAGTTCTCGGATGTATCGGCAAGCCACAGAGCTACGGTCATCAACACAGCTTCGCCAAGATCAAAATTCAAGGAGCTGGGATAAGCAAAGAGGACCACCACGTCATTAAACTGGGAACAGTCGACCTCTAAGTCGTTAAACCAGGGATGTAAAAATGTGTAAATAAAACAAAAAATAATAATAAAAATAAAAGCCGAAATGATGGGGCAATGATCGCACGCCAAAAGCGTGTCGGATATTTAAAAGTTCTAAAGTTTAACCGCGATCAGGACGGTATCGCTTTGCAGCTAGCCGCGATGAGCACGGGTCGATCCACAGGGAGACGGAGCATTTTATGTTCTTATTCTTACGAGTTAACGCGCGTGGCGTATTTGTTCGTTTTCTAACCTATGTGTATATGAACGTATAAAGTTTGTTAGGAAAAGATACAATAGTGTAAGCTAGTGAATTCGTACTCAAACCTTTGAGCCGAGTCTTGACCAATTGAAGTTAGAGCAATCAGCAACAATGTGGATTAGGGTATTTAAGCACGGTATTCATGAAATCCGGCTTATTGACCCTTGTCCATCCGTTCTTGTCGCTTGACTTTCGCCTCCGGCCAATCCGAACGCAACCGGTCGCGGTTAGGGATCACTGATACCTTGGTAGGATAGGGTGTCTAACGGAGCGCTTGAGTAAGGGTTGGGTGGAGTTCAATGGAAAATAACGGAATAAGGAATGGGAAACGAAATTCTTAACTTACAATATCGTATTCTTTTACTAACAATACATATTCACAAATATTCACAAAAACAAAGAACAAGAGCAAAGAAAAGAGCAACAAAGAGAAGAAAAGAGCAACACAAGAAAGTAAATAAATGACATGGAATTAAAGAGCAAGTAAGTAAAGTATGGTAATAAATTGCATGAATGTAAAAGCGAGTAAGAAAAATGCAAGAAAGTAAAATACTACGAACCAAAGAACATATTGCAAGACATGGGTTTAATAACCCAAACTTAAACTTGCAAGCTCAATAAAGAGGTTGCAAAATCAAGAGAGAGCAAAGAACTCATGGTGAATGAAAGTACAAAAAGAGAACTTTATTGATTCCAAGAATGATACACCCCTTGAGATCAATAACCAACCCTTAAACTTTCGAGCTTAATGAAGAGGTTGAAAAATCAAGAGAAGGTTAAGAACTCAAGGAGGCTAAGCTATTTACAAGAAAAGAGAAAAGAAAGCTTGGACTAAAGAATGACCCATTCCCTTGCTGCCATGATCTGCTTTTATAGGCTTCAAAAAAAATTAAATAAACAATAAAAATGAGCTGACGTGGCATCAAGGGTGTGTGTGTGAAAAACTGGGGCCCACTGGAGCATGTGGGGCCGGCCAGGCCGGTCCAAGAGGGAATGTGCTCGACCAAGTTGGTGAGTCCAGGGCTCGTGCTTTGTGTGATGACTTGTGTGTCCCCTCACATCACTTTGGTGCAGTTTATTTTCTCTGATTTGGCTTGGTCTGCACCCAGGTTTTTGAGGGAATTTTCAATTTTCAATTCAACATATAATCTTTACCATTAAATGCTCATTACTTTATTCCCACATGTGCCTAAATGTCTTGTGTACACACTTGTTTGTGTTTGACCATTTAGATAAAAAAAAATGTGTACACAAACTTATTGTAAAAAGGAACTCATGAAGTATCGGTCGGTTTGCGGTTTTGGTTGCAGTGTCGGCTCCCAAATGATATATCCGTGCTTTTAAATGTATTTCCAGTATTTTGTCATGGATACCTGTAATTTGTATTACTGAGCAGACACTGGTTAATAGTACCGATAAATACAACAAATAGATAATGAATGAGCGGTATTAGAATGCAGTTTTCTGATATGAACAAATACCCCAAGGCTTATCTTTTGCTCGTCCTTAGCGAAACAAAATTCTAGCCTCACTTTCGCAGAGAACGCGATTGCACTGAGCGCGCGCAACAAGCCGTTAAACCTCTAGGTGTCCCTAGTAGGAGGAGTGTTATCTCCTGAGGGTTTTCAGCGGATACTACCCACAAAATCCCGGCAAGCTAGTTTTGCGAAATAACTATTATTCAAACCCTAAGGTTTTGTTTTAAAGATAGCAATTCTATTATCCCAAATTTAGAACTATCAAATCTTTATTTTTCACACCTCTCTTCTTATTTAACTTAAGATTTTATATGTCTTTACGTGCAGTGCAAATAGTGTCGTTAAGTTTCAGAAGGATCGATTAAAGTCGTCATGTCACAAAATAAAGCCCGGATAAAAACTTAAAAAGAATCACATAAGTTTTATAAAGAGTCAAGTATTTCTCAAATTTCGTTTTCCAGTTAGGTTTCAAATTCAGAATTTCTATCTTCCTTAACAGGAAACTAGGTCTTATTTTTCTCACTCCATCTTTTTCTTGTTTTCATTTCATACACACCTATGTGAACGTGCAATAGTCTTTATCATAGAATAAAACCTTTCATATCTCCGCTAGAAATATTTTTATAAAAACCTGTCTTTTGTCAATAATATTCTCACACAAAGAACCGTTAGGAATTTTAACTCAGAGAGAACACTTGCTTGACTTTGTTTTAATCTGGACTTTCTAGACTTCTTAGCGAGCTTTGGGCCAATGCACCCAAACCAGTTGATTTTAGGGTATTAGGTGTAAAGACACCCCGGCGGACTTAATTGCTCAAGTTACCTAGGTCTTAAAACAAAAGACCAATTTTGGCGTGAAAATCATAACGATTTAATGCGGACGAAGATATAACTGGTTGTTCAATTATTTTTTTTGTTTTGGATAAAAGACGTGTTTAGTGGGTTAGGTGTGTAATCACTCCAATCAAGATTCAGATGGGTTATTCTTCAGAATTAGTTCTCATCAAGGCATCAATAATATCCCTTCATATCCACCTCTCTTTATAAACTAGTCTTAATATTACTTATTTCAGAACAAATCTATTTGATCCTTAGAAAATAGTTTATCAATTTAAAAGTTTTCAGACATAATAGACTTGTCATCTAATTTTCAAAACTCATGACACGTGTAGTGTGATGTAAAAACGTATATTAGCTATAGTTAACTTCAAAGGAGAGTTATCTTTCAGGTTTTCAAAATCTAAAAATAGGATTTAGTTGTTCCTATCTTATTAAAGAAAACCGTCGAAATATTGAATCTAAGTTCTCCCACTAGCTAACTTGACGACAAAGTTTTTATGTTTTTGGAAAATTTTCTGATTTTTATGGGTTTTAAAATAAGTATGCAAATGCAAAATATACAAATGAATGCGAAGGAAGAAAGGTTACCGAGCACACCCCCAAACTTAAACTTGACAGTGCCCTCACTGTCAGGCTACACCAAGAGGGTCAAAATTGTCGGCGCTCCCCAAAAACAAATTATATACAAAACAGAAAAAAAAACCCAAAGAAATATATACACAAAAAGGTTCCCCCCAAACTTAAGTAAAACAGTGTTTCCACTATTAAGCGTTGAAGTTCGGGATTTGGGGGGAGAGAACGGTTTCAAATTATACAAAGCCTTAAACAAGCCAAAAGTGAGTACCAACCATTCAAAAATTCTATCTCTGTAATATGCGGATTGGTGAAAGAAGGTGAAGAGAAAAGAAATGGAGAATACGCGAGACCATATGGAGATAGAAGCGGGATACGGTCTCGGTATATGAGAGGAAGAATGGTGAAAGGGAAAAAGAAATGGTGTACGAACTTGAGAGAAAATGGAGTGAATAAATTAGCGCAATTTGTAATGACCGATGTGTAAGAAGTGATTGTGCTAATTTATTAACCCGTCGAGAAATTGGGTCAAATCCCTCAAGATTCACGAGAAAACATGGGTACGCCGAACTTGGTAAACCAGACACAAGAATTGAAAGTGATACGGTGTCTTGCAAGGTCAGAACAATGAAAAGAATAGAGGGAAGTGTTTGAGGAAGGTAATAGGTTAAAGGTTCAGGAGAGTGTATACAGTCAGTGGAAGGGACATGATGAATTAGAAAATCCGACTCATCAAGTAAAACTGGTTCATCCTCAAAACCATCCTCAATATTCTCCTCAAAACACAGCTCATCCATGCAATTCTCATCAAAATCAAGACGCATATGAAGTTCGGGAAAAATGTTCAATGACTCGGGATGATGAATTGGAGAGAAAAACTCAGCCAAATCAGTGGGTTCATCATCCAAAATATTCCTAGCGTCAATATCCTCGATCAAGTGAAAATCAATTTTCTGTGACACCTCATCAAAAGCATGGATTTCAATAGATTCTAGTTCTAAGATGGAGGTGTAGAGGTCAAAAGGATTGGGTGTAGTTTCACTTAAAAGGGGCCCTTCACAATCGGGCAAATCAAACACTACAAAGTTGTACAACTCATTAACCCTTCTATCTTCAATCAGTGAATCGTTTGGAACACTAGATAGACTTTCAAAACAGGAGTTGTGGGATTCAATTTGGGACGGATAGGTTTGATTTGGAAGGGTGTACAGCTCACTCTCTCCACTCAAATTCTCAGCCTGTCCTACCCCCTCCTTATACATTGGAAAATTTAGAGCTAGCTGGAAACTAGCTACCGAATCACTAGGTTGTATGAGGGTGGCCATGGACGCATTCAAATCCATCATCTGTTGGTATGACGCTACCCTAAAGTCTTCCAGTGACTGTTCCAGACTAGACATAGGTTGTGAAGGGGTTTCAGTAAAATATTCAAAATTGTTTGGATACTGAAAATTCCCAAATAACGGTTCAGAAGCAATGTCTAGGGAAGGTGTAAAAGTCGGGTAGGACTGGTAGGAATTGAATAGCTGGATGGGGGTAGGATCAACATACAAATGAGAAGGTGAATGGAATTGTTGATCCAAAGAATTTGTAGTGGTGAAAGGAGTGAAAGATCGGCTACGGGATTGTTCAATATGTTCAGCGATGGACAAAGGATGACTTGCAAAAGGGGTATCAACATAAGAGAGTGGTGAAAGTTGAAACGGTTGATACAAAGTGGATTGCGGAGTGCAAGTGTTTGTCCTAAATGCGTCTATACGATCTTTCAATGAAATTTTGGGTATGGAGGGATCGTTCGAAATTCGACCAAAGCAAGAACCGTAGGAAGTTATGTCTGGTTGTGGGTACCAAAATTCGGCAAGGGTTTTTCGAGGTGGTGTACCCATGATATGAAGAGAGGAAGAAGAATAAGCGAAAAGGAGGGGAAAAGAATTTGTTTTTTTTTAGCTTAGTTAGTTATTAACAAAAGAATGAAATATACAAAAAAATCTGGACAAAAACAATCACAACACAAAAATACCACACACCTAATCGTTCTAGGGTTCACCTAGGTCAACTAGACCTGCTCAAGAACTTGATTGGTGAAGTAAAACTGTGTCGAGAAGCGGGCTCAAAATATACTGATCACGAGGCCAAGTAAGTGCAGAGATAAGGGGAGGTTTTCTGACGCTTTCGCGAAGGTCCTTAATTAAATAACCCTTTCACTTTTGGCGGTTTCGCCGTTAACACTTTCCTAGACACCCCGTAAACAATATACCATTAAGCGGTGTTCTAAATACAGTTAACTTCTCCTAGTGAGCGCGAAGTCCTTAAGGCTTAAAGTCTAGTTTCTTTTAAAAATTTGTGTGGGTAAACGTTTATGCACAGTTTCGTGATTTGTGGGCCACAGAAAAGGTGATGAAATCGTTTACCGTATGTTGTAGGGTTCGCTTGCCCTTAAATCCGTATTAACGTATGCAATGCGCAATTCAATAAAAATTCTATAAAGAATCAAACAATCGTTTTTTATATTAAGCACGGCACTGCAACAAATACAGATTAGTCAATTCTTGGCGTTTGGTAGCGAACTTGCAAAGAATCCTGCAAAGATATTATAGTGGATGCGTCGGAATTGAGAAGAAGGTGTTAGTAAAGTACGTACCGTTAAGTTTTTGGGTTAGGAAACCCCCGTTGAATCAAATCCGGTAAGCTTGAAAAGTTCGCTTGCGCGGGTCAAACTACCCGGATTTTTGGCACTGTACTTCGTAACCACCTTAACTTTGAATGTGCACTTTGCTCCCCACAATCGCCGTTCGCAATTCCGCAAAAATCTGAAATGTCGGAAAAACGGATATTAGTGCGGAAAAGCGATACGAATGCCCAAATACCTGCACACTAAAAATTATAAAAAACAAACAATACAAATAGGACAAAAACAGAACACTGGAGCACAGAGAACAAATTTGGGAGCAAAATGAATTGCTTGGGCCGGCGAGCTCGGAATTCGAGGGAATGTCGCCGGCCAAATTTATGAGATAGGGCTCCCAATTTCTTCTGGTGTCCCATTATTCTACTATTGCCTCACTGGTATTGTTTATCTTTTTAATTGAGTTACAGGGTGCAAGTAGGTCCAATTTCCAGAGAACAAAATGGTTAGTTTAGTTAGTTTTTTTTTTGTTTTTTGTTATGAAATTTTGATTTTTATATTTGTTTTTAAGAAAAGTGTTAGATGGATATTAATAAGATTAACCCGAAATAACAAAAACAAAAATGTTACCGTCTCCCCGGCAACGGCGCCATTTGATCGCACGCTAAAAGCGTGTCGGATATTTAAAAGTTCTAAAGTTTAACCGCGATCAGGACGGTGTCATTTTGCAGCTAGCCGCGATGAGCACGGGTCGATCCACAGGGAGACGGAGCATTTTATGTTCTTATTCTTACGAGTTAACGCGCGTGGCGTATTTGTTCGTTATCTAACCTATGTGTATATGCACGTATAAAGTTTGTTAGGAAAAGATACAATAGTGTAAACTAATGAATTCATACTCAAACCTTTGAGCCGAGTCTTGACCAATTGAAGCTAGAGCAATCGGCAACAACATTGATTAGGGTATTTAAGCACGGTATTCATGGAATCCGGCTTATTGACCCTTGTCCGTCCGTTCTTGTCGCTTGACTTTCACCTCTGGCCAATCCGAACGCAACCGGTCGCGGTTAGGGATCACCGATACCTTGGTAGGGTAGGGTGCCTAACGGAACGCTTGCGTAAGAGTTGGACGGAGTTCAATGGAAAATAACGGGAAAAGAAATGGGAAACGAAATCTTTAACTTACAATATCGTATTTTTTTTATTAACAACACATATTCACAAACATTCACAAAAACAAAGAAAAAGAGCAAAGAAAAGAGAAACAAAGAGAAGAAAAGAGCAACACAAGAAAGTAAATAAATGACATGGAATTAAAGAGCAAGTAAGTAAAGCATGGTAATAAATTGCATGAATGTAAAAGCGAGTAAGAAAAATGCAAGAAAGTAAAATACTATGAACCAAAGAACATATTGCAAGACATGGGTTGAATAACCCAAACTTAAACTTGTAAGCTCAATAAAGAGGTTGCAAGATCAAGAGAAGGCAAAGAACACATGGTGAATGAAGGCACAAAAAGAGAACTTTATTGATTCCAAGAATGATACACCCCTTGAGATCAATAACCAACCCTTAAACTTTCAAGCTCAATGAAGAGGTTGAAAAATCAAGAGAAGGTTAAGAACTCAAGGAGGCTAAGCTATTTACAAGAAAAGAGAAAAGAAAGCTTGGACTAAAGAATGACCCCTTCCCTTGCTGCCATGATCTACTTTTATAGGCTTCAAACAAAATTAAATAAACAATAAAAATGAGCTGACGTGGCATCAATGGTGTGTGTGTGAAAAATTGGGGCCCACTGGAGCATGTGGGGCCGGCCAGGCCGGTCCAAGAGGGAATGTGCTCGGCCAAGTTGGTGAGTCCAGGGCTCGTGCTTTGTGTGATGACTTGTGTGTCCCATCACATCACTTTGGTGCAGTTTATTTTCTCTGATTTGGCTTAGTCTGCACCCAGGTTTTTGAGTCAATTTTGAATCTTCAATTCAACGCATAATGTTTACCATTAAATGCTCATTACATCATTCCCACATGTGCCTAAATGTCTTGTATACACACTTATTTGTGTTGGACCATTTAGATAAAAAAAAAATGTGTACACAAACTTGTTGCAAAAAGGAACTCATGAAGTATCGGTCGGTTTGCGGTTCTGGTTGCAGTGTCGGCTCTCAAATGATATATCCGTGCTTTTAAATGTATTTCCAGTATTTTTTCATGGATACCTGTAATCTGTATTACTGAGCAGACACTGGTTAATAGTACCGATAAATACAACAAATAGATAATGAATGAGCGGTATTAGAATGCAGTTTTCTGATATGAATAGGCAATTCGCAATAAAAATCAGCGAGTAAAAATAAAAATAAAGCCGAAATGATGGGGCAACTCGCAATAAAAATCAGCAAGTAAAAATAAAAATAAAGCCGAAATGATGGGACAACCGCGAATAAAAAGCCGAAACGATAGGGCAATCGCGACCTTCGCGATAAGAAAAGCTGAAATGATAGAGCAATCGCGGTAAAAAAAATAAAATAAAAAAATAAAATCCTCTAACGGTGAATGATGAGTTGCTCCTGGTACCATATTCCAGTGCAGCGATGCAGACGCTGTCCAAAACTCAAATTCCCAATGGCGAATGATGAGTCGCTCCTAGTACCATATTCCAGTGCAGCGATGCAGACGCCAACCAAATTCCAAATTCAAATCCCAATGGCGAATGATGAGTCGTCCTGGTACCATATTCCAGTGCAGCGATGCAGACGCTAACCAAATTCCAAATCACATACCCCAATAGCGAATGATGAGTCGCTCCTGGTACCATATTCCAGTGCAGCGATGCAGAAGCCAACCAAATCTCATACCCCAACGGCGAATGATGAGTCGCTCCTGGTACCGTATTCCAGTGCAGCGATGCAGACGCTAACCAAATCCCATACCCCAACGGCGAATGATGAGTCGCTCCTGGTACCATATTCGAGTGCAGCGATGCAGATGCCGATAAAATCCCAAATTTTTTCCGGCCCTACGGTCTGGATCATACATCCTGCAAAACCGTATACAATCCACGGGCGTAAAACAATCCCAATCTCTCCCAAGTCCTACCGGCAAGACAACATTCAAAGTCCCGCCGGCGATGAAGATTCGAAAAAAAGGGTATGTCCACAAGCAAAATGGGCACGGATGAAAACCCGAAATGGCTCCGTGAGTAAAAACAACAGGACTGCCGGCGAGTTTGTGAAAACCCGAAAGAGCGCAAACTCGAGAAAAAAAAGATGAAATGCACTCGCAAAGTCCTCTCGACTTTGTGAGGAGGAAATTCCTGCGTGAGATCCTTACGACTCACAAAAGAGCAACACATTTGGAGGTCCTCACGACTCCTAAGGAGAAAATACACCTGCGGGATCCTTACGACCCGTAGGGAGAAAATGCTTTGTGAGACCCTTACGGCTCACAAAATTGAAAAGTCTTAGGTGATGGGGACCTAAAACCTGTCTCCTAAGCCATCGCTTCCTAACAAGCAATGACAAATGATGATTCGCTCCTGGTACCATATTCCAGTATAGCAATACTGATGCCGATCCAAAAAGCCAATTCCTAATACTACCGGGGCAGATGATGTGTTGCTCCTGGCATTATTCCAGTGCAGCAATGCAAATGCCGACCAAAACCAAAATCCCCAAATTCTCTCATGGCAAATGATGATTCGCTCATGGTACCATATTCCAGTGTAGCGATGCTAATGTCAACCCAAATCATAATCAACAAGTCAACTTCAACTCCGACACCGCAGAAAGCGGAGCAAGTCAGAATCCAATCTCGACGCCGCAAGAAGCGAAGCAAGTCAAGTTCACCCCTGACACTGCAAAAAGCAGAGCAAGTCAAATCAAGTATCGACCGTCCATGTCATAAAAAGGGCAGTGCAGGCTTCTCACAAATTGGGAACCAAATCGCTCCGGGCCAGGGAAAAGTCTACCACGGACACTCCGCCTCGTAGACACGTCAAGCGTCGACCGTCCATGTCGTAAAAAGGGCAGTGCAGGCTTCCTGCAAATCGGAAACCAAATTGCTCCGGGCCAAGGATTAGTCTACCGCGGACACTCCGCCTCGGAGATGCGTCAGAGCGTCGACCGTCCATGTCGTAAAAAGGGCAGTACGGGCTTCCCACAAATCGGGAACCAAATCGCTCCGGGCCAGGGAAAAGTCTATCACGGACACTCCACCTCGGAGACGCGTCAAGCATCGACCGTCCATGTCGTAAAAAGGGTAGTACAGGCTTCCCACAAATCGGGAACCAAATCGCTCTGGGCCAGGGCGTCGACCGTCCATGTCGTAAAAAGGGCAGTGCAGGCTTCCCACAAATCGAGAACCAAATCGCTCCGGGTCAGGGCGTCGACCGTCCATGTCGTAAAAAGGGCAGTGCAGGCTTCCCACAAATCGGGAACCAAATCGCTCCGGGCCAGGAAAAAGTATACCATGGACACTCCTCCTCGGAGACGCGTCGAGCGTCGACCGTCCATGTCGTAAAAAGGGCAGTGCAGGCTTCCCACAAATCGGGAACCAAATCGCTCTGGGCCAGGGAAAAGTCTACTACGGACACTCCGCTTCGGAGACGCTTCAAGCGTCGACCGTCCATGTCGTAAAAAGGACATTGCAGGCTTCCCACAAATCGGGAACCAAATCGCTCCGGGCCAGGGAAAAGTCTACCACGGACACTCCGCCTCGGAGAAGCGTCGACCACCTATGTCATAAAATGGACAGTGCAGGCTTCCTACAAATCGGGAACCGAATTGCTCCGGACCAGGGAAAAGTCTACCACGGACACTCCGCCTCAGAGACGCATCAAGCGTCGACCATCCATGTCGTAAAAAGGGCAGTGCACACTTCCCACAAATTGGGAACCAAATCGCTCCGTGCCAGGAAAAAGTCTACAACGGATATGTTCCCCTCCAAATGACGGAGACGCGATAAACGTCTTGCCTGAAATTCGGGGCAGATGCTAATAGGTGCTATCCGTCCACCTCTCCGAACATGCCAAGTTGATTTATGGCAACATGTATCGAAGGTATAAACGGATGCGACCGATGTAGCAGACTTCGTTAGATTCCCCCTCGCTTGAGGGTTTTTTGATTGTGGGGACGCTCTTCCCTACAGGCGCAAGCCCCTGCAGTTAATTACGCTACCGCATCGCGGTAACAACTTTCTCCTTCTCCAGCTGGTCACTTCGTATCGTGGGTGTTTGTTTTGTGTTTGGTTGCCCGTGGATTGTATACGGAGACTAATTTATGTCGTCGCCCGTAGGACGTGGATTAGTCCAAATCCGTGTTTACTTAGATTTGGGTTTGGGGGTTTTGGTTTGAGGATACGTTAGCCGTATTGGAGGCTAAGATCAACTCAAACGTTTGTTAATGATACGTTAGTCTAATTTGAGACTAAGATCAACTTAACGGGATCGTTTAGATCCGACAAAAGAGCGTTTGGGCTCTGTTGTTCCAGTTTAGGGGCATAGGGTCCATTGAATGTATGGCCGTCGGGACCCGTCACCTCTCTGACGACGTTGAAGGATTACAACGACAGATGTCAGAGGAGTTCAGAGATGTACCCTTGAACCAAAGTTGATTGGGGGATTTATAGTTCAATTTGGGACTAAAGTCTGTTTGAGGGTTTAAGAATACGTTAGCCATATTTGAGACTAAGATCAACTTAAATGGGATCGTTTAGATCCGACAAAAGAGCATCTGGGAGCTCTATTGCTCCAGTTTAGGGACATGGGGGTCCATTGCCAGTTTAGGGACATGGTGGTCCAATACCAGTTTAAGGACATAGTGGTCCATTGAATGTATGGTCGTCGGGACCTATCACCTCTCTGACGACTTTGAAGGATTACAATGACAGGTGTCAGAGGAGTTCAGAGATGTACCCTTGAACCAATGAGTCAGTTGAAAGAGCAGATGTGCTCAATTCAAGATGATTTGAGGACTTATGGCCAGTTTGGGCTAAGTCCAATTATGTTTGAAATATTGGCCCTTTGGGCCATTAGACATTTTTCTGGGTTCAGCCCCTCATCATTCAGCAGTGCTAAACAGAGGTTTGGAGGCTCTGACAACATTTTGTCTTTGATTTCCTCAGTTTTGATATTCATTTGGAGGAGAGACTTTTGCCTCTGGAAAATTAGCCAATTTGGCTAAAACTAGTGTTAAACACTAGAGAACAACAGTGTTAAACACTGGAGATAGAACTCTCAAATTAGTGTTAAACACTAAAAGACAATCAGTGTTAAACACTGGAAATATAATCTTCAATTTAGTGTTAAACACTAGAAACAATCAGTGTTAAGCACTGGAAATATAATCCCCAAATTAGTGTTAAACACTAAAGACAGAGGGGTCACGTGTGGACACGTGAGAGCGCCCAAAGGTGGGACCAGATCCCTTTTCTTTGTTCTGCAATTAAGTGTTAAACACTTCTTCATATTTTTTTTATTTTTGAGCATCACGTGCTGACACGTGACGGTGATTTATGCGCTGACTGTTAAAGCGTTTGCTAAAGGGTCACGTGGTATCACGTGAGAGCGCCCAAAGCTTTCATTTCCTTTGCTTTTCCTTTCTGCGTTTTGTAAGTCACGTGGAAACACGTGAGGCGTTGCCTCAGAACATTTCCCTTCTTATTTTTAGGGGATCTTTCCAGGGGTTACATGGGGACACGTGAGGGCGCCCTAAATGTGGAGCCAGATCTTCTTTTGTTTTATCCTCAAATCTGCGAATAAGTGTTAAACACTTTTCATCTTTATTTTAGAGCATCACGTGTTGGCACGTGATGGGGATTTATGCATCGATAATTACAGCACTTGCTGAGGGGTCACGTGGGGACACGTGAGAGCGCCCAAAGCTTCTTTTCTTTTGTTTTTTCTTTCTGCATTTTGGGAGTCACGTGGGAGCACGTGAGGCATTGCCTCAAAGCTTCTTTTATTCAGGGATCTTTTCAAGGGTCACATGGGGGCACGTGACCTAGTTATTTTCATGAACAGAGATCTTTTAAGAATTGAATTCTCTGTAGGGTTAAACCCTAATTATGATTTTGGAGGAATTAAATTCCTATTATGAAAAAATTAAATTCTTATTTAGGATAAAGCCCTGATTATTTTTAAAGAAATTAAATTCCCAGATATGTAAAAGAATTAAATTCTTAATTAGGGTTAAACCCTAGTTTTGTTTTAGGAGAATTAAATTCTCAAAACTCAATTCCCCTTCTAAGTTTAGGATCTGCATGGCAGGATCTCGACCCGATGAGAATTAAATTCTCAACTTATGGGGAGATGTGCTCTGTGCAGATCTTCAACCAGAAGAAGAACTAAGTTCTTTTTTGTATAAGAGTTAAACTCTTGGATTTTGAGAATTAAATTCTCTGTTTGAAATTTTGATCCCCTTTCTTTTCTCACCTAGGGTTTTCTTTGTTGAGAATTAAATTCTCCTTTCTTTTCTTCCCTTGAGAATTAAATTCTCCTATCTCTGTTCTTCTCTCAAAAAGGTCCCCTTCTCTTCTTTTCTTGGCTTCTATTTATAAGAGAAGGAAGAGAATCAATTTTTTTAGCAAATCTCTCATTGAAAGATTTGATTTGATTTCATAATTAATATGATCCTTTAGATCATTCAGTGAATTTTATTCACCGTTGGATTTTAAATCCAAAGATATTCCGTTTGTTATTTCTGGTGAGATTTTAGGGAAATCTTTCCTTATATCAAATCTTTCCATAGATTGGTGATTTTTAATCACCATTGGATTTTTAATCCAACGGTCCCCATAATCCTTTTCCATTTGGAAAGATTTAGAGAAATTTAGAATTTTAATTCCATTTCGAAAGATTTTAGAGAAATTTAGAATTTTAATTCTATTAAACTGTAAGGCTTTCAAAGCATATCACGTGCTGGCACGTGACCCTTGGTCACGTGTGAGCACGTGACCCCCAAATTGGTTCCTTTAACAGCCGCTTGTTTATATTGTTGTTTTAACCATCACGTGTCAACACGTGACCATTGGTCACGTGTAAGCACGTGATACCTCGTTGAGGTATTTTCTAACTTTTAGAATTAAATTCTTTTAAACTGTGAGGCTTTCAAAGCTAGTCACGTGCTGGCACGTGACCCTTGGTCACGTATGAGCACGTGACCCCAAATTGGGTCCTCTTTCAGCCATTTGTTATTTCTGTTTTAGCTATCGCGTGTCAACACGTGATCATTGATCACGTGTGAGCACGTGATACCTCATTGAGGTAATTCCTGATTTTTAATCAGGGAACAGTGCATAGCGTATTTGCCTATAACTTTTGATCCCGGATGAATTATGAAGCCCATAATATATCAAATCGAAGGGTTCTTCGAGATGCTTCCAATATCATCAGAATTTAACTGTTTATCTTTCGGGAGTTTATCAAAATATAGGCCGGAAGATACTGGTTCGCATTTCCTTAAGCGTATCGCTGCCATTTGATACCCTGGACTCTTCTGCGCAGAAATTTTTGGCGGGAACAGGACACTCCGTCTCGGAGACGCGTCAAGCGTCGACCGTCCATGTCATAAAAAGGGCAGTGCAGGCTTCCCACAAATTGGGAAGCAGATCGCTCCGGGCCAGGGTAACGTCTACCACGGACACTCCGTCTCGGAGACGCGTCAAGTATCGACCGTCCATGTCGCAAAAAGGGCAGTGCAGGCTTCCCACAAATCAAGAACCAAATCGCTCCGGGTCAGGGCGTCGACCGTCCATGTCGTAAAAAGGGCAGTGGAGGCTTCCCACAAATCGGGAACCAAATCGCTCTGGGCCAGGGAAAAGTCCACCACGGACAATCCGCCTCAGAGACGCGTCAAGCGTCGACCGTCCATGTCGTAAAAAGGGCAGTGCAGGCTTACCACAAATCGGGAACCAAATCGCTCCGGGCTAAGGAAAAGTCTACCACGGACACTCCGCCTCGGAGACGCGTCAAGCGTCAACCGTCCATGTCGTAAAAAAGGCAGTGCAGTCTTCCCACAAATTGGGAACCAAATCGCTCCAGGTTAAGGAAAAGTCTACCACGGACACTCCGCCTCGGAGACGCGTCAAGCGTCGACCGTCCATGTAGTAAAAAGGGCAGTGCAGGTTTCCCATAAATCGGGAACCAAATCGCTCTGGGTCAGGGTGTCGACTGTCAATGTCGTAAAAAGGGCAGTGCAGGCTTCCCACAAAGTGGGAACCAGATCTCTCCAGGCCAGGGTAATGTCCACCACGGACACTCCGTCTCGGAGATGCGTCAAGCGTCGACCGTCCATGTCGCAAAATGGGCAGTACAGCTTCCCACAAATCGGGAACCAAATCGCTCCGGGTCAGGGCGTCGACCGTCCATGTCGTAAAAAGGGCAGTGCAGGCTTCCCATAAATTGGGAACCAAATCGCTCCGGGCCAGGGAAAAGTCTACCACGGACACTCCGTCTCGGAGACGCGTCAAGCGTCGACCGTCCATGTTGTAAAAAGGGCAGTGCAGGCTTCCCACAAATCGGGAAGCAGATCGCTCCGGGCCAGGGTAACGTCTACCACGGACACTCCGTCTCGTAGACACATCAAGTATCGACCGTCCATATCGCAAAAAGGGCAGTGCAGGCTTCCCACAAATCAAGAACCAAATCGCTCCGGGTCAGGGCGTCGATCGTCCATGTCGTAAAAATGGCAGTGCAGGCTTCCCACAAATCCGGAACCAAATCGCTCCGGGCCAGGGAAAAGTCTAACACGGACACTCTGCCTCGGAGACGCGTCAAGCGTCAACCGTCCATGTCGTAAAAAGAGCAGTGCAGGCTTCCCACAAATCGGGAACCAAATCGCTCCGGGCCAGGGAAAAGTCTACCACGGACACTCCGCCTCGGAGACGCGTCAAGAGTCAACTGTCCATGTCGTAAAAAGAGAAGTGCAGGCTTCCCACAAATCGGGAACCAAATCGCTCCGGGCCAGGGAAAAGTCTACCACGGACACTCCGCCTCGGAGACGCGTCAAGCGTCAACCGTCCATGTCGTAAAAAGAGCAGTGCAGGCTTCCCACAAATCGGGAACCAAATCGCTCCGGGCCAGGGAAAAGTCTACCACGGACACTCCGCCTCGGAGACGCATCAAGCGTCGACCGTCCATGTCGTAAAAAGGGCAGTGCAGGTTTCCCACAAATCGGGAACCAAATCGTTCCAGGTCAGGGCGTCGACCGTCAATGTCGTAAAAAGGGAAGTGCAGGCTTCCTACAAATCGGGAACCATATCGCTCCAGGCCAGGGTAACGTCTACCATGGACACTCCGTCTCGGAGACGCGTCAAGCGTCGACCGTCCATGTTGCAAAAAGGACAGTGCAGGCTTCCCACAAATCGGGAACCAAATCGCTCCGGGTCAGGGCGTCGACCGTCCATGTCGTAAAAAGGGCAGTGCAGGCCTCCCACAAATTGGGAACCAAATCGCTCTGGGCCAGGGAAAAGTCTACCACGGACACTCCGTCTCGGAGAAGCGTCAAGCGTCGACCGTCCATGTCGTAAAAAGGGCAGTGCAGACTTCCTACAAATCGGGAACCAAATCACTCTGGGCCAAGGCGTCGACCGTCCATGTCGTAAAAAGGGCAGTGCATGCTTCCCACAAATCGGGAACCAAATCGCTCTGGGCCAGGGCGTCGACCGTCCATGTCGTAAAAAGGGCAGTGCAGGCTTGCCACAAATCGGGAACCAAATCGCTCTGGGTCAGGGCGTCGGTCGTCCATGTCGTAAAAAAGGCAGTGCATGCTTCCTACAAAGCGGGAACCAAATCGCTTCGGGCCAGGGAAACATCTACCACAGACACTCCGCCTCGGAGATGCAAACGTCGACCGTCCATGTCGTAAAAAGGGCAGTGCATCACAAAAAGTGGGACCAAAACAAGTCGCTTCCACGCGAAAGAAGATCCATCAATTTCATGCACACACCCATATATGTGGTGTGCATTTATTGATGGGGCACTTTGTTGGGGTCGAAAATTGCACCCCGGTTGACCAAGTCAAAGTCAAGATCAACCCCAAGCCAGGTGGGCCCAAGCCAGGTCAAGTGGGCTTTTGCTCGAGTTGAGCCCGAACATGAAGCCGCCGGCCTCCCCCATGCCAACATAAAAATCATGTAATAAATAATTTTAATGTAATTTTTTTTGCATGAATGGGCATAAAGCCATGTAAATATGTAAGCCTATATAAGGCAACATAATGATGAATAAAAGATATACTTTTCATTCTCAAAAAAAGATCCAGGGTTTTTGTGCCTCTTTCTCCTTCTTCAAGGTTCTAAACCTTCTTCTTTCTTTTGAATTAAATCAAGAGTTTTACTCTTCCTTTTTCAAAACTAAATAGTTTTTCACCACAAAACCCACAAAGGGGAACTTAGATATTCCATTAGATCTCAAAAAGGAGAGATTTTTAAAATCTCATACTTCTTGTTCTTCAAGATCCGGCCAACAGAGGAAGAAGAAGGAGACCCGCTTCCAAGAACCCCATTTTGGGGAAGATCCAGGGCTCAGGGGAGAAACCCCTTCCATCAGCTCCAAAATATCTTAGGAGTTCAACTCCTCAAAAATATATATACATATATATACAAAATAATAAATATTTCCTTTCTGGAGCATAGATCCTAGTGCAGGGACCAAGTCCCTTCTGCTGCTGGCGCCCAACGCCTGCGTGCCAGGCACGTGGGGCGCTGGCGCCTTCTCTCGCGCATCCTTTGGATGCCCTTTCCCTTTATAAACACACACACACACATACTCCACCACACTGTTCCCGTTAGAAAAAATTTCTAACGGGGTACTGCCCCGCATCCCGTAAGGGGGCTGCTAGCCCCCTTGACCACCAGCCCGCTATCCGGGTAGCGGGACCCCCGTAAAAACTCTGCGGGGCTCCCGATATATCCAAAACCCCTTCAAAACACAACACTGTACATTGAGTTCGCATGACCAGTTTAACCCGTTAATCGGAGGTTCTCTCGCTCCAAAAGCGAGGGGGAATTAACAGCAGTTTAGTCCGCGGCTGCCGGAGATTCGGATCCCCAAAATTAATAAACCACAGCATACGCTAGGCAGGGGGAATCTATAATGCGCCTGACAAGCGCGCGTGTATTCCCATCTCAATGGGGTGATGAAAAACACCCTACAATTCTCTTAATTGCTTGTGTGCGATTCTAGGATCGGGTGTAGAGGCGTCGGACGTGGCACGGAAAGATAAATTTAAGATTGGATCAGATTAGCCGAGGCGTCCCGGTGAGTAGATGTATACATCTATGGGGGGATCGTCTGGATGGCACGACGCGTCCGATGGTTTAGTATTACTTATAGTATTTGCATTATGCGTAGTTTCCTAGTTATGCATCTCATTGCATTGCATCATCTCGTATGTGTGTGTGTGTGTGTGTGTGTGTGTGTGATATCATTTCATAGGACACTTGCACTATTACCATTGGTTTATGCCGCAGGTGCACTATTTATGCAAACACACACGCCATTGGTAATTGCTATGCTACAAACACTATAGAACTTGCTTAGAATTGGTATTAGCGCAACTGCATCATATATGATCCGTAGATTTATACTTGTATATTCTTTTCATTAAAATGGATACGTAGGATTATTCGTCATATATGCATACCTAATTGCATTATGATTCATGCATAGTTTCTGGCCATACTTCGAATGGTATATACTACCGTATCATAGATTTCCATCATCACCAGCATATTTATATATTGTGATTCTTCTCGAGCATTTCAGTATTTATGAGATTACTGGATTTGAAGGAAAACCGCAAGAATTTTATAAAAGCTTTTTATCATTTTAAAATGCAAGTTGCGGTTTTCTCGTGATGTATGTGTCGTCCACCATGAGTTTTCATGATTGCTTTTCGTTTTCGAGACCCGATTCGAGGAGTAGGATGAACCGTTTCGGGTACATGATGGAGCCGGTATGGTACCCCGGGATGAGAGTGTTTTTGTGGGGATGACGATGAGCCTGGCAGGGGCAAACTACCTACCGGTAATGTCTGACGCGGCGGATATCCGGAGGAAACCGATCGTAGTCATGTGATTTGATGATATGGGCCGATCCGGACTAACGGAGCCCGAGATATTGAGGATTTTGTGTCAATATTTGACACGGACATTTCTGTCGATTTCACTGATAAACATATTGTGTCGATATTTGACACGGATTTCTGTCGATTTCACCGATTATAATCCAGTTTTACTTTACAAAAGGTTTTACCAAGTTAAAGATATAGATCTTCTCATATCAGACATATCATGATTTCGCGTTGATCATGCATTCATGTTGCATTCATACTAGTACATCGTATCATATTGATATACGTAGATTGTGATGCACTGCGTGCATGCTTACGATAGCCTTATTAGATATTACTTACTATTCACGAGTTGGCAACTCACCCTCGTTGTGCCACAGTATCTTGCAGGTCTGACCCGTCAGCACAGTAGCGGTGGGCGTACTTTCTTCGTTTGCTTGGAATTGAGGCTTGCTCATGATAGGTTGCAAGGATATCTTGTTTTCACTTGTATATTACTTTGTATCTAGTACACTCTATCTACCCTTATATATTGGACTAGACGGTGAGACTTGAGACTTATATTTATGGTTTTGGTGTCGTTGCTCACTTGAGCCGACGTGATACTTTTATGCTTTCATGCTTATTTCGCATTATTATGATATATTCATTGCATGTGGTTGTGATTCCGCCTTTGGCGAAGAGCTAGCTTCCGCTTGGGGATGCCTGTATTCATTTATATGTATTTTTTTGTTTGTACCCGTTTCTGGACCAGTTTTTACAAAGTAGACTCTGCCGAAATTTTCGGGAATTTTGATGTTTTTAAAAAGATTAATGCAACTTGTTTTGGTTAAAACCGCTTCTTTTAATATGTTTTCTTTCACTCTATTTCTTTATTTGGTTTAGATTTCTGGGTTTTGGCTTATTTAGGTTATGTTACGTCTTGAGACGTTTCGTAATTTAAGTGCCAGTCACGTTCCGTATTTTCGGGTCGTGATAATTTTACTTCAAACTTGGAACAAGCATGAATAAATTAATGATACTTTTTCATCTTTTGGGTTGTTTTTCCGGATCCGTCGCAGCGTCGCTATAAGTTGAATGCATCCCATTCCCATTTGGAAGGAGAAATGACTTCAACGTCTGCTTGAAAGACTCACATCTTTTATCCCCTCTCTTCCCGCTGGTCTCATTCCTATCTCTTTCCGTTTGTTTGAACTTTTGATTTATTTGTCGAAAACTTTCCGATATTAAAGAATTGCTTAATTCTGATGGTAAAATGTATGAGTTACATTTTGATTTATATGTTTATTATGGACCAGTAGTTATTTAACCCTTGGATTGGAGGTAGCATTGTGATATATTTTAGGAACATCACTTCATCGCAGCTGAATTGTCCATAAATCTTATGCCAAGGTCTACACGGTCGGCACTTAGGAGGATGAGGCCATGATTACTCTACATAAATAACCAAAGCAGATTCATTAAACGGTTCTGCTAGAAATAAATGTATCTACTCTCATTAAATTAATTTATAAATGTATCCAACTCTCATTAAACTGTTCTGCTCTAATAAATTAATTTATAAATGTATATCTGCTGATGAGGTGTTCCAGATACAATCATGAAGGAACTTGAATGTTAGAGAATGAAAGAAGTTTGAGAACCATGTCCACTACAACTCTCTGCTCATGGAGCAATAATGAATCATCCATGTCAAGCTTGAATTTGTGTGTCAATGTAATCTCACTGTCTCCAAAGGTAAATAAAATACTTTGTTTCATGGACTCCCTACTACATTTCATGTGAAATGATTGAAAGTTAGAATATAAAAACCTAGACAAGTAGGTGACGGGCTTGCATGGCCTTTGGATAGGCTTCAGAGAAACCTATCCAAAGGCTCTAAAAAGGCTTGTTCCTTCTAGAGTAGATTTTTTCATGTTTTACACACCGTCACACGCGCAGTCATGAGGAGGAAAATTGCAACAGAACACTAGCATGGTAATAAGACGTTTCTAATTAATTTGCACTAAAATGAGTCAGCAAGATGTTAAAAGTTTATAATTAAATTGATCTTTGGAAGTCTCTCTTGTAAATATCAATTTATTGAAGATGCAAAGCTTGGAAAGTTTTTACCGTGATTCGAGGGATAGAGTTGTCATTGAATGGTAATCAAAGTCCTCGGGATGTGGCTCGTGGTGCTGAATGACAATCTTTGGGGAAAAAAGAAAAGAAAAGTGATTTAAAATTGCCACAAATTTTAGTTATAATTCTATAAACTAAGAATATTTTCTTAAAATAAAAAATGGGCCCTAAAAGCTAATTATTTAACATTGTGACGATCAATATATTTAGAATAGCAAACATAACAAAAATTGGATCAAGCATATCAAGGCCAATAGAACATAACAAAAATTGGATCAAGCATAAAAGCTTGTAGAGGAGAAAATTTTAAGATCAAAGAGTTGCTTAAAACCTTATAAGTTCATAAACACAAAAAGGACATTATTATGATATAATTCTAATAATATCAGCCACATCATCTCATCACAAATACCAAAAAAAAAAAAGCATAATCACATATATCATCAGGCCCAATAAGAAAAGCTGATAGAAGACAGATGATTTCGGGATCAAAGATTTGCTGTTGAAACATCAAAACCCTACAAACAAAATAAACTAGACTTTGGGCTGTTCCAAAAAGAGCTTTTAAAAAAAGAGATGTTGATAAAAACTCTTTAGACAAAAGTGCTACTATTGCAGAAGTGTTGTTGATTGTTTAAACGGCCATGAAGGACATCATTTTTCTTAACATTTGAAAGAAATTAATGAACGAAAACATCATTTTTTAAATTTACTTTCAAAAGATTCATAAAGATCAAAAAATCTCCAAAAAAATATCTGCAAAAAAATATTGGAGATCCATCCTTTCAATCTATAGATTCTTCGTCGAAGTCGAAAGGTTTCGATCGTCTAATACATGAAGCTCAAAACTTAGATCTCATCGATCAACCTCTTGATGATCGTGTTGAGCTCAGAGGCCTCGATCGTCTAAGGTTTTTTGTCGTCGTCATCTTTTAGGGTTTCGATCTGAAGGTTTCGATCTGAAGGCCTCGATCGTCAAGGGTTTTGAACTGGAGAGATGATGAAGAGAGAAATCAAGTGCAAGGTTCAGACTGAGATGATGATGAGAAGATGATAGGAATAAAAAAAATTAGGTAAAACTTTTTACCAAAAGCTTTATTTTTTTGCTTCTGAAAATAGAAGATTTTCTTCTCTTTTTTTAGGGCATAGGACCTGTTTAGTTCTTTTTTTTCCCTTCAAAATAGCATTTTTTTTTAGCTCCAAAAGAGTTTTTGGAAGCTCAAAACGCCCAACCAAACGGTCACTTAATGGCATAAACTGCACATTATCAGACACATCTTCTCGTCAATTTTAAGTGGAAAACATTTTTAATAGCATTAGTTCGCGACGATAATCAATTCCATTTCAAAATTAGATTTCTAAAATCATGCAAAGCTTACCTTTAAACTCGAGCATTATCTGCACTTGGTGTGGATTTGAGCTAAGCCTTTGTTACTAAAATGTAATGAAAAAGATTTTCATTCATTGCATTTTCTCCTCTTAATGAGATTGAAGGAAGATTTGATCACATTATTTAAAAAGAATGAGCAGCGCGCAGATATAGGTTAATCTCAAGAGGCCAGCTGAGAGGGAAAAAGAAAGGCATGAACAAGAATACTAACTACAGCTGAACTTATGGAGTCTCAGGGTCCCACTTGAATAAGAAAATTAGGTGGTCGTCAGCTTCAATGGGAAGGGAGTTTCTTTTTTTTTTTTGGGATGGGGGCGGGGCGGGGTGAGTTGGGTGGGTGGGGGGGGGGTGTTATGTGTGGTGTTGGGGGGGCTACTATAGTATAAGACCTCCTTACTTGATCAGGACATTGAATTAAGGCTTAATTCAAAAAAAAAACCACCAAATACTTTAGCTCAGTTATGAGAAACTACTAAATACTTTCAAAACTACAAGAAATTACCACAAAACTTTCAAAAACTATAAGAAACCACAACAACTTTCAAAACTACGAAAAAATATCATAGATGTCATGTCAGCAATATTTGCAAGAAACTACGACAAAACTTTCAAAACATGGCAGTTTCTTATAATTATAATAGTATTTGGTAGTTTTTTGTGACTTGGCTAATTTGTTTGATAGATTTTTGGAATTAACCTTGAATTAATGATGAAATTCTACTGAAGTTTCAAGTAGATGGTAGTCTCATGCCACATTCTAGGGAACAATAGTTGTACAAACACCGAGAATAACACAGGCTTCAAATATAATGTTGAGATGGCAAGGATACACCAAACTCCACCAAACATTGGTTGAAGCACTAATGGAAAGCCTGGGAGCATCATAACTTAGAGATCAGAGTGAAAATAGGTATCAAATGCACAGTAAAAGCATCCATTGCCGAAAGATTGCATGTACATGCATTTAATGTTAAACTACTATGATGCTGCATGTTAAAAGAAAAACTTTGTTGTTTGCAGCGGCTTACCATGAAACCATGTAACTATGCCATCTTCTTAAAAGCTGAAAGCATACCAAAACGAGCCAATGCTAATATTTCATGTTTCCAGTAAATGCATTTATACTATCATACACTATAAAATTGCTTTTGCAACAGCCTTTGGTGAAACCACATAGTTATGCAATCTTCACGTGAGCTCTAGTATTATACCAAAACAAGGCAGCGCTTATATTCCAGCCTGCAAATAAAATTGCTAGAAACCATCTCTAATAGCTCATGCCAATATATAGCACAGATACATTAAGAGGTATAAAGTGTGGAAAGCCGCAGGAAAAGACTTATCGACTGCATCTGGATTTTGGCAAGGGATAAACAACATTAAAGGGGCATTTTTTTGCCGGTATGTCCTTTACTATAGGGAATTGGAACAGGATAAATTCTGGCACGATCGATGGTGTCGACTGTGGACAAACTTCATTGAAGAACAAGTTTCCAGAATTATACAAAAAAGTCAAGGATGGGCATGTCAAGAGAAGGGCAAAGATCTTCTTTGGAAATGAGAGAGAGGAAGCTGGGCAAAGGGAAGGTGGTGGCGAACATGGTGAGGGTTCGGATCAAGATGAGCTTGCCGAAGACGAAAATCTGATGGGTGATGATCTCGGCTAGGTCAAGGGACTGGCGATGTCATTAGTAGAAAAGATATATTCTCTGCGACAAGTTTATCGTAGAGGATCAATGAATCTGATGTCGGCATATTACATGGTAGGATTGCTATCACTAGTAAAATAGGGGGTTGCCCCTACGGATAACGAAATCCGTAGGGGCAGATTTAGTTTTGCCCTACGGATTAGTCCGTAGGTCCTTAAGGTTGCCCCTAAAGTCCTTACATATTAATTTAAAAAATATTAAATCGTAAATTATTGTTTGTCCCTACGGAGCCGCAAACCAAGAACCTACGGATTTATCCGTAGGGGCAACTAAATAGAGATTTAATTAAAAAGGCACGGATCGATCCCTACGCTCATTACCTAAAAATTATTTTCCCAATATCGCGCACGAACCCAAAATCCCCAAACCCTTGTTCCCGCCGATCGCCTGTGTTTCATCGCCGTTATCGTCATCGCCAGCGCAGGCCAATTCTCCGTCGCCACCGCCTGGTTCATCCTCATCTCCGTTTTCGTCGTCGCCTCCTTTCGTCGCCGCCTCCTTTCGTCGCCGCCTCCAATGGATCGTCGACGCCTCCACTGCACAGGTTAGGAAATCTTAAATTAAACAAATTTTTGATTATTTTAGGGCTAGGGTTCATGGTTTGGGTACTGATGAGGCATCCGTTGGGGGTAGCGTTAGGGTTGGGGTTGGGGTTGCGGTTGGGGCTGGGGCTAGGGTTGGGGTTGCGGTTGGGGTTGGGGTTCGGCAGGGGGTTGCGGTTGGGGTTCGGGTTCGGGTTAAGGTTGGGGTTAGGCTGGGGTTGGGGCTGGGGCTGGGGTTAGGGTTAGGGTTAGAATTATGGTTGGGGTTGGGGTTGCCCCGTTTCGTATCAGAACTCGAGTCTGACATCGTAGATCTTTCAGCCATTTTGGTTATATTGTTATCATGATGTTAAATTCTTTATGCTCTCATCAAATTTTTGGGATCTTTGTAATTTGCTTGCTCTGTTTGGGGTTTCAGTTGATCCTCATTAAAAAATTGGTGATTGATCTCTTCAATCATATTATTATCTGTATTTAAAATTTTTGTGAAGCCTTCAGAATTTGGAAAAATCTAGAATTACCGTTGAAATTCTGGCAACATTCAAAAACTGTGTATATGATGTGTGTGTGTGTATGCATGTATATACATTTGAAATTTATCTTTCTTCTATGATATAAAACGGTTAAACCGAGGAAAATTACTGGGGGAATTTTTGCTAAAATGTCTTGAGAGGGGGTTCAAGTGATGGGATAATTTCATTTGGTAATCTTTTACTTATTTTACATCTCTTATTTTTTCATGCAAAAATCTGAATAGGTTTCTTGCAATTTTGCCTATCGATCAATTATTATATTTATTTCTATTTTTTGTGGATGATTTGGCTTCAATTGAATGGAGGCGATGATGGCTTGCCCTCAAGCTTCCACTTTTATGAGCTTTATAGTTATGAGATTGGCGAGGCAAGCTGGTTTGTAGCCATCTTATTTCTTTTCCTAAATTCAAATCCAAATATAAACTGTCTGATTGAGAGAGAGAGTATGAGAGATTATGTATTATTCAATGTGTTTGGAAGCTGGCATGTTCTGAGCGTCATCTCTGCATGAAAGCTATGGTTTTGCAAAGGGTTTGCCCTAACTATTTTCTGTGGGGAAGCTGAAGGCCTGAAGCTTCATCAAACTCAGGATTGGATTCTGGTCGGGTATTGTAAATTCTTGTGAAAGTTCCGTTCAAGATTTGTTCAGAGCTTGCATAACATCCTTTTCATCTTTATGAGATCTTTATGCAGTCATTTTTTTGGGTTTATATATTTCTAGAGCCCGTTTGACTTTGGACTTAGGATAACCCCAAATCTCTTTCTTATTTTGATTCCTAAGCTGGCATATCTGAGGCTCGTATTCCAGTATCGTTGCAGGAAAAGCTAGGGTTGCGAACATTTTTGCAACGATAATTTCTGTATGACAGCTTAAGCACACATAAAACTTAAACAATCTTGAAGCACTGCAGTTTTTCACTAAACTACCTAAAAGTTTTTATATTGCTGCAAGCTTCCTTAAAGTGCTGCATCTAAGTGTATTTTAGTGGGAAAACCCTTGAAAGCCAAACTTCATGGGGTTTGCTGTTTGCCTTCTCTGTAGCTAGTTTGAGGTTTATTTAGTTTTGGATTTGTTTTGCAACACTCTCTGAGTTCCAAATCAACAAAAAGCTGAATGTTGAATCACAAGCAAGAAGCAGCCAAACTGGCCCTAAAGTAATCCTGAGTGATGATAATTTTCCAGGGAGTTTAAAATTTATAGAAATGGCGAGGCAACATTGGATTGTCTGCAAGTATTCAAGCAACCTGTTTGCAGCCATCATGCTATTTGTGATCCCAGTATAAAACTCAAACATGCCTCTTAGTTAGTTTACTTTAATTTGTTATTTATGTGTGTGTGTCAACATTGGATTGTCCCAAGTATAAAACCAAACCCACAAAACATCAAAACTGTCTCCGACAATCTTATGGTCATTAGACATAAGATTTATGCATATAGGTAACATCTGCCAATATGCCATATCCAGACAGCAATCTATTTTTGCCTATTGGCTAATATGAAAATATCGGCCCGCGTATATGACATAATCAAAGTTGTTAAATCTTGATACGGTTTGTGTTTCGTTTTTTTATTTATCAGTTCTATCAATGTTGCGTATAACGCTTTATGATATCAGTATCCTACATTTGTAGTTTTAATTGTTGATTGTTATAGATGAATACCATTGCAATAATAGTTTTTGGTTGATGAATGCTATTGCAATGTAGGATGATCAGTTCTATCAATCTTGATCTCAATGGTTTAAAATCATGTTACACATACAACACGAATGCACAACAAACGCATAATTAGAGAGCGACTCGAGATATTCAGGTTAAAACCAATATATGATACTCGATGATAATATGAAACCTTCATATTCCCATCGATACTCATATATGAAACTAAAAGCGCCACTTTGTCCCTACGGTGCCCGACATTTTAATTTAAAAATATTAAATCTTAATTTGTTGTTTGGCCCTACGGAGCCGCAAACCAATAACCTACGGTTATGTCCGTAGGGGCATCTAAATGGGAATTTAATTAAAAAAGGCACAGAAATGCCCTACGCCTCGATATCTTTCCCTCTCGTTCCCAAAATTTTCTCTCGTTCCCGCGTCTCCAATTTTCTCTTCGTCGCCACCGCGCGCCCTCCGTTCTCAGCCCGCCACCGCCTTCCGTTATTGGCCCACCACCGCCCTCGTTCTTCCTCGTCGAGTTCCTCGTCGCCGATATTTGTGCCTACATTGATACCTCAAGTAACGAATCAAATGATGTGGATCACAAACTAATTAAATAAATTTTGAATACCAATCTGGACTGGGATTTGAATACCAATCCTAGTTTGCTATATTTTTTTTATATATAGTAGATGGTGATACTTCTTTAAGTAAAAACAATCCTACACTTAAGCGAAATCATAAATCGAAACACACATATATAGAATACAACTCATACATGGGTATCCTCAAATCTAACTTTCATTGAATTTGCACGCGCACTTAAAATAACAACCTTTATACTAAAAAATTATGTATTCCATTACTTAGTAGTTTATGGTTTTTAGACGCAAAAGCCATTTGAGAAATACTTTTCCAACCCACTATTAATCCATATTCTCAATATAGTCATTGAATTTGCACGCGCACATAATAAGAAGGAGAAGACAATAATGTGGCAGAAGAAGAAGGAGAAGACAGTAATGTGGCAGAAGAAGAAAAAAATGGCATTCCTCGTTCTCTGTTTCAGCATCAATCTTCTGATATGAACTAATGATGGCTTTCACATAGGCTTTTCCCTTTAGAGACTTCTTAGTGTCCAATGGAAAGCATACATCAGATTTGTGCAGGTCGGGTTCTTCTATGACTTTCAAGAGTCTCAACTGATTCTGTAAATTACACCCTAGTTGGGTGGTACTTTACCACTTCTCACTGCAGGTGCGCTTTCTAATATCCATTTTGAATGTAATATTATCGATATTCAAAATGGATATTAGAGAGCGCACCTGCAGTGAGAAGTGGTAAAAGTATCACCCAACTAGGGTGTAATTTACAGAATCAGTTGAGACTCTTAAAAGTCATAGAAGAACCCGACCTGCACAAATCTGATGTATGCTTTCCATTGGACACTAAGAAGTCTCTAAAGGGAAAAGCCTATGTGAAAGCCATCATTAGTTCATATCAGAAGATTGATGCTGAAACAGAGAACGAGGAATGTCATTTTTTTCTTCTTCCGTCACATTACTGTCTTCTCCTTCTGCCACATTACTGTCTTTTCCTTCTTATTATGTGCGCGTGCAAATTCAATGACTATATTGAGAATATGGATTAATAGTGGGTAGGAAAAGTATTTCTCAAATGGCTTTTGCGTCTTAAAACCATAAACTACTAAGTAATGGCATACATAATTTTTTTAGTATAAAGGTTGTTATTTTAAGTTTTCCCTTATAGAGATATGATCTAACTGCATCTATAAACTATAAGTGTGCAGAAAATTATGATAAGAAACCATAAGAAAGGGTCGTAGCCATGCATAACCTTGAATCTACATACCAAATCATGCAAAAGCATGCACTTATTGTCACCTTGCCTTGGAATATAAAATATCTTGGAAGACTATAAGCGAGCATTTAAATCTTGATAGCTTTTGACTTCAACATATATTTTTCTCAAGTACCATGAAATATACTTGCTCCGTATAAACCGTTTTCAGGAAGATGGATTAATAATGACAAATTATCCATTGTGGCTCACTAGGTTAGCATTTTCTATTCTATTGACCATCTTACTAATCTGCTTGGTAAATTTATTCGGAACCGGCTGCGAATCATTAAAAGACATGCATAAGAAAGAAAGCTAAAATACAGAAATATAGCATACCGATACATCGAAACTTCATAGTTGCGATGGCAATCCAGAGGTATTTATTTCTACACACGTGGTGCGCGTGCGAATGCGTCAGGCATCATGGACAAATATTTCAGAACATGGAAAGTATTATTCGTATAAAGTAATTAAAACTTTTAAACACCTTGGGTAGATATTTTCTTAGTTGATGCAACCATATCATGAGGACTAAATTTAAGCTATTATACATATGCTTATGTATTTTTCTAACCTAATATATCACACACACACACACACAGAGAGAGAGAGAGAGAACACCAGGTAGATAGAGAAATCAGGTAGCAGGATCCTGAAGAAATGGAGTCCATAGCATTGCTCATCATCATCATCCGTGATCCCTTTGAAAAAATATTATCAAAGGGATCATGGATGATGATGATGAGCAATGCTATGGACTCCATTTCTTCAGGATCCTGCTACCTGATTTCTCTACCTACCAGGTGTTCTCTCTCTCTCTCTCTGTGTGTGTGTGTGATATATTAGGTTAGAAAAATACATAAGCATATGTATAATAGCTTAAATTTAGTCCTCATGAAATGATTGCATCAACTAAGAAAATATCTACCCAAGGTGTTTAAAAGTTTTAATTACTTTATACGAATAATACTTTCCATGTTCTGAAATATTTGTCCATGATGCCTGACGCATTCGCACGCGCACCACGTGTGTAGAAATAAATATCTCTGGATTGCCATCGCAACTATGAAGTTTCGATGTATCGGTATGCTATATATCTGTATTTTAGCTTTCTTTCTTATGCATGTCTTTTAATGATTCGCAGCCGGTTCCGATTAAATTTACCAAGCAGATTAGTAAGATGGTCAATAGAAGAGAAAATGCTAACCTAGTGAGCCACAATGGATAATTTGTCATTATTAATCTATCTTCCTGAAAACGGTTTATACGGAGCAAGTATATTTCATGGTACTTGAGAAAAATATATGTTGAAGTCAAAAGCTATCAAGATTTAAATGCTCGCTTATAGTCTTCCAAGATATTTTATATTCCAAGGCAAGGTGACAATAAGTGCATGCTTTTGCATGATTTGGTATGTAGATTCAAGGTTATGCATGGCTACGACCCTTTCTTATGGTTTCTTATCATAATTTTCTGCACACTTATAGTTTATAGATGCAGTTAGATCATATCTCTATAAGGGAAAACTTAAAATAACAACCTTTATACTAAAAAAATTATGTATGCCATTACTTAGTAGTTTATGGTTTTAAGACGCAAAAGCCATTTGAGAAATACTTTTCCTACCCACTATTAATCCATATTCTCAATATAGTCATTGAATTTGCACGCGCACATAATAAGAAGGAGAAGACAGTAATGTGGCAGAAGGAGAAGACAGTAATGTGACGGAAGAAGAAAAAAATGACATTCCTCGTTCTCTGTTTCAGCATCAATCTTCTGATATGAACTAATGGTGGCTTTCACATAGGCTTTTCCCTTTAGAGACTTCTTAGTGTCCAATGGAAAGCATACATCAGATTTGTGCAGGTCGGGTTCTTCTATGACTTTTAAGAGTCTCAACTGATTCTGTAAATTACACCCTAGTTGGGTGATACTTTTACCACTTCTCACTGCAGGTGCGCTCTCTAATATCCATTTTGAATGTAATATTATAGATATCCATGCCTGTTTATGTCAAAATTACTTATATTGTCAATGTTTGATTGTCTAGTTGTTGGTGATGCGTCCATATCAGGGACAGAGGCCACTCCCGTTCCTCCAGGTATGTTTATATATTATATAGGGCATGTATATTGATTTAGAATGCTATATCATAAATATACACACATTCCTTTTGCTCTTAGTCGTCCAACTCATTATCATGGGCTGCTTGATGAGATTAGATTTGCGCCTGATGATCTATAAGAGCTTGTTCACTCCCTGTCATATGTGTAAGCAGCGCTATATGCGAGTTTACTTTGTTAGTATGTACTGAAATTAATTAATATTATTCAAATTTTGATACATGCAGATACCAGAGGAGCACATATTCTATCTCTGTAGGTAAGGCTTTGAATTTGTTGATTTTGGTATTTCTTGTCAATTTTATAGACCAGTATGTGCTAAATATAATGTTCTGACAGTTGCTAGGGGGAAGGCAACATTCGAGGCTGCTGACCCCAGTCCTGGACGCCGCACACGGACGGCACCACGGAGGTTGGGAGAGAGGTCGAGGACTGGGCTCTAGCAGGGCCCATATGAGGTTGGACTCCACCCCGGCGGTTACTTCCTCCGTCTCCAGTGACCCGCATGTCTATCATGAACTGGATAGCTTGAGGGCCAGCGTTCAGGAGTTGAAGGAGATGCTGGTATGTATACTACTTTATAGTAAAATATCATTTCATATTATATACATATCAACATATCCATAATTAGTACGTAGCTCGAGCTTATTTGGTTTTAGACTTAAGTTTGATTAATCATACATACATATGTAATTGAAATAAACAACGCTTTTCCAAACTAGATATCCAAACAGGGTTTCGAAATAACTTAATAATGATACGAATTCGAATAATAAACAGTTCTTACACGCTTCTTACACACGTTATATCCAGACGCGACAGGGTAGATCGGCCGAGCCTCCACACGCATCTCCTTCGGCTGCGGCTCCGCAAGCCACTACATCGGCTGCGGTTCCGCAGACAGCTCCTGTAGCTCCACCGCCCACTCAGACTCCCGCTCGCGACGAATTGCAGAGTTTATTGACCGAGGAGCAGGCGCGCGTTATTCTATCGTTATTCAGAGGTGGAGCTGGACCGAGCTAGGGTAGATTTTTGGTTCTTTTTTTTTGAAACATGTATTTATTTATATCATACACATTGTACTACATTTTGAAACGATATTGATATTGGTTTGTATTTATATCATATTCAGTTTTTGTGTTTCTTTTGTATATTATATATATGCGTGAGATGTGATTATGAATACTGCAATATATGATTTGATTGATGTATATATTATTGTGCACAGGGCGGGAAAAAATCAAGCAGCCCATTTTTTAAAAAAAATTACAGACAATATGTACCTACGGATTAATCCGTAGACACACATTTTACCCCTACGGATATATCCGTAGGGGCTAAATATCAGCAGTAACTGATATTTCCCCCAGATGTCAGTGCCAGGGGGTTGGGAATGCCCCTACGGATATATCCGTAGGGGCCACTGACTCTCCCCTACGGGGTTATCCGTCGGGGCAAAATATCAGGAATCCTGAATTTGTGCCCCTATGGAAAAGTACCTACGAATATATCCGTAGGGGGTAGTACATGCCCCTACCGGTATATCCGTAGGGCCAAGTAATTTATTAAAATAAACTGTAAATAATATAAAATCTTATACCCTACGGCTTAATCCGTAGGGGCAACTGGACCTACACATATATCCGTAGGGGCAAGTTCAGGGCCTCAACTTGCACCTGCGGCCTTTGCACCTATGGGGTATTTTTTCGCCCCTACGTATATATCCGTAGGGGCAGTGGGTTGCCCCTACGGATTTATCCGTAGGGGCAACCCTTCTTTGTAGTAGTGTATTTATATGTTCCGATCTTGTCTATGGAGCATTCAGATATGCATTAAATATTAAACCGTGCGGTGGATATGTGGTGCAGCTAATTACATTTTGTAACTACAAAGGAACTGCAAGCTTTTGTTTGTTTACCGCTTTGCATATAATAATACGGACATTAAGGAGCTTGAACAGATTGGCTGGGATTTCATCACTATTCCTAAGACCCCACAAATCACAAATAGCATAGGCATCATCTTGAGTTAATAAAAAATATCTAAACCAAATCTATAAGGACTTGTCGCGCTCATTTAAGACAAGTGAAAGTTGCGGGGAATCGGTCGTTTATCTAAACTTGACTTTGTGGTGCCTAGTCTAGACAAGTGAGGAGATAATTTAAAAGGCCCGTCTCACGGTGATTCGTGAGTGGAACCCTCCTTACCTCACTTGTGCTTACCTGACCACAATTGGCAGTGAAGAGGCGATTCGAGAGTTATCTTGCAACTTGTCGCTTGGAAGTTTAGGAGCGGTCCAGTAGGACTTTGAAGACCCTAACTCTAGGTGTTGTTTGTGTATATTGTGATTGTGATTATACTTGTGCAAAGTTTTAGTCCCATAATTCTGTATTCCTTCAAAAAATAAACAAACAATTTCGAAAACTACAAAAACAAAATCAAAAAAATAATTCAGAAATTTATAAAAATTCAATCGCTTTCCTCCTTCCCTACTTTTTCATAACATGGGTACTCCAAAACGACCAACTCTTGCCGAACTTTGGGACCCATAATCAGGCATTTCTTCATACGGTTTTTGCTTTGGTCGAACTTAGAACGATCCATCCATGCCCAAAGTTTTCATTAAGAGATCGGATAGTCACGTCTAGGACAAACAATTGGACTCCGCAATCCACTTTGTATCAACCGTTTCAACCTCCACCACTCTCTTACGTTGATACCCATTTTGAGAGTCATGTTGCGACTCCGAAACCCATATCCATTGTCGACAGAATTGAACAATCTCGTAGCCGATGTTTCACTCCTTTCACCACCTCAAATTCGTTCGGACAACAATTCCAATCACCTTCTTATCATAACATTGATTCTAATCCCGTCCAACCATTCGATTTCTATTAGTCCTACCCGACTTTTACATCTTCTCTAGATATTTCTTCTGAACATCCTTATGGGAGTTTCATGTATCCAAACGAGTTTGAATCTTTTACTGAAACCCCTTCACAACCCATGTCTAATATTGAGCAGTTATTAGAAGAATTTCGGGTAGCATCGTGCCAAAAGATGATGGATTTGAATGCGTCCATGGCCGTCCTTATACAACCTGCCGAACCAGTAGCTAGTTTCTAACTAGCTCCAAAGTTTCCAATGTATGATAAGGCGATATGACAATTTTTGGATTTGAGTCGTGAGAGTGAGCAGTACACCTTTCTAAATCAAACATACCCGTTCCAAATTGAATTCCACAACTCCGGTTTGGAAAGTCTATCGAGCGTCCTATATGAATCACCAATTGAAGATAGAACGTTTGATGAGTTGTGCGACTTTGTAGTGTTTGATTTGCCCGATTGTGAAGGTTCCATTTCAAGTGAAACCAATGCCAATCCCGTTGATCTCTACACCTCCACTCTAGAACCACAATTGATTGAAATCCATGCTTTTGATGAGGTGTCAGAAAAATTTGACTTTCACTTGATTGAGGATATCAATACAGGGAATAATTTGGATGATGAACCCACAATTCTGGATGAGTTTTTATCACAAATTCATCATGTCCTTTCACTTCCGTGTGGACATCATCCCGAACCATTAACTGTTTTTCCCGAACTCTATATGCGTCTGGAAATTGTTGATGATGAATGCATGGATGAACTGAATTTTGAGGATAGCATTGAGAATGAAACAGTTTTACTTGATGAGTCGGATTTTCCAATTCATCCTGACCCTTTCAATGACTATGTACACCCTCCTGAACCTTTAACCGATACCATTCCTCAATCACTTCCCTCCATCCTTTCCATCGTTCCCACTTCGCGAGCCACCATATCACCTTCATTTCCTACGTCTGGTTTACCAAATCCGGTCGGCCCATGTTTTCTCACGAATCTTGAGAGGTTTGACCCCATTTCTCGACATGTTGATAAATTAGTACAATCCATTTTTTCACTTCGATCATTACAAATTGTACTAATTTATTCACTCCATATTCACCCTCAAGTGCGGGTTCCATTTCTTTTTCCCCTCCGCTGTTCATCTTCTCTACCGAGACCGTATCCCGCTTCCATCCATACATACGTGTATTCTCCATTTCTTTTTTCTACGCCTTCTTTCACCAACCACTGCATTATCATGATAAAATTTTTGAATGGTTGGTGTTAACTTTCGGCCTGTGTAAGGCCTTGTATAGATTGAAACTGTTCTCTCCCCCCTAACTCTGAACTTTAACGCTTAAATAGCGGAAACACTGTTTCACTTAAGTTTGAAAGGACTTTTTTGTGTATATTTATTTTGTTTGCTTTTTATTTAAAAAAAACATGGGAGCACCGACGATTTTGACTTCCTTGGTGTAGCATGACAGTGAGGGCACTGTCAGGTTTAAGTTTGGGTGTGTGCTCGGTAAGCTTTCTAACTTTGCATTCATGTGTATATTTTGCATTTGCATACTTATTTAAAAACACACAAAAATAGAAAAAATTTACAAAAATATAAAAACTTTATCGTCAAGTTAGCTAGTAAGGTAACTTAGACTTTTATTCCGAAAAGTTGGCTTGATAGGTTAGAAATAACTAAATCCTTGGCTTAGAAATTGAAAACCTAAAAAATAACCTTCTTTCTGTTTAAACTTGGCAATCATACGTTCTTGCAGTTTTTTTAGAAGTTGATAATCTTGAGTTCAGTTCTTGAGTTAAGTCAAGATAAAGGGAAAGTATTGAAAGTTTTATTGAAAGATAAGTCTGAAAAATAGTTCATATTCTTGAGTCCAAAGTTAGAAAGTATATATCCTACAAATCGCACTTACACTCACCTTGAAACTTGGGATAGTAGAGAATACCTAAAAATACTCTTGTCTGAAATCCTAATATGAAAGAAAAAACGGTATTTAAAGATAACCACTAAAAGAGCATCATTGAAAAAAATATATCTGGTCTTGAAAGGAAAAGACAAAAAAATAAATAAAGCCAAGACATGGAAACTGCTATTTATGCTTTAAGCTCACACATTCAGTAATCGGCTGTTAGTGCCTCAAGAAGCATTAATAGTCGCATGAAAGATGTGTGAGCAAATCCGTCCATCATTAATGAAAAGAAGTAGTATTAGGTATTAGGGCAATGGTACTATAGTTTGAATTGAATTCTTAAGTGTACGGGTGAAATTTTACACATACGTAGGGATATACGATCAATATTTGGAGGAAAGATAGGAATAAAGAATAAGACTTATGTTTTCCGTAAAGCTGATAAAAATTCCGGATTGGAGACTGTGCTTTAGAAGGAAAACTCAAGAGATAGCGAGATCTTTCTAAACTGTCAAAACGTAAAGGATCTTGGGTTGAATAAATAGAAGGCGTGAAAAATAAAGGATGGATATTTCTAACCTAGAATAATAGAGTTTCTAATTTAGATACTAAAATGTAGGAGTAGAATCAAGATTAACTTATGAAACTACTTTGATGGGATTTTGTGGATAGTATCCGCTGAAAACTCTCAGGAGAAAACACTCCTCCTCCTAGGAACACCTAGAGTTTTAACGGCTTATTGCATACACTAAGTGCAACCGTGATGCCTACGAAAATGAGCTTAGGACTTTTTGAGAAAAAATGGTTTTGCTCGGGACGAGTAAAAGATAAGTTTGGGAGTATTTGTTCATACCAGATTATTGCATTTAATATCGCCCATTCTTCTGCTCGTTTGTTTATAGGCATGTGCATTTGATCCGTGTTTGCTACATATTTACAGGTTACAGGTTTCTAGTCCAAAATAACGTAAATCATACAAAATCTTCACAGTTACGCCAAAATCCAGAATATCTGCCACAGACAGATAAAAGTCGGGTTCCGGTCATCCGCATCCGTCCAGTGCCGATTCCCAGTTCAAGAGACAAAACGAAAAACAGTGGTCATTCGTGTATTGATCAAGCACAAAGCACGAGAGGGGCAACACAAGATTCAATGGGTGCGCGGAGCTCGAGGGAGATAAAGATCAAATGAATTAAAAGTGAAGCCATTTTGGACTGTTGAAAATCTGAATAAATTTTGGAAGCATTTTGCAATTTGGGACCTGTCAAACACAAGAACACAGCAACATAGGAAACCACAGAAAAAACGAGACACAGATGCATCCAAACCGCCACGGAACCGCGGCCAATAAGCCATTTGTGCGGCGGTTCCACGGCGCCATCATATCATCTTCTTTTGGGGGTAGATTAGTAATTGTATTTGGGCTTAGAATTTTGCCCTAGGGTTGCAGCTCTCTGCCTATAAATACTTCAGTTTTGAGCCATTGTAGAAGTCTTCTTCTTTGTTAGGATTTAGTGTCGATCAGTTTGTATTTCTTCTTCTTCTTCAACTATTCTCCATGAAAGTGTAGTGAGAGCTCTTGAGTGGAAAATCAATGAAGATGAGAGTTTTTATTTAACTTGTATTTTTATTTTCTTGTCTTGTAATTTTAATTTCTAGTGTAATTTTATTTATTGTTGTTAAGTAGTTATTTCTTGTTGTCCTTTTCTTTTCTTCTTAACTGTATTTTTTTCAAGCCATGATACTCTATGGAGTTCCTTACTTAGGTGAGAGCCCAAGTAGTCAGCTTGCTACCATTTGTAAAATCGTATTTTCCTTTCTTTCTTTTCTTCTTTCTTATTTTATTTTCCTTTTAAATGTGTGAATAATTTCCACATTTGTTAAGGGTTAAGGAAGGGTAGTATGAAGGACGGAAAAATCCCTTGCGTTTCTCTTCGCCAAACATTCTAAAACGAATTTAGACCAACCAAATACAATCCCCTCACTTAGACGCGCTATGCGTGACATATAGCCGCGACCTAAGTCAAGAAGTCCTTTGGACGCACTACAACGTGACATGTAGTTGTGATATAATTGGATACATGGTTGTGAATGTTTGGCCTAGGATTGGAAATAAGCGCACGTAGCGGAAGGACAAGGGACATTAGGAATAGATTTAGCGTTGGAAAGTTTGCTTAAATTCGTAAATCTCATTTCTATGTCCTCCTAATCTCTGCTACTTTCTATTATCCCAACATCATTTTAAGAATGGTAAAAAAAAATCAAAAAACTAATCCTAACTTTACTAACCAATTTTAACCCTGACAAGTTTACTTGAACATAAATACGAACGTTTAGGATAGATTTGAACATAACACGTATACATTCTTGAATTGACTCGTCTAAGATAAGAACGGACATACAACCATCTTCCTGCGGATCGACTCGTACTCAACCGGCTAGCTGCAAAGTGACACCGTCTTGATTGCGGTAAGTAGAATAAACAGAACAAGCGGAACACGAGTTTTTGCGACAATCATATGTTATGATTTATTTTGAGAGGTTTATTCTTAAAGTTCAACATTTTGATTCGGTGGTATGAACCAGACATAATTATTAAACCAGTGATACCTTGAGCGACCCAATGTCAATGTCGGTTTAAACTTATACCTGTTTCTTTCATAATATCAATTACTAATAGAATTAGAATAGAAACCGTCTTGACCTGCAAATTGGTGCTTCATGTCTTTAATTATCCCATGATTAACATGTAAGATGCATGGACAAAGAGGTGAAAGCAAGATC
The DNA here is from genome assembly GCA_030015575.1 of Agapanthus africanus. Taxonomy (NCBI): domain Eukaryota; kingdom Viridiplantae; phylum Streptophyta; class Magnoliopsida; order Asparagales; family Amaryllidaceae; genus Agapanthus; species Agapanthus africanus. The sequence goes on from CM057337.1 coordinate 682,921,707, forward strand.
ATAATCTAATCTTCTCGTCTGATTTGAATAGGCACGTTGATTTGAGCCAGTTTAGTCTAGCCTAGTCAACACTTAAGTACATATGCAACTTAAGTTGTAAACATAGGCTTGGTTTGGTAGCAGTCAAGTAGGCACATTTATGGGTCATTTCAGGGGATATCTCAAATTTGGATCTGGTCTCCTATTAATAATACCCTTATCTTTCCCTTGTCATACCGAGTTTAAGGTGTTCACGGAGGCTTACTCCTCGTACATCTACTACTGATATCGTCTGAAATATTGCCCTTTAAAGTTTGAACCGCATTTCAAAGTTTCCGGTCAATAGTGTATCATACTAGATTAAGATGCATTGCAAGCTGCAACTATACCTTAATTAGCTTTCCGCATTTTATGAATGCAGTTATTCAAGCAATACCTTACAATTATTCAATTTCATGCTTGTGCAAGATTGAACCATTGGAAGAGTGTATAAAAAGTCGAAAACTACATATACATGGGTACATGATCTATAGAATACTATATTTTATAAAGAGAATATAAAGGAGACCATATGAGGGAAGTTCCTCCTATGATGTCGAAAAAATACAAACTCCATTTTTCCGGCGATCGGCACCTATCATCTCCATGTTTATTACATAAGATGTTGATACACAAATTTCATGTGATTCCAACACTTCTTCACCATTGAATTAGTAATATAAAAAGTTTTATTGTCGGCAAACCGTTAATTTTGCACCCACTAAATCAATAGTGAAAAGTGGTAGAATCATATGAAATTTGGTGTATCTACATTTTAGATGATAAAGATGGAGGTGACCGATCATCGAAAAAAAATCATGTTGAATATATTTTTTCGATGCCACGGGAGGAAATTCCCTCCAATGACACCTTTCCTCCATTATTTCTCTTTTATAAATTCATACAATGTTAAACGTGTAAATGGAAACTTTTGAAAGTGTACATATTCAAAACATTAGCATGAATCAAACACTAAATGATGCCCTGCAAAATTGATTACATGTTTGAATGAAAATGGCAGTAGAGATCTCTGGAAGCTCGTTAGCTTTCTTTTAGAGCTGGTGTGCAGAGGCCTTGAAGGCTTGATAACCAAATATAGAAGGGTATATACCAACTATAAACTGCACAGCTCATATTATACAAGGCTACTTGTGGAAATGGAATACTCTGGAAATGCGCGTCCAAACTTTTAGCAAGGAACATAAAACGATACTATGCAAATCATTAATTTTGACGTGTTATGATGTAAAAAGACAGTTCATATCACTAGGAACACTTCACCACACCTTTAGAGGTGGCATGTAGAGATGATACGTGTGTGCATGAACATGATTAGAAGGCAAGCTAACTATGATGTGTGTGCAATGGAAACCTACCACATGCAAGGCCTAATCTATATGATCAAAACACACAAGAGATCCAAAATTGATACAAGTTGTGATCAACGAACTATATAATCTTTAAGCCTGTTCATCACAGAAGAATGCTGGAGTTTTAAAGCATTTGATTGAATGTCAATAATTGATAGGCCTAGAAGAGTGTAATTATCCTACACACCTTTCGTAGAGAACTCAACATCGTATTTTAAAATAGTTGACTCAAAATAGCCTTTTGGTTTGCTCACATATGTTATTTATGGTTTACTTCCATAAGTATGTGGAGTGGTCCAAGAGGATGTCGGGCATTCTCCATATATGCTGATGTTGCTCTCTAGCTTGAGACCAACTCAAGCAACAATGAAGTTGTTGAGATCATGGACTTCTAAAACAGGGACAACATAAGGCCTCTACTGCTCTTTGGATGGATCTGGAATTGAAACATGGGATGTTCGAGAACCAGGCAGTGGCTGGAGCAATAACTATGAGTCCCCAAAGGCCTTCGAGCTGTTTAAAATGATAAACAGAGAGTATTTGAGGTGATTGTGTTGGTGCTGGAAGAAGGTTGTCGTTGTCGTTGTCGTTGGCAGCAAATAAGGAAGTCGATGTATTGATGGAGTTGAAAACGATGACTTGAAGGAATTGAACCGGTGGTGTTGGTGGAGTGTTGAGGCTTCTCTAAGGTTACCGCAGCAATCAAAAGATCAACCACCGCTGAAGATAGATCTAACCACATCTGGATAGGAGCTCGACTATAGCCGATTGCACGAGAAAACTCACACGGAGGATATCTCAACAAAGCAAATATTTATTTAATCATATATCATAAGGAGTCATCCCCTATTCTTCATATTTTGAGCCTTTATAAAGGCCACTACAAGATGAGTTCATGACTTTTCACATCCATAACTTAAAACCGAAAACTTCTGAATTTCAAACTGAAATTTGAATACATTGCATAAAAGCATTCCCTTATAATCTATGGCTTTTCAAGTCCCTATCAAGAGGCCTTGGGGTATTGAATTGTAACGAACCAAAAGGAGCTTGCAGTAGAGGTACATATATATAAATTATATATATAATTTAGAAAACTATGTCTATCAAGCCCATTGTAAGCACATATTAATGCTCCACTTCTTTCTATCATTTTATTCATGTAAGAACCCATAATATTTCTTTGCTACTAAATGCTCTAAATTCGACGGCTTCTTTTCACCTTTCTATCATAAAAGTTAGGCTAAAGTTCACTAAACCCTCAATTCGTTTGGCCATATCCTAAAAAACCCCCAAAAGTTTGATTGGCCTAGAAATCCCTTTAAATAACCGGCGATTAGCTAACGGTGTTAAATAGGCATTAAAATGTCTATTTTTCCCTTTTAAATAAATATAGTTAATTAAATTATTAATTAATAATATTAATTTTATTATTAAATTAATTAATTAACATCAAAAAATTTGCTCAGAATTGGGAAGAGGAGGGGGATGGTTTGAGGATGCGATGTGGGTAGGAGGCGGCGGCGAGGAGAGATAGGAGGGTGGTCAAAGGAGGCGGGCAAGATGGGTTTGGTGGTGGTCTTGAGGTTGAAGGAGATGGGTTTGATGGTAGTGGTGTTGAGGTCGAAGGAGGTGGACGAGATGGGTTTGGTGGTGGTGGTAAGGTCGAAGAAGGTGGTTATGGTGGTGGTGTTGAGGTCGAAGGAGGTGGATTTGGTGAGGAGCTGAAGGGAGGGGGCGTGAGGCGGCGGGGAGGAGAGGGGAGGGGGTTAGGGCTTTTGCTAAACTAGTTAGGGTTAGGATGGATGGGGGTAATTTGGGAAATTTTGTATCTTTTGCTGATGTGGCAATTGGCCGACTCGGTGATGTGGCACTAACAGTGATGACATACCACCATTATCTTTGAGGGTATTTTGTTCCAATCAAACTTTTTCGGGGTTTTCTAGAATATAGCCAAACGAATTGGGGGTTTAGTGAACTTTAGCCTAAAAGTTATCCATGTTTTAGATTCATCTGCAAAAGAAATATCATTAGATGAAAACATATACCACATATCATCATTCTTCCTATCAAACAACATGCACGGCGCACCACATTTCATAATTCCTTATTCTAAATATTTCTATGCAAAGAAAGGAATTAATTTGATAAATAGGTGATCGAAAGAGAAAAGGGTGGATATTTTCTAATTTTCTCTAATAAGTCAATCCACAACTATGCAAAGAAAGAACACAAACTAATATCCAAAAATACAAAACAAAAACAGACTGGTTAAGTAATTGAAATAGAAAAGGGCTGATACCGAAGACAAAGAAACCACATTTAAAGTTCTCTTTCGACCTGAGTTTATGGGAGGAATGCTAAGGGCATTATACATTGCCTAGGTAACCTGGCTTGGCAATACATTCCGCAAGATTTTTGCAAACCTAAGTATGATGGAAGGAGCGACAAGGGGTATTTATAATTGAATAGTCAGTCTCTTACAAAGGTCTCTTAAATTCCTACAAGCTTTGGAAGGGGCAAAAATTAAAGTTGTTGCAGTTAATATAAGAATCAACAAAATGGATAAAACTTTATTATTTTGAAAACTTGAACTTTAAGTGACCCAAAAAGTCAAAATTCACTTATTCGTGCCATAAATATCCATATTCATTCTTATATTAATGTGATGTAAAGCATACTAAGCATATTGCAGTATCTTCATCAATCATCACATAAGATCGGATTGTGCATTCCATCATACAAGTCGTTTAGAACCGTTGTGGACATGATAAGTACAATTAAGAAGACATGTTTAGTAAGTCTTTCCATAATAACTGTATTATGTATCCTGCATCTATCGACTACTATGGTCAAAGAAAATTAGTTTGATTAATGCGCATATGGCTACAAGGTCATTGTGTAATGCCGTTATATGAGACATGTATATTATTGGCATGTATATTAAAACATACTGCATCAAAAAATGCTTTCAGGATTATATATTATTATTGGCATGTATATTAAAACATACTGAGATCTTTATCAATGTTTCCGAAGGTTTCTACATTGCATTGGAGCTTTTTCCTGTTGGTAAAAAGTATATTGCCAATTGAGTGAGATGCCTGATGAGGAAATATACAGGCTACCGCAAACTTGAAATGACACCAAAGATAATAAATAGTAAAGTCCTGTTCTGTTTTTGCTTCTTTATTTGAGTTAGGTTAGATATAGATTTGGGTTCTTGATTCGGACCTTGGTAGTGGCTGAACTGCAAAGCAGATCTGATGCATGCACAAGCTAACATGCATTAAAAATTCTTCAGATGAATTCCATATCATGCTTGAAGGTGAGAAAGTGCTACCATAGGCATTTTTTTTATTCAGAGGAAGACTTTTAACAGCAACTTGCAGGAAGGAACATAATAACATGTATTTGTGTTGGAAATAGCCAACAGTAAGATATTTCTCAGATTAGTTAGAATCTGTTTGTAACAGAATCTGTTTATACTTGGTTAGAATCTGTTTGTAACAGAATCTGTTTATACTTAGTTAGAATCTGTTTATACTTGGTTAGAATCTGTTTGTAACAGAATCTGTTTATACTTAGTAAGAATCTGTTTGTAACTTCTTTATTGTTTTCAAGATTATAAAAGAGCCTCTCTGTATACTGAATTTAAAAGTGAGAAAGAAAATTCAATTCGCTTATATGGCATCAGAGCGGTAAAACTTTCTTCAAAAAAATCACCATTTTTCCTCAACCAAAATTTTTTCCCAGTTCCTTTTTTTCCAGCCATAATGTCCTTCATTACAAAGACTGAAGTATCCTCCACTTTGCAGATCGAGTCCGATAGTTCTCAGGAGTCAAGAATCAACTCAGGATCGCCTCCATTCACAAAGGAACAACTGAAACACCTGTACAAGTTCTTTAACTCCACCGCAGACCCGTCAAAGCCCTCCTGTTCTTTAGCCCAAATTGGTAACAATCAACTTCCTTGGATTCTTGATTCTGGAGCAACTGATCACATGACTAGTTGCTTCACATTATTTTCAACCTACATACCCTATGCAGGAAATAAAAGGATCAAAATTGCAGATGGTTCATAGTCTTCCATAGCCGGCCAAGAAACCATCACAATCTCTCATTCCTTACCCTTCTTCATGTTTTACATATTCCAAAGTTTTCCTGCAATCTGATTTCAATTATAAAACTAACTCAAGACCTTAAGTGTCAAAGTTAAATTCATGTCCTCTCATTGTGAAATTCAGGTTCTAGACTCGGGGACGATGATTGGCAATACTAGGACCAGTGGAGGTCTCTACTTGCTTGAAGAAGGATCGCATCTCAATAAGTATGCATCTAGTCTGTGTTTTCAGTCCATGTTTGTTTCCCGTGACAATGAATTGATTATGTTACATTTTCGTCTAGGTCATCCTAGTTTCCATTATATGTAGTATTTGTTTCCAAAGTTGTTTCGGAATAAAAATCCTTCTCAATTTCAATGTGAAGTTTGTGCTTTTGCCAAACAAAAAAGGGCAATTTATCCACCTTGACCCTATAAACCTTCAGCACCGTTTGTCTTAATCCATAGTGACATTTGGGGACCATCCCGCGTTTTATCTGTCTTCGGAAAAAAATGGTTTATTTCGTTTATTGATGATCATACAAGAGTCCTTTGGATGTTTTTGCTAAAGAAATCAAAACTTGAACAAGTTTTCAAAACCATTTATGCTATGGTTGAAACACAGTTTAACACAAAAATTCAGATTTTTCAATGTGACAATGGATGAGAATTTTTTAACGAAACCTTGGGAGATTTTTTTGCAAAGAAAGGCATCATTCACCAAAGTTCTTGCATTAACACACCGCAACAAATCGGTGTGGCCGAAAGAAAAAATAAACACATTCTTCAAATTGCTAGGGTATTATTATTCACCAACCATGTTACAAAAACATTATGGAATGAAGCAATTTTAACAGCAACCTATCTTATTAATAGAATGCCCTCGAAAATACTCAATTTTAAAAAACCCGTTGCCTTGTTAAAATCCCTTTACCCTCAAAGCCGCCTTGCAATCTCGGATCTGCCGTTGAAAATTTTTGGTTGTACCGTGTTTGTTCAAGATCACAACCCCACTAGGGATAAACTTGATCCAAAATCGAAAAAATGTGTTTTCATTGGCTACGCCACGAATCAAAGAGAGTATAAATGCTTTGATCCTTTATCAAATAAAATATTTATCACAATGGATGTGTTGTTTTTTGAAAATAAAGGTTTTTTAAGCCTCCTCTTCAGGAGGAGACAAATAGTGAAGACACAGTTTCCATAAAAAATAGTCTTCCAAAAATAGTCAACTTAATCCCACATACAAATTCACAAGATCTAGATTTTTTAAATCAAGACATTTTAAACCAGTCTTTTGAACACCTGGCAAACCAAAACAGTGAAAATTCATTGGACACTCAAAAAACGGTCCTTGAAAACTCAGAAAATATGTCTGTTGAAAACTCGGTTCTTTTATTAGAAAATCCGGAAAAATCCCATAAAAATAGAAACACATCACCGACTCCTAAAACAACTTGCCCCGTGGATTTAAATCCACCAGAAGCTGATGTGGAAATTAAAACTTACAAAAGGAAATAATGTGAATCAGGTCTGGAAAATACGCAATAGGAACATTTAATTGAGATAGATCCTTCTCCAGAAGCAGAGGCCGACTCTGTCCAGCCCCACCAAGAATCCCACTCGAGAACAAAACTGGATCACAATGAGCTGGATCTTCTCATAGCCCTCCACAAGGTCATGTACTAGTCGTCACTTGTATCCAATATCAAAATTTGTGTCCTCAAATAATCTCACCCAGTTTTTCAGCCTTTACCTCTAATGTGTCTGTTGTGGAGATTCCAAAAAATGTACAGGATGCTCTGAGAGCTCCAGAGTGGAGAAATGCGATTTTCGAGGAGATGAATGCACTTGAGAAAAATCAGACTTGGAACATGGAGGAGCTGCCGAGAGGAAAGAAGACTCTAGGATGCAAATGGGTATTCACACCAAAGTTTCGTGCAGATGGAACCTAAGCGAGGCTCGTTGCTAAAGGGTTCACTCAAACATACGGGATCGACTACACGGAGACTTTTGCATCTGTGGCTAAGCTAAATACGATCCGGATCTTGCTGTCACTTGCAGTAAACCTCGATTGGCGACTTCAACAACTAGATGTAAAGAACGCGTTTTTGAATGGAGACCTGGAAGAAGAAGTGTACATGGAACCTCCGCCGGGGTTTGAAAAAGGGTTCGGCTTCAAAGTGTGCAGATTGAAAAGATCACTTTACGGTCTTAAACAATCTCCACGAGCTTGCTTCGAACGTTTCCATCAGTTTGTGAAAGGGCAAGGATACAATCAGGCTCAGGCAGATCACACCATGTTCTACAGAGTCTCGAGACATAGAAAAATTGCAATACTAATTGTTTACGTTGATGACATCATTGTTACATGAGATGACGAGGAAGAGGTCAACCAGTTAAAAGAAAGTCTCGCCAAGGAGTTCGAAGTAAAAGACTTGGGAGAATTGAAGTATTTCTTGGGTATGGAAATTGCTCGAAGTAAGAAAGGCATTGTCTTGTCTCAACGGAAGTATGTTCTCGATCTTCTCGAAAAAATAGGGATGGCAAACTGCAAACCTGCGGAGACACCGATAGATCCGAATAAAAAGCTCAGAGAATTTACACAGAGCCCGCCAGTGGACATTCCACAGTACCAAAGGTTGGTGGGAAAATTGATCTATTTCTCACACATACGTCCCGATATCACCTTTGCAGTGAGTACGGTAAGCCAATTTATGTACTCACCTCAAGAAGATCACATTGATGCAGCATATAGAGTTTTGAAGTATTTAAAGGGCACACCAGGAAGAGGTTTATTCTTCAAAAAAGGTGAGACTCGCAGCGTCGAAGTATTCACTGACGCGGATTGGACAGGTTCCATCGTAGACATGAAGTCAACTTCAGGGCATTGTACGTACGTGTGGGGCAATCCAGTTACATGGCGGAGCAAGAAACAAAGTGTCGTGGCAAGGAGTAGTGCGGAGGCAGAATTTCGAGCCATGGCCAACGGTATTTATGAAGTTCTGTGGGTTCAACGGGTACAACAGGAAATAAAGCAGCCTATAACTCAGCCACTAAAACTATACTGCGACAACAAAGCTGCCATCAGCATAGCACACAACCCCGTACAACATGACAGAACGAAGCATATTGAAGTCGACCGACACTCCATCAAGGAAAAACTGGATGCTGGTACCATCTGTATCCCCTACATTCCGACAAAAGAACAAACTGTAGATATCTTTACAAAGGGACTATTCAAAGCAGTGTTCGAGGGACCCATAAGCAAGTTGGGCATGATGGACATCTACGCACCAACTTGAGGGGGAGTGTTGGAAATAGCCAACAGTAAGATATTTCTCAGATTAGTTAGAATCTGTTTATAACAGAATCTGTTTATACTTGGTTGGAATCTGTTTGTAACAGAATCTGTTTGTAACTTTCTTATTGTTTTCAAGGCTATAAAAGAGCCTCTCTGTATACTGAATTTAAAAGTGAGAAAGAAAGTTCAATTCGCTTATAATTTGGAATCAATTTCAAGGGTAGGTGGTGTTATTTGCTTATGAACTTGCTCATGTTTGTATTTTTTTGGAAACGTCATCAGAATGTGTTGAATTTCCGTTATTACCTTGTTATCCGGTTGGATTGTATCATGTTCACGGTTTATTACATACTTGATGATGCTCAATAACGGTAATTCCTTATATCATGACATGTGGCGGATGATGTGTCACATAAGTAAGCCAGTTAGGCCCCTGAGGGCCACGGAAGGGGAACCCGTGTGCTACATAGGGGCTTCCCTTAAACCCTGTCTCCGAGGTTGCACCCCACTCCTTGCCCCCGAGCACTTCAGCAGCCAAGCCAACTGTCCCTTTGCTCTACTCCGAGCTATCACAGGCCCGACCTTCCTCGACCTTCCGGCTCGCCTCCGAGCCTTATTTCGGGATGAGCTTCCTCGCCCTCCCAGCTCGCCTCCGAGCCATCCTCCGGCCCGAGGAGTCTCCCGACCTTCGGTGGCCTTCCAGACTACCCACAGCTCACCTCCGAGCTGTCACAGAATAAAGAAGCCTCGGCCTCCCGCTCATGCCCGAGTCTCCCGCCGAGCTCATATTCCTCGGTCTCACCAACCGACCCACATTACTGATCACAGGCGCCTCCACCACGGCTCCGCGAATCTCGGCATGCGCGAGATATCCGCCGCCCACGATCGCGCGTTCTACGCCATCACGATCCCCCATTAACGAGCATGTCTCGTCATTAATGCGGGATCCCGCCTATCATGTGGGCGTGACACCAGAGGCGTAACGGCCGGCGTGATTCCCGCGCCTGCCTGCATGTGGCCACCACTATATAAACCCATCTTTCAGACGATCGAGGTAAGTTATTTTTTCCTCACTAGGTCGTTACTCTGCTCAAATATCCGGTCTAACTTGATCGTCGGAGGGTTCTCGGTGGTACAACCACCCCGGGACTTCCTTGCAGGTAGCTCGGCCTCAACCACCTTAAACCCATTGAGATCCACACGCTTCAGGAGGCAACCTCCAACTCAACCTCAGCCGTCCATCGTCGCTTGCAGCAGATCTACAGAAGGTAACATCTTGACGAGATTCGACATCTGTCAGCTGGCGCCGTCTGTGGGAAAGAGTTCCACTCAACAAAAGTTCATCTTCCGATCTACTTCATGGTGAGTGTGTTGGGGTCGAAAATTGCACCCCGGATGACCAAGTTGTTTCCCCAATTAGAGCAAAGCTCTGTTCAAATTCCGAGATTTAAAATTGAAGCAACGCTTCAGATCCAGCGCTAGGCGCGCTGCGCACCACGTGTCAAACACAGGTGCGCTAGCGCAGGCAGCGCTGCGCTCTGAGTAGCGCACCACGTGTCAAACACAGGTGCGCTGCGTTCTGAGCAGCGCACCACGTGCAAAGCACGGGTGCGCCAGTACTGGAATTATAAAATTCCCCACCGTTAGATCGAAAGATCTAATAATAATGATAAATCATTAATTAATCAAAATTAAAATTCTGTTATGGAAAGATTTTCTCAACCTTGTTAAAAACAAGAAGATTGACTTCTGTAAAACAGAAGCCCTAGAATCAAAGATCCAATGGTGGGGAAACATCCCCAAAATCAATCAGAGAAAGATCTCTTTAACTGATTTAACAAATCAACTTGCCCTATATAAAGGCCCCAAGACTTCAAGTCTGATAGAGTGAAACCCTCCTATAAGCTTTGAAAAAAATTCAAAGAAAGAGAGCAAGCTCTTGAATGAAGAATATTTCTTCGAGGTAAAGATGATGAATGATGAACACAGAGATGAAATCATCTCATAAAAAAAAGAATTATCTTCTTAAAAGATCATAGATCTATAAAGACCAAGGTCTTTTATAAAAAGATCAAAAGATCTCATCACCTAATAAAAGAACATATTCTTCACACAGATCATTGATCTATAAAGGCAAGCCTTTTCAAAAATAAGAACTGTTGTTCTTGAATTTGGAGACAAAGTCTCTTTTAAAAGAACATAAATTTGTTCACTGATCATAAAAATTGATTAAATGCGCTTTGCGCTATTCAAATGCGCTTTGCGCTCATGAAATGCGCCTTGCGCTCTTGAACAGCGTTTCTGCGCTCTCTGGACCGGCGCTTAGCGCCAAAATGCGCCACGTGTCAACCACGTATGCAACTTGCGCTTTGCGCTTCTGAAATAGCGCACTGCGCTCAGCACTAAGCGCGCCACGTGTCACTCACGTGTGCGCCATTAAATCAATAGCGCAATGCGCTCATGGACTAGCGCTTAGCGCTCACAAACTGGCGCTTAGCGCCAAGCGCGACACGTGTCCTTCACAGGTGCGCTACTTGGCAGAAGCGCACTGCGCTCTTTAACTGGCGCAAAGCGCCTAGCGCGCCACGTGTCGCGCCAACAGAACATAAATTGTTCTTTAATAAAGCCCAGAGCTTTGATTAATGCTTAATAGCCAGAATTGGACTTAGCCCAATATTGGTCATAAGTCCTCAACTTATGTTAACTGAGCCTACCTGTTCATGAATATTTAACAGATCTTAGTCCCAAATTGGACTACAGATCTTTCAACCAACTCACACCTGTTCGAGAGTACATCTCTTTACTTCTCTGATATTTATCGTTGTAATCCTTCAACGTCTTCAGAGAGGTGACGGGTCCCAACAACCATACATTTCATGGACTATGACGTCTTTAAACTGGTCTGTGGGGTTCTTAAGCTCATGGACTATGATATCCTTAACCTGGACTGTGGGGTCCTTAAGCCCATGGACTATGATGTCCTTAACCTTGGACCACCATGTCCTTAAACTGGTAATTGACCGCAAAGTCCCTAAACTAAAACAATAGAGCCCAAATGCTCTTTTGTTGGATCTAAATGATCCTGTTAAGTAGATCTTAGTCTAAAATTAGACTAACGTATCCTTAACAAATAGTTAAGTTGACCTTAGTCTAAAATTAGACTAACGTGTTCTTAACAAACCGTTAAATTGATCTTAGTCTAAAATTAGACTAATGTATCATTAACATACGTTTAAGTTGATCTTAGTCTCAAATGAGGCTAGCGTATCATTAAACCCAACCCCCAAACCCAAATCTAAGAAAATACGGATTTGGACTAATCCACGCCCTACGGACGACAACATAAATTAGTCTCCGTATACAACCCACGGGCAACCAAAAACAAAACAAACACCCACGACACGAAGTGACCATCTGGAGAAGGAGAAAGTTGTTACCGCAATGCGGTAGCGTAATTAACTGCAGGGGCTTGCGCCTGCAGGGAAGAGCGTCCCTACAATCAAAAACCTCTCAAACGAGGGGGAATCTGACGAAGTCTGCTACATCGGCCGCATTCGTTTAAACCTTCGATATATGGTGCCATAAATCAACTTGGCATCTTCGGAGAGATGGACGGATAGCACCAAATAGTATCTGTCCCCAAAATTTAAGCCGGACGTCCCAACGTCCCGATCGCGTCTTTTCGGCGGTGTATAAGGTTTTGACCGATCAACATTCTTTTCTTCTTCCAGGTCCATTTTCTTTTGGTCTGTCCGGTATCCTTCGAAAAGGTGAGTGTTAATTTGGGATTCGAGTTAGATTTCCCGCTCGGTCCAGACCTTTACCTCGGCCAGGGTCTTAGGTTGCGCTAATGCAAAAGAGAGGGGCCACTCTTTGTGCTTAAGACCATACCTCAGGACGGTTATGATTGTCTCATCTCGGTGCTCCGGTACCTCTAGAAAGGCATTGTAGAAAAGGGCAATATAGTCTTTGAAAGACTCCATGTCCTCGCACTTGATGATGAACAGATAGTCAACCGATCTCTTCTATCGTCGGTTGCCGACGAAGTGGCTGAGAAACTGCGTAGCCAATTCTTCAAAGGTCGAGATCGAGTGCGGAGTCAGGCCGCCGAACCAGTCTCGTCCTGCTCGGATGTGAGTGATGGGGAATGCTCGGCACTGAGCGGCGTCCGAGTTATCCTGATAGTTCATGCCCACGGTGAACGCATTTGGTGGTCTTTTGGGTCGGAATTCCCATCGAAAAGAGCAATTTTAAGCGGCTTGTTCCGGGAAGAGACTCGCTCTCTCAGTAGCTACTCGGTGAAAGGCTTCATGAGAGAGCCCGAGAAATATCCCGTGAAACCCTCAGGTTGGCGAGTAGCGAGCTGCATGTTCTCGATCTTCTTGAGGACATCGATCCGTTGTCGGTACCCCGAGGATTCTCCCTGGTTGGAGCCCCCTCTGTACCCGCTTCGGGCTTGAGCGACGGAACGGCTTTGGCTCCGCTCTATTACGTTTCTTGGATCCTCGAATTGGACCTTTCGCAATTCTCCCCGATGAGCGCCATATGCAAGGCCTTGGTGATCATGGTGACATCGGTCATTTCTGGAATAAGGTGTTCTGACCGACGTCACCTTGGAGGGCGAGGGAGCGCTGCAAGCGTCGAACTGATACCTCGGCGTTGAACTATTCAACGTCCAACGAGTCATGGAACCATTCATCGTATGGGGGTCGTGACTGCCGGAATCAGCATACCGGTATCCCGTGGTGTCAGGATTGACACGAGCGAGGCTATAGACTCGAGCGCGTTCGTGCGCCGTCTCGTTCCCACCATCGTTCTGGGGAGCAGGTGTGGTGGTTTGCTGGGCCTGGGCGGCAGCTTAAATGCGAACGAGCGCGTTCACCATCGCCACCAGTCAGTCGATCCTTGTTAGGGCTTCGGCGATGTTCGGAGGTGGAGTGGAATCACCCCCGCCTCCGTTGCGAAGCGAGAGATGGCTCACGATAGGATCTCCGTTGCGATGATCGCTGGCCATCGAATTGAAGACGGAAGATCAACTTTTGTGATGGAAAAAAACTTCTTCATTCCTACAGACGGCACCAACTGAAGGAGGTCCGAATCTTCAGATTTCGTTCTCCGTCGATCTTGTGGACAGTGGCGTTGAACGGTTAAGATTTGTTGTGGGGGTTGAACGTGTGGATCTCAGTGGGTTGTTGGTTGTTGTTGACGCCGAGCTACCTGCAAAGGAAATCCCGGGATTGGAAACCACCGTAGGACCCATCGACGATCAAAATATCGAGAAATATTATGGTAGAGTAGCGGCGTATTGGAATGAGTTTGAGTTACTTGAGTCGTCTGGAAGAGGGGTTTATATAGCGGTCGTATGGAACGAGCCGATGCGAGATTCTCGCCGTCCGTTACGCGCTTGCGTCACGTTCGCGTTGATAGCAGGATACGCCCATTATTGGTGAGATACGCTAGCGTGGGATGTAAGGCGTGGAGCGGCGGAGATCTCGTCATGGCGAGATACACAGAGCCGTTACGGGACGCTCGGACTCCGTGCTCTCAGCCAAATGAGGATGCTGAGGAATCTCAGATATAGGATAGCTCGGAGACGAGCAAATGAGCTGAGTCTCAGCTATAGGATAGCTCAGAGACTAGCTATTGGCTAACGGTCAGCCGAAAGGGGAAACGTACTCCTGGAAGGTCTTTTAAAAGGTCGGGTGCAATCTGAGAGGCGAGGCGCCAAGGAATGCCCCTCTAATGTATCATACTTATTCCAGCTCTGTAATCCCCAGAAATCTAGCGGGTTTACGTGGATGACATGTCAACGTATCATGATCTGGAAAATTCTCACTTGTGACCATCATCAACGTGGTACTCATATGTTCAATGTACAATTTACCTTTTCATGTTCGATTTTGGCTTGTGTGTGTGTTTGATGGCACTGAACAATAAGATTAGATCACAACAATCAAACAAACCACCATGCCAAGAGAACCATTCTAAATACATTTTAATCTCTAATTCAGAAACCCTAATTGTTTATATGCTGATTTTCAGTAGAGGCATTGGAATCCTTGACCTTATCATCATCGCAAATAGGGGCATTAAAGCATTCAAGCTTCTCTCCAACTTTATAACGAAACTGATTGATGCTCAAATCTGTTGAATGTAGCTGCTTTCGTTTCTTCACAAGATGTGATGCAGTTTCTTGATCAACCATAGCTTCTTCATTATTAGGCTAGATCAAGCAACAATCTCACTTAAAGTAAATTTTAGTCAAATAAATTTCCAGATCCTTTAACAATTGTATTACCTTAATCTCCAAGGCCTTGTCGAAACTTTTGATTGCTACATCAGGTTCTCCATAGTTTAGCTGTGCTCTTCCATGTGTGATCCAGGCCTATGAAAGAAATACACATTGTATGTTTTAATAAATAAACGCAAATCCAATTTAGGCTATGAAAGAAATGTAAAATTCCTATTACAAGAACAACGCTTCCAAATTAATGTAGAATATAAAACAAAGAGGTAGAACACTACTCAGAATGGTTCTGGCGGAGTTACTACCACTTAAATACAATGGTACTAATGGCAAGCGGTAAAACACGACCTAGATTTTATTTATGCACTTCAAATTTTTTACATCAAAATGTGAACATCCTATGAAGAATTAATCTATTTGTCCCAATCAAAAGAGCCTCTGTCTGCAAACCATTATTGCAAACAGCGACGAGCATTTCAGGTGCTATGTACATTACTGTGCCAATTAAGGTGAATGGAACACTTTCCTTTACAGTCATGCAACTTAAATTCCATCGCTTCTTCCAATAAACAACATGATTTAAATGTACTCACTCCATTTATAATTACTTTTCCTCTTAGGCTATTATTGCACATTAACTGGAAAAAGTGACTTCTATTAAATAAAGCATAATAGAGATGTAAGAACTCATACATAACCATTACTAGCAGATACCTCGCGCGTTACGCGTGTGTGTTAAATGAATCTATGAGTGAATTGAAGGGGAAAACACTATGGTTATTTACACACATTATTCAAATTAGAGTACGAAGAATAATTCGTTGCGTATTGCCAAAATGAGAAAACAGAGTGTTACTTTTTTAATGATGCATCTTACTTTCTTACTTGCCTTGGATTGAATTCTGTAGACTATTTGTAATATATCTAAGCCCTATCCAAAAATCCTTGTAATATAATATAAAACATGTATATATGAAATTATGAATATTAGTTGTTGCTCATATATCAAAAGGTTTAATGAACGACATTCTACCCATCAAAATAGTAGTTTGGAATTAGCTACCAGATCATTAATTTTATTTTTTAATTAAGTGTTATAAATAGTAAAATTAGAAAGCAAGTACCATAATACCCATAACTATCATTGATTTCACTACAATACCTTTTTTTATCATAGTAAAATATCTCAAGTGCTACTTTTGAGGGCGTTTTAGTGAAAAATACCTTAAGTGTTATTTTTGAGGGCTTTTTAGTGAAAGTATCTCTTGAAAAGCATAGTTAAAGATATTTTATTATAATAAAAATACTTTAAGGTATGTTAGTCAAAACCTTGATAGTTAAGGGAAATACCCAAATAAAAAGACAATAAAGCCACATAAAAAAGGAAAAGCCCAATACTCTCAAGTACTGCTCTTAGCCAAGCCCAAGGGCAATTTAGTCAATGTCAAAAATAATGTCTTTGTCTTTTGGCCAAAGAAGCTCTTTTGAACTTCTCTTTGTATTAGATATATGATGATAGTAGTGCTATAGACAGTACTGTGCCAGTATGGGTGAATTACTTTCCTTTACAGTAATGCAAATTAAATTCCATCACTTTCTCCAATAAACAACAAGATTTCAATGTACTCACTCCGTTTCTAATTGCTTTCCCTTTTACTCTATTGCACATGTAAGTGAAAAAGCGCAACTTCTCTTAAATAAAGTATGATAGAGATGTTCCTTCGGGGACGTCCGATAAAATTGGAACCATGCAGGGAAAAAGTATGATAGAGGTGTTAAAACTCATACATTACCATTATAGCGGCGTAACTAAAACTATTGGGTTACTTTTCTTAATTTACTTCGAAATTACAATAATCATTAGGTTGGGCTATTGCCTTAAGCAATACATGCACCCTAAATCCTAATGCAAATCTTGTTTGTTATCATCCAAGATCTACCTTGACTTAGGGATCACAGAAGTTATTGGACACACACAGCTGTCCTTCTGATGTGTTTTTTCTGTCCCGGCCTACCAGAAGTGCAACCAGATTCCAAGCGGTAACAAATATGATATCGATGTTCCATCCAAGAAATAAGACTTGAACCTGGTACCGCTCACGACCTTATCAAGGGCTACAATTGGATAGGTGTTACTAAATGCATATATTTTGTAAAGTTTCATGTGCGTTTAAATTTCATGTTTCCTTTAATAGTAGCAAAATAAAAACGATAGTCTTCTGCTTACCCCAGTTTTCCTTAGACCTTCCCTACACATATGGGTGCCACTGTGGCTGGTTTCTACACTCACTCCTAATACGTAGAATTTGAAACATCAAATTCAATCCTTTCTCACATTATTCATCCTAGTTCATTAATATTTGCCACAAAATCCTTATCCAATGCCACAGTATATTGCTCGGTTAGCAATATATAATAACTGAAGGTGTACCAAATTCTAAAGCAATGTGTTCCGCATAATAATAGAGAGTAACTTAACAATACGTAGAACCATTCCCTTCGAAATAGTGAATCAATCCATCATAGGTAAACCAATATCGAGCAGACTTGAATAACCTTATATACAAGATAGTGACTCTTTTTTATGTCTACATTTCAACAATTCTACGCTCATGGATGCTCGATCAGACTAGACAAAATATATTCTATTTGCGATTTCAGGACCTTCCTTTTAGTCACTCTATCAATAAATTTTTCATTTGACAATAATTCTTTTCTAATTTGAACAGCCAATTGAAACGCGGATCGTTCTCCCATCCTGACTACTAGTGAAGTTATTGTGCAGAGGGTTGTGCACATATGAGGCCCATGTGATTATAATTTCCATGGTGTTGCTGTAAACATCAGAAACTGTTTATTTAACTGGTTTCCAAAAAGCTTTAGAGGACAACATGTTTAACCAAGCTTATTTTAAGTGTACAATATGTTGTTAGCGGCCATGAATTCAGGTGATCAGTTGTTTGGATTGACATTTCAAACAAAGAGTACAATGGTGTCGTCAATCAAGAAAGCTGCAAGAAAATGACACAGAAAACTGAAGTATGTTAGCAACAAACCTCAGCCCACGAGGGTTCCAACTCCGTAGCTCCTGCAAGGGAACACATCTTCAGCAAAAGAATCTTGACAGGGTGAGTATTTATAAAATTATGCCACCTGATAACCAGTAGACATGTTAAGAAATGTACTCAATTAAAAGCATGTGTGCTGAAGTTATGCAGCTCACGAGCGCTTGCAGTCGATAAAAAATCAAGAATACTTATGGGCATATAATGAAGTTATAGGAAAGATATGATAGGTATAAGAAATGGCACCTCCACGTCACTGGTGTATTATTATATTTCTACGAAAAGACATGGCCGTATCCTCTCTTGTCAACTTACGCAGATGTTGTTAGTTCACGAAAACATCTATAGAGTCAATGTTTACCTTGGATACTAACGACAGGTTGATCAGCCAAAAAGCTGGATTAGAGCTTTAAGTGACAAATTACCTTATTGATGTTCTTACCAGTGAGTAGAGAGCGATATAATGTGATAAAAGTATTTTGCATGTACAATGCATGTATATATAAGTTAGATAACATAGAAAAAAAGGTTTGAGAAGACCTCTAGAGGTTTTTAATTAAATAAGTAAAAACTTTTGATGTGAGAAGAATTGAACAATCAGAAATAAAATAGTTTTAATTCGGAGTCAGCATTTATTAGTGTAGGGCGATATCCGTGAGTGTAGCATAATCTCGAAGCTCTCTCCTGGAGTCGGCATTTAATAGTGTAGTGTGATATCAGCCAGAGATAGGTCTCCATACTATAAACTAATACTCCTGCATAGTCAAGGAATTCATATGTATAGACTAGTTAGTAATTCCTGCATTTCACCATTAATATGGTGACTATTATTTTGCAAGTTATAGAAAATAATTCATTTATACTACTCTGCTTATCCCATGGTTCGTAAAACAGAAGAGAGGTACAAAAATAAGTATGAATTAATGAATTATCCAAGAACTTAACAACATAATACGAAATATGAGGTTCAGAATTATCCAAGGACTTAACAGCATAATACCAAAAATGAGGTTCAGCTATGGCCTTTGCATTTTCTTTAATGAAGCAACAAATACTAAGGTCTAACTACCCATTGGGTACACCTAAAACCAAAGTGAGCCACTACACAGCAGGAATTGCAAATATATCTCCTTTTAGAATCAAATTATAATTAAAGACTATCTATCCTCTATGAGAATGTTGAGAAATCAGATTCTACCATCCACTTTCATTAAGCTCTGAACACAAAAGCCCACATATAAAATAAATAAATAAAAACCAAGGGCGAGCATTCTGATTAATTAGTACAGATATCTTTTTCCGTCTAATGTTTTGTTCATCAAAAGATTCTTTTCTGGTGGAGAGCAATCAGGATCAGTTTCTAAACGTGAAATAAATCATTGCTAAATTATATCCGGCATGCAGTTTGTCTCTTGATGTACATTCTTGGTCTGCTATCTTAAAGATCCCAAGGGTTAAGCTTTTGGGTGATATGAAGATAATTTCACTGTTGAGTTTGAATCTCACCCTAATATGTACTACATTCATTTATCGTTTATATGTGTAAAGTCATTCTATGAGAGTTATTTATCGTGTAAAGAAAATATTTATATGAACATACGTGTGGCAGCTTTTAAAGCACTCCATGTATCTCCTATCTCAAGCAGAACTTGTGCTTTTTGTTCATGTAGTATTGCCCTTTCTGGCATTAAAGTAATTGCAGCCTCCCACTTCTGAAGAGCCTCATTGTACTTGCCATCCTAGAACAAAGAAATATAATAATTAAACATTACCCCGTAAATTTGCTCAAAACTTTTTTATAAGAAAATTATACGGAGATCCTTCTTCAACGATCAAAGAACATAAAAGAGAGGCCTCTAGTGGTGAAAGAAAGCTTACATTTATTTGCTCAGAAGCGCACAGCCGCACACGCACATGCGCGCGCGTGCACGCACACACAAGCGATTGTAACTAACTTTGGATGTTCCTCATTAATCATCATATGAACCATAATAAGGAATTAGACTCAATCTACATTTCAAAACAACTACGACGATGACAACAATCCTCTCCATAAAGTCATTAATTATCACCAGTTACCCATAATGACTAGTTTCATCAAATTACTCGTTGGACATAGCCAAATTCTAATTATATAAGTACAAAAAAAGAAAGAAAGGGTAAATTTCCATATAAAACCCTCAGCTGGTTTGTTTGCTCATAACACCCTAGGTTACACTCTAGGCCATGTTTGGATATGGAGTTAGGATAACTGTACTTACATTTTTAAGTGGAGGCATGCAAACAGTAGTTTGCAAGCCCCAAACTCCAAAAATGGAGTAATCAATAACTTAGATCAGATTGGAGCTGAGATAACCACTGCGGTTATCTCAACTTTGGAGCTGAGGTAACTGTAGCTATCTCAACTCCAAAAAGATTGCCAAACACGGTAAAGTAAGCATTTTGGGGTTAAGTTCTTCTAGGCTTATGAAACTCCGGTTTAAAAAATTTAACTCCGTTCCTAAACAGATGACTAATTTAAAGATAATATGTGCTAATAATCGAGCCGAGGGATGATAATCGGTCTCGATATCACTTAAAAAGAGTAACCCTAAGCTGTTATGTTCTTATAAATCAGTTGAGCTTTAAGAATGTCCTAATTTATCATACAACTGGAAACCACAGATGAGTTGTTGAATATGAAAAGAAAAAAATCAACTTTATTCAAAAAAGAACAATTTCTTCACCTCAGCGAGCTCATTTCCTAGGGTTTCGAAGGATTCGGCCAAATTCTTCATCTTTTCATCACGATGTTGATGCTTTGAAGACGAATCCCCAACTTCTCCTATTGATTCCTCTTCGTCTCTTTCGAATGGGAGATTAGGGTTTCCAGTAATGGATTTGGTTCGAGATCGCTTCTTCGTTCTCTCCTCTTTTGCGTTCTTCTTCTTCTTCCAAGCAATTTTCATATTTAAATTCGAGGAAAAAAACGATGAATTTTGGAGAAAATCTGCGGATTTTCTAAGCTGCGGATTTTGTACTTTGCCCTGTAGGTTTCTATTTTGCAAATACACTCTTCAAATATTTTTATTTTTCATTTTCCAACCTATTATTAGAATTTTCACAAAACCTCCGATTGTTGAAGCATATTACCTGATTTCAAGCTGGAAAAGCTATTTATTTGATGTACTTTTGATTTTTATCAACATTTAACATTTTATGTTGCCTTGCATATAAGCTTAAGCCTCGATTGAAAAATATGAAGATAAAGGCAGTTGATAGGGAGGGCAGATAATACACTAGGAAGAAGATCCGTCAACTTTTATTACATTGTTAAATAGTTTTCATCGTTGCATCTGTTACAATTGGTTTTTAAGCTAAGACCGATGAATTAGAGTTTTAAAATCAGTTAATATTAATTCTATATTTATGACTGTATTCTTTCCAATGATTTCACTTTTGAACATAAAGTTTATAGTTGTGATAATACCACACTGATTGTATTATTTTCTTTATAAGTTGAGACATTGTTTCGCACCATAATCCCTGACCAAAATTTTTGACATGTAGACAATCTCCTAATTCAAAAGTGCCCCCATGAAGGAGCTCCTTTTTGGGCCTCCGTCAGATGTTGTCTTCCGTTGATCTCGCGGTGAACTTAGCCGATTATCCTTCGTTGTGTGTGGGTCTCAATGGGTTTTTGGAGGAAGAGGTGAGGTAAGGAAGCTGTTGCCGAGTACCTGCAAAGAAGTCTCGGGATGGTTTGGTACCACCAAGGACCCTCCAATACTTAAGTTAGTGATGAGATCCGAGCAAAGTAACGGCATAAAAGTGTAAAAAATGGCTTACTTGGTCCCTCTGTGACGGGGGTTTATATAGCGGTGGAGCACGCAACAGTGGGCGCGAGAATTGCGCCGACGTCACGCCCCCCTCCCCCCGACGTCACGCCCGCGTAGAAAGTTGATCGCCCGTTAATGGGGATTGATGGCGTAGAACGTGGGATGTTGCTGGCCTAAAATCTGCGCATGGCGAGACTCGCGGAGCGGCGGTTACGCCTGTGAGCGGTGAAGCTGGTCAGAGGGCCGAGGAAGACGGCCTCGGCCGGGAGCTCGAGGACTAGCGAGGAGGCCGAGGGGTCTTGGTCTGGTGGCAGCTCGGGACAAGCTGAGGGGCCGAGGAGGCCAATTTGCAAGGGCATCAAGGAGGGCCAGCTCGTGCTTGCAGATCGGGCACGGGGTGGCCTGGTCGGCCCCTGTGGGTCTTTTCTTCTGAGTTCTGGGACACGTCACCTGCCCTCGTGTCATGATCTTGGGGATCGCCAAATTGAGCACTATCACCCTAAGAATTAACATGCTTTGATATATATATAATAGATTTGCTCTCTTGTTATTAAAACCAAAATTGTAGTTAATACAGAAACGAAAAAAGAGAGCCTAAGAAATACAGTGTGTGGACGCGCGCGCGCGTGTATATATATATGTGGGAGTGATTTATTGCAAATCGATCCGCGTTTTTAAAAATGGAAACTCTCGATCTATGGCATATTTTAATGATCTGATCCGTTCAAGTTGATCACCATATCCACAAATGTATATGTATGAAAAATCAAAGGATTTAAAGATCTTTAACCTATGCATCGATGCGTGCAAATACATATCCACAAATGTATATGTATGAAAAATCAAATGATTTAAAGACCTTTAACCTATATATCGGATATCGGATGAAGTTTATATTGCATAATCAAAAAACGTTCATTTTTGCACGCATCGATGCATAGGTTAAAGATCTTTAAATCCTTTGATTTTTCATACATATACATTTGTGAATATGGCGATCAATTTGAACGGATCGGATCGTTAAAATATATCGTAGATCGAGAATTCCTGTTTTTAAAAAACACGGTATGACGATCAATTTAAACAGATCGGATGTTTAAAATATGTCGTATATCAAAAGTTCACATTTTTAAAAAACACGGACCGGTTTTGAAATAGACCACTCCCCTATATATATATATATATATATATATATATAGAGAGAGAGAGAGAGAGATGGGGGGTATAAGCCGGCGGTTCTCTTTTTAAAAATGAGCCATCACTCCAAAACACACATATCCCCGTGTATTTCACTGATCCAAACTGGCCATTTTGATCTACGCATTATAAAACCCCCATATACAAAAAATCTCTGGATTTAAAAATTTCTAACGTGTTCATCAAGCGACCGCAATTTTCCTATATCGATGAGCCGTTAATTTTTCTTTTGCATAATGAACCCATTAGAGATCTTTAAATTCAGAGATCTTTTATATATAGGAGTTTTATAATACGTAGATTAAGATGGCCGGTTTGGATCGGTGAAATACACGGGGTATGTATATTTTGGAATGAGAGCTCATTTTTAAAAATGGGGCAGCCGACTCATACCTCCCCTCCCCGCTCTCTCTCTCTCTATATATATATATATATCTATATATATATAATACCCAGTTTCGTTTGTACTCATTATCCCCCCCGCTCTCTCTCCCCGCCCCCCCCTCTATATATATATATATATATATATATGAATGAATATGGTTTTATACCTATTTTTCCAATTTCTTTCTTCTCTATTTTCCTCCTCTCTATTTAAATTATCCCCAACAAATATTTTCTTATTTTCTATTCTTTCTCATTATTTTCTTTCTTCTATTTTACCTTAAATCCTAACCCTAACGCTAATTATTATCCCAAACCCTAACCTAAACTGAGGCCGGCCCAAGTTCACACTTCTCTCTTTTCATATTCCCTTAGGCCCAAGCCCACTCCCTATTCCTAACCCCTCCCAGACCCGACCCTGCTCCAATCCTTTTCTTCTCCCCATCTTTTCATTTTCTCTCTCTCCCCCATAATTCTAAAAACCCAACGGCTTTCTCCCACTCTCGCAACCGCTCCTTATAACCCGCCCACAACCATACCACACATTCAACAACCCCCACGTTCCCTCGCTCCCCGCTCTCTAAATCTCAACCTCTCTAACGTCTCTATCTCCCTTTCCGTCTCACTCGTTCTCACTCCCTCAAACCCACCGCCGGCCACCACCCTCTCTTGTAACCTCCACAACACCCTCACCATCTCCTCGTCACAGCACCACCAGAGCTACCTCCACCGACCAAGATGAGCCCCTACCACCCTTCCTCTGACGAGCTCCTATCAATCGCCGACCACCCTCCAAGCACCCGAGCCTACCGCACCCTTCACCACTGCCTCCGCGGCCGCCTGCGCCCACTTCATCGTTGACGACCTCCTTCCTTAACCCATCATCGGTCCGAACACCAAACCCAAACCCAACTCCATTGCCAGCGCTCCCTAAGCAACCTACCATAACCATCACATCAAGCACCTTCACCTCCTCACAACCGAGCACACAGCCATTCTTTTCGCCGTCGCCTCCTCCGACCACTTCACCCACGTTCCCAGTCACATTCGACCCCGACTAACATCTCCATCACCTTCAAGCAACCCCTGCCTTCTTTCTTCACCCGAGCACACCCAACCACCGGTGCTCCCCACTTCCTTCACTACCGGCTGCTTTGTCGCTGCCCCATGCCGTCGCCACGTCGAGTCACGCCATCGGCCCAGAACCGAAGCTCACCCTCGCGGTCGCCACAGTCGAGCTCCGGTCAGTTCATCTAGCACTTGTCTCCGTTGCTGCCGTGTTCGTGCTATTGCTGTTGTGTTGCCGTGTGTTGGATATAGTGCCCTCAAGGCAATTATTGTAATTACAGGTAGCGATTATGGTAATTGAAGGAGGACCTTTACATGTAGAACAATCTTACTTGAGATGATAGTATGCTATATGGTTTGTCTTTATTATTGATGTGTATACGTTTTATTTTTTATTACGTATCTCTAATACATAATGATGAAGCCCGTAGGATTCTTGCTTGACTACCAACATTATGATGGCGATCATATACGTGAGAGCTGGATAGTCCATAAGCACATCATTAAATGTCCTTAGTCGTGGAAGTATCGAGACCGGGCATCGATATTCCGGAGTATATTAGTGTATACGTTTTGAGACCCCGATGAGGGGCGGTGGCAGGTCTCACAAGCCATTAATATTGTGTCATCTAAGATAGTATAAAGGTGCTCACTGGAGGTGAGTACACTGGACGGACACGCCGAGAATTTCTAGATGGTATTATATGTAGGTCGATATCATACACCCCACAAGGTTTGTAGGGGAGGCGGAAGTTACAAAAACGGTTTTTATGACAAGCAACATCGACTAAACATCTAAGATTTTTCAGAAACCCTAACTAGCTAAACATAAGGAGGTTCTAAACTACCATAATAGAGTTTTATACCTTCTAGATACAAGTACTTCTAGTCTTCTTCTCCTCTTCTTGAGCTCCTAGAAGGTGCGGATCTAGCTCCTAGAGTTTTCTCCTCGTGTCGAAGACGATCCACCCGAGAGTCTATGATTCAAGCTCCAACCTCAAAACCGAGGTAACTAAAATACCTAGTTCGCTAATCTAGATAACTTAGGAGATGTAGAGAGTTAATTAGACTATTTTATCTCATAGAACCCTAGGATTCACAACACATGTGAGGGTTAGGGTTTTGAGGAAGAAGGAGGAGAGCAAAATGGAGAGAGAATAAAAAAACACAAATAATCAAGTGAGAAGGTAAGTGAAGAATAGCTCATTCTTTTTCTCACATCAAGCATACATTATTTTCCATAGAAAAGTCTAGCCATGCTTGAATAGTGAAAGCAAATCAATAAAATAAAGAATTAGCCATGCTTCAACCCATGCAACAAATATCTCCATTTTCCACCTCATTAATCTGTTTTCCAAAAATAAATTAAACCAAAAGAAGGTGTCTCCTTCTAGAAGCATCTCTTGTAAAAATCACAAGAATGCCCTCATCGTATATACATATCCATATTCGTACTGCAAAAAAATACAAATACAAAGAGATAAAAATAATTCAATAATATAATACAATAATCTGGCTTAATCCTAAGCCCACTAGTATTATCCGTCCGAACAACATCCGTGCAGCTAGTACACGTATATGATCAGAACCCTACACGTAAAACCATACGGTCTCTACATCGTTTCGTCTGAACCAGGGAAACCCTTTGTGTGAGATTCTAAAGACTCGACAATACGCTGGCAGTGGGTTTAACCACAATTTCGTCAGTAGCACTAACTGTACGTAACGGCTACCCAGATATCTATCGAAAAGAAGGCCGACAAGCGAACTCATCCGAACCCCTACTGAGCCTATCCGTAACAATCTTCGTACAGTCCGGTCTGTTCTTCTAAGAGTATCGCATATCGGGCCTAGGGTGGTAAACGTCAGACCCCTAATAGCGCAATAAGTCGTGTTGGTGTAGATCCCAATATACCCTGAGAAACCACTGGTGTACCTACCAGTAAATCTCACTTGCCCTGGTCAGGGACTTTATCTATTGGCTCACCGAACACAACACGATATCAACTCCCAATACCGGGAGAAACGAATCCCTTCTAACCATTACCGCCTCCAAGTGCTTCGGGACTGCACCCAACCACTACCTGTTTGCACGACTCATTTGAGCCATGGTAGGGTAGTAATCTAAGTACAGTGAGAACACACTCGAGACGAATAGTTATGTCAAGTCAACGGACTAACATGTACTCATATCACCAGGGAACTGCTAACCGACGATAGTTATAATACCAACCAGCAGTTCCCAGCGAGTCCATCCAGTGTAACTCATAACCCAATGAGCACCTGTATACTATCTCTGGTGCCGTATACCAATGGCTGGGGGACAAGCCACCTTCCCTGATGGGGATAAGAAAAGTATACACTAGTCTAATCTAGAGTATCGATACCCTGTCTCAATAATCCTACAACTAGGGACAAGCTTAAGGATGTGCTTATAGACTACCCAGCCCCCACTAGTGTGACTGCCATCACAACGCTGGTGGTCAAGCAAAGATCCTGAGGGTTCTATCAATATGTATTAGCGATATGTTAAAACAACATATACACATATTAAGATAAAATCAAATCAGGTAGCATACTATCATATTGAGCAAGACTGTTATTATATCTGTATATATCCCAAGCTTCCAAAATATAATATACAATCCGGTACTATACAATAATGGCCTCTAGGGCATATATCACTAACAATCTCCCACTTGTCCATGTATTGGTATATCGCAGACCTAGCATCTCGAATAGTCTCTCGAACTGCGTCTAAGGGATGGCCTTTGTGAGTGGATCTGCAATGTTGTTCTCCGTGTCTACTCTCCATACCTCGATCTTCCGGTGATCCACGATCTCCCTGATCAGGTGATACCGCCTCAAGATATGTCTGGACTTCTGATGGGACCTTGGTTCCTTCGCTAAAGCTATAGCCCCATTGTTGTCACAATACAAACGTATTGGATCAACAATGGACGGAACCACCTGAAATTCTTTAATGAATTTCTTCATCCAGACTGCTTCTTTTGCGGAGTTATATGCAGCGATATACTCTGCCTCCATCGTCGAGTCAGCAACGGTATCTTTCTTGGAGCTCTTCCAACAGACCGCCCCTCCATTGAAGGTAAATACATAACCCGACATGGATTTGGAGTCATCCTTGTCACTTTGGAAGCTGGAGTCAGCGAAGGTGATCTGGAGGTCTTTACTGTCGTACACCAAGCCATCTCCTTAGTTCTTCTCAGGGACTTGAGAATGTTCTTAACTGCTATCCGGTGCTTCTCCCTAGGGTTTTACTGATACCTGCTTACCACGCTCAGTGCATAAGCAACATTTGGTCTGATACACATCGCATACATTATAGATCCTACTGCAGAAGCGTAGGGTATAATACTTATATGATCCCTTTCCAAATTAGTCTTGGGAGACATCTCTTTGGAGACGGTGATCCCGTAACAAGCCGGTAGATTACCGCGCTTAGAATCTTCCATACTAAATATTTTTACTATAGTGTCGATGTATCGGGACTATGAAAGTCCCAACATCCTCTTAGATCTATCACGATAGATCTGGATCCCCAGAATGTAGGAAGTATCACCCAGGTCTTTCATGGAGAACTTCTGTGACAAGAATCTTTTGACTGATTGTGGCATAAGAATGTCATTTCCTATCAGGAGAATGTCATCCACGTACAAGATGAGAAATACTACAGTTCTTGCTACAATCTTACTATAAATTCATGGTTCATCTGGATTTTTGATAAATTCAAATTCTTTGACCGTCTCATCAAAGTAGACATTCCAACTCCGCGATGCCTGTTTTAATCCATAAATGGATTTAAGCAACTTGCACACTCTTCCGTTACTCCCACTCTTTATGAAACCCTCTGGCTGATCCATATAAACATACTCTTCCAAATTTCCTTTTAGAAAAGCGGTCTTTACGTCCATCTGCCGAATTTCATAATCATGGAAGGTAGCAATGTCAAGTAGGATCCGAATGGATTTAAGCATAACCACTGGAAAAAAAGCTTTCATCATAGTCCAAGCCAGGTTTTTGACGAAAACCTTTTCCTATAAGTCTAGCTTATAGGTTTCAACCTGTCCATCTACATCAATCTTCTTTCTGAAGATCCATTTGCAACCTACGGGTTTTACCCCTTGAGGTGCAATGTACAAAGTCCAAACTTTGTTGGTGTACATGGATTCTATTTCGGTCTGCATTGCATCCAGCCACTTTACTGAGTCTCTGCTCGTAATAGCCTGCTGGAAGCTAGTTGGCTCATCATCATTGATGATGCAATCCTCTTTATCTCCGTCTACGAGAAAACCATAGTATCTCTCGGGCGGATGAGACTGCCTACTAGATCCGCGGAGTTGCGCAAGGACGACCGGTTCTTTTGAAACTTCTGGTTCTACTATACTTTCAGTAATAGTTTGTAGTTTTTGAATTTCTTCCAATTCTATTGCACTCCCACTTATTTTTTTTTCAAGAAATTGAGTCTCCAGAAAGCGAGTATGCCGAGAAACAAAAACCTTTTGTTTCTCTGCGTAATAGAAAATATATCCCTTGGAGTTCCTTGGGTATCCCATAAACTTACACAATATTGATCGTGCATCGAGCTTGTCCGCATGCTGCTTTTTGAAAAAAACTGGACATCCCCATATCCTAAGATACTTAAGATAGGGTTTCTTTCCACTCCATACTTCATATGGTGTGGTAGGCACAGACTTAGTAGGAACTTTGTTCAAAAGATATGCAACGAATTCTAGTGTATAACCCCAGAAAGATCGCTGTAACTCAGCGTTACACATCATGAAACGTACCATATCTAATGATTAGTCTAAAATATTACACATTTGAATGGATATTTTTCCTACTATTGTTTAGTACTAAAAGACATTCCTTGTAAATATAGAACATATGTAGGTTTATTTGTAAAAAGTTTATTATCATATGTTTCTACATTATATTTAACATAATGAGGGAAAATATATGCATATAATATTTAAATGAAATCTTTGAAATTAAAATATGCATATCATATCAAATATTTGTAATCAATATTCTTAAGATTTAATATCATATAAAATGGTTACGATAATATCTCAAAAATACCAAATACTACTAACACTATGACTTGAGATATTGTACAGATATTAGCTCAGGTCTGGAATCCAAGAGATCCGAATTAAATCGGGATGTCAGAATCAAATCTGCCAGAATATGGAAGCAAATCGAGAGATCTAGCAACGACAGAGACTCATAGCATTATTCTCAGAATCCAGATATCGATAGGATCTCCAAATATCAATACAAAACACCAGGAAAAAAATCCCAAAACCTAATTCCACAATTCTGCGGCGGAAGGGCGGCAAAAGGTGACATTTGCGGCGGATCCGCGGTGGTTTGGTGGAGTTGGGATGTGATATTTTATAGTATGGATCTTAACAGCATATATTCATATAGAGAATCTAGGGTTTCTGGTTTAATGACTATTTAAGAGACCGAGAGCTTCACGTTCAAAATCATCAATCCGAAATGATCAAGAGGTCCAAAGCGATTCACGCATCTAGGTGATCATCGACTAGTCATCTACCTTCAACAAGAGAGAGGGGGCGAGAGCAAAAACTAGGGTTCTTTGTAATCTATTTTTTACGGAGAGTTGTATGAAATAGTTGATTAATAAAGGTAGTACTTTTAGTTTATTTCTTTTCGCATTTAATTTCTGCATTTTAATCATATTTTCATTATTTAACCTTTCTTTTAGATCTCAAACAATGAGCGAGTAAGTCCTAGCTTGCTAGGGTTCGTAGGATAGGGTAGATCATTGGATGATAAAATTATTTAATCTCTTTTATACATTTTAAAGTCTATAAACCTTAGCAAAACAAATGTTAACATCCTTATCGGGCGCGCTGTCAATTTATTGATAGTTACGACCACGATTCGAGATCTGTTTAACACTTGTTTTGATAAAGGCTAGACATGAATATAGATCAATGCAAGGACAAGAGTTAATAGTGGGAAACCCTAGTTTCTTCCAAAAACCCTAATCTACATTGATCCCTATCGATCTAGTTTTAAACTATTAAAAGATAAAAAAAGTCAGTTTTATTCATTCATCCATTGCTACCAAGTCATACGAACCCTACAAGCCTTTTCTTTATAAACTTTACATCCGTTTCAAATTAGATCTAAAACCAATCAACCAATCTTTCATCAACTCGTCTAAAGTAAGATAAAGATTCACGTTTCCCTGCGGATGACCCGTACTCATCGCGGCTAGTTACTAGCGACACCGTCTTGATTGCGGTTACTTACAAAAGCACTTTTTTTTTAAAACAGATCAATCAAATGGCGCCGTTGCCGGGAAGACGGTCGTAATTTTTTTCTTGCTATTCGGGTTGAATTCTTATTAAATCCATAATATAAAATAATCAAAACCGCATCTTGTGTATTTAACGATTATTGTGCGAGTTTTGCAAGGGAATCTGGAGTAACTGGAGCAAACCAATAGAGAGTTAGAGAATTTCAACGTAGCCCAGAGGAGAATAGGGGTGCTGTGAAGAAAAATTAGCAAGCAATCCCTCAAGACGGCGGCGGATGTGGTGTATTGGCGGCGGAACCGCGGCGGCTTGATGGATTTGGGCCCCCAAAATCTTCAGGTAATTTCTTCATATCTTTCTTTCTCCTCTAAAGCTCCAATAATCTGATTTTGACTGCAGGATTCTTTGCAAATATCTCCGCTCAAAAATCTTTTTGCATTTTTTATATCGTTTTGTTTGTGCATATCTAAACCGGACATTTAGGGGCAATAACCCAAATCCAGATTAGGTGAGGATTTCATCACTCTTCCTAGGCCCCACAAATCACAAAACGAGTATACTTTCATCCTACATTAATTAAAAAATATCTAGACCTAACCCCTAAGGAATTCTTGCTCAATTAGGACAGAGGAAGGTCGTGGGTAATCTATCACTTATCCGCATTTTTCTTGTAGTGTCTAGGCAAGTGTAGCTAAGAAAAGTGGTTACTTAATTAGGCCCGCTATTTCGGTGATTCGTATAGCAGATACCTCCCACTTACCTGGCCACAAGAGTGATAAAGAGATGGTAGAGGATTGATCCTGCGACTTGTCCTTTGGAAGTCTAGGAGCGGTCTAGTGATTTGACTTAGGCGACCCTAGTTCTAGGGATTGATTGTGCATTTTGTGATTTGTTGAGTCAAGCCTTAAGTCCGAATTTTTCAAAACGAACCTTTTTAAATCATTCTCACACATGCTGCCACGTGTGCTAAACCCGCTTAGTGCATGATTGGCTGGACACGGGATTCTGGTGCCCGTCTTGTCTGCATTTTTTCTATCGACTCCGAAATCGGTACTTCTTCATTTTCTATTTCTTCTCCACCCACCACATCTCCCGAAATGGATGGATCTCCATCGGGATTTAACGATACCATCCTGCCACCACCTGTAGGTGCGCAGTATTCACTACGCATCTCTCTCTAAGAAAGATGTTACCCCGTACGTGGGCCCCTTCCTACTTGTCTGTCTGTTCCACTGGCCAATGGGGATAATTTCGAAATTAAACCCCACTTCATCAACTTGTTGCCCAAATTTCACGGGCTTGAATCCGAAGACGCATACGTTTTCATAACCAAATTTAAGAACATATGTGCAATGATGAGCACTACCCAACTTTCAGGGGATACTATGCGATTACGTCTTCTCCCTTTTATCTTGTGTGACCTAACAGAAAAATTATAGCACAGCCGCACATTCTATCGCCAAATAGGATGAATTCGTTATAGCATCCCTTAAGAAATTTTATCCCAATCATAAAACCGCTCGTGTTCGAAGCGAGATTAACTAGTTTACCCAACTTCCCAACGAACCATTCTGGAAATACTTTGAACGGTTTAAGGATCTTCTTGTACAATGCCCCCATCACGGAATTAATAGATGGCAACTTTGCCGAATTATATACAAGGGTGTTAATCCTGCCACGAAACAAATGTTTGAAACCATTTGTCAATACCATTTCATGTCTAAAGACGACGGCGAAACTTGCCAATTTCTGGAAGATCTCGCCGAACAAACCTTACAGTGGGAAAGCGTAGACTAACACCATCTTCATCTAGGGCAGGTATCCATCAGCTCGACGTTTCCATCGCAGTGAAAACCGAAATGGTTGTGATGAAAAAGAAACTCGATGCTATCGAAAACAAATTCTCGTCAGCCTCCCTAAACCAAGTTACGCTCCCTAAAACCGTGTGTGGTTGCTGTTCTTAACCATCACATTTAACGGAAGAATGTCCTTTGAATCCTCCATTTCAAGATCAAGAACAAACTAATGTTGTTTTTCAATAACAGCCTAGAAACGATCCCTATTCCTTCACATATAATCAGGGATGGAGGAATCACCCTAATTTCGCTTAGAACTAAAACCAGTCTCAAAATCAAAATCCCAAGCCAGAAAATTATTAAAGGCTTCCTCCACAGCAATAGCAGCTACCACAACAAAATCAGCACCCCTTTCAACCGCAATCTTTTCAAAATCCGGTCAATAACTTTGCACCTTATAATGATTCTTTCCTAACGGCCGGTACTGATAAAACCTATGCACTCGAACGAAACTTAGAAACGTTCATTAAACAATCTATACAAACGACAGCTAATTTAACGTCCTCTATCCAAACGTTACTGCAATACACTGCTTCCCACGGTGAAATCATTAAATCGATAGAAATACAACTTGCACAGTTAAATGCCGCAATGAGTGAGAGAGAGAAAGGAAAACTTCCATCTCAATCTCTACAAAATCCCGACCACTCACAAAGCGCAAACATCACCTTTAACCAACAAAATCATAATGTGAGTGCCGTAACTACGTTGAGATCAGGAAGAGTGCTGAATAATAATGTTAGTAAACAAGTTGCTGATGATGAATCAGATGAAACCCCGGCTACTATTTCTAATCCTACTTCATCTAGTCCACCATCTTCTTCCGAGCCTATTCTCCGTTTCCCACTAGGCTCGAACCCTCAGCCCATTTCCTTAAAGGAATTATCAGCTATGACTATCCCAAATTCAATTTTGGGATCCATTCTATCCCCACAAACTTCTTCTCAAAAATTGGACCCAATCCTTGTTGATAAAACTCCGTTTCCAAACAGGTTAAGGGCCAACAGACCAAGTTCCCAAATGGAGAAGATTATGGATATTTTTAAACAAGTTAATATAAATATTGCTCTCTTAAATGCTATGCTAAAATTTTAAAGGACTTATGCACTATGAAGAGGAAAACTCAAGTACCTAAAAAGGTTTTCTTAGCGAGTAATATAAGCAATTCTCTTACCCAATTGGTATCCACGAAACGTAAGGACCTCAATTGTCCTACACTATCTATAACTATTGGGGGTAAAAATATCAATCATGCTCCAGTCGATTTAGGTGCTAGTGTTAACTTGCTTCCGTACTCGGTTTATGAGCAATAAGGCATAGAAGAGTTGAAACCTGCGCATTGCACTCTCCAGATGGCCGATCGATCTATCACTCAACCTAGGGATGAGCTAGAGGACGTGCTAATCAAAGTCGGGAAATTTATATTCCCTGTGGACTTTATAGTTATAGATACACAGCCTGTGGCGAACCCACGAAACCAAATTCTGGTAATTCTTGGTCGGCCTTTTCTAGCAACTTCCAACGCAATAATCAATTGTCGTAACGGTTCAATGAACCTATCTTTTGGGAAGATAACAATTGAGCTTAATATATACAAGCTAGGAAGTCAACCCTCCGAACCCTATGCTCATGTATATTCTGTAGAAAAGATAGCTTCCGCCAGTTGCGAATTTAAGGACCTTCACGATACCGATCTCGATGCCCCGAGTGCATTATTGTTTGATCCGGCTATTTATTATACACGTGAAGACCTTTCTGTCAATAAGTCCACGCCTAAGTCTGAACCCTTTGACTTGTCGAATAATTTAGTCGAGCTATCTAAGTATCATCACTTGCTTTCCGATGAGATCATCATTCGGAATATCAATGGAAGTTTTGAAGACATTTTTACCGAAGAACTCGCATTCCTAGAAGACTTGGGAGTTGTAATGAATCAACCCCCATCCAAAGAAGTTGAACAACCACCCCTTCTTCTTATCAAGAACGAGAATGCGAGTAGTGCACCATCACTGTTTCATCTCTACCAAACAAGGCGAAAACTCTATCGATTACGCCTCTTATCTCCCCACTTCTTCACGTCTATGATCTTCTACTAACTATGTTATTACATTGATAAAATTTTCGAATGGTTGTTATTGACTTTTGGTCTTTGTAAAGCCTTGCATAGACCAATAACCTTACCCTCTCTTTATAATTTTAAAATACTTTATACTGTTTTACTCAAATTTGGGGGGGGGGGGAAGAAAAAGATTTTGCCTCTTAAAAGAAAAGATTTTTTTTTACAAAATTATGAGCCAAAAACAAGTTTGGGGGAGGATTTCAATGTCATTAACGTTTTGTCCCTTTTTGCTAATAATTAAGAATTTTTCCTCCCAAGTCTACAGCTTTTAAGCTTAAAGATGATATCAGTGAGGACACTGCTGCAAATAGATTTGGGGGAGATTTGTGCTTATTCACGCATCATTTTGCATTATACTAAATAAAAGCACATTTTTTTTTGATAATAAAAGTTAAAAGGTGAAAAATACATATGAAAGATAGGAATAGGTTTAAAAAAAGCAAGAAAATTAGATGTTTTAAAACGAAACTAGTAATAGATAGTCATGAGCTGTTGTCTTAAGGGTTAGTAAGATGAAGGGATCACTAATCTGAGAATAGAAATAAGTCTGAAAAATAGTCTCTATTCCTGAGTCCAGAAATCTAAACGTTGATACCCTTCTATACACACTTGCACACATCTTGAAACTTGGGATAGTAGAGGATACATTGAAATACTCTTGTCTAAAAGCCTTTGTACGAAGGAAAAAAAATATATATAAACAAAAATAAAAATGAAAAAAATGGTGAAGAAAAATGAACATTGGTTTTGTAATTACTTAAGGCAGCATAAAAAAAATATAGCATGGATGCCTTATTACCTAGTGCCTTAGACCAACTGGTTTGGGAGCCACTGCTAAGTTTTAGGTGTTGCAAGACTAGGATATTGCTAATTATACCTTAAAGATTGAGCACATTTGGTAATCGGTTGGTTAGTACCTCAAGAAGTATTAACGGTCGCATGAAGAATGTGTGAGCAATTCCATCCGAAACATTCACCGACTAAAAAGTACTAAGGAAGATGGACAAGAGTATGATAGCTTGAATTGAATTCTCTAAGTGTAGGGATGTCTTTTATACATACGTAGGGATATATAATCGATGTTTGGAAGAAAGGTAGGGAAGAAGACTAAAGGCGAAATTTTATTGAGAGATGATGCGGCTTCTAACATCTTTTCATGACCATTAAGATAGGGCTCATTGCCACTAAAAAGCTAGTGTGGTTTGAAACGCTTATTTTCAAGTTCTTTCTTTTAAATGTTCTTTATCTTCATATATAACTTTCATCATTTTTCTTTTATTATGGAATTTTGTGGGTGTAATCAGTTGAAAACTCTCATGAGACAACACTCCTCCTACTAGGGATACCTAGAGCTTTAAAGGCTTGTTGCACGTGCTCAGTGCAATCGTGTTGCCTGCGAAAGTGTGCCGGGTTTTCTTTTTCTTTTTCTTCTTCTTCTCTTTAATAACTTGTTTACTCAGGACGATCAAAGATAAATTTAGGGGTATTTGATTAGTCTAAAATATTGCACATCTGAATAAATATTTTCCCTACTATTGTTAAGTACTAAAAGGTGTTTCTTGTAAATATAGAACATATGTAGGTTTATTTGTAAAAAGTTTATTATCATATGCTTCTACATTATATTTAACATAATGAGGGAAAATATATGCATATAATATTTAAATGAAATCTTTGTAATTAAAATATGCATATCATATCAAATATTTCTAATCAATATTCTTAAGATTTAATATCATATAAAGTGTTTATGATAATATCTCAAAAATACTAAATACTATTGACACTATGACTTGAGATATTGTGCAGATATTAGCTCAGGTCGGGAATCCAAGAGATCCAAATTAAATCAGGATGTCGGAATTAAATCTGCCAGAATATGGAAGCAAATCGAGAGATCTAACAACGTTAGAGACTTAGAGCATTATTCTCAGAATTTAGACATCGATAGGATCTCCAAATATCAATACAAAACACCAGAAAAAATCCCGAAACCTAATTCCGCAATTCTGCGGCGGAAGGGCGGCAAAAGGTGACATTTGCGGTGGATCCGTGGCGGCTTGGTGGAGTTGGGATGTGATATTTTGTAGTATGGATCTTAACAGCATATATTCACATAGGGAACCTAGGGTTTCTGGTTTAGTGACTATTTAACAGACCGAGAGCTTCACATTCAAAATCATCAATCCGAAGTGATCAAGAGGTCCAAAGCGATTCACGCATCCAGGTGATCATCGGCTAGTCATCTACCTTCAACAAGAGAGAGAGTGAGAGCAAAAACCAGGGTTCTTTGTAATTTACTTTCTACGGAGAGTTGTATAAAATAGTTGATTAATAAAGGTAGTATTTTTAGTTTATTTCTCTTCGCATTTAATTTCTGCACCTTAATCATGTTTTCATTCTTTAACCTTTCTTTTAGATCTCAAACAATGAGCGAATAATTCCTAGCTTGCTAGGGTTCGTAGGATAGGGTAAATCAATGGATGATAAAATTATTTAACCTCTTTTATACATTTTAAAGTCTATAAATCTTAGCAAAATAAATGTTAACATCCTTATCAGGCGCGCTGTCAATTTATTGATAGTCATGACTACGATTCGAGATCTGTTTAACACTTATTTTGATAAAGGCTAGATATGAATAGAGATCAATGCAAGGACAAGGGTTAATAGTGGGGAAACCCTAGTTTCTTTCAAAAACCCTAATCTACATTCATCCTTATCGATCTAGTTTTAAACTATTAAAAGATAAAAATATCATTTTTATTCATTCATCCATTGCTACCAAGTCCTATGAACCCTACAAGCCTTTTCTTTATAAACTTTACATCCGTTTCAAATTAGATCTAAAACCAATCAACCAATCTTTCACATAGTCACATAATTCGCGAATTATTCGCCGAGTTCATGAATTTTTGATCAGCCGACTTAATCGGCGGGCCGAATAATTCGCGAATTATTCCCGAATTATGTGAAAAAACAGCGAATAATTCGAAAAACAGCAAATAATTCACCAAATCAAAACCTAGCGTCTCGTATATTAATTTCTTGCTCGAAATCCTTCCCGAACATTTCCCGAACACTTACCGAATCTTTCCCGAATACATGCCAAATTTTTCCGAATAGTTCTCCGAATCCGAATTTTCGACCTCGCCGAATTATACCCGAACGACGAATTTGTGACTATGATCTTTCATCAACTCGTTTAAAATAAGATAAAGGTTCACGTTTCCCTGCGGATAACCCGTACTCATCGCGGCTAGCTATTAGCGACACCGTCTTGATTGCGGTTACTTTTACAAAAGCACTTTTTAGCAGACCAATCTGCATTTAATTTCTGCATCCGAATTTTCCCGAATAGTTCTCCGAATCCGAATTTTCGACCTCGCCGAATTATACCCGAACGACGAATTTGTGACTATGATCTTTCATCAACTCGTTTAAAACAAGATAAAGGTTCACGTTTCCCTGCGGATAACCCGTACTCATCGCGGCTAGCTATTAGCGACACCGTCTTGATTGCGGTTACTTTTACAAAAGCACTTTTTAGCAGACCAATCTGCATTTAATTTCTGCATCTTAATCATGTTTTCATTCTTTAACCTTTTTTCTAAATTTCAAACCATGAGCGAGTAATTCCTAGCTTGCTAGGATACGTACCATATCTAATAAAGTGCGTTTCCGTCTTTCTGATACACTATTGTGTTGAGGTGTGTATGGAGGAGTAAACTGAGAGAGAATTCCATTTTCTTTTAAATAATTCAAGAACTCGGCACTTAAGTATTCACCACCTCGATCAGATCGAAGTGTCTTGATAATTTTGCCTGTCTGTTTTTCCACTTAATTCTTGTATTCTTGGAATTTCTCAAAGGCCTAGGATTTATGTTTCATCAAGAATACATGTCCATACCTTGAGAAACCATCCATAAAAATAATGAAGTAGGAATAACAACTTCTTACATGTTAGACATTGGACCACACACGTCGCTGTGTATAAGTCCCAAGAGCTCGGTGGCTCTTACTCCGTGTCCAGTGAACGGAGTTTTTGTCATCTTTCTTTTGAGACATGATTGACAAGTTGCATAAGACAGATATTCAAATGGATCCAAATATCTCTCTTTATGTAACTTCATCAACCGTGTTTCATTGATGTGACCTAGTCTATAATGCCATAAGAAAACTTGATTTAATTCTGAAGACATTTTTTTAAGTGTGTTCTGGACATTGAAAAGCACGTGTTGATTTAATACGTATATACCGTTGTCTAGTGTATTTGACCCAATCAAACCATAATTAAGGTGAATGTTTACAACATTGTTTACAAATGTAAAATCATAAGCTTCTTTAGATAGTAAAGATACAGAGATGATATTACATGTCAAATTAGGTACACAAAAACAGTTACGTAAAACCAAAATGTGTCCACTTGTCAATCCCAGGTGATATTCCCCTACGGAAACAGTATCCACGCTCGCCCCGTTAGCAACCTTAGGGTCATATCACCTGCCTTCAAAACCCTATGGCTTCTCAGTGTCTGTAATGAATTATAAATGTGAGATCCTGAACCGGTATCCAATACCCAGGAAGTAGAGTTGATTGACATACGGTTTTCAATCATAAACACACCTGAAACCAAAACCATAACTTGCTTCGAATTCTGGTTTTGGCTTTTCAAGCCCTGCAGTCCTTCTTCTAATGACCTTTCCTGTGACAATAGAAACATTTCTCTTTCCCTACTATTGGCCTCCCAACTTTTGCCTTGCCCTTCTCTGTACCTTACTGACACCGCCTTTCGGCTTGGTGGGGGCCTACTTCTTCTTCCCCTTGTCTTTTGCCTTAGATCTAGAGGAGGAAGGTTCCCCAATAAGCAGAGCGGGCGTCTCCCTGGTTTTCTTTAGGATGCCCTCTACACTCCTCAACATATTGAGGAGTTCTGGAAGTGTAACTTCCTTCACTTGAATATTGAAATTTAATATAACTGGGCATAGGTAGAGGGGAGGGACTGTAGAATCAAGTATGTATATAACTCATTCTCCAACATGGTCCTAAGGTCCGCGAACTCTTCAATATAGCTAATCATCTTAAGGACGTGGTTCCCTACAGATGACCCGATAGCCAAGCTCATCTGAAATAATTTTTTCGAGGTCTTGTATCTTACGATACGAGATTGCTCTCCATATAAATCCTTGGTATGGAGAAAGATGGAAGTTAAGTCCATCTTCTCGTGCCGCCTTTGGTGTTCATTATCCATTGAGGCCAGCATGAGGCATTTGGCTATCATACAATCTAATTCCTATGTCTTACGGATCTTAATATCCGCGACGGTGGAATCTGGATCTGAGACGGCGGGGGCTTTGGTAGTAAGAAGGTAGCCCAGTTTGTCATAGGTAATGGCCATCTGGACATTGCTTAGCCAATCTTTATAGTTTGGCCCCATCAATATATTTTTATCTAGTAGTAACTTAAACCCGGTCATTTTGGTCGCTGCAATTAGGAGAGAGAAGAAATACTTAGCATGATTCTCTTGCAAGTTTAGATTGGTTATTAGTTTATCTAAACAGGATGGCTCCCATTGTTTCCTCAAATCCTCCTTCAAACCATAAAATAAGAATTAGTCGGGATTAATCGCACCCTACAATTCTTGCTTAACCATTGGGCCATGCTAGTGTCGGTACTTCGAGGGTGGTTTTACAACACTTTTACGAAGTCCCTTAATTAAATAACCTCTTTTGCCTGGATGCGTAGCCCCGCTAACACTGTTCTAGACACCTACTTGGTTTTATATCATTGATTGTAAAGTGAAAAACTCTCCCGAGGAGTAATATAACTCACGATGGGATCGGGATCCAACTATCATTATGTGACAACTTTAAAGGAATCCTACCATAATCATCACACTCCAGATGGTATGCAAAACTAACATCTTTCCTTTTCTTTTGAAACTCCCGATGTGGATTTTTGCCCCAGGCGCTTATGACCTTGATGAAGAAAAAAATATCATAAGATGCAAGTCAAGTTCTATCCGTCATTGTCCAGGTTAATCTGAACCCATTCGTACAAACCCTTGACGAAGGCCAAAATAGCTATACGCCTGTCCCAGATTAACGCATCTATATATGCTATAGATGAATACCCAGCAGCTACCAATCGCTATGCCTTGGCGAAAGTCAAAATACATAGCTTGAATACCACTGAATACCTATTTGAAATGACGGAGGGCTACGGCTGGTTTTGGCAAAAACCATGAACGTAATGAACTTGATATAGTCGAAGGAACCATGATAGCTTTTAAAAGGAGTGGTTTAGGCTCCGCATTTAAAAGTTATTTTTAAAGAAAGCCAAGTGGTTTAAAAATTGTTCCAACGATTTAACTTTGGTTTGTTTTCTTTACATTAAACAATATTAATGTTGTCCCATCATTTAACTCTATCATTGCAGAAAGAAACGAAAATAGAACGTACGCTTATGCTATCCGCATTCGCCATGGGTCCCCGTCATGCACCGTTAGGTTACTTAACTAACGGCAGAGCGGAGGGTGGACTAGCTCGGGGGCAAAACATAAACAACGTTTATTATATATATAATATATGTATAGTTATTCGTCTTACGCAATAATAGTCATTCCAGATTACAGATCACAGCAACACAGATGAATATATTGGATATACTAGGATTTCCGTGTTTCGTTTTAGCTTAGAACGAAAAATGGATTTTACGGTCGTGATGAATAGCCAAACCACACCATAGATCCCTATGGGTGTGGCAAACTACCCTCTAAATTTCCGAAATGAAGTAACCTCCCTCAATGAAATGAGTAGGCCACTCGGCATTTCAAGAACCCGGTAGTTTATGCGCCCCACCTTGGATCTATCCTAGGTGCAAGAAAAAGTAAATGAAATAATACAACGGTGGCTACAACCTCAACCCGGATGTTCCCCGCAAAA
The DNA here is from genome assembly GCA_030015575.1 of Agapanthus africanus. NCBI lineage: Eukaryota > Viridiplantae > Streptophyta > Magnoliopsida > Asparagales > Amaryllidaceae > Agapanthus > Agapanthus africanus. The sequence continues at coordinate 682,963,513 of CM057337.1, forward strand.
GAATATTATATCAATTTACAAATATACATAAATGAAAGAAAAGAATACTCTTCTCACATCCCCCTGGCTATTCATTCACGACGATCCAATACCTCATATCCATAAACCATAAACAAGATACTAGATATGTGCAACCCCTACTAATCGACATATAGCAATTAGTAGATATTTAGCAACACATATACAGATAAGCAAGAATTTAGAATTTCGATCGATTAAATCTTTCCGCATTTACCCCATGTACAAACTAGTACACAAACAAATCTGGGCAAAACCCAAATGTACTAAAATGTACATTTCCATGAACCTGAACCCCAGAAAAAAATTGGAGCACTACAGGCACAATTAGGCCATGGATCCGCGGCCAAATAGATCATTTGGCCGCGGATTAGCGGTCAAATTGTGAGCTCATGTGCTCAATTTTTTTTCTTGGTTCTATAAATGCCTGCATATAATTTTAAGGTCACTGAAAATATTTTTTGAACAAGTTTAAAATTTGGACAACAAGCAAGTAACAGAAATGCGATTTCGGATAATTTCTGTCGATTGAAGTTCTAAATACGTGCTAGCTAGCAAGTTAAGGTTTAAGTAGGTTCTGATACTACTGTAAATCGATGTCACACACCTCATAAGGTTTGTGGAGAGGAAGAATTTACAAAAATGGTTTTTATGACAAGCAACATCGACTAAACATCCAGGATTTTTCAGAAAGCCTAACTAGCTAAACACAAGGAAGTTCTAAACTACTATGATAGAGTTTTATACCTCCTAGATACAAGTTCTTCGGGTCTTCTTCTCCTCTTCTTGAACTCCTAGAAGGTGCAGATCTAGCTCGGTCGTCGGTCTCATCGTGTCGAAGACAATCCACCCGAGAGTCTATAGTTTAAGCTCCAACCTCAAAACTGAGGTAACTAAAGTATCTAGTTTGCTAATCTAGATAGTTTAGGAGATGTAGAGAGTTAATTAGACTATTTTATCTCATAGAACTCTAAGATTCATAATACATGTGTGGGTTAGGGTTTTGAGGAAGAAGGAGGAGAGCAAAATGGAGAGAGAATGAAACAACACAAATAATCAAGTGAGAAGGTAAGTATATTCTGCGCTCCCTATTCAAACCTGGTGAAGAATGGTTCATTCTTTTTCTCACATCAAGCATGCATTATTTTCCATAGAAAAGTCTAGCCATGCTTGAATAGTGAGAGCAAATCAATAAAATAAAGAATTAGCCATGCTTCAACCCATGCAACAAATATCTCCATTTTCCACCTCATTAATCTATTTTCCAAAAATAGATTAAACCAAAATGAGGCATCCCCTTCTGGAAGCATCTCTTGTAAAAATTACAAGAATGCCTTCACCGTATATACATACCCGTATTCGTACTGCAAAAAAATACGAATACAAAGAGATAAAAATAATCCAATAATATAATACTAGAATCCGGCTTAATCCTAAGCCCACTAGTATTATCCGTCCGAACAATATCCGTGCAGGTAGTACACGTATATGATCAGAACCCTACACGTAAAACCATACGGCCTCTACATCGTTTCGCTTGAACCAGGGAAACCCTCTGTGTAGAACTCTAAAAACTCGACAGTACGCTGGTAGTGGGTTTAACCATAAGTCCGTCAGTGGCACTAGCTGTACGTTACGGCTACCCAGTTACCTGTCGAAAAGAAGGTCGACGAGCGAACTCATCCGAACCCCTACTGAGTCTATCCGTGACAATCTCCGTACAGTCTGGTCTGTTCATTTAAGAGTATCGCATATCGGGTGTAGGGGGTGGTAAATGTCAGACCCCTAATAGTGCAATAAGTCGTGTCGGTGTAGAGCCTAATACATCCTGAGAAACTACTGGTGTGCCTACCGGTAAATCTCACTTGCCTTGGCCAGAGACTTTGTGTATTGGCTAACTGAACACAACGCGATATCAACTCCCAATATCGGGAGAAATGAATCCCTTCTAACCCCTACTGCCTCCAAGTGCTTCGGGACTGCACCCAACCACTATTTGTTTGCAAGATTCATTTGAGCCGCGATAGGGTAGTAATCTAAGTACAGTGAGAACACACTCGAGATGAATAGTGATGTCAAGTCAACGAACTAACCTGTACTCATGTCACCGAGGAACTGCTAACTGACGATAGGTATAATACCAACCAGCAGTTCCCAACGAGTCCATCCAGTGTAACTCATAACTCAATGAGCATCTGTATACTATCTTTAGTACCATATACCAATGGCTACGGGACAGGCCACCTCCCCTGACGGGGATAAGAAGCGTATACACTAGTCTACTCTGGAGTATCGATGATCTGTCTCGATAATTTTACGACTAGGGACAAGCTTAAAGATGTGTTTATAGACTACTAGTGTGACTGCCATCACAACGTTGGTGGTCAAGCAAAGATCCTGAAGGCTCTATCAATATGTATTAGCGATATGTTAAAAGAAACATATACACATATTAAGATAGAATCAAACCAGATAACATACTATCATATTGAGCAAGACTGTTATTATATATGTGTATATCCCAAGCTTCCAAAATGTAATAAACAATCCAATACTATACAATAATGGCCTCTAGGGCATATATCACCAACACTAAATCTATCATCAGATGGAAGTTCTCTAGTGGTATAAGTACAGGTTAGTCGTTTGATTTGAGATCGTCATTTGTCTCATGTGAGTTCTTACTGTATTTAGATTACTATCCTACCATGGCTTAAGAGGAGTTGTGCAAACATGTTTTAGTTGGGTACAGTCCCGAGCCACATGGAGGTAGTGAGCGATTGTCAGGGATTCGTCTCTCCTGGTATTAGGAGTCGATGTCACACTGTATTCGGTTGGCCATCACCCTAAATCCGTAGCCATGATGGATGAGATTTACGGATAGGAGTTCAGAAGTTTCTTGGTTGGTGATGAGCTTGACCCCGACACGACTTATTGGGTTATTAGGGGTCTGACGTTATCCACCTCTAGACCTGGTATGCGATACTATTAGATAAAGAGACCGGACTGTACGGAGATTGTCATATTTAGGCTTAGTAAGGTACGGACGGACTTGATTGTACACCTTCCTTTCGGTATATACCTGGGTTGTTGTTACGTATAGATAGTGACGCCGATGTGCTTGTGGTTATGGATTTATCCAGTAATCACTGGCAGTGTATTGTCGAGTCTTTATAGTCCCATACGGAGGGTTTTTCCGGTTCAGGCATTATGATGTAGATGACGTATGTTGGTACATATAGGTGTCTGATTAAATATGTGTAGAGGCTAAATGGACTTTAATCAGACGGTTGATAATACTGGCCGGTTTAGGATTACGCCGGATTATTAAATCAAGTTTTGATTTAATAATTTATATATATATATAATATAAATTTTAGTATTATTGTTCACTATTCATTTTCTCTCTCTAGTTACAACGATCCATGATTTACTTTAAACTAAAACACATGAACCAAGTTAACCGAACCTTCTTACACACTTTGGCTTTGGATTATCATGATTCACGACAAAGCCACAAATTCCCCTGCTACTCCTACTTTCCCTTTGTTTTTCTCCAGAACACTCCGTATCACTACGATGATCCATATTGTTTGGAATACATAATATGGAAATGGCGGCCACAAGTTGGATCTCATCTCGAACAAATGAATATAACACCGTGGCCGTGTTGATCGTCACCGACGTGTCGCTGATACATCGCTGAAGGCAAGTGAAATCCTTTTCACTTGTTTACATGCTAATATAATCGTTATCTATACAAAGACCGTGATAATTAGGTGTATATATATATAATATATAAATCAAGATAGAATAATAGAATCTTTACCGCAGACCATCATAATAAATTTAGTACTTGAAACTCTTATAATCGTTATTATTCCCGTGGTGACAATAATTATAATTTCAAGAATTGATTTTAGCGTCGATCAAGTAAATGAAATGAGTGTTTTGATTATTAATCGTATGTCTAAGCCTAACCGTTTGATATGGAACCCTGTACGATAACTTAATCAAATATGGCAAAATCCTTGATCATTAGATCCTAATACTGTTAATGAATACCCTGTAGAAATTTGACTGCAAAATGACGTCGTTTCACTTATAAAAGGTTACCCTCGATAACCTTTGTGAAATCTGAATTTTCCCGGACATGCTAAACTATTAAATTCATAATAAATTATTTATACATCGGATCTTAGCGTTACATGGCTCATATCGAATCCAACAGATAAACCTACATTACCCTATAGTTTATATCTGAATTTTAATAAGTTATGACAATGAAAACTGAGGTGATTCATGGTTTTGGACTACAGTCCAGAGCAGGAATTGCTGCCTTTACCTGTTTTAAAACGCATATATCTCACAGTTTAAGTGTGCAAGTGTGCAGAACCATATATAAAGGCATAGGAATTTGAGTTAGATTTCTAGTGACACTAGTTTCACCAAATTCCAGTGTTGTTTGATATTTATAACATATTTTACACTGTTTATAGGTACGGCTGATTACTGCCATCTCAATTCAAACATGATAACAATGAACTGCACAAACTCTTAATATATGATGGCTATTATTGATCCATATTTTTACGTTGAAACCTTAACTAATAACCCTAAATATTATTCAACTGTAGCGACGCCTAATCGTGACTGTAATTAGGGGTAAAGCATGTTTGAAAATGGACTTTTAGTTCAGAAACTGTAATTCCAGCAATGAACACCCGCATTTAAACAACCATTTCTCCCAAATCAGAAACCCGATTGACTTGAAATTAATTTTTCTGTATAGATAATTAAATATATTATTTACGCCTTTTATACTGTTTTGCCAAATTATACACGTGTGATTTAATGCAATTTTTCCAATCCATGAAAGTATGTCTTAACACCTCTACTAGGTTTCAATGAGCATCAAGTATGCAATTTTAAAAAAATTAAAGGTCTGAGTATACTAAACAAGAATCGAACTAGAGAATTAAGGTTTAATAGTTAGCAAATAATGATCTAAACTAAGTGAAGAGAGTCTACAACCTTTGTAGTCTAGTTCTTCACTTCTAAAGCTCCAAGTAGTAGTCCCTAGAACTCTTCTTCGACTCCTGCTTGTAGCCTTCGTCGTTGAACATGATCCATCTTGAGGCAACTCTCACTCAAGCTCACACTTCACTAATCAAGATATTAGTGAAGTTAACAAACAATACTAATGGGCTAAAGTAGTGTAGGTTGATGAAGTAGGAATTTTGCTCACTAGAAATATTTCTTTCTCCTCTCTTTTTCTCAACCCTAGAAAATTTAGTGAAGAGATGAAGATGAAGATCAACTTGGATGAGTGTGAACCATTGAGGATAAGATGAGATGAGAATGAGAATGACAAAATATCTATGAATAAGCCAAGAATTGAAGATGAGTCATGGTTTCTCAATGCTTCTCCAAGCATCTAAAGCTATGACTCATTCTTTTTTTCCTTTTAATTCATAAATGTTTTTCATTATCTTCTCATCTTCACTTCTTGTATGATTCTTATACATTCTAATTCTATGTATCATCAACCATGATACAATATAAATATATATACATACATATATATACATACATATACATACATATATATAAAGAGAAGAAAATCTTAAGTGGGCTTAATATTAGTTAATATATGTATATATAAATATATATCAAATATATAAATATATATCAAACTATTAAATCAACACTTGATTCAATAATCCGGATATATCATGTATAACCGGCTAATATCAAATATATACATGTATATCAAATTATTAAATCAACACCTGATTCAATAATCCGGTTATATCACATATAACCGGCTAATATTCAATATTAGTTATATATACATATATAATTATTAAATCAACACTTGATTCAATAATTCGGTTATATCATATATAACTTGGCTAATATCAAATATATGAACATATACATACATACATACATACATATATATATATATATATCAAATTATTGAATCAACACTTGATTCAATAATCTGGTTATATCATATATAACCGCATGATATCATTTAATGCTGATTAGAATACGATATCATACACTCATATTTAATCAAGCTCCCGCATATATCTCCATACGTGCCCTACTTCGTTTCGCTTGAACTAGAAAACCTTTATGTGGGACTCTAAAGACTCGTCAATACGCCAGCATTAGATAATGATCACATCAGAGACCTACAAGCCGTCAGCGGTACTAACTGGACGTAACGACTACCCAGGTATTGAACGAATAAAAGATCAACAAGACTTGTCCAAACTCCAGTAAAGCCTATAAGCAACACTTATCGTACAGTCCGATCTCTTCGTTTGATATGTCGCATATCGAGTCGGGGGGGGGGGAGGATAATCAGACCCCATTAACTCGATAAGTCATGCCGATGTGTGGCTTATAACCTTTCGAGAAACTATTGATAACACTTATCAGTAAATCTAAATCTCATAAGTCCTGACCAGGGACTTGCTGTTATAGCCAATCGAGCATAGCGCAATATCAACTCCCAACACCGGGAGAGATGAAACCCCTCCTATCGCTCACTGCTTCCATTTGGCTCGGGACTGTACCCAAAAGCCACCTGTTTGCACGACTTATTTGAGCCGTGGTAGGCAGGAAATCAAATCACAGTAGGAACCACACAAGACACTATGACGATATCGGGTTTACAGACTAACTTGTACAAGTGTCACCAGAAAACTACCTGATGATAGGTATGGTACCATCTAGGGGTTCTCGGCGAGTCATGTTCGGTGTACTCATTCTCCAATGAGCGTGTACAATCTTTGATGTCAAACAACAATGGCTGTGGGATCAACCATCGCCCCATACATGGTTGTTTAAAATATTCAAGTACCTAAGAATATTGCACATGGAAGTTTAAAATATTGCACATGGAAGTTTAAAATATTCCTAGTCGAGAGAGTATCAAGAACATCCTTTTAGTTTTTCTCAAGTACCTAAGAATATTCTTTACAGCTATCCAATGCTTCTCCCTATGTCTGATTGATACCTACTTAGCACACTAAGTGCGTAAGCTACATCCGGTCTGGTGCATAATATCGCGTACATGATAGACCCAACTGCAGAAGCATAGGATATCACGTTCATGCGAGCCCTCTCCAAATCAGTCTTGGCAGTCATCTCTTTGGAGAGAGTGATTCCTGAACAAGCGGGTAAATTACCACGCTTATAATCTTCCATACTAAACCTCTTTAGTATGGTGTCTATGTATTTAGATTGGGACAATCCCAACATCCTTTTAGATTATCCCCATGATGTAGGAGGCATCACCCAGATCTTTCATGGAGAACTTTTGTGATGGAAGGGTTTGACCGACTACAGCATAAGAACATCATTTCCTATCAAGAGTATGTCATCCACATACAATACGAGAAAGACAACCTTACTTTCTACAACCTTTTTATATATACATGGTTGTTGGGGTAAAAAATTACACCCTTATTGACCAAGTTAAACTCAAAGTCAACCCCAAGCCAAGTGGGCCCAAGTCCAGGTCAAGTAGGCCCATGCTCAAGTCGAGCCCCGCGGTCGGCCTCCCCCATGCCAAAATGAAAATTATGTAATAAATAATTTTGATATAATTTTTAAGAATAAATGTAAGAAAAATGGGCATAAAACCATTTTTTTGTAAATCACATGGCTCATGTACAAAAGAAATAAGCACATGAGACATGGGATGGGCAAAATGTCATTTTGTAAAGCCCAAGGGGCTAAGTGTAAACTTGTAAGCCTATATAAGACAACATGATGATGAAATTAAAAAAAGAAGAATTCATTCCTCTAAAAAATTAGGGTTTTTGTGCCTCCTTCTCCTTCCTCAAGGTTTTAAACCTTCTTCTCTTTTCTGAATTAAATCAAGAGTTTAACTCTTCCTTCTCCAAAAAGAAATAGTTTTTCACCATAAAACCCTTGAAGGGGAATTCAGATCTTCCATCAAATCTCTAAAATGGGAGATTTTTAAATCTCACCCCCTCTTCTCCAAGATCCAGCCAATAGAGAGGAGGAAGAAGGAGATCCATCTCCAAAAATCCAACTTTGGGAAAATCAAAGGCTCATGAGAAAATCCAGGGCTCAAGAAAGAAGAAAGGGGTTCCCTTTCATCATCTCCGAAAATCTTTTTGGAGTTTAAATCCACAAAAAAAAAAAAAAAAATAACAAATCCTTTTTTTAAGAGTTTAACTCCAAAAGTCAATTGGGAAGTACAACTCCCTGTGCAGGGGTTAAGTCTCTCTTCCACCTTTTTTAGGTGTTTAACTCCAAAAGTCAATCGGGACTACAACTCCTAGTACATGGGCTAAGTTCTTTTTTCTGCAGGCTCCCACAGCCTACATGCCGGACGCGTGAGGTGCTAGTATCCAGCGCTTACATGTCAAGCACGTGAAGCGCTGGCGTCCAGCGCCCACGCGTCCTTAGGACGCTACTCACCCTTTTTTTATATACACTCCACACTCAAAACATGTCCCCCGTTAGAAATTTTTTCTAACGGGGTGTTGCCCAGTACCCCGCAAAGGGGCTGCTAGCCCCCTTTACCCCCGGCCCGCTATCCGGGTAGCGGGACTCCCGTAAACTCTGCGAGGCCCCTGATACGTCCAAAATATAACATACGCACTACACATTGAGTTCCCATGACCTGTTTGGCCCGTCAATTGGAGAATCTCTCGCTCCAAAGGCGAGAGGTAATTAACGGCAGCTTAGTCCGCGGATGCCGGAGATTAGGATCCTCACGATCAATAAACTCCGGCCTACCCTACGCAGGGGGAATCTGTAGTACGCCTGACAAGCGACGCGTATTTCCCATCTCAACGGGGTGATGAAAAACACCCTATAGATTCTGGCACACCCGGTGGGACATTTTCTCTCCTCCCATATTTCAGGTTAAACGTTCATGCGGACTCAATCAACATACATATCGATATTTATACTAAAGTAATGCTCTTTCGTGCTGGATTTCAAGTGATCAAGCCTAAACAATGTCTCCAAGGACAAGCTCAGCTCTCGACACAGCTCACATCTCCTACACGATGAAGATGGACGCCAGGACGATCCTCCCGGCCAGTATGGGGCGACAGTGGGAGGAGCCGCTGCTACCATTTGGCTCTATTTTGTTTGTGCCAGCTAATTCTATCCCTTCTCCCCAAGCCCGGTGACAGATAAACCGGTCTTAAAAGGGAAAAGGCCAAATGTCATGGTCGCGAAGGCACCTTAGCCTAAGCAAAAATCCATTTCCGAACGACTCTCCGTTGCTCCAGCTGGGGGCAAAGCCATCAACGCCAATAAAGCAATAAGGCATATCGGGCAAGCTCCAGCGGTTCCCCTGACAACTGCTCGATCGGGTATCTTTTGTAAGCTCCCCGTCAACTGACTCACGGCGGCTTCCCGGAAAATGGATACCCGCCAAGCCCTCAAAATCGAAAAGTTAAGACAGAAAAGGCTCAGATACAGAGCCAACAAAAGGGCTACGGCTCCTGCCAGGCTAAGCTTCACGAGGTTCCAAAAACAGAGTTACCCCGCAACAACAGCCGAATCAGCTATAAAGCTCGCTAACTCTTTTGAACCGCTGAAATTGGTTCAGAAGAATGCCATGACCACAAAGTCAAGAAAACTGCGATCCAGACAATGCCACCTGAGGACCCATTCAGACCAACCGTCTTTAGTTACATGTCCTTTCTAGAAGAGGAAGGGCCACAACGATGGTCCAAAAAATCAGCCGGCAAAGATAAAAAGATGGCTGGATATGTGGTCCACATTGTCTATATGGTGGACACGCAGAGCAAGAGCAAGGACGGGGCCATCACATCTCAAATCCAATCTACTGTGAATGTGGTTGCTACTTCTCAAGACCAACCTTCTCTGGAAGGTAATGAAAACCCTTCCAGTGAGGCTGATAAGCAGAGAGATCTCTGAGTTCATGAAGAGTTGGGCTCGGAAAGCGAAGAGGAGCAAATCTTCCATCCTAAGACTGCAAAGTAGCAACTTCTCCGAGAGCTCCAGAAGTAGCTCAGAAACAAAGACAAGGAGATAGCCAAGCTCTACTCGAAGATCGATGACTTGACAAACGTTATCCTACAGCTCACGGCCCAAGTTGCTTCTCAACCGCCCAATCAAGCGCAGAGCTCTGCTCATGAACCGGGAAATGGTGTTATGAGGCCGACGACGCCTATTCCCTCAAATCCAAAGGTGGGCAAACTGCATGAAAGTCGGCCGCATCCTATCTCGGGAAATATCTTGACTACCATAACAACCCGCTAACGTAAGATCAGATCATGGATTTGGTCGCTAACAAAGTCAAAACATTGGTAGCCGAAGCCGAAACGCAAAAAGATATCAGCAGTAGTGGGAGACCATATCCCGCTCGGTGTGATTAATGTGCTTCATGCGAATCAGCACATTGTCCACTTTAAAGCCTCATGCGGGAATACTGGGGGCAATAATGTGCTTCTCCTCCGCCAATTCGTTAATAGCTTAACCGATGTCGCTTTCGACTGGTACACGAGGATACCGGATGGCTCCATTACTACTTTCGTCCAAATGGAATCTCTGTTTCGACAAAGGTTCATAAATGTCAGCAATAAGATCACCATCGCCGACCTCGTAAGGACCAAGCCAAAGAACAACGAAAGCAACATGGATTTTATAACTCGATGGCACAATATCTTTGTCAAATGTGAACCGCCAATAGAGCAGGACCAATCTGTCAGCCTCCTCGTCGGAAATCTCAACAATTGGATGGCCCTGTTTCTATACACCACGGGTCTCAAAACATGCCAAGAGCTGACCAGGAAAGTTCAGATGTTGGAGTGCTCAAAACAAGAGTCCTCCTCTGATTCCCAAAATAACAATAGGTCCTGGAGAAACCGAAAGGACGATAATCACAAAGGCGGAAATTCCGACGATGCTGAATCTTTTAACACTTTGGCTAACCGAAATAAGCGAGGGATGAGCGGGCCTAATGTCAACCAGCCTCGGAAGCCAGTGTTCGGAGACGGAGAAGAATATCCACTGAAAGAGAAGCTTGATAAGCTCTATTCCTTCAGAAGGGACTGATTTAATGAATTTCTCGATTGTGTGTTGTTTTTAGAAAATAGTATAGAAATCACAACCAAAAATTATTTGACCGTAATCAATAACGGTGTCGGATGTAGCGCGTTAGTAAGTGCGGATCGTCCACAGGGAAAGTGTAATCCGTTCAATTTCCGAATTAGATGAGTTGAAAATTTAAGGCAAAGAAAAGAAAACAATTCATGATTTGCATTTGAAGATCAAGAAGTAAGAAAAATCTAGATCTAAAAGAAACATTAAAAGCAAGAATTGAGATGTGTGATAATTTCCAACCAACAATCAAGATTAGAAGTATGGCTCGTAGGAGTAGATCGGATCTATAGATGTGACGAGATCTAATGATTACTCATTCTTATCCATTAACGAATTGATACTAGATCGATATAAATTCATCGAGGTTTAAGGATCTTGTGAGGAAATTAGGGATTTCGCAACTCATCCTTTGTCCTTTCGATGGATCGCATTCAAATTCTAGCTTCTAGTTAATCAAATGGTCAATAGTTGTTCCTTAGTTTCGAGTGAACACGATCAAGAAAGCATCATCTCGAAACTATGTTATTAATCATTTGATTCACTAGAATTTCCAAACATTATAGGATTTAAGAATTGTAAAAATATCTAAATCATCATCATCTAAAGATCGTCACAACTCCTACACGAGCGGAGATTACTCAAACATCATGATCACAAACACAATCACAAATTGAGATCTAATCATTATGCTTGAATTAAAAGATAAGCAAGAATAAAGAAAATTCACCTTTATTTATCGACAAATTTCGTTACAACTCTCTTGAATTTACAAAAGGATGGAACTAAATCGTCGATTTCGGCTTCGCTCGGCTCCTTGAGTCGCGGATCGGCGTGGATCTCTTGCTCCGTTGAAATCCGGCGTCGCTTCTAAAGGTTGAAGGCTCTCTTGCTTGAATTGCTCTCGGGATCTTGATCTTGATTTTGAATTGGAGTTTGAATTTGAGGCACAAGTTGTGTCACTCAACTTGTGGGTAGAAAATGATGGTGATTCTTGAACACCTTTCGCCCTAGCTCTGGGCTCTCTTTTATAGACTCCCAAAACCCTAGAGCTAGGATTTGAATTTGAATTTTCCCTCCACAAGTTAGTTAGCCAATATTTGAATTTCCCTCCAAAAGTTTGTTAAGAGAGCCTTCTAGAAATAGTTTGTTAAGCCGAGCCTTCTAGATGCGCCACGTGGACATTCTACAATGTTCTGGAAGCTTAGGCCGTTAGTTGAGAGCACATGAGAAAAATTGAGCAGCTGATCTCTTCATAAGGCCGCGGATCCGCGACGCCAAGGGGGTTTGGGCCGCGGATCCGCGGTCCTTTATGGGCTTTGGAAGTTGAATTTTATTCTGTGGGCTTGGGATGTCATATGGGCCTTATTCTGATGTGTTGAATTTTATTTGGCCTTCTGTATCACTACCAGATCTTGTATCTTGGAGTTGGCGTATCTTTTATCAGCTCTTTTCCACAAATTTGGGCTTTGCTTCTGGAATTTCCTGCATTGGACCCCAAGACAAGAGTTGCGCAATACAAGGGTGATGCAATGCCATGAAAAACACACAATTTCCCTAAAAGTGCCGGTTTTAGTATACAGTACAAGCAATCCAGTATTTTACATGTGTTTTGCTAATATGTGCGATATGAATACCGGATACCTATACATGAATGCAAAAGGTAGGGAAATTGCCGTGTTAGAAATGCAGTATTTTCGACCGATCAGGGACAAAATCCATAAAATATTCAAAGACGCCTTAAGGAATGGTCTACAATTACCGGAATCAAAAAGACCTCAAGAAGTGAATATGATCAATGACCCCAAATATTACCCTTATCACAGAGCGATAGGTCATGCCATTGAGGATTGCTTTGTCTTCAAAGATTGGGTTGAAAAACAATACAAGGCAGGAGAGATAGAACTTTCTAAAGGCGTGTTAGCAAACAATCAAGCCGCGACTGCCTATTTCATACAAACAGAGACTGAAGCCCTTTGGGAACCTGCTTCTCTCAGTCGTCTGCCCTTCTCTGAAAGGAACGGGCCAAGGAAACAAGCTAAAAGCCTAATGAGCAACATTACCAATAAAGAAGCGGTAGATAAGTACACAACCCATATGGTCTACATGGTGGAGCCCATAGAAACAAGTCCTCCTACGTCTTATAGCCATGACAATGACGTGGCTATTGCCATCCAACTCTGGTTCGATCCAGATGATGAAGAGCCCACTCAGGCAATTAAGCAAAAGGAACCCATGGTTCCTGTAGAATCGAGCTCAGGCAGTAAGGATGACCCGATTATTATACCCGGAACTATAGAGAAAGCATTATTCCAATGGCTTCAAAAGCAGCTTTGGGACAGAGACGAGATGTTGGCCAAGGTCTATTCCAAAGTCGACGAGCTGGCAAACGTCGTGGCAGATCTCACGACCCAAGTCGTCCGATTGCAATTGCAGCAAAATCAAAATTTGGTTCATGAGCTAGGGATTGATATCCTGAAACAGCTAACCGATACCCCCTCCAGCCCAAGAGCGGAACACCTTTGCGAAAAACGGCCGCGATCAGCCTCCAGTCCCTCCGATACGTATACTGAATGTGGTAAGCGGACAGCAGGCGAACCAAAGACTGATCGGCCTCGAGGACCAGCGTCAGGAAAGGCACTTACTCTAATGGAGAGAAAGAAGAAAGTATACTCCTTCAGGAGGGATGAAGTCCGCAAAATATTCGAGGACGCCTTGAACAACGGTCTGCAATTGCCTATTCCAAAGAGGCTATATGAAATGAACATGACCGGCAATCCCATATACTGCCCATATCATAGAATGGTGAGTCATACCATTGAAGACTGCTATGTTTTCAAAGATTGGATGGAGAACTAATACAAGTTTGGGAAAACCTCACAGTCCTCGGATATACCGGCAAGCCACAAGGCTACGGTCATTAACACAGCTCCGCCAAGATCAAAGTTCGAGGAGCTGGGATAAGCAAACAGACAGGACCACTACGTCGTTAAACTACATTCGACCCCTAAGTTGTTAAACTGGGAGTGTAAAAAAAATTGTAAATAAAAGAAAATCCGAAATGATGGGGCAACCGCGAATGAATAGCCAAAATGATAGGGCAATCGCGACTTTCGCGATAAGAAAAACTGAAATGATAGAGCAACCACAGTAAAAAAAATTGTGTAAATAAAAGAAAAGCCGAAATGATGGGGCAACCGTGAATGAATAGCCGAAATGATAGGGCAATCGTGACCTTCACGATAAGAAAAGCTGAAATGATAGAACAATTGCGGTAAAAAACCCTCCAAAAGCGAATGATGAGTCACTCCTGAAACCATACTTCAGTGTTAGCGATGTAGACGCCGACAAAAATTTCAAATCCCTTAATATCCCAACGGTGAATGATGAGTCACTCCTGGTACCATATTTCAGTACAGCGATACAGACGCCAACCAAAATCTAAATCCTTAAATTCCCAACGGTGAATGATGAGTCGCTCCTGGTACCATATTCCAGTGTAGCGATGCAGACGCCAACCAAAATTAAAATTCCCAAAATTCTCCCTGCCTTACGGCCAGTTTCCAAATAGACTACCGTATACAATCTACGGGCTCAAATAATTTTCATCACAAGCCTCGTGGCCAGTCTCTATCCTCGAAATTTTGCTCCATTTGGGAGGACCCACTCATGTGTCCTCACGACATATGAGGAGAACAAACCTTACGAGATCCTCTCGACTCGTAAGAAAACGCCTTCGTGGGATCCTTACGACTCACAAAGGAAAAACACACTTGGGGATCCCACGAATCCTTAGGAGAAAATACACCTACGAGATCCTTTCGACTCGTAGCGAGAAAATACTTTTATGGGACCCTTACGACCCATAAAATTGAAAAGCCTTAGGTGATAGGGACCTAAACCTGTCTCCTAAGCCATCACTCCCCAACAGGAAAAGGCAAATGATGAATTGCTCCTGACACTTGTGCTCCAGTGTTAGCAATGCTGATGCCGACCCCAACCCTAAAATTCCAAACTTTCGATCTAGTAGACCCTTAAGTTGTTAAACTGGGAACAAATGACCTCTGAGTCGTTAAACTGGGAACGAGGGAAATCCTTTCATGGCAAATGATGATTCACTCCTGGTACCATATTCCAGTGTAGCGATGCTGATGCCAAACCAAAACAAAAATCCTAAAATTCTCTCATGGTAAATGATGATTCACTCCTGGTACTATATTCTAGTGTAGCGATACTGATGCCAAACCAAACCCAAATCCTGAAATCCTCTCATGGAAAATGATGATTCACTCCTGGTACCATATTCCAGTGTAGCGATACTGATGCCAAACCAAAACCAAAATCCTGAAATCCTCTCATGGAAAATGATGATTCACTCCAGATACCATATTCCAGTGTAGCGATGCCGATGTCAACACAAATCCTATGTTCTCCACGGCAAATGATGATTCGCTCCTGGTAACATATTCCAGTATAGCGATGCTAACACCGAACAAAAAACCAAATTCCAAATCCTAGGCTTAAAAGCCCCGCCGGATGGATAAGAAACTCCCAAATCAAATCAAATTATTAAGTCAACCAATGATCTCACTGTCGGAATCAAGCTCCGCCTCAGAATCAAGTCGATCAACGACCTCCATGTCGGAATTATGCTCCGCCTCGGAATCAAGTCAACCAACAATTTATACGTCGGAATCATGTTTTGTCTCAGAATGTACCCTGTGTCGAAATCATGCTTCACCTCAGAGTATCTGACCTGCCTGTCGGAATTATACTCCGCCTCGGAATCAAGTCAACTAACAATCTCTGTGTCGGAATCATGTTTCATCTCAGAATGTACCCCATGTCGAAATCATGCTTCTTCTCGGAATATCTGCCTACCCTGTCGGAATTATGCTCCGTCTCAGAATCAAGTCAATCAACAATCTTTGCGTTGTAATCATGTTTCGTCTCAAAATGTACCCGATGTCGGAATCATGCCCCACCTCGGAGTAGCTGCCTTCCCTGTCGGAATTATGCTTCGACTCGGAATCAACCTTTGCATCGGAGCTACGTTTCGTTTAGAACGTCTGCCCTGTGTCGGAACTAAGTTTCATCTCAGGACACATCTGTCCTGTGTCGAAATTATGCTTCGCCCTGGAACCCTGCGTCGAAACTATGCTTCGTCTCAGAATATATTCTCCACTTGGAATCATATTCCGCTCTTCGGAATGATGCTCCGATCACTAAATTATCCTCCGCTCGCCGGAATTATGCTTCGATATCTGGAATCCTGCTCCGCTCTTCGGAATGATGCTCCAATACTGGAATTATGCTCCGCTCGTCGGAATTATACTCCGATCCCCGGAATTATGCTCTGCCCCCGGAATGATGTTCCACTTTGAAGTCTAACTCCCCACGAACAAGATCCATCAATTTCATGCACACAATCTATACACGCGGTGTGCATTTATTGATGGGGGGGGTACTTTGTTGGGGTCAAAAATTACACCCATGTTGACTAAGTCAAAGTCAAAGTCAAAGTCAACCCCAAACCAGGTTGGCCCAAGTCCAGGTCAAGTGGGCCCATGCTCAAGTCGAGCCCCGCGGTCGGCCTCTCCCATGCCAAAATGAAAATTATGTAATAAATAATTTTGATGTAATTTTTATGAATAAATGTATGAAAAATGGGAATAAAACTAAATTTTTGTAAGGCCCATGGCTCATGTGCAAAAGAAATAAGCACATAAGGCATGGGATGGGAAAAATACCATTTTATAAAGCCCAACGGGCTAAGTGTAAACTTGTAAGTCTATATAAGGCAACACGATGATGAAATAAAAAAAGAAGAAGAATTCCCCTCAAAAATTAGGGTTTCTGTGCATCCTTCTCCTTTCTCAAGATTTTAAATCTTCTTCTCTTTCTGAATTAAATCAAGAGTTTAACTCTTCCTTTTCTAAAAGAATTAGTTTTTCATCATAAAACTCTTGAAGGGGAATTCGGATCTTCCATGAAATCTCCAAAAGGGAAGATTTTTAAATCTCACTCTCTTTTCTCCAAGATCCAGCCAACAGAGAGGAGGAAGAAGGAGACCCATCTCCAAAAATCCCACTTTGGGAAAATTAAAGGCTCAAGAGAAAATCCAGGGCTCAAGGGAGAAGAAAAGAGTCTTTCATCATCTCCGAAAATCTTTTAAAAGTTTAACTCCACAAAAAAAAATAATAATAAATTATTTTTTGCAGGAGTTTAACTCCAAAAGTCAATTGGGAAGTAAAACTCTCTGTGCAGGGGTTAAGTCCCTTTTCCCTTTTTTTTTGGAGTTTAACTCCAAAGTTAATCGAGAGTACAACTCCTAGTACATGGGCTAAGTCCATTTTTCTGCAGGCGTCCAACGCCCACGCGTCCTTAGGACGCCACTCACCCTTTTTTTTTATATATACTCCACACTTAAAACACGTCTATCGTTAGAAAAAAATTCTAACGGGGCGTTGTCCCGCATCCCGAATGGGGGCAGCTAGCCCCTTAACCCCTAGCCCGCTATCCGGGTATCGGGATCCCCATAAACTCTGCGAGATCCCCGATACGTCCTAAACATAACATACGCACACTGCACATTGAGTTTGCATGACCAGTTTGACCCGTCAATTGGAGGTTCCCTCGCTCTAAAGGAAAGGGATAATTAACGACAGCTTAATATGTGGCTGCCGGAGATTAGGATCCCCACGATCAATAAACTCTGGCCTACCCTAGGTAGGGGAATCTGTAGTACGCCTGACAAATGATACGTATTTTCCATCTCAATGGGGCGACGAAAACACCCTACAATGGTTCATTTACGTTTTTGATGAAGTCAAACTCTTTGACTGCTACATCAAAATAGATGTTCTAGCTTCGTAATGTCTATTTTAATCCGTAAATTGATTTAAGCTGCTTGCACACCTTTCCGTTTCTCCCACTATCTACGAAGCCCTCTGGCTGTGTTATATACACGCTCTCGTCTAAATCACCATTTAGAAAAGTGGTGTTGATGTCCATCTGCTAGATATCATAGTCATGGTATGCAGCAATGGAAAGTAGGATCCTGATGGGCTTAAGCATAACCACTGGAGAAAAGGTCTTATCATAGTCGCAACCTGGTGGTTGACGAAAACTTTTTGCTAGAAGTCTAGCTTTGAAGGTCTCAACCTTTCCATCTACACCAATTTTCTTCTTGAAGATCCATTTGCTCTCGATGGGTTTTACCCCTTCAGGAGCAACTTCCAAAGTCCATACTTTGTTGGTATACATGGATTCCATCTTAGATCGCATAGCATCTAGCCATTTCACAGAGTCCCCACTTATGATGGCCTGTTCCAAACTAGTTGGGTTATCATATTCCATGATGCAATCCTCGCTCTCACCATCTATGAGAAAACCGTAGTATCTCTCAGGTAGATGAAGAACCCTATTAGATCTGCGGAGTGACTGAGGTTCGTCTGGGACTATTGAATGCTTCAGTTCTACCAAATCTTCAGTTGTAGTTTGTGTATCTGGAATTTCTTCCAGCTCTACTTCATTACCATTAATTTCTTTTCTAAAAAAGTGGCATGTTGAGCAACAAACACCTTTTGTTCCTTAATGTGGTAGAAAATATACCCTCGCAAATGTTTGGGATATCCAATAAACTTACATAGAACAAACCTTATCTCGAGCTTGTCGGGATTTTGCTTTTTAACATAAGCCAGACAACCCCATATCTTAATGAAATTAAGATACGGTCTCTTCCCCTCCCATATCTCATATGGAGTGGTAGACATAGATTTGGTAGGAACCCTATTCAATATGTATGCAGATGTCTCAAGTGCATAACTCTAAAAGGAAATAGGTAACTCAGCAACACTCATTATAAAGCGCACCATATCTAATAGGGTGCGATTCCTCCGCTTCGATACACCATTGTGCTGTGGTGTATACGGAGGAGTAAGCGGAGAGAGAATCTCATTCTCTTTTAAATAATCTTGGAATTCCGTACTTAAGTATTCACCTTCTCGATCAGATCGAAGGATTTTAATACTTTTACCCATCCGGTTCTCTACTTCGCTCTTATATTTCTTGAATTTCTCAAAACCTTCGGATTTGTATTTCAACAGGAACATATATCCGAATCTTAAGAGATCATCGGTAAATGTAATGAAGTACGAGGAACCATTCCTGGCATGTGTAGATATATGACCGCATACATCACTATGTATCAGTCCAAGAGTTCAGTGGCTCTTGCTCGGTGTCCCGTAAACGGAGTTTTAGTCATCTTACCTTTGAAGTCATCTTACCTTTGAGACATGACTGACAAATTTCATAAGATGTAAATTCGACCGGATTCAAATATCCATCTTTATGTAACTTAGCTAGTCCGGTCACATTGATATGACCAAGTCTACAATGCCATAAGAAGGCTTCGTTCATTTTTGAACTTTTCCTCTTGTGAGTGTTTTGTATATTTAGAACTGTATTTTGATTTAGAACGTATAAACCATTGCACAACGTACCAAACCCAATCAACACTTGATTTAGGAAAATGTTCATAACATTTTTCTCTAATGTAAAGTTATATCCTTCTTTATCTAATAAAGATATCGATATTATATTGCATATCATCGATGGTACGAAATAACAGTCGTTCAAAATCAATGTATTACCATTTGACAATACTAGGTGATATTCGCCGACAGCTTCGGCAACAACAATTGCTCCATTTCCTACTCTGTGGGACATATCACCTTTTTCCGGTTTACTACTTCTCTTTAATCCTTATAATATATTACAAGTGTGGGATCCTGATCCGGTATCTAATACCCAGGACGTAGAGCAGACAGAGAAAAAGTTCTTAATAAGTAACACACCCGAAGAAGATGCATCAGAATGCTCTTTCTTCATTAGGGTTGTGTGGAAATCCTTGCATTCCCCTATCTCTTGCCCAGACTTATGACAGTTGTCATAAGATAGAGCGGAACCAACGTTCTCCAGCCCAGTATAATAAGTGGGTTCGGCCAATACATCCATGTTATTATGCTGATTAAGGTGTAACATGGTCGCTACCTGGAAAGAGAGAAGAAATCACATTAGTGTGCGCTCTTGCAAGATTAGATTGGTTATTATCTTATCTAATCAGGATGGCTCCCACTGTTTTTATCAAATCTTCCTTCAAACCTTAAAAGGTAAGATTAGCTGGGATTAATTATACCCTACAAGTTCGCTAATCGGTCAGCCAGGCAGGTGTTAGTACTCTGAGGGAGTCTCCCTGTGTTTTCGCATGGAACTAATTAAATAATCTCGTTTCCGCAGGGTATAACCCTGTTAACACCTTTCTTAGACACCTACTGGATTAGCTAATTGTAAAGTGGAAAACTCTCCCAGGAATAACACTTACTTGCGGTGGGTATTGAGATCCAACTATCACATAGAAGGTATGCAATCTCATTACAAATTTCAACACTTGAAATTTCCGATAATGGTTTTTACCCCTAACGACCTATGACCTTGATGGAGGTCAACAAACCATAGGCCGCTAGTCAAGTTCAATCCATCATTTCTTGATCGATTCAAACCCACCCACACAAACCCTTGACGGAGGTCAACAAATACAACATGAATACTAAATACTACATATCTGAAATAATGGAGGGTTACAGCTGGTTTTGAAGAAAACCTTTAACGTAATGAACTTGATATTGTTGTAAAATCTAGTGATTTGAAAAGGAATAGTTTAAGCTCCGCTTTAAAAATCGAGTAGTTTTCAAAACAAACCGAATAGGTTGTAGCATATGCTATTTTTGCTAAAGGGGTCAGCCCGGTGAAGGGATCTAGGCTTTTTCCTCATTGAATGAGGTGCTGGATATTCATAATGGAATACCGCTATGCAAAGCAAAAGCTAGAGTTACATTTTTGAACAATTTGATTCTACAATATCTTTTAGGTTTCTTTTCTTTTTATTAATCTTATTAATGACGTCCCATCAATTATATTTCCTAAATATCACAGAAGAAACGAAAATAAAACATACATATATGCCATCCGTATTAGCCACAGGGACCCGGGTCTTCACCGTAAGGTTACTTAACTTACGGCAAAGCGGGGTCAGGACTAGCGCGGATGCAAAAAATATATAGTGTCTACTAATATATCATATATATAAGTAGCATTCGTCTCATGCAGTTATATGATCACATCACATTACAGAACAACAAAAGTAGATATATGAAATATAGGATATATCGAGAGGTCTGTGTTTTAGATTAAGCCAGTAACGAAAAATACGGATTCCATGGTTATGATGAATAACCAAGCCCACGCCCTTAGACCCCTACGAGAGTGGCAAGCAACCCTGCCAATTCTAGAATTAGGCGACCGGTCTCGACTCCTCGAGATGGCCTCCCGCTAGACCTGGTTACTTGTGCCCCTACCTTAGGTCTAACCTAATGCGGTAAAGTAAATAATATATATTGAATGGAGACAACAACCTCAACCTGGAAGTGTCCCAATAAAAGAATATTACATACAAATATTTACATGGATGAAAATTGAAAAACTCCCATCTCACGTAAAAACCCCCGGCTATTCCATCACGACGATCCAATATAACATATTGATAGCAACACAATAACATCACAAGTTATGAATGTAAGTAAATATGCGTCCCTAATGTCGTTGTCGTATAGCAACGAGACCGGAGATACTGCCACATATTACACTTACGGTCGCAGAAAAGAAATAAAAACTATAATAATTAGAATCTGCATCTTTAGACATCATAAATCCGGATTATCACATATTCCAAATTTCATGCCTAACCCTATAAACTTTATATTTAAGTCTCGAATTGAAAACACTTTTCAAAAATTAAGCCGGGCAATTCAACAAGATTCCCGATTAACGATTCAAAGGATCGTCGGAAACTTTAGTAGATGGCCGCACCCCCGAGGTCGTCAATGAAGTGCACATGGGCGGAACACCGTGGCCGCGAGAACCCGAGTGGATGCTTTTGGCCATGGGGTTCTCTTATAGTTACTTGGTTGGGGCAATGAGGCATGGTTGTCTACTAGTGTCTCCTGGCGAGTATTCGCGTACGATACGAGATTACGACGGAGTTTCGATCCAAATCCAAACTCTGTGATAATCCATCATTTGAGACTAAGATGCGAGATTTACAAATAATTAACTAGTTTTCGCAAATCTAATCAATATGGATTCCAAAAATTGTATCACATGTTCAAAACAATATAGACGATATTAAACATTTCAATCAATATTTCAAACAACAGCAACTCATAGAGACCTCAACCACTTGAGCCTCATTAAAAATATCCAGAAAATCCAAAATGTCAAAATGAAGCAGAACAAGAAATTTGGATTTCTATCTCCACAAGTCAACCGCAGAACCGCGGCTAGAGCATGCTCTAGGCGGTAGTTCCACGACCACGTAGTGGAAATATCATCTCGTATTTCTTGAGCCTCCTTAAAATACCCTACACGATTTTCTGAGAATTTTTAATTGTGAAAATAATGAAATTTGAAAAATTGAACAAAAACTAGTAAATTTCGGAGTTTAAAATGTCGATTGAACATTTTAACGTCGTCTAGATTTTGCCTAAGTCTCTAGTTTGGCTCTGATATCATGAAAGTATGTCTTAGCACCTCTACTAGGTTTCAATGAGCATCAAGTATGCAATTTAAAAAAATTAGAGGTCTAAGTATACTAAACAAGAATCGAACAAAAAAATTAGGGTTTAATAGTTAGCAAACAATGTTCAAAATTAAGTGAAGAGAACCTACAACCTTTGTAGTCTAGTCTTTTACTTCTAAAACTTCAAAGAGTAGTCCTTAGAACTCTTCTTTGACTCCACTTGAAAAATGGAATGAACTTGTTTGTAGTCTTCGTCGTCGAAGATGATCCATCTTGAGGCAACTCTCACTCAAGCTCACACTTCACTATTCAAGATATTAATGAAGTTAAAAATCTATACTAATGGGCTAAAATAATGTAGATTGATGAAGTAGGATTTTTGCTCACTAGAAATATTTCTTTCTCTTTTCTTTTTCTCAACCCTAGAAAATTTGGTGAAGAGATGAAGATGAAGATGAACTTGGATGAGTGTGAACCATTGAGGATAAGATGAGAATGTGAATGAAAAAATATCTATGAATAAGACAAGAATTGAAGATGAGTCATGGCTTCTCAATACTTCTTCAAGCATCCAAACCCATTACTCATTCTTCTTTTCCTTTTAATTCATAAATGTTTTTCATTATCTTCTCATCTTCACTTCTTGTGTGATTCTCATACATCCTAATTCTATGTATCATCAACCATGATACAATATAAATACATACACACACACACATATGTATATAAAGAGAAGAAAATCTTAAGTGAGTTTAATATTAGTTAATATATGTGTATATCAAATATATAAATATATATCAAATTATTAAATTAACACTTAATTCAATAATCCGGTTATATCATATATAACCGGCTAATATCAAATATATATATGTATATCAAATTATTAAATCAACACTTGATTCAATAATCCAGTTATATCACATATAATCATCTAATATTCAATATTAGTTAATATATATATATAATTATTAAATCAACACTTGATTCAATAATCCGGTTATATCATATATAACCTGGCTAATATCAAATATATTAACATATATATATATATATTTATATATATATAAATCAAATTATATCATATATAACCTGGCTAATATCAAATATATTAACATATACATATATATATATATATATATATATATAAAAATCAAATCATTGAATCAACACTTGATTCAATAATCCGGTTATATCATATATAACCGGCTGATATCATTTAACGCTGGATTAGATTACAATATCATATACTCGTATTTAATCAAGCTCCCGCACGTATCTCCATATGTGTCCTACTTCATTTCGCTTGAGCTAGGAAATCTCTACGTGGGAATCTAAAGACTCGTCAATACGCCAGCAGTAGGTAACGATCACATCAAAGACCTACAAGCCGTCAGCGGTACTAGCTGGACGTAACGGCTACCTAGGTATTGGATGAATAGAAGATTAATAAGCAAACTTGTCCAAACTCCCGTAGAGCCTATAAGCAATACTTATTATACAGTCCGGTATGTTCGTCTGATATATCGCATATCGAGTTTGGGGGGTGAAATCGTCAGACCCCACTAACTCAATAAGTCATGCCGATGTGTGGCCTATAACTTTTCGAGAAACTATTGATAACACGAAGTATTCGATAAAGAGAATGCGAGTTCTTTTTCCGTAACACCTGGCTATTCTCCCGGACCGACTTATCAGTAAATCTCAGCTCTGGCTAGGCCAATCGAGCATAGCGCAACATCAACT
This sequence comes from Agapanthus africanus, assembly GCA_030015575.1. Classification (NCBI taxonomy): domain Eukaryota; kingdom Viridiplantae; phylum Streptophyta; class Magnoliopsida; order Asparagales; family Amaryllidaceae; genus Agapanthus; species Agapanthus africanus. The sequence continues at coordinate 682,988,048 of CM057337.1, forward strand.
CCTAATACCGGGAGAGACGAAACCCCTTTTATCGCTCACTGCCTCCAAGTGACTCGGGACTATACCTAAAAAGCATCTGTTTGCACGAATCATTTAAGCCGTGGAAGGGAGGAAATCAAAGCATAGCGGGAACCACACAAGACACTATGACGATCTCGAGTCTGCAGACTAACATGTACAAGTGTCACTAGAGAACTACTATTTGACGATGGTATGGTACCATCTAGGAGTTCTCGGCGAGTCCTGTTCAGTGTACCTATTCTCCAATGAGCACCTGTATACAATCTTTGATGTCAAACACCAATGGCTGTGGGATCAACCATCACCCCATACAGGGTCAAAAAATGTACACACTAGTCTATTTTGAAATATCGATGACCTGTCTCGATACTCCATCGACTAGGAACTGTTAAGTATGTGCTTGTGGACTACACAAGCCCCACTAGTATGATCTGTATCATAGTCCTGGTAGTCAAACCAACATCCTAAAGGCTTTATCAACATGTATCAATGAGATAGTAAACTAAAACAAGTGCACATGTTAAGATAAAGAGCAACCAGATAACATACTATTATGTTGAGCAAGAAAGTCCTCTCTATATATATCCAAGCATCCACTATAATATACAATAATGACCTCTAAGGCATACATATTCCTAACAATCCAAACGACACCGGCTGCTCATACATTATTAGTAGTGTATTTTACTGCATCTCCATTATGTGCATGACTGTTACACCTTCAGTAATTAGCGATCATTTATATCTATACCCTAGCGACTGTTTTTAGATTACCGAAATGTTTGTGATTGGATCGTACTAAGTACATTAGTGTAAAAGCATGAACAAATAGTGGTCATGACATGTACTTGTACACAACCTGCGCAACCATTTAGTTATTGTATCATCGACATCTGTGGGACGCATATAAGTGTAACTATAACTGGAATGAGACGGTTATAGAAACACTTATATTAGTGTCTTGGATAAAATATCAGGGACTGCCCACTTGTCTAAAGTACCAGACTCCAATTCTCAAGTAGACTTGTCATGGCTAACCGGTATTTTGGTTCGTGGTTGGACTTTGATGTAGATTATGGGTGTTTGGATAGTTTGAGCGTGAGTTCGGTCAATGAAGTCCCAAGGTCCCATTACATGAGCGTGTACTGAATACAGGAGAGGGCCCTTATAGGTCCTATTTCGTGAAAGCGTATTACTGATTGTTACTGATTACAGGAGAGGGCCTTGTTTTTCCAATGGTCGACTCTTACGCTCAAGCTGATGATAAGATAGTGACATAGACATTGAGACATAGAAACTGATAGGATTAGTGATATAGACTTTCATCGATTTACTAATATGATACTCATGCTATAGTGTTTATTTGTGCCTGCTATTTCATGATCATCTTTTAACTTATGCTCACCACTTCATGTTTATCATCATTACACATATTATATATTATTATTTTGCTGCTCTGACGAGATGAGTATGCATGCTCAGTGAAAGAAGTGGACCCGTCTGATTTCGAGGAGATCGTGGATATCTAGACCAGTGAGCTGGCCCTATCGTTCCTTTCATTATCACTGGTTAGTTGTTAGCATCTGCTGCGCTCAGTTTTCTTTTCACCTGATAGTTTTTGTGACTAAATTATCTTATTATCTGTGTTAGATTACTGCTACCATGTACTGCCAGAAGCTGAAGTGTGATTACGGCATAATTATTCCTTGACCATAGGAGCATGGTTGGCCTAGTTACCCTCGTATCCCTTGGGAAGCGGAGAGTGACATGGTTTTGTGGGTATTAGAGCGCCAGGTTTAAAATGAGATTGCAGTTCCAACTAGGGATCCCTTGATTAATGTCTTATTTCTTTGCCTTTCACTTCCATATAATTCTTGTTGCATCATCACATCCTGCTACTTTACCTTATCTTCAATTATTGATTATATATCCTATCTTGATCTTTATCTTTTATGCCGTTCGAAAATTGTTATTTTAGGATCATGGTTTCGAATGACTCTTCTTCCACCTTTGCTCCCCAGGGTCAGACCGTCGAGATTTTGGGTGTACTGCAAAGTTTGATGGAAGTCCAGGAGCGAACGAATGATCTTTTGGCTGAAAGATTAAAGAGGCAAATGGTTCAGGCACCAAGAGGAGTCCGCAATCATGGGGGAATCCCTGTTAAACAAAGAGGTGGTGTACAGATAAAGCATCCAATTGTTCCTCACTAACAGAAGAAGCGAAGAACTTAAGTTTGTAGTTATTGTAAGAGGCCGGGGCACCTCCAGAAGGACTATTGCCGGGCCAAGGGGCAATACCTGATTTATGGATCCGGCGAACATTTTGTCAACGGTTGCTCTCGAAAGAAGAGCTACAAGAAGGCGATTCATCAACGCCTTCCACGCCTGTTTAAGTAACTTGGTTGTTTTCATTGTTTTCGTACTCTGAATTTCGAGGATGATATGGACCCAACACAGGATTCAGACTTGCCGTACGAGATCATAGAGATTTAGATATCGACGCGGAGCTATCACCTTTTCTGCTCTCAATAAAAACATTGTTATTTTATTGGATTAGTTGTTTCTTTTCATTTAAATCTTATATCTATGTAACTCCTTAGTTTAAATGCAAAAAATAAAATAAAAATTGTGAGTTGTTATTAAGTACTTTTGTTTTTCTCACTTCCTTTAAGTACTCTACTATTTTCAAATTTTTCATAGTTCTAAATTACACTGCATATTTTATTTTCTAGTGAGTTTTCCTACTAATGCTTTTCATATTATCGTCCTTTTATTATTAAGTTCCGTTCTTTGTGCCTTTTGTTTTGATTTTTTATTTGCTTTAATTACAGGATGTCACTTTGAGTTATTTGCTACTCTATATTTCCCTTAACGTTTTGTTGTTTATTATAGTGTTATCATTCATATTCATTTCGTTTGTTGGTGTTCCTTTATTTAACTCTCAAAATTTATATTATTAGCGGTTTGGGTTTTTTCTTTAAAACGAGTTTTATCTTGATTTTGTACATAGTATTCTCTTTTCTTGGTTCATATTTATACTGACTATCTTTTATTTTCGTATTTATGTTTACTTACGTATACTTGTGCACCAATTAATTTAAATTTTCTATTTACTATAAAATAAATTATGGTTATTTTGTGTGCTAATACATTTTATTTACCTGTACATATATCATCATTATCTCGGTATTATCTTAGTTTCTTTTGTATTGTATTATCTCCGCGCTTTTGCATATATAGTTTAGTCTTGGTCTTACGTTAATTTTTTATATCTAGTTTGTTTACTAGCCTACTTATTTTTCGTTTTATTTTCTTCTATATTTTACCGTATGAGTATTCTCAAGTTATTTTATAATTGCTTGATTTGAAGTTTTACTAAAATAGTTTTAGTTCTTAAGGCTTATCAGCCAATTCTTCACTATTGTTTATTATTATTATTCTATTTTTTATTGTATCTATCTACACACACACACACACACCAATTCTTCACTATTGTTTATTATTATTATTCTATTTTTTATTGTATCTGTATATATATATATATATATATATAGTTTATTATTATTAATTTTTATGTCTTTCTTCTTACATATGACTATTCCTTTTTAGCTGCTCTAGTTCTTACATACAAATATTTGATTTTCATCTAGTTGATTTTGCGTAAATTATTATATAGTAACTTTTGATTTTTCTAGTTGTTTTTCGCATGACTTCTATAGCTTATTGCTTATTTTAATTTCGAGAACGAAATTTTCTTTAAGGGGGGCATGATGTAATACCCAGTTTCGTTTGTACTCATTATCCGTATTTGAATGAATATGATTTTATTCCTATTTTTCCAATTTCTTTCTTCTCTATTTTTCCCTCTCTATTTAAATTTTCCCCAACAAATATTTTTCTAGTCTTTCTCTTTATTTTCTTTCTTCTTCTATTTTACCTTAAACCCTGACTCTAATTATTAACCTAAACCCTAACCCAAACTCAGGCCGGCCTAAGCTCTCCCTTCTCTCTTTTCCTATTCCATTAGGCCTAAGCCCACTCTCCATTCCCAACCCTATCCCAGACCCGACCCGAGAACCCGGCTCCAATCCCTTTCTTCTCCCCTTCTTTTCTCTTTCTGTCTCTCTCCCCCATAATTCTAAAAACCCAACGGCTTCCCCCTACTCTCACAACCGCTCCCCGTGACCCGTCCACGACCATGCCCACACATTCAACAACCCCCATGATTCTCTCGCTTTCCCGCTCTCTAAATCCCAACCTTTCTAATGTCTCTCTCTATCTCTTTCTCCATCTCTCTCGTTTTCACTCCCTCAAACACACCGCCAGCTACCACCCTCTCGTGACCTCCACAACACCCTCACCGTCTCCTCGTCACTGCACCATCGGAGCTACCTTCACCGGCCAAGACGAGCCCCTACTACTTCTTCCTCCGATAAGCTCTGTTGGGGTCAAAATTTGCATCCCGGTTGACCGAGTCAAAGTCAAGATCAACCCCAAGCCAGGTGGGCCCAAGACCAGGTCAAGCGGGCCTATGCCCAAGCCGAGCCCGCGGCCAGCCTATCCATGCCAACATAGAAATCATGTAACAAATAATTTTGATGTAATTTTTTGTGCATGAATGTAAGCAAAATGGGCATCAAACCAAATTTTTGTAAAGCCCATGGCTTATGTGCAAAAAGAAATGGCACATGAGCCATGGGATGAGCAAAATGCCATTTTGTAAAGCCCAAGGGGCTATATGTAAATATGTAAGCCTATATAAGGCAACATGATGACGAATAAAGATATACTTTTCATTCCCTCAAAAATCTAGGGTTTGTGCCTCTTTCTCCTTCCTCAAGGTTCTAAAAACTTCTTCTTTCTTTTGAATTAAATCAAGAGTTTTACTCTTCCTTTTCCAAAACTAAATATTTTTAACCACAAAACCCACAAAGGGGAACTTGGATCTGCCATTAGATCTCAAAAATGGGAGATTTTTAAGTCTCACCCCTTTTCTCTAAGATCCGGCCAAACGACAGGAAGAAGAAGGAGACCCATCTCCAGAAACCCCACTTTGGGGAAGATCAAGGGCTCAAGGGGAGAAGCCCCTTCATCAACTTCAAAACATCTTAAGAGTTTAACTCCTCATATATATATATATATATATATATATATATATATATATATATACACACACACACACAAAATAATAAGTGTTCCTTTCTGAGAGTACAACTCCCATTGCAGGGACCAAGTCCCTTTTGCCGCCTGAACGCCTACATGCTGATACGTGGGGCGCTAGTGCTCAAAGCGCTAGCGCCCTTACGCCCACGTGCTGACACGTGGGGTGCTAGCGCCCAAAGCGCTAGCGCCCGAGCGCCCTAGCGCCCAAAGCGCCCAAAGCACTAGCGCCTGAGCGCCCTAGCGTCCAAAGCGCCCAAAGCGCTAGCGCCCGAGCGCCCTAGCGCCCAAAGCGCTAGCGCCCGAGCGCCCACGTGCTGACATGTGGGGCGCTAGCGCTCAGAGCTCTAGCGTCTAAAGCGCTAGCGCCCGAGCACCCACGTGCTGACACGTGGGGTGCTAGCGCTCTTGCGCTCAAAGCGCTAGCACCCAAAGCGCTGGCACTTTTTTTCCCACGCATCCTTTGGATGCCCTTTCCCTTTTTTTTATTTTATATATATGTATACACACACACACACACACTCTACAACACTATCCCTCTGAAAAAATTTTGGGCCGGGGCGCTGCCCCACACCCCGTAAGGGGCTGCTAGTCCCCTTGACCCCCAGCCTGCTATCCGGGTAGCGGGACCCCCGTAAAAGCTCTGCAAGGCCCCCGATTTATCCAAAACCCCTTCAAAATACAACACTGCATGTTGAGTTCGCATGACCAGTTTAACCCGTCAATCGGAGGTTCCCTCTCTTCAAAGGCGAGGGGTAATTAACGGCAGCTTAGTCCGCGGTTGCCGGAGATTCGGATCCCCACAATCAATAAACCCCAGCCTACCCTAGGCAGGGGGAATCTGTAATGCGCCTGACAAGCACGCGTGTATTCCCATCTCAATGGGGTGACGAAAAACACCCTATAGATTTTGGCACGCCCGGTGGACATATCTCTCCTCCCATATTTCGGGTTAAGTTTTCATGCGAACTCAATTAATATGCATATCAATTGCCTATACTAAAATCATATTTTTTTGTGCAGGTTAACGTTCTCCAATTGCAATCTCCGGTCGCAGCAAAAATGTCTCTAAGGACAAGCTCAGCTCTCGACACAGCTCCCATCTCCTACAAGATGAAGATGGACGCCAGGACGGTCCTTCCGGCCAGTCTCGGGCGACAATGGAAAGAGCCGCCGCTACCATTTGGCTCTATTCTGTTCGTGTCAGCTAACGCCATCCCAGCTCCTCAAGCCTCGGTGACAGACAAACCGGTCTCGAATGGCAAGAGGCCAAATGTGGTGGTCTCGAAGGCGCCCCAACTCAAACGCAAGTCGGTGTTTGAACGACTTTCCTTGGCCCCAACTGGGGGCAAGGCTATCAACACGAATAAAGCAACGAGGCGTCTCGAGCAAGCTCCAGCGGTGCTCTCGACAACTGCTCGATCGGGTGTCTTCTCTAAGCTTCCTGCCAAAGATAAAGAGACGACTGGATATGTTGTCCACGCTGTCTACATGGTGGGTACGCGCAGCAAGAGTAAGGACAAGGCCACCACATCCCAAATCCAATATGGTGTGAATGTAGTTGCCGCTTCCTAAGAACAGCCGCCTCCGCTGGATGATGAAAACCCTTTCGATGGGGATGATAGGCAGAAAGACCCTTCGATCCATGAGGAGTCGGGCTCGGAAAGCGAAGATGAGCCAATCTTCCGTCCCAAGAACGCAGAGCAACAACTTCTCCAAGAGCTCCAAAAACAGCTCAGAAGCAAAGACAAGGAGATGGCCAAGCTCTACTCAAAAATTGACGACTTGACAAACGTCGTCTTATAGCTCACGGCCCAACTTGCCTCTCAGCCGCCCAATCAGGTGCAGGGCTCTCATGAACCGGGAAACGGTGTCCCGAAACAGCCGACGCCCGTTCCCTCAAAACCAAAAGTGGGCTCACCGCATGAAAATAAGTCGCATCCTATCTCGGGAAATGTCTTGGCTGCCGATGATAGTAGCCCGCTAACTCAAGATCAAATCTTGGATTTGGTTGCCAGCAAAGTCAAAACATTGGTAGCTGAAGCCGAAGCGCAAAAAGATGTTAGCGGTAGCGGGAGACCATATCCTGCTCAGTATGATCTGGTAGAATTTCCCAGCGGCTATGTCATCCCTAAATTCGGAAGATTTGATGGGATGGGAAATGCGAATCAGCACATCTCCCACTTCAAAGCCTCATGCGGTAATACTGGGGGCAACGATGTGCTTCTCCTCCGCCAGTTCGTTAATAGCTTGACCGATGTTGCTTTCGACTGGTACGCGAGCATACCGGATGGCCCCGTCACAACTTTCGTCCAAATGGAGTCTCTGTTTCGGCAGAGGTTCATGAGCGTTAGCGATAAGATCACCATCGCCGACCTCGTAAGGACCAAGGCAAAGAACAACGAAAGCAGCACAGATTTTATAACCCGGTGGCGCAATCTTCCGTTAAATGCGAACCACCGATAGAGCAGGACCAATCTGTCAGTCTCCTCGTCGGAAATCTCAACAATTGGATGGCCCCGTTTCTATGCACCGCGGGTCTCAAAACATTCCAAGAGCTGACCAGGAAAGTCCAGATGTTGGAACGCTCAAAGCAGGAGTCCTCCTCTGACTCCCAAAATAACAATAGGTCCTGGAGAAACCGAAAGGACGAGAATCGCAAAGGCGGAAATTCCGACGATTCTGAATCTTTCAATACCTCGGCTAACCGAAATAAGCAAGGGTTGAGCGGGCCTAATGCCAACCAGCCTCGGAAGCCAGTGTTTGGAGAGGGAGGAGAATCTCCACCGAAAGAGAAGCTGGATAAGGTCTATTCCTTCAGAAGGGACAAAATCCGTAAAATATTCAAAGACGCCCTGAGGAACGGTCTACAACTGCCAAAGTCAAAAAGACTACAGGAAGCGAATATGACCGACGACCCTAAATACTGCCCCTATCACAGAGTGATAGGTCATGCCATTGAGGACTGCTTCGTCTTCAAAGATTGGGTCAAAAAGCAATACAAGGCAGGAGAGATAGAACTGTCTAAAGGCATGTTAACAAACAGTCCAGCTGCGACAGCCAATTTCATACAAACGGAGACCGAAGTTCTTCGTGAAGCTGATTCTCTCAGATATCTGCCTTTCTTTGAAAACAATTGACCACCATATCATTAAACTGGAAACAATCGACCTTTAAGTCGTTAAACTGGGAATGTAAAAAAAAATGTGTAAATAAAAAAATGTGTAAATAAAAAAAAAAGTCGAAATGATGGGGAAACTCGCAATAAAAATCAGCGAGTAAAATAAAGATGAAAAATAAAGCCGAAATGATAGGGCAACAGGGAATAAATAGCCGAAATGATAGGGCAATCGCGACCTTCGCGATAAGAAAAGCTGAAATGATAGAGCAATCGCGGTAAAACAAAAAAAATATATACAAAAACAAAAAAAAAAAACAAAAAAAACAAAAACAAAACAACGGCGAATGATGAGTCGCTCTTGGTACCATATTCCACTGTAGCGATGCAGACGCCAACCAAATTCCAAATCTCAATGGCGAATGATGAGTCGCTCCTGGTACCATATTCCAGTGCAGCGATGCAGACGCCAACCAAATTCCAAATCCCATACCCCAACGGCGAATGATGAGTCGCTCCTGGTACCATATTCCAGTGCAGCGATGCAGACGCCAACAAAGTCCCGAAATTTTTCTGGCCCTACGATCTGGATCATACATCCTGCAAAACCGTATACAATACACGGGCGTAAAACGATCCCAATTTCTTCCAAGTCCTACCGGCGAGACCACATTCAAAGTCTCACCGGCAGTGAAGATTAAAAAAAAGGGTATGTCCACAAGCAAAATGGGCACGGAAAAAAACCCGAAAGGGCTCTGTGAGTAAAAACAGCAGGACTGCCGGCGGGTTTGTGAAAACCCGAAAGGGCGCAAACTCGTGAAAAAGAGATGAAATGCACTCGCAAAGTCCTCTCGACTTTGTGAGGAGAAAATTCCCGCGTGAGATCCTTACGACTCACAAAGGAGAAATACACTTAGGAGTCCCCACGACTCCTAAGGAGAAAATACACCTACGAGATCCTTTCGACTCGTAGGGAGAAAATGCTTTTATGGGACCCTTACGGCCCATAAAATTGAAAAGTCTTAGGTGATAGGGATCTAAACCTGTCTCCTAAGCCACCAATTCCCAAATCCTTCCGGGGAAAATGATGAGTTGCTCCTGGCATTATTCCAGTGCAGTAATGCAGATGCCGACAGAAAACCAATCCCCAAATCCTCTCATGACAGATGATGATTCGCTCCCGGTACCATATTCCAGTGTAGTGATGCTGATGTTGAACCAAATCAAATCAAATCAACAAGCTCTGCTCCGGAATCATGCTTCGTCTCAGAGTGTACCCCGTGTTGAAATCATGCTTCGCCTCGGAGTATCCACCTTCCCTGTCGGAATTATGCTTCGGCTCGGAATCAACCAGCGACCTCCTCGTCGGAATTAAGCTCCGCCTCGGAATCAAGTTGACTAACAAGCTTTGCGCTGGAATCATGTTTCGTCTCAGAGTGTACCCCACGTCGAAATCAAGCTTCGCCTCGGTGTATCTGCCTTCCCTCTCGGAATTATGCTTCGGCTCGGAATCAGCCAACAAGCTCTGCGCCGGAATCATGCTTCGTCTCAGAGTGTACCCCGTGTCGAAATCATGCCTCGCCTCGGTGTATCTGCCTTCCCTGTCGGGATTATGCTCCGCTTTGGAATCAAGTCAACCAACAAGTTCTGCGTCGGAATCATGTTTCGTCTCAGAATGTGCACCCCGTGTCGAAATTATGCTTCGTATCGGAATCAAGTCAGCCAACAGGCTCTGCACCGGAATCATGCTCTGTCTCAGAATGTACCCCGTGTCGAAATTATGCTTCGTCTCGGAATCAAGTCAGCCAACAGGCTCTGCGCCGGAATCATGCTCCGTCTCAGAATGTACCCCGTGTCGAAATTATGCTTCGTCTCGGAATCAAGTCAGCCAATAAGCTCTGCGCCGGAATCATGCTTCGTCTCAGAATGTACCCTGTGTCGAAATCATGTTTCGCCTCGGAGTATTTTCCTTCTCTGTCGGAATTATGCTTCGCCTGGGAATCAACCTCTGCATCGAAATTATGCTTCGGTCGGAATGTCTGTCGCTCTTCGGAATGATGCTCCGATCCTTGGAATCATGCTCCGCTCTTCGGAATGATGCTCCAATCTCTAGAATCATGCTCCGCTCTTCGGCATCATGCTCCGCCCTTTGGAAAGATGCTCCGATCCCTGGAATTATGCTCCACAAATTGGAACCATGCTCCGCCTCTTCGGAATGATGCTCCGATCCTTGGAATCATGCTCCGCCCTTTGGAATGATGCTCTGATCCTTGGAATGATGCTCCGCCCTTCGGAATGATGCTCCGATCCCTGGAATCATGCTCCGCTCTTCGGAATGATGCTTCGATCCCTGGAATAATGCTCCGCCCTTTGAAATGATGCTCCGAACCCTGGAATCATGCTCCGCCCTTCGGAATGATACTCTGATCCCTGGAATCATGCTCCGCCCTTCGGAATGATGCTCCGATCCCTGGAATCATGCTCCGTTCTCCGAAATGATTCTTCGATCCTCGGAATTATGCTCCGACCCTTGGGAATCATGCTCCGCTTATCAGAATGATACTTCGACCATGGAATTATGCTCCACAAATCGGAATGATGCTCCGATCCCCGGGAATCATCCTCCCCGAGGGATGCTCCGCCCCCGGAATGATGTTCCACCTCAAAGTCCATGTTCAAGATCCATCAATTTCATGCACAGAACTCAAATGTGCGGTGCGCATTCATTGATGGGGGGCACTTTGTTGGGGTCAAAATTTGCATCCCGGTTGACCGAGTCAAAGTCAAGGTCAACCCCAAACCAGGTGGGCCCAAGCCTAGGTCAAGCGGGCCCATTCCTAAGCCGAGCCCGCGGCCAGCCTATCCATGCCAACATAGAAATCATGTAACAAATAATTTTGATGTAATTTTGTGTGCATGAATGTAAGCAAAATGGGCATCAAGCCAAATTTTTGTAAAGCCCATGGCAAAAGAAATGGCACATGAGCCATGGGATGGGCAAAATGCCATTTTGTAAAGCCCAAGGGGCTATATGTAAATATGTAAGCCTATATAAGGCAACATGATGATGAATAAAGATATACTTTTCATTCCCTCAAAAATCTAGGGTTTGTGTCTTTTTCTCCTTCCTCAAGGTTCTAAAACCTTCTTCTTTTTTTTGAATTAAATCAAGAGTTTTACTCTTCCTTTTCCAAAACTAAATAGTTTTTCACCACAAAACCCACAAAGGGGAACTTGGATCTGCCATTAGATCTCAAAAATGGGAGATTTTTAAGTCTCACCCTCTATCTCCAAGATCCGGCCAAACGACAGGAAGAAGAAGGAGACCCATCTCCAGAAACCCCACTTTGGGGAAGATCTAGGGCTCAAGGGGAGAAGCCCCTTCATCAGCTTCAAAACATCCTAAGAGTTTAACTCCTCATATATATATATATATATATATATATATATATATATATATACACACACACACAAAATAATAAGTGCTCCTTTCTGGGAGTACAACTCCCATTGCAGGGACCAAGTCCCTTTTGCCGCCCGAAGGCCCACATGCTGACACGTGGGGTGCTAGCGCTCAAAGCGCTAGCGCCCGAGCGCCCACGTGCTGACACGTGGGGCGCTAGCGCCCAAAGCGTTAGCGCTCTAACGCCCAAAGCGCTAGCGCCCGAGCGCCCACGTGCTAACACGTGGACATTAGTGCTCAAAGCGCTAGCGCCCTTGCGCTCAAACGCTAGCGCCCTTGCGCTCATAGCGCTAGCACGTGGGGCGCTAGCGCTCTTGCGCTCAAAGCGCCAGCACCCAAAGCGCTGGCGTTTTTTTTCCACGTATCCTTTGGATACCCTTTCCCTTTTTTATTTTATATATATGTATATACGCACATACTCTACAACACTATCCCTCTCAAAAAATTTTGGGCCAGGGCGCTGCCCCGCACCCCGCAAGGGGGCTGCTAGCCCTTTGACCCCCAGCCCGCTATCTGGGTAGCGGGACCCCCGTAAAAACTCTGCAGGGCTCCCGATATATCCAAAACCCCTTCAAAACACAACACTGCACGTTGAGTTCGCATGACCAGTTTAACCCGTCAATCGGAGGTTCCTTCGCTTCAAAGACGAGGGGTAATTAACGGCAGCTTAGTCCGCGGCTGTCGGAGATTCGGATCCCCACAATCAATAAACCCCAGCCTACCCTTGGCAGGGGGAATCTGTAATGCGCCTGACAAGCGCGCGCGTATTCCCATCTCAATGGGGTGACGAAAAACACCCTACAAGCTCTTATCCATTGCCGACTACCTCTAAGCACCCGAGCCCACTACACCCTTTACCACTGCCTTCGTGGCTGCCTGCATCCACTTCTTCGCCGCTGAACTCCTTCCTTAACTCATCATCGGCCAAACACCAAACCCAAACCCAACTCTATTGCCGGTGCTCCCCAAGCACCTACCATCACCATCGGATCAAATGCCTCCGCCTCCTCACAACCGAGCATACTGCTATTCTTTTCACCGTCGCCTCCTCCGACCACTTCACCCATGTTCCCACCCACCTTCAACCCCGACCAACATCTTCATCGCCTTCGAGCAGCCCCTGCATTCCCTCTTCACCTAAGCCCTAGCCTCACACCCGAGCATACCCAACCGCCGGCGCTCCCCATTTCTTTCACCGCCGCCATCTTGTCGCTGCCTCATGTCGTCGCCACTCCGAGCCATGCTATCAGCCCAGAATCGAAGCTCACCATCGTGGTCGCCACAGTTGAGCTCCAGTCAGTTCATCTAACACTTGTCTGTGTGGCTGCCATGTTCGTGCTTGCTGTTGTGTTGCCGTGGCCGTGCCGATCGTTGCCGTCATCATCGCCGATGTGGCGCTGATATATCGTCAAAGGCAAGTGAAACCCTTTTCACTTGTTTACATGCTAATATAATCGTTATCTATACAAATACCATGATAATTAGGTGTATTTATATGATATACAAATCAAGATAGAATAATAGAATCTTTACCGCAAACCATTGTAATAAATTTTGTGTTTGAAACTCCTATAATTGTTATTATTCCTGAGGTGACAATAATTATAATTTCATGAATTGATTTTAGTGTCGATCAAGTAAATGAAATGAATGTTTTGATTATTAATCGTATGCCTAAGTCTACGTGTTTGATATGGAACCCTATGCGATAACTTAATCAAATATGGCAGAACCCATGATCATTAGATCCTATTACTATTAATGAATACCCCGTACAAATTTGACTGCAAAATGACTTCGTTTCACCCATAAGATGTTACCCCCAATAACCATTGCGAAATCTGAATTTTCTCGGACATGCTAGATCGTTAAATTCATAATAAATTATTTATATATCGGATCTTAGCGTTCTATGGCTCGTATCGAATCTAACATATAAATCTATAGTACCCCATAGTTGATCTCTGAATTTTAATAAGTTATGATAATGAAAACTGAGGCGATTCATGGCTCTGGACTGCAGTCCAGAGCAGGAATCGTTGCTCTTACCTGTTTTAGAACGCATATATCTCACTGTTTAAGTGTGCAAGTGTGTGGAATTAAGGCGTAGGAATTTGAGTTAGCTTTCTATTGACACTAATTTCACCAAATTCCAGTGTCGTTTGATATTTATAACATATTTTGCACCGTTGATAGGTACGGCTGATTACTGCCATCTCAATTTAAACATGGTAACAATGAACTGTACATAACTCCTAATATATGATGGCTATTTGTAACATTTTGGAAAATTATAAATATTAATTTATAATTTTAAATATGAATATAATGAGTTTACAAAAATGATATCACATATGAATTTTGGTATCGGATTGATATCCGCAAAAATATAATTAATTTGGGAAAAATGAAGAAAATGTGTGATATCATAAAAATAATATTTAAATTGTTTTAATATGACATGAGATTTTTATTATAATGTTGTGGTATTTAAGTGTTATGATAAGTGTTTTATTTCTTTTAAAAATATGAATTTAGATTTTTTGTAACATGAAGGTATTTATTTAAAAAGGGTTTTTATTTTTGTGAAAAGGTTGGGTATATGTTTAAGCTTGGTTAAACCTTCATGCTCACTACACCCACACACACACTCTTCTCACTCCACCTCATGCTTCTACCTTTACACCTCCTACTTGCTCTACACCCACTTCTACACTTTACCAACAAATGCTTATGATAATCTCAATTCTCAAACTGAACAAAAATCATTCTCCTTCATCCTCATCTTAAAATTTATCCCTGCACTCGAAAAAACAAAAACAAAACCATGAATCTTTCATCAAACTTGTGCATACCATCAAACTTGAGCCACTACAACTTCAAGAAACCTCAAGAAACCAATTCATGAGCTGGAATTCCTTGTGTACCATCTCTATAAGTACATCTTCTTCCTTCTTGCAAGTCTTGTTTTGTTACATATCTATTTTTGTGTGCAAATAGTTGAAACTAGGATTTTTATGATTTTTGTGTGGGTAAACTTGAATCTGGAACTACTAGGTTAGTCTACTAGAAAAACTAACAATATTAGGATATAGTGAGACCAATAGAAGGCAACCCCTAAAGCCCGAGCCCCTAATTTCTCTGTTCACCCGCTGGTTTTCCCAAATCACCCACTGCCACCGGTTTTTCAGTATATAGGTGTGTTGGATTTTGGTCAGTAGCTTTAGTTGGTGATAATTTAAGCTATTGTATTGTTTGTTTTGTCCCAGATTTCATATAAAGAAATATGGGAGTGTTCTAGTATTGTTTTTGCAATGTTTTCGATATTTATGATATGGTTTTTCGTATTTCTATACCTCGACCGAAATATTGACGTTAGTACGTTAATGTCAGGGGTATTTGGTCGTATTTGGAGTTAGTGAGCTATAGGTTCTAACCTATGTGCGCTTAGCTCGTTGAATTAATTTTTGATATGATTTTTACGCCGATGTGTTATAACTACAATTGTAGTTATGATCGCGGAGATTTCCGAGAAGGCAATGACGGGCAAGGCAAGCGTGGTTTTCGACTAGCCCGACAGTTGGTGAGTAGATTTATATCTACGGGGGAAGTCAGGTGGATGGCGTATAGTACCCCCACAACCAATTAACTAGGATAGTTATGATATCTACTTAGATTTTTATGATATGTTAGATAACTTAGCTAATTGTATTGATGTTATTTCGCATCTAGAAGGTTATATATGTAGTTATATTTGATATATGGTTATGATGATATACGTACGTGATGATAGATCCGTACAATATGGATATGATATTGGATGGATATTGTACTAGGGATTATATCGTACTTGTGATGACGAAGATGGTGTGCCGAATACGGCCAAGTTTCATTTGGACTCGTAGAGTCATGAGTTATCCCGACATGGGACATCATGATTGATTGAGCTATACTCTTTTAAAAAGCAACGATTCATTTTCACCTTTAAATGATAAATGACAAGAATGTGATACTATTTCCCAAAACGAATATTTATTTTAACTTAATGCAGCTTCCTTATTTCAAAATAATGTTTTGTTCTATTTTCAATGATAATGGTATAGCTCATAGCAATTAGTTACGTTAAATAATTACGCGATACGCTTAGATTTCCTTTATATGTTTGCAATACGCTTACCGATTATATACGTTCTCTTTTGTACGAACACACTAATAGAACACTGCACAACTACCAATGAGTACTATATTGCACGACACAGACGCATATGTTACACTACATCTTATTGGTACTGCCATGACTATTGGCTATAGTGCCATTAAGTCAATTATTGTAATCGCAGACACGTGATTGTGATGATTGAGGGAGGACCTATAAGGGTAGAACAGTCTTACTCAAACTGATAGTATACTATCTGATTTGTCTTTATCATCATGTACATGCATTATGTGGTATTACAGATCACTATTATATGTTAACAGAGTCTATAGGATTCTTGCTTGACTACCAGCATTATGATGGCGATCATATACAATGGAGATGGGTGGTCTATAAGCATATCCTTAAATGTCCCTAGTCGAGCGAGTATTTGTTAGTAATATGTATGTACTAGAGGCCATTACTGTACATAAGATGTATATTGTAGTGGATGCTTGGACATATATAGGGAGAACTTTCTTGCTCGACATGATAGTATGCTATCTGGTTGCTCTTTATCTTAACATGTACACTTATTGTCTCTTTATTACATGTTGATAAAGCCCTTAGGATGAGTACTTGACTACCAGGATTATGATGCAGATTATACTAGTGGGGACATGGTATTCGTCAAGTGCATCCTTCAAATGTTCCTAGTCGTGGGTGTATCGAGACAGGACATCGATATATCAGAGTAGACTAGCGTATAGTTTCTCGACCCATATAGATGGACGATGGATGATCCCATATCCATTGGTGTTTGGCATCAGAGACAGTATACGGGTGCTCAGTGGAGACTGGGTACACTGAATGGACTCGCCGAGAACTCCCAGATGGTATTATGCCTCACGTCAGATGGCAGTTCTCTGGTGACACTGGTACATGTTAGTCTGTAGACCCGAGATCGTCATAGAGACTTGTGTGATTCCCACCGTGCTTTGATTTCCACCTTACCACGTTCGAGAGAATGTGAAAAATGGTGGCTTTTAGGTACAGTCCCGAATTACATGGAAGCAATGAGCGATAGGAGGGGTTTCGTCTCTCCCGGTATTGGGAGTTGATGTTGCGCTGTGCTCGATTGGCTATAACAGGAAGTCCCTGGCCAGGGATGCTTTATAAATATACTGGTAAGTGTTATCAGTAGTTTCTCGACCCGTTATGAGGCTCATATCGACACGACTTATCGAGTTACTGGGGTCTGACGTTTACCACCCCTAGACGAGATATGCGACATATCAGACGAAGAGACCGGACTGTACGGTAGTGTTACTGATTGGATTCGCAGGAGTGTGAACATGCTTGCTTGTTGATCTTCTGATCGCTCAATACCCAGGTGGCCGTTACGTTTAGCAGACCGCTTGCAGCTTGTGGGTGTTTGATATGATCATCACCTACTGCCGGTGTATTGACGAGTCTTCAGAGTCCTAGACAGAGGTTTCCTGGCTCAAGTGAAATGGAGTAGGAGCGCATATGTGATATGTGTGGGACCGAGATTAATACGATATATGATACCGTATTCTATTCTCGCGATTTGTGACATCGGTCGGTTATATGCGATATAGCCGGGTTATCGGATCAAATATTGATTGGATAAGTTGTTATATTTGATATTGGTCGGTTATATGTAATATAGCCGGATTATTAAATCAAGAGTTGATTTGATAATCTAATGTATAATTATGTATTTGATATATTAATTTACATTAATTAGTATTAGCTCACTTATGATTTCTTTTCTCACTTGATGTGCACATTGCATATATGTGATATGTATATTTGTGTACATGTTTGTGTCATGCTAGGTTACATATGCAACAAGGGTGTGTGAGACTTATACCATGCTAGGGTTAATATTAGGGTTTGATATTTCTCTTAAGTTATGACAAATTAGTGAAGACTTAGTTAATGTTTCAAGCTTGGATGAAGCTCGTAGAACATTGACCAAGTCCACTTTTTTCATTCCTTAAGATATTTGTTAACCCAACCTTAATCTTTGACCTTGGTTTATTCTCTATATGAGTTAGGCATGAGATGATAACTCACCATGGTTGCATTTCTAACCTCATGAATTATTCATTCATAACTCTCATTCATCTCTCTTCTTCTTCTTCTTCTTCATGAGCTCAAGAAAAATGTTTTCTAGGGTTTTGAGAGGTGATGAAATATTATGAGAAAAATAAACCTAAAGTGAGCCCACTTCCTACTTCATCATCATCTACTACTTGCCATTTAGTATAGGGTGTTTGCTTCACTAATTCCATAATTAGTGAAGAGATAGCCTGGGTTAGTGTCTTCTCGACGTAGATCATCTTCGGCCTCGAAGTCTTCTAGCAAGCTTGATCCGTACATCTTGTGGAGCCTCTCTAGAGTTCGGGAGTTTATGATCGCAGTGAAGGGACGACTACACGGAGCTAATGAAGTGAAGGACAGGTCTACAAAGGTTGTATTCCTTGTTCACTTTACTTGCAAAGTCGTTTGCATTTCATTCTGTCGGATTTCTAGTATACGATTCTTTGTTAGGGTTACCTAGAATGGCAAATTTTTGAATTTGGCATGGACGATGCCTCCCGAAACCTTGCTGCCGTGCTAGGGAACCCTGCAGTGGTATCAGAGCCATGCTAGAAATTTAGACAGATTTTGTTAAGATTACGAAACCGAAATACTCCGAAACTTGAAACGCGAAAATGTAGTTTCTGTCGAATTTAAAAGGTTGTCAATTTTTTTTTAAACAAGTACAGAATGTTATATGGGATATATCATGAACACGGTTAAAATTTTAGGGGGTATGCTCGGATTTTGGCTGAGATCACTAGGGTAGGGGCCGGCTGCTTTTTGTTAGAATTTCTTGAAATTTTCACTGTGTTCCAGTGACTGGGTTTTGGTGTTTCAGGTATTGTTTGTTTTTGCTAATTTTTCATGTGATGTAATCTTACACTATAAGCAATTCGGAATGTTTCGTATTCGTAGTTTTAACATTGTTTCGGGTTATTCGCATGTTGTCTAGACGAAATTAAAAAGTTCGATCGAATGTTAAAAATCCATTTTTCCAAGTTTAACGTATTCGAAAAAACATGCAAGTAATTCTATGAACCCTCTGGAAGAATGAAACTCTAACTCGACCTTTTGGATCGCGGAACCGCGGTCATACCCTAGGGTTTGCCGCAGTTCCGTGGCGATATGAGTGAGGCTTGGGGATGCCCTTCTACGGCTGGTGCATAGGTACTGGGTTTGCCGCAGTTCCGTGGCGATATGAGTGAGGCTTGAGTATGCCCTTCTACGGTTGGTGCATAGGTACTGTGGCATATTCTGGGTATTATTGAACTGTGCTCAAATGTTGAGTCGTCGGGAAATTGTGGGACTTTGATGAATTGATCAAAAAGTTTAACGTCGTCCGAGTATCGTGTGATGGGATACAATAATTGGAATCAAAACTAGTTTGAATTTTATAAATCTAGCAGTTTAGTCTCATTTGATCGGTTACCACGGGATTTTGATGTGATCAAAAGTCCGTCGCAATCATGTAGCGTGCGTGGATACTCGCCGGGTAACATTATTAGATAGCCACGCCCCATAGCCCCGACCAAGTGACTGTAGGAGAAACCCGTCGCCAAAAGCATCCGTTCGGGTGCTCGCGGCAACGGTGTTCCGCCTTAGTGCACTTCGTCGACGACATCAGGGGGTGCGGCCGTTTACTAAAGTTTCCGACGAGCATTCGATCAGGATATTGGGAATCTTGTTGAATTGCCCGACTTGATATTGAAAAGTGTTTTCGAGATCGAGACTAAAATGCGGGGTTTATAATTGTTAGGCATGCGACGTCTAAGAAATTCATTTGGTTAGGCATGTGATGTCTAAGGTGGTTGCGGATTCCAACTGCTGTAGTTTTTCACTTTCTTTTCTGCGACCGTAAGTGTAATATGTGGTGTATCGCTGGTTTCGTTGCTATATGTCAACGACAATTGGGATACGCATATTTACTTACGTTGATGACATGTGATGTTATGTGTTGCTGTGATATGTTATATTGGATCGTCGTGTTTTGAATAGCCGGGGTTTTTATGTAAGATGAGAGTTTTTCATTTTCATTCATGTAAAATTCATTGTATGTAATATTCTTTTATTGGGGCACTTCCGGGTTGAGGATGATGTCACCATTGTATATTATTTACTTTTCCGCATTAGGACAGACCCAAGGCGGGGAGCACAAGTAACCGGGTTCTAGGGTCCAGTGGGAGACCATCTCAAGGAGTCGAGACTGGGTCTCCTAACTCTAGAATTGGTAGGGTTTCTTGTCGCTTTCGTAGGGGTCTAGGGATGTGGGTTTGGCTATTCATCATGACCGCGGAATCCGTGTTTTATACAGGCTTAATTTAAAACACGGAAATCCTAGTATATCCAATATTTCATATGTTATCTTCTGCTGCTCTGTGATGTGATCACTGTGATATGTTCAGACGAATGCCTATATTATATATATAAGATATAATTAATATTATTGCTTTCGTTTCATATGTGATGCTTGGGAAGCATAATAAATGGGACTTCATTAATGAGGTTAATGAAATAAAAGAAACCTAAAGATGTTGTAGAAACTTGTCTCGAAAACTGGTAGCTCTAGTTCTTGCTTTGCAAAGCGGTATTCCTTGTAGAATATTCAGCACCTTATTCGATAAGGAAAGAGCTGAGATCCCTTCACCGGGAGTGACCTCTTTAGCGAAACTAGCAGATTCTACAAACTCGGTTTGTCTTTTGATTGCTTCTATAGTTTTTTCTTTGCATAGTGATATTGTGAATATCCTGCACCTTATTCGATGAGGAAAGAACCGAGATCCCTTCACCGGGAGTGACCTCTTTAGCGAAACTAGCAAAAGCCTGAAAAACACTCCATTTTAAATCATTTGATTCTACAACAATATCAAGTTCATTACGCTCATGGTTTACTTAAAAACCTGCGTAGCCCTCCGTCATTTCAGATAAGTATTATTTAGTATTCATGCTACGGTAGTTTGGCCTCCATCAAGGCGTAGTGTTCGGTAGCTGATTAGTGCTTTTCTGCAGCATAAGATGCGATTGGATTAGGGTATTCATACGGTGTAGTTTGGCCTCCATCAAGGGTCGTGCAGGTGGGTCTAATTCAATCAAGAAATGAACGGGTTGAACTTGACTAGCGCCCAATGGGTAGTTTGGCTTCCGTCAAGGTCATAGGACGCTAGGGGTAAAAACCATTATCGGGAATTTCAAGTGTTGAAATTTGCAATGAGATTGCATACCTTCTATGAGATAGTTGGATCCCGATACCCACTGCGAGTAAGAGTTACTCCTTTAAGAGTTTTGCACAATACAATTAGCCGATCAAATAGGTGTCTAGAAAGGTATTAACGGGGTTACGGCCCTGGGAAAACGAGATTTATTATAATTAGGTCCGTGCGAAAGCACGGGGGACCTCCCTCAAAGTGTCATGCCCCGCTTCCCAGAGTGCGCTAAGATAGGTACGTGACAGAGCCAACCATGCTATCTGTGGATATGAAATATCCCTCCACATTCACATTACGGTTATAGAGATATCAAGAACAGTAATAAACAACTAACATAAACTATCTGTTGGAGATAGTGCCCTCAGAGTCAATTATTAGGTCACAGGTTCGTGATTGTAATGATTGAGGGAGGACCTATCCCGGTAGGACAGTCTTACTCGAGATGATAGTGTGCTATCTGGTTTACCTTTATCATCGTGTACTGCTTTAGGTGACATGACACGTCGCTATTACACGTTGATAGAGCCCCTAGGATTCTTGCTTGACCACCAGCAGTATGAGGGCGATCATATAAGTGGGAGCTGGGGGTCTACAAGCATATCCTTAAAAAGTCCCTAGTCGTGGGAGTTTCGAGACCGGGCATCGATACTCCATTAGTAGACTAGTGTATACAGTCGAGACCCCGACGAGGGGCGGTGGCCGGTCTCACAAGCCACTGGTGTCAGTTGGATCACCTAAGATGTATACAGGTGCTCATTGGGTTATGAGTACACCGGACAGGACTCGCCGGGAACATGCTAGTTGGTCATATACCAGACGTCAGATGGCATTTCCCTGGTGACATGTGTGCAGGTTAGTTCATCGACCTGGGGATCGTCATTTGTCTCGTGTGAGTTCCCACTGTACTTTGATTACTACCCTACCACGGCTCAAAGGAGTCGTGCAAACAGGTTTTAGTTGGGTACAGTCCCGAGCCACATGGAGGCAGTGAGCGTATCTTCAGGGGTTCGTCTCTCCCGGTATTGGGGGTGAGGTCGTGCTGTGTCTAGGAGAGCCATTACACAAAGTCCTTGGCCAAGGCAAGGAGATTTACTGGTAGGTATTCCAGTAGTATCTCAGGGTGTTCTGGGCTACACTCCGACACGACTTGTACCGCTTTTGGGGGTCTGACTTTTACCAACCCCCTAGGCCCGCCATGCGATGCTCATAGACGAACGGACCGGACTGCACGGATATTGTCACTGACAGGCTCAGTAGGGTGTCAGGATGAGTTTACTCATCGACGTCCCTTTTGGTCAATAGCTGGTGGCCCGTCACGTATTGGCTTATACCTCTGACGTGCTAGTGGTTAAATCCACAGCCATAGTATTGACGAGTCTTTAGAGTCCACCACACTTTCAGTTACTCAGCTTTCGGGCGAAACGCTGTAGAGGCCGTATGGAGATATGGCAGGGTCCGATCAGATACGTGCGGTATTGCACGGATCAGGATCGGACGGTTTGTACTAGTAGCCGTATAGGTATATGGCAGGATTCGATCAGATACGTGCGGTATTACACGGATCAGGATCGAACGGATATTACTAGCCGGCTTTGGTTTAAGCCGGTCCTAGTTTAGTACAGTGTAGATTTTGTCTCATTGCATTTGTATCCGGTCGGAATACAGATGCGGGTGTGTATGCACAGTGTCGGGGTTTTCCTGTAATTTATTACGGGACCAGTTTTCTGGAGTTGCCAGTTTGCATTCCGTTCCGGCCGGTTTTCCTTTGTTCTTTCCCGGCCGGACTTTTTCGATGGAGGGGGTTATTTGCAGTTTTGCAAATAACACTTTGTGGGGGGGTTTCTTGCAATTGTATTGATTATGATAGCTATCATTTTCTTTTCAACCATGCTTTTGCTTTATGAGATTTGATTGTGATAAAGTGAGGGTATGGGTTTAATAGTGAAAGGCATGGTTGTATGTTTCTTTGTCCCTTGATGTGGTCACCTCTTCACATCTCCTACACTCACCTCCCTTCTTGCTTCATATAGATTTTCCTCCACCATTATTCTCACTTGATGATAAGTCTTTCATGGTTGTGAGAAGAAGAAGAGAGAGCTTCATTCATGAGAGTTTTCTTTCTTGATCTAGTTTTCATGCTAGAAAAATGCAAGCACCATTTTTCTAATCCTTGTTTTCCTCCATCATCCTCATTGGCAACAACATAACCCCAAAGAGACAAGCATCTTCTACACTACATTCTACAGCATATCTTGAGCATGTCGAGTTGCCGGCTTCATGCTCGAGTTGCCTCGGTATTGAGGCGGGAGCCCGTAAAAGACGAAGGCGATGTGGTGCCCTTTCCGGCGAGGAGGCGACGAGGAGGAGAAGGACGGAGATCCCGCGAGGAGATCGGAGTGGAGATGAAGACCGGAGGACTTGGATCGTCGGTATACATCTCTTCCCTTTCTTTTTAGTAGCGTAGACTAGTTAATGGCTCTGATACCACTGTAAGTGCACGGCGGCGCCCCGGCCGTCAATCCGACGCCGGAATGCGGAAGCGGTGATAAACTTAAATTTTGCGGACTTTGCAAACCGGCACCACCGCGCACAAAACTAAGCACACTGTAAAAATTTGGTACCTCGATCTCCCCATAACGCCGCGGAAGGGCGGCCAAATCCCTCCTTTGGCCGCGCTTCCGCCGCGTATTTTACTGTTCACCACCCCAAATTTTTCCAGTGTGTTTCTGAGTGATAAGTGTGGTTTTTGGAATATTAAAATTGGGCCCAGGTTTTCTGTGGTTGCTACAGTTTTGTTTGGGGGCCCACTTGTTAATGTTTGATCAATCGGAAATTTTTTAAACACATTTTTCACAGTATTTACATTATATCTGCGACCGTGAATGTCACTCGATCGGTAAATCCGGTCTAACTGCTATAGCCCGGTTAGACGGATTTGCGAACGTGACTTTCACGTTGATGTTCTATGTATTTGCTGTGATGTTGCGGATCGGTCGGTGGGGATAGCCTGGATGCAATGCTAGTACAGTTTTGTTGTATTATGTACATTTGATATTGCGGGGCGAGCGTCCGACATGTGGACTGCCGTCACTGCCTGTTTGTATTATTCTTTTGGGGCACGACCTGGTTGCGGTCGATGTACCCGGTGTATGTATATTTTACTTTCTGTACTAGGATTGCCCCGCGGAGGGGTTCACGGATAGCCGGGTTCTGGAGGGCAACAAGCCCGCATCTCATGGCATTGGGACGGAGGGGGCTTCACTCCAGGATTGGCGGACTATTCGCCGCACTCGTAGGGGGTACAGGTTGACCCAGGAGGGGTGCCCAAGTTGCCGGATTCCGTGAAGTGCTGGGTGGTCCATTCACGGCGCTGAAGGGGGCTGCCTCGCTTCAGGTTTTGGCGGGTGACTTGCCGCGCCCGTAGGGGTCTAGGATTTCATTGCACAGGGTATCCACACGACCAGGGGAACGTTGGTTTTCAGCGGCTCTGTGAAACCCGGGGATCCCAGATATCTGTATTGTTTTTGTGATGCTGTACATTTCTGTGATGTTGCATTTTATTCACGCCTTGAGCGAATACTATATATTGGTATATATATTAGTAGATGTTGTATATGTTTTGCATCCGCGCTAGTCCAGTCCCCGCTCTGTCGTTAGTAAGCTAACCTAACGGGTAATGACGGGACCCAGTGGCGAATGCGGATGGCATATACGTACGTCAGTATATTTTCGTTCTTTGTGGTGTGATCAATTGATGGGACTGCATTGATTCGGATCAATGCAAGTTAAAACAAACCTAATCTGATGTTGTTGGAACATTTTTCAAAAAGCTGTTATTGCAAGGACGTTCATTTCTGTTTTGCATCGTGGTATTCATTTGGAATATCCTGCTCCTCAGTCGACGAGGCAAGGGCCGAGATCCCTTCACCGGGAGTGACCCCTTGGACAGAAGTTTGCGTCAGGGCATTAACTTCACTATAGCCGATTACTTTTGCTTTGCATCGTGGTATTCATTTGGAATATCCTGCACCCCATTCTACGGGGAAAGAGCCGAGATCCCTTCACCGGGAGTGACCTCTTTAGTAAAGGTTTTCGTTACTATATTTTCTAAAAAGCTATCCGTTCCTTCAACGATATCAAGTTCATTACGTTAAAGGTTTTCGCCAGAAACCATTCGTAGCCCTCCGTCGTTTCAGACGGGTAGCACGTAGTATTCATGCTATGTTTGTTGACCTTCGTCAAGGCATAGTGTATGGTAGCTGCTTGTTACCTTTCTGCTGCATAGATAGATGCGTTGGTTTGGGACAGTCGTACAGCCTTGTTGACCTTCGTCAAGGGCTTGTACGGGTGGATTCAAATTAACCTGGATAATGACGGGTAGAACTTGACATGTGACTTATGATTTGTTGACCTTCGTCAAGGTCATAAGAGCATGGGGCAGAAATCACATCGGGAGTTTCAAAAGTACTGAAACTTGCCAGATATGCGCATACCTTCTGGAGTGTGATAGCGTGAGCGGATTCCGTCACGTTATCATGCGATGAGAGTTGGATCCCGATTCCCACTGATGAGTTGGTTTACTCCTCGGGTGACCCCGACTAATTCTTCTTTCATGTTTGGAGGAGAATTTGAGGTACAGTGGGAGGATTCCAGATTAGATAAATTGGTGACCATTCTGATCTAGATTAGAGTGCACGCTGAGTGTTTCTTCTCTCTCTCTCTTTGGCAGCGACCATTGACCCAACCCCAAGACTTTGACTCAGTGACCAAGTTGACCGAACCTTCTTAAACACCGGCTTTTGGATTGTCAGAGTTGCAGACCTCATTGCCACTCCTACTTTTACCCTTTTCTCCAGGACACCCCGTATTACTACGAACGTCCACTTCCATTGGACAAAACCATCGTATGGTTAGATACGAACTCGAAGGAATTCGAGGATGGTTTCCGGTTCTGGAGAAAACGGATAGGATTATTCAGTTGTCTTTTCTTTTCACCTTCTCTCAGGTTGCGAGTACTCCTTGGTTTAGGAGTAGTACACCTATTACGCAAATTGGATAGTCTTCTTCCAAACCATAGGCTGGTGCCGACCGGTAGGGAATGAAGAAAACCAATTAGCATAACGATGGTGTGCAGAAGGTATTAAGTTCAGACAAAGCAAGGGATTAGTAAGAGGGCAAAGTAAATTGCAACAGCTATTCACGACCAAACCAAATATTTCGTTACCACTCCCACATCACCTTTGTATTTCTCCAGGACACTCCGTATCACTACGAAGATCCACAGTTTATTTGGATACTCCATCGTATGGTTATATACGAACTCGAATGGAACTTGTTCCAGTTCGGGGATGGATTCTGGTTCAGGAGAAATAGGAATAAGGTTTATTCGGTTGTCTTTTATCTTCACCCTCTCTCATTGCGAGTGTTCCTAGGATTGGGACAGTACACCCATTATGCTTATTGGATAGTCTTCTTCCAAACCATAGGCTGGTGCCGAACGGTAGGGAAGGAAGAAAACCATTTGGCCTAAAAGGGTGTGCAGAAGGTAAAGACTAAAGACATATGAAGGGATTTGGAGAGGTGGCAAAGAACTATACGGTTACAGTCGTGAATCTGGAAGAGGCATTACTAGGAATACCAGAATACCCCATCGGAACATTTCAATGTTTCAGTTTCACTGTGTACTGTTAATAGAAAACTGATTTCCCGATTAGATACTTACTCCAGGGTATGTATTTACCAGATACGATTCTCACATCTGTATGGTTTTACAGATGATGAGTGGGAGTAAGTTATTGGGAATTGGGTGATCATCCTCATTATATCGGGATTCGTTGTAATCGGTGATATTTGAGGAAGTCACCTGGGTTGTTTGCCGGTTGGCAAATATTTGGTTTTGAATATCCGCTGTTATGCACCAATTTCAAATTGATATATCTGTACGTCTATTTTCATAGAGTGAGATATACCTTTATGAAATTATGTCTACGACATTTACCTATATCAGTGGATGGTTAGGTAAGGAGCATTAAACATCGGTGTAATTCTTCTTAACCATAAGTACAGTTTTCAACCTACGACACACAGTGAATGAGTTATCAGACTCAAGGGACTTATACAGAGTATTGTATGTTGTCCAGGGTCCATCAGGACAGAGGGGTTGGTCCTCGTACTACATTCAGTTTACTTATGACTTCTCTAGTTTTTAGACAGGTGTTTCGTGGAAACGCAGGGTCCGAATTTGGAGAAGTTATTGGTATTTGAATAGAGTGGAGAACCAGGTGTCACAAGTATCGGGATTCTTCAAAGTGATCGAAGATGTAGATACTTGTGTATGGTGTTCAGTTGATAGTAATGATTGAGAGAACTTGCTTCTCTTTCAGGTTACTCATAATTGGAAGTATTCCTAAGTTGAGTAACGCTGATCCGCCTCCTTCCATTTAGTTGACATGCACTGGAGACAGTTGCATGATTTGGATCTGGTTCAATTAAATTAGTGCCTCTGTTTCTATATTGGATATAGAACAGTTCATATCTTAACGATGTTAAGGTACGGGGAGTTGTCCGGTTTATGATTAAAACCAGACACTAGACAACTCAAGGCACGTTTCTGTAATGGCTGTTTGTGGGTTGACCCAGGCTATGACGAGGGTTGACTTTCTACCATCTGGATGAACAATAGCGATATTGTTCTAGACTCGCCACAGTTTTATTAAAAAATGGATTTTTTTTCAGAAAACAATAGTGGGAGTATGGTAGAACTGGAAGTGATTCCAGAACCACAAACGATTACTGAAGATTTGATAAGGAACCTAAAGATTCAATCTGGATTGACATTCCATTGGCCACTCCGCAGATAAGGTGGGTAACTTCAGGCACCCGAGAGGTACTCCGGTAGCCTCAAGGACGGTGACAGGGAAGTTCTTGTTTACCCACAATTGCCATTGCTGTTGTTCCAGGTTACGAGACCCGGCGGGAGGATGAGTATAGCGTCGTTCTAAACCAGTTTTAGAAGTGTACGTCTATATGACTCTGCCAGAGGGTTGTCGTAGTCAGTGGGAACAGCGGAAGCATTGGTGGACAGGTTGCTTATGTCTATTTATAGACTAGAGCAGATGTAGCGGAGATAGATCATCTATTTCTGACGTGACAGTCATGGGTTTGACTTCATCAGAATAGTGGATGGATCTGTTGAGAAGGTAGTAGGGTGTGATATCCTGGTATTTGGATGATATACACAGAGTGGGAAAGGAAACTCCTACACTACGATCGGTTATACTTTGGTCGTCACACAGTGGTTTCTCCACACAGGACTTGGACATTATATCAGACATACTGGTTACTGGATCTATGGTATTAGATCTAGATTTGGGTGGTTTCCCAATCAGGGTACTTAGACAGCATTCTAAGGGTATTTAGAATGGACGACTCCATGCACGGTAGTGTACCTGCAGGTAATGGAGTCACCCTCTCTAAAGGTGTCTTACAGACTAAAGGGGAGAGGGATGTCCATGATTGGCAGATCACTTGCTCAGGCAATTGAGTCAATCATGAGATGTCAAGTACCACACCAGATATTGTTCTTGCACTAGATGCAATAAGTTGACATTAATCCAATCCTGGAGAAACAGTCGGAAGCAGTTTTAGAACATAAGTGGATGTTCTAGGGAGATGATAACGACAGCCTCATTCAGGAGACAGTTATCATTCCAGGCTTCCAAGGTGACATGGACGATAAGGAGGTTGTCAGAGTTATAGTTTTCCTTCTGATGAGGGGCAGTATTTTGGACAGGTGGTCCAAGGCAATACTGAGGGAGGCATGGCGCGCAGGATACTGATTAAGTTCAGTTGACGATACAGTCTAAGAAGTTTGGATTTGGAGTTCATGTCCCATCAGACATCCAGACACATTCTAAGACAGGTATTGCTCATTTCGGGAGATGGTTTTCTCCGCGAACATGAGATATAGAGAGACATGAAAAGAAACAACAAAGCGGATCCACTCACTGAGGCTATTCCTCGAACGCAATAGTTCCGCAAACGAGCTTTGTGAGACTGACTAGTAGAGGAGTTGGATGTTCGGTATCACACGGGCTGTGAGTATGCGACATCGCAATAATTAGCCTTGAGTGCAAGTGGGAGATTGTTGGAGATAGTGCCCTCAGAGTCAATTATTAGGTCACAGGTACGTGATTGTAATGATTGAGGGAGGACCTATCCCGGTAGGACAGTCTTACTCGAGATGATAGTGTGCTATCTGGTTTACCTTTATCATCGTGTACTGCTTTAGGTGACATGACACGTCGCTATTACACGTTGATAGAGCCCCTAGGATTCTTGCTTGACCACCAGCAGTATGAGGGCGATCATATAAGTGGGAGCTGGGGGTCTACAAGCATATCCTTAAAAAGTCCCTAGTCGTGGGAGTTTCGAAACCGGGCATCGATACTCCATTAGTAGACTAGTGTATACAGTCGAGACCCCGACGAGGGGCGGTGGCCGGTCTCACAAGCTACTGGTGTCAGTTGGATCACCTAAGATGTATACAGGTGCTCATTGGGTTATGAGTACACCGGACAGGACTCGCCGGGAACATGCTAGTTGGTCATATACCAGACGTCAGATGGCATTTCCCTGGTGACATGTGTGCAGGTTAGTTCATCGACCTGGGGATCGTCATTTGTCTCGTGTGAGTTCCCACTGTACTTTGATTACTACCCTACCACGGCTCAAAGGAGTCGTGCAAACAGGTTTTAGTTGGGTACAGTCCCGAGCCACATGGAGGCAGTGAGCGTATCTTCAGGGGTTCGTCTCTCCCGGTATTGGGGGTGAGGTCGTGCTGTGTCTAGGAGAGCCATTACACAAAGTCCTTGGCCAAGGCAAGGAGATTTACTGGTAGGTATTCCAGTAGTATCTCAGGGTGTTCTGGGCTACACTCCGACACGACTTGTACCGCTTTTGGGGGTCTGACTTTTACCAACCCCCTAGGCCCGCCATGCGATGCTCATAGACGAACGGACCGGACTGCACGGATATTGTCACTGACAGGCTCAGTAGGGTGTCAGGATGAGTTTACTCATCGACGTCCCTTTTGGTCAATAGCTGGTGGCCCGTCACGTATTGGCTTATACCTCTGACGTGCTAGTGGTTAAATCCACAGCCATAGTATTGACGAGTCTTTAGAGTCCACCACACTTTCAGTTACTCAGCTTTCGGGCGAAACGCTGTAGAGGCCGTATGGAGATATGGCAGGGTCCGATCAGATACGTGCGGTATTGCACGGATCAGGATCGGACGGTTTGTACTAGTAGCCGTATAGGTATATGGCAGGATTCGATCAGATACGTGCGGTATTACACGGATCAGGATCGAACGGATATTACTAGCCGGCTTTGGTTTAAGCCGGTCCTAGTTTAGTACAGTGTAGATTTTGTCTCATTGCATTTGTATCCGGTCGGAATACAGATGCGGGTGTGTATGCACAGTGTCGGGGTTTTCCTGTAATTTATTACGGGACCAGTTTTCTGGAGTTGCCAGTTTGCATTCCGTTCCGGCCGGTTTTCCTTTGTTCTTTCCCGGCCGGACTTTTTCGATGGAGGGGGTTATTTGCAGTTTTGCAAATAACACTTTGTGGGGGGGTTTCTTGCAATTGTATTGATTATGATAGCTATCATTTTCTTTTCAACCATGCTTTTGCTTTATGAGATTTGATTGTGATAAAGTGAGGGTATGGGTTTAATAGTGAAAGGCATGGTTGTATGTTTCTTTGTCCCTTGATGTGGTCACCTCTTCACATCTCCTACACTCACCTCCCTTCTTGCTTCATATAGATTTTCCTCCACCATTATTCTCACTTGATGATAAGTCTTTCATGGTTGTGAGAAGAAGAAGAGAGAGCTTCATTCATGAGAGTTTTCTTTCTTGATCTAGTTTTCATGCTAGAAAAATGCAAGCACCATTTTTCTAATCCTTGTTTTCCTCCATCATCCTCATTGGCAACAACATAACCCCAAAGAGACAAGCATCTTCTACACTACATTCTACAGCATATCTTGAGCATGTCGAGTTGCCGGCTTCATGCTCGAGTTGCCTCGGTATTGAGGCGGGAGCCCGTAAAAGACGAAGGCGATGTGGTGCCCTTTCCGGCGAGGAGGCGACGAGGAGGAGAAGGACGGAGATCCCGCGAGGAGATCGGAGTGGAGATGAAGACCGGAGGACTTGGATCGTCGGTATACATCTCTTCCCTTTCTTTTTAGTAGCGTAGACTAGTTAATGGTTCGATCCGGAGTTTAGTGCGCGGTGGTGCCGGTTTGCAAAGTCCGCAAAATTTAAGTTTATCACCGCTTCCGCATTCCGGCGTCGGATTGACGGCCGGGGCGCCGCCGTGCACTTACACTATCTAGTACATGTCCATGAGCCAGAATAAACGAGTCAAGAAATAATATGCGGAAGCAATAGATCCAAGTATTAATAACAATCTGGAAAGTACGGAAGTAACTGAACTAACTGGATACTAACTGCTCGGCCTGACGGCGGAAGTACTCCTGATCAGTCAGCTGCAAAGGTAGAGGATCTGGGCCATGCAAAACCCAGACGTCAGTGCGTCATAATATCAACAATAATATAATCAGGGGGTAGCAATACATGCAAGCATGAGTATGAACAGTAATAAAAGTAGAACAGTAACAAGTCATAAGTAAATCGTAACTTGAATATAGATCAGTGGACATGATATAAACAGGTGAAGTGCAGTGAGTAGTCTAAACTGTGCTATAGGATTATCTACTCTAAAATTATTGAAATCAATTAGAGTAATCCTCCATGTAACTCAAAGGATATGTCCCGTTATCCTCCGGGACCACGGATCAGGTAGTGGGAGTCATGAATGACTCTGTCCCGTTATCCCCCGGGACCACGGATGAAGTAAGAATCATGAATGATTCTGTCCCGTTATCCCCCGGGACCATGGATCAAGTAATACCCTTGTAAGCTACACTTTAGTTTACACTTTTGATTTCCCCATACCCCCAAGGTTATGTGTTCAAGTCAGGTATTGGTAAATCCGGAGCTAATGCCAACACAGGATCAAGCAGGTACATATTTGTCTAAATAGACAACATGATATGTCCATAGGGACAACAGGTTAAGATTGTCGGCATTAGTAACAAGATCAGGTAACATGTCAAGCTGTGGTACATCAGGTCATCTCAGGTGGTGTACATGTATCAAGTCATATCAAGTAGTGCACAGGTATCAATTCATATCAGTAGTAGTGTATCAGGTCATGTCAGGTAGTGCACAAGTGTCGAGTGGGTGCTCATAATCAAACTATAATAAGTATGGGTACACAAAATCAAGTATGGAGTACTAATATAAAAATAAAATGGAATAATGTGATATGGTATGCAAATAGATATAAATTCAAAGATATGGATGCACAATTATCGATTAGGGTTATATTTATAGTTCCAATACTAATTAGGATGTACTTTACTAACATGGGGTGTCAATATTACAGTGTTATGTATTAATGTGATCTATGGATGAAATTATATATATTTTAAATGAGATGGATGCAAACGGGTATCCGAAATCAGTAAAACTGTAAAATGGTAAAGTGGGATGTACAACTAAGCAATATGTGATGTAAATATTCCAGTGGATGCGGTATATGATAGTATAGTATGTAACAAGATAAGTTTTCATGACCTAGATCTAAAATGATATGAATGGATGCAAACGGAATATAGAAAAGCTGTAATATGAAACATGGGACGCTTGATTTAAAATACAGGTGTGATATTTATTTAAATAGGTATATAATAAGTTATATAGCATGTAGCAAGATTAACTTGCCTTGATGGATCGCGATACGGATGCGTACGGCACGTCCGACATCGGGTAAACGTCGCA
Organism: Agapanthus africanus; assembly: GCA_030015575.1. Lineage (NCBI taxonomy): Eukaryota > Viridiplantae > Streptophyta > Magnoliopsida > Asparagales > Amaryllidaceae > Agapanthus > Agapanthus africanus. The sequence continues at coordinate 683,021,172 of CM057337.1, forward strand.
AAACCACACGCGCGCACGGGACGGGTCCAGGAAAGGCAAGAGCATGACCACGCTGGTTGAGCTTGTTCACTGGATTACTCGGATCGTTGGCGACGGCACGGCGATAGGTCGGAGCTCCGGCAAGGTGTTGCGAGGGTGCTCGGCAAAAGGCAGCAAGGTGCTAGGGTTTCAGGTGAAGGGAAAACTCTGGTGTTGAGGAGAAGGGAGTGGAGGAAGAGGAGGAGAAGGTGGTGATGATGAGGTGAGGCCGACGGCGAGGTGGTCGGAACTTCTGGCGAGGTGCAGGTGACAGTGGATTTATGGGTTGCAGGGGGTTGGCGTGAGGTTGCTGGCTTGGTTATTTGGAGGACAGGGAAAGGGAGATGAAGATGAAGAGGTGACGACGACGGGGTCTCCGGCAGCAAGGTGTTGCAGTCGCAGGGTTATAGGTGTGGGTTGCGGTTATGGGTTCTTGGTGTTCGTGGGTGTGCAGTGGGGTTCGAGATGGTGCAGGGGAGACAGGAAGAGGAAAGAGAGACGAGAGGATGGTTGCGAGGGTGGAGACGAGGGTTAGGGATGGTCGACGACGTGAGGGTTGATGGCGAAGAGGTCGGGTGAGGTGTGGGTTCGGGTGTGTGGGTGTTCGATGATGGCTACAGAGGAGAAGAGAGGTGAGGATGGGGTTGAGGAGGTGAGGTTGAGAAGATGAGGTTGGGGTGATTGCGAGGGAGGCGATGGGGGCGATGGGCGAGAGCTAGGGTTCACGAGGGTTTTCTTCGTGTGGGTTTCCTCGTGGGGTTCTTGCGGGCGAAGAAAATTTAAAGAAGAAGATGATGAGGGCGAGAGAGAGAGGGGGGACAGAAAAAGAAAGGGAGAGAGAGATAGAGAGAAGAGAGAGATAGAGAGATCGAGAGGGGAGAGAGAGAGAGAATGAACTGTGATGAGAGATAAATTTGTCTGCATGTGGAGAGAGAGAGAGAGAAAGATTACGAAGGGGAGAGAGAGAAAGATTACGAGAAAAAGAAAAAGAAAGAGAGAGGGAGTGGGGCCTAGCGCAGAGAAGGAAAGAGAGAGAGAGTTAGTTTATTAGGTTAGATTTTAATTTAGGAAAATATTTTAGTTAGGTAAAAATATTCTAGAACTGTTAAATGAATGTTAAATGAAATTTAAAAAATTTAAATAATTTGAATTTTGGCGAGATACAAAAGTATTTCAAAATGCGCCTGGGTCGGGTCTAAAAATTCAGTTTTAAAATATGAAAAATATATGCGACTTTCAAAATTCAAAATGTAGGCTCAGGTAACGAAAATGCATACCCCCAAGAACGGATACACGTACGTACGCGTAGCCATCCAAACACGTCCGTTTCGCTGAACGGGACGAGAACAGGATGCGTGGATGCTACCACGGGGTTAGGGGTATCATGCAGGCCATGCAATATATTTTAAAATATTTTATATGAATTAAAATGCTGTATGGTAAAAGATGCAATGCCAGATAAAATGTCAGTATGCAGTATTTATGAAAATGCACGTGTCTATGTAACAAGTCAAGATAATTCATAAATATGAATCAAACAAGTTGAAGCAAGCGGGTCGGGTCGAATGCAATGTAAAATGTAAAATACCATTCGCACCCAAAATACGATAAATCAAGAAATACCACAAATAAGAAAATACGAGAACTGGAATTGGTATAAATGAACTACGTTGTTACATTATACCCAACTACAAAAGAATTTCGTCCTCGAAATTCCCAAAACAAGAAGAATAAACAAACATGAAATTACAGGAAGAGATCTGGAAACTTCTGTCGAATCTCGTCTTCTCGTTCCCAAGTCGATTCTCCGTACGAGCGATTCCCCAAAGAAACAAGTACGAGAGGGATAACCTTGTTCTTAAGGATCTTTTCTCTTCGATCAACAATCGACATCGGTCGTTCCTCAAAGGTCAAATCCTCTCTTACAGTCAGCTCCGAATGATCCAGCACGTGTGTTTCATTTCGAAAATACTTACGGAGTTGAGATACATGAAACATGTCATGAACATTCGCCAAAGATTATGGTAAAGCCAATCGATAAGCCACTTCTCCAACACGCTCCAAAATCTTGAAAGGCCCCACGAATCGAGGACTAAGCTTGCCTCGACTCCCAAAACGAATCACTCCTCTAGTCGGTGATATCCTCAAGAATACCATATCGCCAACAGCGAATTCTAGAGGTCTTCTCGATGTGTCGGCCCAACTCTTCTACCGATCTTATGCTGCCTTCATATAATTCCGGATAGTATTAACTTTCTCCACGGTTTGCACGATCAAATCCGGTCCCAATAATCTTCGTTCTCTAACATCGTCCGAACAAACATGTGAGCGACACTTGCAACCATACAATGCTTCGAATGGAGCCATCTGAATAGTCACCTGAAAGCTGTTATTGTAAGAAAACTCCACCAACCATGAACCCTTGAAGTCCATCATACAAGCTCTCAACATATCTTCAAGAGTTTGGATCGTTCTCTCCGACTGGCCATCTGTCTGAGGATGATAAGCGGTGCTAAACATCAATCGTGTCCCCAAACTTTCCTGTTAACTCCTCCATAAGTGTGATAAGAATCGGGTGTCACGATTGGAAACGATGCTCACAGGTACTCTATGCAATCTCACAATCTCCTGCATGTACCGTCCTGCTGACGCTTCCGTTGATTGACCAACTCGAAATGGTATGAAATGAGCTGTCTTGGTCAATCGATCAACAATCACCCAAACTGCATTGTTGCCCTTTGGATTCCGCGGTAAGGCCATCACGAAATCCATGGTTATACGTTCCCACTTCCATTGAGGAATCGGAAGTGGTTGCAATAAACCAGCAACCCTTCGATGTTCAGCCTTAACTTGCTGACACACCAAGCACTTTGCTACAAAGCGAGCAATCTCTCTTTTTATGCCTTCCCACCAGAAATGCTGTCTTAGATCGCGGTACATCTTCGTGCCTCCTGGATGTACGGAATATGCGGAACTGTGTGCCTCCTTCATAACTTCTTCACGAATGTCTCCTTTTGGCATACACCAACGGCTACCATATCGCAACGAACAATCTTCATGAATTAACAAGTCCGTTCGAAGTCCAGCTTCAACCTGTCCTCGAAACTTCTGCAATCTTAGATCATGTGACTGCTCTGCTTTAATACTCTCGATCAACGACGACTGTACTTACAGCTGCATCAACTATTCCGAAGGATGCGGTAGCATGATCTCCAACTCGAATCTCCAAAAATCTTCGATAAGCTCCTTCTGTGCAGTCAACATCCGAATTGCTGGCAACCGACTAAACGCATCCGGCATTACATTAACTTTCCCCGGATGGTACTTAAGATCAAGATCGTAGTCAGCCATCAGCTCCAACCATCTACGCTGCCTCATGTTAAGCTCTTTCTGTGTGAACACATACTTTAGGCTTTTGTGATCGGTGAATATTTCGACCCTTTCGCCCAATAAATAGTGTCTCCAAATTTTCAAAGCGAAAATCACAGCTGCTATAACCTTCCCATGCTGTATCAAAACACATGCCAAACCTTTCTCAGATGCGTCGCTGTGAATCACCAATCCTCCGGAACTGTCTGGTACGGTCAAAATAGGAGCGGTTATCAATTTTTACTTCAACGCATCAAAAGCTGACGCACAACTATCCGTCCACACGAACGGTACGTCCTTTCGCGTAAGCTTGGTCAAAGGCTTAGCCAAACGAGCAAAATTCTCCACGAACCTTCTGTAATATCTGGCAAGTCCCGAAAAACCTCTGATTAAACTCGAACTTGATGATATCCGTACCGCAAATCCAGTTTTGAGAATACCCTTGCGCCACTGAGTTGCTCGAATAATTCGCCAATGCGAGGGATTGGGTACCTGTTCTTAATAATCACCCGGTTTAATTCTCGATAGTCGATGCACATCCTCCTTGTGCCATCTTTCTTCTTTATTAGAAGAACTGGAGCTCCCCAAGGTGAATTGCTGCTGCGAATCCAACCCTTCTCAAGTAATTCGGTAACCTGCTTCTTGACTTCTTCCAACTCCACTGGTGCCATCGGATAATACGCCTTTGAGATTGGCGCTACACCAGGAACAAGATCAATCGCGAACTCCACATCTCGTTTTGGAGTTAAACCCGAGATGTCCTCGAACATGTCCATGAACTCTCGAACTACAGCCGGCGCTTCCTCCTTATCAACTTCCATCGACGAAAGAACCCTGTTTGTCGGTCTAGCCCTAAACTCGACTGGCCCGACAGAACTGCTTCCTCCACCAAAAACAAACTCCGGATGCCCGAAAATATGGAAAATCACTTTCTTTGCCCTACAATCAATGTGAGCGTGGAAAGTGCCGAGAAAATCCATTCCCAAGACAACTTCATAACTGCCGGTATCGATCACCAAGAAATCTGCAAAACATGAACTGGTAAGCAATGAAACTGAGAGAACTAAGGGAATTTCACGACCATGAATCAAGGAAATGAATCAAGACCAGGACTCCAAGTTACTTAAATAGAGTACCGCATTATAACCATGCTGCAGTTCATAGTTACAATCACATAACTCCGTTCAAGTCGCCTAAATCCTAGTAGCAGAATCAAAGGAACAGGGAGAAACAATAGGGAATCAAAAGTTCCAAGCCGAGATGCAAAGTTGTTTGCATATCGTCAAGACAAAGGGTCAAGAGAAAGATATGATTCAAGAATCACGATAACAAGGTGGAAGGACATGTTCCTAATCATGGATTTTCCGATTCGTGTATTGGGTCCAATACCCAACTACAAAAGAATCAAACCCGATTAACCTAAATCCTATGGCTCTGATACCAAACAAACCCTGTCACACCCCGCTTCTCAGAGTGCGCTAAGATAGGTACGTGACAGAGCCAACCATGCTACCCGTGGATAGGAAATATCCCTCCACAGTCACATTACGGCTGTAGAGATATCAAGAACAGTAATAAACAACTAACATAAACTATCTAGTACATGTCCATGAGCCAGAATAAATGAGTCAAGAAATAATATGCGGAAGCAATAGATCCAAGTATTAATAACAATCTGGAAAGTACGGAAGTAACTGAACTAACTGGATATGTAACATTTCAAAAAAATAAAATATTATTTTTTGGGAATTTTTATAATTTAATATTATTTTATTGAATATTTTAATATTAGGTGTAATTAAATACAGAAAAAATTTGGAAAAATTATGGAAAATTCTAAAATAGGTTATTCTATGGAAGTATGCCATTTTTAAGTTTTTATAATTAGTTATATGCTAATTTAGTCTAATCGCGATTAAAAATCGCTAATCGGGTTTTTAGCAATTTTGTGCAAAATATGCACATATCATTTTTATCACACTTGTACATTTTCTATCATGTTATTTGGGGTTACTATTCTTGTGAGAAGGGTCTTTGAAGAGAAAAAGAAAAGAAAAAGAAATGGAAAAGGAATAAAGAAATGAGGTATGGTGAGAGAGAGAAAGGTATGGGTTTTCTTTGACTTTGGACTTAGCCATTCTCTTCATTCCTCATTCATTTTCCCTCCCTCTTCCTCCATTGCTGCTACTGCTCCTGCTCCTCATTCTCCCCCTCTTCAAGATCCTCAAAATACCTCAAAAACATCACCAAAACCTTACCCCCATTTCATTAAAAGTGTGCACAAGCTCGAGATCTACACATTGGATCAAGGAAGCAAGGATTTTGGCCACTAGGGGCAACTCAAGAATTTTCTTGAGTTTCCAAATGAGGTATTTTCTGGACCATTAGATTAGTTTTAGCATTTCATATACCCTCATGCTAGTTTAGAACCGATATTGTTTGATTTGGTGACTTAAGGATAAACCTAGTTAGGGTTTGAGGAAAATTTGAGTTATGATATGAAATTGAGCTCAGTAGAGGCTACACCAGCACCTTAGTTCTATAATTGAGACCCAAACCTGAAGCTTAAACCCAGAATACGGATTTATAGAAACCGATATCGGAGAATTTATGAAATCTGTGATGGTTACATTGAATCTGCTTTTACCCCGAGACTCTGGAAATTAAATTGATTGGACAGTGAGATGTGCAGGCACCCTAGAACCACCACACAAGACCCCAGCCCCTAACTCCATGACTCGGCCGCAGATTTATTCTGTTTGGCCGCAATTTGCGGCCAGACCTGCCCCATTTTGTCTCGTTTTGGTTCTGCAGCTCCTACATGTATAGATTAGACCCCTGGCATATATAGATTTGTCTAATTTGACCTAGGGTGAAATCCGGAGCATTTTTCCTTAGTTGCTGTTTTGGATTCGTGTTTCCGTATTCCGTATTTTTAAATCTGAATTTGTGTATTGCGTTTTACCTCGACTACTTGGCGTTTATACGACGATATAGAGGTTTGTTGTTGGTTTTGAGGGCGTTGTCCATAGGTTCTAACCTATAGATCATAGCGTATCGTTTTGGGATTCGTATGCCGTTTTAGTATTGATTTGGTTTTAATACGCATTTACGATACGTTGATGTGTAGGTACCCCATGAAGACTTCGGGACGACAAGCAAACGCGTGGTGACGTCGACAATGAAGACGCAAGGTGAGTAGATTATATCTACGGGGGAAGTCGGGTGGATGGCGTATAACACCCCCGCAGTCCGTAGTTGATATACTATATATGATAGTTATAGTGTGTCGTGTTTTTTGTGTTAGGTGTATTATGGATAGTTTAGGGTTAAAAGCAACTAGTGTACTTCATAGTCGCGAAACCTAGAATAGATTTACACCTACATGCACACCCTTGCATATTCATTATACGTGTACTTTGTTTGATGATATTGGATGACTTTGGAGATGAGTCGATGATTTTGGGCATTGTGCCGCGAGATCGGTGATTTGATATGATTTGTACTTGGGGATACGACATGTGATCTCTAGCGGGCCTTTGGACGTGTGCTTACACACCCAGTATATAGATGGTATCAGTTGTACTAGACTTAGATCAGTACCCCAGATTATGTGAGATGATGATAATGATACCTGATATTTGTTGAGAGGAATGTGATATTGACCTGTACCCAGTTATTGGGATGCCGTACGACGATTTACCGTACGAGCCTATATTGATGATTGATCCGCACTCATGACATGAGGATTGGCATATGATATACTGTATCGTACGCGATACTATTGAGGCAGGATCACCGACTATTATATTATATATATATATCGACTTAGATTTAGGTGGTTTCCTTACACTTCCTGATGGACTTGGCTTAGTAGATGTTAGACTAGACCCGAGTCATACCTATTTCAAAACTAACGAATCGGGAATATCTTAAGGACAAGTAAAGGGATTCTACGGGTATTTTCAAAAGACGCATCTATTCTTAAAAACACCGTAACCCTTATTTTACTAAAACCCCGATTCGTCTTATTTCAAATGGCACCACTGCATGACATATACATATTGGTGTAGATTCTTCACTGTTGCGTTGATTTATTCGATTCCGCATCTCATTGTATGTGCATACTATTATTCCATGTTGCATGATATTCTGTTATACTTGCATTTCATTTATATGTCACATACATCATGTTTTCTGATTATACGCATCGAGATATTCGTTTTCATGATATTTTTGGATTTGGGAACCGTGGATAATTTCAATGGAAAGTATGTACTTATTTGAAAAACCCGGTTTCCTTGATATGATATTTGCGCTGCCACCATGAGATTTATCGGTTCTGATTTTATACCCCTTACGAGGAGTGGGTGCCGTATGAGGGTACATGGTGGGGCCCGATATACGAGATAGTGGAGCTAACCCGAACTGACGGATGCCCGATATATGAGATAGTGGGGCTGACCCGGACTGACGGATGCCTGATATATGAGATAGTGGGGCTGACCCGGACTGACGGATGCCCGGTGTATGAGATAGTGGGCTGACCCGGACTGACGGATGCCCGATATATGAGAGAGTGGGATGACCCGGACTGACGGATGCCCGATATATGAGGATTTACGTGCCGATGCTAGGCACAGGTTTCATGATGTTTTCCATGATTTTGATTATATCCTCATATTTGCATGCATGATGCTTATTGTCATTGGGTGACAGGTGGACGGGATCCACATACATACAGACTTTTATTACATTGATCACACTTCGTTTGTATATATATAACAGGGTATGAGGGCGCTGTTATATATATACCCTTACACCAATATTAGTGGAATGGGACGCTAATATATATGTATTGATATCCATTTTGATGCTTCATCATATTTACTTTATACAGACATACCTTATATTTGTGGCATGTTATTACCTGAGGCACTGGCATGAGTATTTTGGCACTACCTACATGTTTAGATGCTACATTGCCACCTTATTATGCTTCAGATTTATTCTTGAGGTTTATGTTATATCCGATCGTATTGACCTAGGATTAGGTCATGCATTCGATTTCTGCTTGTAGATATTCTCTATTCACGAGTTGGCAACTCACCCCCGTTGTGCCACAGTTCTTGCAGGTTTTGCCGTACAGGTTCCATAGTGGCATTTCTGGCACACTGCTTCCTTTGCGGGTGAATTGCTTTTGGTAGGTGGGTTCTTTGCATCAGAACCATCCTTGTATATGTATTATTCATTGTATCTAGAAATTCCATCAACCAAAACTTGTATATTGTTTCAGACTTAGACATTAGTGATGTATTATTCGACCTTAGAGTCGCGCTTAGTAGTATTGCGGTTTTCATGCTTATTGAGTTTCTTTTGGATTTGACCCTCGCTATTCGGCGTTGTAGATTATATTGCTTGCGTGGTTGTGACCGTCGATTGACGAAGAGATAGCTCCCACTTGGGGATGCCTTTTATCATTGCATATATATTGTTCTTGTTGTACCCCGTTCGGGGCCAGTATTTACAAAAGAAACTCTGCCGAAATTTTTAGAAAATACTTTACATTTTAAAAATGCATATTCGGCTTAGCTATTTAAAAACCTTGACTTCAAACATGTTTTTCTTCACTTCTTTAAACCAGTTTTCGTTATTTACTCTTAAAATAGTTTTAGATTTCTGGACTTTTGGCTTACATGGATCAGATGGAGTCCTATAGACTTCATATGGTTCAAGGGCCAGTCACGTGCTCTTTTGGGTCGTGATAGGATACTAACTGCTCGGCCTGACGGCGGAAGTACTCCTGATCAGTCAGCTGCAAAGGTAGAGGATCTAGGCCATGCAAAACCCAGACGTCAATGCGTCATAATATCAACAATAATATAATCAGGGGGTAGCAATATATGCAAGCATGAGTATGAACAGTAATAAAAGTAGAATAGTAACAAGTCATAAGTAAACCATAATATGAATATAAATCAGTAGACAAGATATAAACAGGTGAAGTACAGTGAGTAGTCTAAACTGTGCTATAGGGTTATCTACTCTAAAATTATTGAAATCAATTAGAGTAATCCTCTATGTAACTCAAAGGATATGTCCCGTTATCCCCCGGGACCACGGATCAGGTAGTGGGAGTCATGAATGACTCTGTCCCGTTATCCCCCGGGACCACGAATCAATTAAGAATCACGAATGATTCTGTCCCGTTATCCCCCGGGACCACGGATCAAGTAATACCTTTGTAAGCTACACTTTAGCTTACACTTTTGATTTCCCCATATCTCCAAGGTTATGTGTTCAAGTCAGGTATTGGTAAATCCGGAGCTAATGCCAACACAGGATCAAGCAGGTACATGTTTGTCTAAATAGACAACAGGATATGTCCTTAGGGACAACAGGTTAAGATTGTCAGCATTAGTAACAAGATCAGGTAACATGTCAAGCTGTGGTACATCAGGTCATGTCAGGTGGTGTACATGTATCAAGTCATATCAAGTAGTGCACAGGTATCAAGTCATGTCAGTAGTAGTGTATCAGGTCATGTTAGGTAGTGCACAAGTGTCGAGTGGGTGCTCATAATCAAACTATAATAAGTATGGGTACACAAAATCAAGTATGGAGTACTAATATAACAATAAAATGGAATAATGTGATATGGTATGTAAATAGATATAAATTCAAAGATATGGATGCACAATTATCGATTAGGGTTACATTTATAGTTCCAATACTAATTAGGATGTACTTTACTAACATGGGGTGTCAATATTACAGTGTTATGTATTAATGTGATCTATGGATGCAATTATATATATTTTAAATGAGATGGATGCAAACGGGTATCCGAAATCAGTAAAACTGTAAAATGGTAAAGTGGGATGTACAACTAAGCAATATGTGATGTAAATATTCCAGTGGATGTAGTATATGATAGTATAGTATGTAACAAGATAAGTTTTCATGATCTAGATCTAAAATGATATGAATGGATGCAAACGGAACATCGAAAAGTTGTAATATGAAACATGAGACGCTTGATTTAAAATACAGGTGTGATATTTATTTAAATAGGTATATAATGAGTTATATAGTATGTAGCAAGATTAACTTGCCTTGATGGATCGCGATACGGATGCATACGACACGTCCGACGTCGGGTAAACGTCGCAAAACCACACGCGCGCACGGGACGGGTCCAGGAAAGGCAAAAGCACGACCACGCTGGTTGAGCTTGTTCACTGGATTACTCGGATCGTTGGCGACGGCACGGCGATAGGTCGGAGCTCCGGCAAGGTGTTGCGAGGGTGCTCGACAATGGGCAGCAAGGTGATAGGGTTTCAGGTGAAGGGAAAACTCTGGTGTTGAGGAGAAAGGAGTGGAGGAAGAGGAGGAGAAGGTGGTGATGATGAGGTGAGGCCGACAACGAGGTGGTCGGAACTTCCGGCGAGGTGCAGGTGACAGTGGATTTATGGGTTGCAGGGGGTTGGCGTGAGGTTGCTGTCTTGGTTGTTTGGAGGGCAGGGAGAGGGAGATGAAGATGAAGAGGCGACGACGATGTGGTTTCCGGCGGCGAGGCGTTGCAGTCGCAGGGTTATAGGTGTGGGTTGCGGTTATGGGTTCTTGGTGTTCGTGGGTGTGCAGTGGGGTTCGAGATGGTGCAGGGGAGAAAGGAAGAGGAAAGAGAGATGAGAGGATGGTTGCGAGGGTGGAGACGAGGGTTAGGGATGGTCGACGGCGTGAGGGTTGAAGGCGAAGAGGTCGGGTGAGGTGTGGGTTCGGTTGTGCGGGTGTTCGATGATGGCTACAGGGGAGAAGAGAGGTGAGGATGGGGTTGAGGAGGTGAGGAGGAGAAGATGAGGTTGGGGTGATTGCGAGGGAGCCGATGGCAGCGATGGGCGAGAGCTAGGGTTCACGAGGGTTTTCTTCGTGTGGGTTTCCTCGTGGGGTTCTTGCAGGCGAAGAAAATTTAAAGAAGAAGATGATGAGGGCGAGAGAGAGAGAGAGAGCGGGACAGAAAGAGAAAGGGAGAGATAGATAGATAGAAGAGAGAGATCGAGAGGAGAGAGATAGAGAGAAGAGAGAGATCGAAAGGAGAGAGAGAGAGAGAGAGAGAGAGAGAGAGAATGAACGGTGATGAGAGATAAATTTGTCTGCATGTGGAGAGAGAGAGAGAGAAAGATTACGAGGGGGAGAGATAGAAGGGAAGAGAGAAAGAGAAAAAGAAAGAGAGAGGGAGTGGGGCCCAGCGCAGAGAAGGAAAGAGAGAGAGAGAGAGTTAGTTTATTAGGTTAGATTTTAATTTAGGAAAATATTTTAGTTAGGTAAAAATATTCTGGATTTGTTAAATGAATGTTAAACGAAATTTTAAAAAATTAAATAATTTGAATTTTGGCGGGATACAAAAGTATTTCAAAATGCGTCCGGGTCGGGTCTAAAAATTCAGTTTTAAAATATGAAAAATATATGCGACTTTCAAAATTCAAAATGTAGGCTCAGGTAACGAAAATGCATACCCCCAAGAACAGATGCACGTACGTGCGCGTAGCCATCCAAACACATCCATTTCGCTGAACGGGACGAGAACAGGATGCGCGGATGCTACTACGGGGTTAGGGGTATCATGCAGACCATGCAATATATTTTAAAATATTTTAGGTGACTTAAAATGTTGTATGGTAAAAGATGCAATACCAGATAAATGCCAGTATGCAGTATTTATGAAAATGCACGTGTCTATGTAACAAGTCAAGATAATTCATAAATATGAATCAAACAAGTTGAAGCAAGCGGGTCGGGTCGAATGCAATGTAAAATGTAAAATACCATTCGCACCCAAAATACGATAAATCAAGAAATACCACAAATAAGAAAATACGAGAACTGGAATTGGTATAAATGAACTAGGTTGTTACACAAAGTACCGACACTGGCCTGGCCGAAAGATTAGCGAACTTGTAAGGTGTAATTAATCCCGGTTAGTCTTTCCTTTTAGGGTTTGAAGGTAGATTTGACTAAAACAGTGGGAGCTATCCTGATTAGATAAAATAATAACCAATCTAATTTTGCAAGAGCATACACTGAGTATTTTCTTCTCTCTCTCTCTCTCTCTCTCTCTCCAGGTAACGACCATGTCACGCCTTAATCAAGATAATAATATGGATGTATTGACCGAACCCGCTTGTTATACTGAGCCGGGAAACGTTGGTCCCGCACTAACTTATAATTGTTATAAGACCGAGTAGGAAATAGGGGATTACCAGGATTCCCGTGCCGCCCAAACGAAGAAAGTGCATGATGATGCATCTTCTTTGAGTGTGTTCATTACCGAGAACCGTTTCTCAGTATCCTTTACGTCCTGGGTATGAGATACCGGGTCAGGATCCCATATATGTAATCTGTTACATGGGCTACATATAGGTAGAGAACTGGGAATGAGTGATAAGAGACCATTATTGTATGATATAGTGGTTGCTTGGACATATATATATATATATATATATATATATATATATATATATATATATATATATATATATATATATATATAAGACTTTCTTGATCGACATGATAGTATGCTATCTGGTTGCCTTTATCTTAACATGTAGACTGGTATTATTATACTGTCTATCTCTTACATGTTGATAAAGCCCTTAGGATGTTAGCTTGACTACCAGGACTATGATGCGGATCATACTACTAGGACCAGGGTAGTCTAAAAGCACTTCCTTCAATAGTTCCTAGTCGAGAGGATATCGAGACAGCTCATCGATATTCCAGAGTAGACTGGTGTGTACGTTTCTTGACTCTGTATGGGGCGATGGTTGATCCCAAAGCCATTAGTGTTTGATATCAAAGATTGTACACAGGTGATCATTAGAGAATGGGTACACTGAACATGACTCGCCGAGAACTCCTAGTTGGTATTATAACTATCATCAGATAGCAGTTCTCTGGTGACACTGGTACAGGTTAGTCTGTAGACCCGAGATCGTCATAGAGTCTTATGTGGCTCCTACTGTGCTTTGATTTTCTCCCTACAACGGCTCAAAGGAGTCGTGCAAACAGGTGGATTTTGGGTACAGTCCTGAGTCACATGGAGGCAATGAGCGATAAGGGGGGTTTTATCTCTCCCGGTATTGGGAGTTGATGTTGCAATATGCTCGATTGGCTATAACAGGAAGTCCCTGGCCAGGGCTACTGTTGAGATTTACTGGTAAGTGTTATTAGTAGTTTCTCAAACTGTTATGAGCCATATATCGGCATGACTTATCAAGTTACTGGGGTCTGATGTTTACCACCCCTAGACTCAATATGCGACATATCAGACGAAGAGACCGGACTGTACGGTAGTGTTACTTATAGGCTTCATGGAGAGTATGGACAAGCTTACTTGTTGATCTTCATATCGCTCAATACCCGGGAAGCCGTTACGTCCAGCTAGTACCGCTGACTAGTTGTAGGTGACTGATGTGATCATCACCTACTGCTGGCGTATTGACGAGTCTTTAGAGTCCCACACAGAAGTTTCCTGGTTCAAGCAAAACGGAGTAGAGCACATATGCTGATATGTACGGGGGCTAGATTAAATACGAGTATGTGATACCGTATTCTTGTTAGTGTTTATGCCCTAGAAGGCCATTACTGTATCATACTAGTTTGTATATTACTTAATGGAAGCTTGGGATATTCACATGTATATAACAGTTTTGATAAACATGGTAGTATGCTACTTGGTTTTTCTATCTTAATATGTGAGTGTACGTATTGATAGAGCTCTTAGGATCTTGCTTGTCTACCAGCGTTGTGATGGCAGTCACACTAGTGGGGGCTGGGTAGTCTACAAGCACATCCTTATTCAGGTCCCTGGTCGTGGATTATCGAGACAGAGCATCGATACTCCGGAGTAGACTAGTGTGTACGCTTCTCATCCCAGTTGGGGAGATGGTCTGTCCCACAGCCGTCAGTACGTCGTACTGGAGATAGTATGCAGGTGCTCGTTAGGTTACGGGTACACCGGACAGGACTCACAGGGAACTGTTGGTTGGTTTTATACTAGTCGTCAGTGAACAGTTCCCAGGTGACATGAGTACAGCATAGTCCGCAGACTTGACACTGCTACTTCGCCTCGAGTGTGTCCCACTGTTCTTAGATTGCTACCCTACCACGGCTCAAAGGAGTCGTGCAAACAGGTAGCAGTTGGGTGCAGTCCCGAGCACTTGGAGTCAGTGGCGGTTAGACAGGATTCGTCTCTCCCGGTATTGGGAGTTGATATCGCGCTGTGTCAGAGAGCCATTACGCAAAGTCCCTGGCCAGGGCAAGCGAGATTTGCTGGTAGGTTCCAGTAGTTTCTCAGGGTGTAATGGGCTTCGCTCCGACACGACTTATACCGCTATTAGGGGACTGACGCTTGCCGCCCCCTAGGCCCGATATGCGATAGTCTTAGACGAACGGACCGGACTGTATGGAGATTGTCACAGCAGGCTCAGTAGGAGTTCGGATGGGTTTCCTTATCGGCCTTCTTATCGACAACTACCTGGGGACCGTTACGTACAGCTAGTGCCGCTTGCGGTCTGTGGTTAAACCCACTGCCAGTGTAGTAGTCGAGTCTCTAGAGTCCCACACAGAGAGTTTCCTACTCCAGGCGAAACGATATAGAGGTCGTATGGTTTTACGACAAAGGGTTCGGACGCATACGTGTGTTTACGCACGTACGACTTTCGGACAGCTTTTACCAGTCGGCTTTGGTTTAAGCCAGTTACTGGTATCCGGTTATTGGATTTATACAGTCTAAAGTTTTTCCGTATTTTTGCGGATTGGAGGGGCATTCTCGTAATTGTGCGAGAAGCTTCTAGAAGATGGTGACTAAGGAGGTTTAGGTGTCATATGCATTGAATGAGTTTAGTGAGTCATGAGAGTGATTCATCCATATCATTAATGCACAATAAATGATTAATGAGTCATGGTTATGAATCACCATTAGATATTTATGAAACTTGATTATTCATCATTTGTTTTTCTTTTATTGATGAATTTTAAAGTTTCATATATATTATGATAACTTACTATTCTCACTTGATAATATCATTCACATTCTCTCTCCTCAAGCTCACTCTCTTCAAACCCTAATCCTCACCTCTCATGTGTTGAGAACAAGGATTAGTTAGACTAAACAATCCATAACCCTCACTCTATCTCATCTATCTTCTTTGATTAGCAATCCAAGAAGGTTAGTTGCCTCAAGTTTAGAGGCTAAGCTTGGAGTTTTGCTCTCGGGTGGATCATCTACTACATCGAGAAGGCCGAGGAGGACGAGGAGATCGTAAAGCCGAAGGACTTGGTTCGATAGGTATAATCCCTAAGCATAGTAGTTTAGAACAACTATGTGTTTAGTTAGTTATCGTTTAGCTTCGATTCAAGCGGTTAGTCGATGTTTGTTCACTAAACAAGTTCGTTTTTGAAAATTCCGCCTCCCCCCTAGTATTGGGGTGTTGTACATCGACTCACAGTGGTATCAGAGCCTCGCTAAACAATAAATAACTTTTTTGCAAATTTGTATGAATTTCGAACGGAAAAAACGAAACCGGAAAACCCTAAAATATCATGTTTCTGTCGATTTATAAATGAAGTCCAAAAATTTTTCAGGGATGTTCAGAAAGCTTAAAATGATAGTAGTAGAACACACAAAAAATTTGGTGCCCTGAATCGCCTACGGCGCCGCGGATCCGCGGCGGATAGCACTGATCCCGCCGCGCTTCCGCCGCCGAGTTGACGATTCAGGGACCCATTTTTCTTGTGATGGTTCTCTGTGATATTTGGGAGTTTCTGGAATATTTAATTTTTGCTCAGGTTTCAGATTTGCAGAGCAGTTTTGGAGCAAAATTAAAAGTGTTTAATCGATCGAAATTATACAGTATTTGCTTGATGGATTATATCTGTGTTTGTATAATGTGTTCGTAAACCTCCCCTAACTGCTAGTATGTCGGTTGGCAGGGGGTTGCACATTTCTGTAATGGTTTTTACTGTTTGTGGATATGAACTGTATTGGACTGTTGTGATGTATAGCCGGGGTTAATGATGGGTTATTATTTAATTCATTTGATGTAAATGTAATTTGTTGTAATATTATTTTGCGGGGCACATCCAGGTTGCGGTTGTAGCCACCGTTGTATTATTTCATTTTACTGTTTTTGCTCCTAGGACAGACCCAAGGTGGGGTGCACAAACTGCCGGGCGGGCAGTTTGCCGTACCCGTTGGGGTCTTGGGTGGGGTAATGGCTATTCATCACAACTGTGTAATCCGTCTTTTGTTGCAGGCTCAAAACAAACACGGATTACTTGCAAATCCAATAAAGTTCATCTGTGATCTGGAATGCCTATTATTGCGTCTGACGAATGTACAATATCTATATATGATAGCTATTTAGACGTCACTTATGTTTTACACCCGTGCTAGCCCAGCCCCCGCTCTGTCGTTAGTTAAGTAACCTAACGAGTGATGACGGGACCCCGTGGCGAATGCGGATGGCATAAGAGGACGTTGTATTTTCGTTGTTTTCTGCAATGATAGGTTAATGATGGGACGCATTATTTATAATGCAAAGAAAACAAACCAAAGTTTAAATCATTGGAACAGTTTAAAAGAAACCACTCGGTTAATTTTAAAAACAGATATTTTTAAATGCGGAGCTTTAACCACTCCTTTTAAAAGCTATCAGGTTCCTTCGGTTATATCAAGTTCACTACGTTCACGGTTTCGCCAAAACCATTCATAGCCCTCCGTCATTTCATCTGGGTATTCAGTAGTATTCAAGCTATGTATTTTGACCTAACGCCAAGGCATAGTGTTTGGTAGCTACTGGGTATTCATTTGTTGCATAGGTAGATGAGTTAGTTTGGGACAGTCGTATTATCATTTTGGCCGAACGTCAAGGATATATACGGATGGGTTCAAATTGACAAGATAATGATGGGTAGAACTTGACATGTGACTTATGACATTTTGACCTAACGCCAAGGTCATAAGAGCATGGGGCAGAAATATATATCGGGAATTTCTAAAGAAACTGAAATTTGCAAAGAGATGCATACCATTTGGAGTTTGATGAATGTTGGTAGGATTCCTTCAACATTATCATACGATGATATTTGGATCCCGATCCTACTGTGAGTATATGCTACTTATCAGGATATTCGTCACTTAACGATCAATGCTATAAACCTAGTAGGTGTCCAGAAAGGTGTCAGCGGGGTTACGCCCCCAGAGAAAAGAGGTTATTTAATTAAGGAACTTCGCGAAAGCGTTGGAAAACCTCCCTCGAAGTATCGACACTGGCCTGGCTGAACGGTTAAGCAAGTATTGTACGGTGAGAATAGTCCTGGCTAATTCTTCTTTTATGGTTTGAGAAAGGATTCGAGAAACAGTGGGAGCCATCCAGTTTAGATAAACTAAAAACCACTCTAAACTTGCAAGAGCATCATGCTAAAGAGTTTTCTTCTCTCTCTCCTAATTGCAGCGATCCTGAAAATGACTGGACTTAAGTTACTTTTAGAGAAAAATATACTGACAGGGCCAAACTATAAAGATTGGCTGCGGAATGTCAAAATGGCTTTAACCTATGACAAATTGGGGTACATCCTCACCGCTACGGCACCTGCTGTCCCTGGTCCCAAATCCAGCAATGCGGATAAGGAAATCCACAAAACCTGGGATTTAGATTGCGCGAAAGCCAAGTGCATCGTGCTTGCCTCAATGAACAATGAACATCAGAGGAGGCACGAGGATATGACCCTAGATGGCATATTTCTCCATACAAAGGAACTTTATGGAGAGCAATCTCGTATAGCAAGATACGAGACCTCTAAGAACTTGTTTCGAGCGAGGTTGGCTGTCGGGTCATCAGTAGGAGAACATGTCCTAAAGATGATCGGCTATATTGAAGAGCTCGCAGGCCTTGGGACGACTTTGGATAATGAGCTATATACAGACCTCATTCTCCAGTCCCTTCCTCCCACCTACGCCCAGTTTATCCTGAACTTCAACCTTCAAGGAAAAGAAGTTGAACTTGCGGAACTCCTGAACATGTTAAGGAGTGCAGAGGGCACCTTGCAGAAAGCAAGGGAAACACCCGCTATATTTGTTGGCGGTGCATCTTCTTCCGGGTCCAAGGCTAGGGCCAAAGGAAGGAAGAAGAAGGCCGTCCCCAGACCTAGAGGAGGTGTTAGTAAGGTGGGAGGGAAAGGAAAGAAAAAGTTTGCGGTACCGGTAGTGGGCCAGGATGAGTGCTTCCATTATCACAGGAAAGGGCACTGGAAGAAGGATTGCAAGGCGTGGAACGCCAAGAACCAGGAACCGAAGCAAGCTGTGGCTTCGACTTCAGGTGTGTTTGTAATTAAGAATTGTCTGTCGATCAACTCTACTTCCTGGGTATTGGATACCGGATCAGGATCTCATATTTGCAATTCATTGCAGGCACTGAGAAACCGTAGAGTGCTGAAGGAAGGTGATATGACCCTAAAGGGTGCTAACGGAGCTAGCGTGGGAGCTGCGTCCGTCGGGGATTATCACCTAGGATTGACGAGTGGACTCATTTTGGTTTTACATAACTGTTATTTTGTACCAAGCTTAACGTGTAATATCATATCAATTTCCTTGTTATCAAATAAAGGTTATGATTTCACGTTTGTAAGAGATGTTGTTAACATCCACCTTAATCATGGTTTGATTGGGTCCGGTACTCTAAATAACGGTATATATGTTTTAAACCAACTCCAAATTTTCAATGTCCAGAACACACTTAAAAGAAAGTCTCCAGATTTAAATAAAGCTTTCTTATGGCATTGTAGACTGGGTCACATTAATGAGAGAAGGTTGACTAAGTTGCATAGAGAAGGATATTTGGACTCGTTCGAATATCAAACTTATGACACTTGTCAATCCTGTCTCAAAGGAAAGATGACAAAGACTCCATTTACTGGACAAGGAGTAAGAGCGAGCGAGCTCTTAGGACTCATACACAGCGATGTATGCGGTCCAATGTCTACACATGCAAGAGGTGGTTTTTCCTATTTCATTACTTTCACGGATGATTACTCAAGATACGGATTCATTTATCTGATGAAACATAAATCCGAGGCTTTTGAGAAATTCCGAGAGTATAAGAATGAAGTAGAAAACCAAACCGGCAAAAGTATCAAGACACTTAGATCTGATCGAGGTGGTGAATACTTGAGTGCCGAGTTCCTTGGTTACCTAAAAGAGAAAGGAATTCTCTCTCAGCTTACTCCTCCATACACTCCACAGCATAACGGTGTATCGGAGAGACGGAATCGAACCCTATTGGATATGGTACGATCCATGATGAGTAATGCTGAGTTACCGCGATCTTTCTGGGGTTATGCACTAGAATCAGCGGCATATCTTTTGAACATGGTTCCTACCAAGACTGTGCCTACCACTCCATATCAGATGTGGAGCGGGAAGAAACCCTATCTACAGTATATAAAGATTTGGGGATGTCCAGCTTTTGTTAAAAAGCAGCATGTGGACAAGCTCGAGGCACGATCAGTAAAGTGTAGTTTTGTGGGATATCCAAAGAACTCCAGGGGATATCTATTCTATTACGCAGAGGAACAAAAGGTATTTGTTTCTCGTAATGCCCATTTTCTAGAACATCAGTTTTTAGAAAAGGAATCAAGTGGGAGCGAAATAGAACTGGAAGAAATTCCAGAACCACGAACTAATACTGAAAGTTTGGTAGAACCGGTAGTTCAAGAAGAACAGGACATTCCCGCACCCCTCCGCAGGAGTAGTAGGCCGTCTCATCCGCCTGAGAGATACTACGGTTTTCTCATAGGTGGGGATAGAGAGGATTGCATCATAGATGATGATGAACCTACTGATTTCCAGCAGGCCATCCAGAGCGGCGACTCGGTACGATGGCTAGATGCAATGCGGACCGAAATGGAGTCCATGTACACCAACAAAGTATGGACTTTGGACTTTGCTCCAGATGGGGTAAAACCCATAGGATGCAAATGGATCTTCAAGAAAAAGATTGGTGTAGATGGACAGGTGGAAACCTATAAGGCTAGACTTGTTGCAAAGGGTTTTCGTCAAAGACCTGGTTTGGACTATGACAAAACTTTTTCTCCAGTGGCTATGCTCAAATCCATTCGGGTCCTTCTTGCTATTGCTGCCTTCCATGATTATGAAATCTGGCAGATGGACGTAAAGACGGCCTTTTTAAATGGAAATTTAGAAGAATGCGTCTATATGGATCAGCCAGAGGGTTTCAATCAGAGTGGGAGCAGCGGGAAAGTATGCAAGCTGCTTAAGTCCATTTATGGACTAAAGCAGGCATCGCGGAGTTGGAACATCTGTTTTGATGAGACAGTCAAAGAATATGACTTTATCAAAAATCCAGATGAACCGTGTATATATAGTAAAGTTGTAGCCAGAAGTGTCGTATTCCTCGTCTTGTACGTGGATGACATTCTATTAATAGGAAATGACATTCCTATGCTACAATCTGTCAAAGGATTCTTATCACACAGGTTCTCCATGAAAGACCTGGGTGATGCCTCGTACATTCTGGGGATCCGGATCTATCGTGATAGATCCAAGAGGATGTTGGGACTTTCGCAGTCCAGGTATATCGACACTATACTGAAAAGATTCAGTATGGAAGATTCTAAGCGCGGTAATCTACCGGCTTGTCACGGAATCACCCTCTCTAAAGAGATGTCTCCCAAGACTGATTTGGAAAGGGAATGCATGTCTATTATACCCTACGCTTCTGCGGTAGGCTCTATAATGTATGCGATGTTGTGCACCAGACCAGATGTAGTTTACGCACTGAGCGTGGTAAGCCGGTATCAGTCAGACCCAGGGGAGAAGCACTGGATAGCGGTAAAGAACATTCTCAAGTACCTGAGAAGGACTAAAGAGATGTTCTTAGTTTACGGCGGAAAAGACCTCAGGTTGGAGGCCTTTGCTGATTCCGGCTTCCAGAGTGATAAGGACGATTCCAAGTCCATGTCGGGTTATGTCTTTACCCTCAATGGAGGGGCGGTGTGCTGGAAGAGCTCCAAGCAGGACACCGTTGCTGACTCAACGATGGAAGCGGAGTATATAGCTGCTTGCGATGCCGCAAAAGAAGCAGTCTGGATGAAGAAGTTCCTAACAGAACTTCAGGTGGTTCCTACCATAGTTGATCCAATACCTCTGTATTGCGACAACAACGGAGCTATAGCTTTAGCGAAGGAACCAAGGTCCCATCAGAAGTCCAGACACATCTTAAGGCGGTATCACCTGATCAGGGAGATCATTGATCGTCAGGAGATCGAGGTTCGGAGAGTTGCTTCTGAAGAGAACATTGCTGATCCATTCACGAAGGCCCTACCTCAGATTCAGTTCGAGAGGCTACTCGAGATCATCGGTCTACGATATGCCAGTACATGGCCCTAGTGCAAGTGGGAGATTGTTAGTGTTTATGCCCTAGAAGGCCATTACTGTATCATACTAGTTTGTATATTACTTAATGGAAGCTTGGGATATTCACATGTATATAACAGTCTTGCTAAACATGGTAGTATGCTACTTGGTTTTTCTATCTTAATATGTGAGTGTACGTATTGATAGAGCTCTTAGGATCTTGCTTGTCTACCAGCGTTGTGATGGCAGTCACACTAGTGGGGGCTGGGTAGTCTACAAGCACATCCTTATTCAGGTCCCTGGTCGTGGATTATCGAGACAGAGCATCGATACTCCGGAGTAGACTAGTGTGTACGCTTCTCATCCCAGTTGGGGAGATGGTCTGTCCCACAGCCGTCAGTACGTCGTACTGGAGATAGTATGCAGGTGCTCGTTAGGTTACGGGTACACCGGACAGGACTCACAGGGAACTGTTGGTTGGTTTTATACCAGTCGTCAGTGAACAGTTCCCAGGTGACTTGAGTACAGCATAGTCCGCAGACTTGACACTGCTACTTCGCCTCGAGTGTGTCCCACTGTTCTTAGATTGCTACCCTACCACGGCTCAAAGGAGTCGTGCAAACAGGTAGCAGTTGGGTGCAGTCTCGAGCACTTGGAGGCAGTGGCGGTTAGACATGATTCGTCTCTCCCGGTATTGGGAGTTGATATCGCGCTGTGTCAGAGAGCCATTACGCAAAGTCCCTGGCCAGGGCAAGCGAGATTTGCTGGTAGGTTCCAGTAGTTTCTCAGGATGTAATGGGCTTCGCTTCGACACGACTTATACCGCTATTAGGGGACTGACGCTTGCCTCCCCCTAGGCCCGATATGCGATAGTCTTAGACGAACGGACCGGACTGTAAGGAGATTGTCACAGCAGGCTCAGTAGGAGTTCGGATGGGTTTCCTCATCGGCCTTCTTATCGACAACTACCTGGGGACCGTTACGTACAGCTAGTGCCGCTTGCGGTCTGTGGTTAAACCCACTGCCAGCGTAGTAGTCGAGTCTCTAGAGTCCCACACAGAGAGTTTCCTACTCCAGGCGAAACGATATAGAGGTCGTATGGTTTTACGACAAAGGGTTCGGACGCATACGTGTGTTTACGCACGTACGACTTTCGGACAGTTTTTACCAGTCGGCTTTGGTTTAAGCCAGTTACTGGTATCCGGTTATTGGATTTATACAGTCTAAAGTTTTTCCGTATTTTTGCGGATTGGAGGGGCGTTCTCGTAATTGTGCGAGAAGCTTCTAGAAGATGGTGACTAAGAAGGTTTAGGTGTCATATGCATTGAATGAGTTTAGTGAGTCATGAGAGTGATTCATCCATATCATTAATGCACAATAAATGATTAATGAGTCATGGTTATGAATCACCATTAGATATTTATGAAACTTGATTATTCATCATTTGTTTTTCTTTTATTGATGAATTTTAAAGTTTCATATATATTATGATAACTTACTATTCTCACTTGATAATATCATTCACATTCTCTCTCCTCAAGCTCACTCTCTTCAAACCCTAATCCTCACCTCTCATGTGTTGAGAACAAGGATTAGTTAGACTAAACAATCCATAACCCTCACTCTATCTCATCTATCTTCTTTGATTAGCAATCCAAGAAGGTTAGTTGCCTCAAGTTTAGAGGCTAAGCTTGGAGTTTTGCTCTCGGGTGGATCATCTACTACATCGAGAAGGCCAAGGAGGACGAGAAGATCGTAAAGCCGAAGGACTTGGTTCGATAGGTATAATCCCTAAGCATAGTAGTTTAGAACAACTATGTGTTTAGTTAGTTATCGTTTAGCTTCGATTCAAACGGTTAGTCGATGTTTGTTCACTAAACAAGTTCGTTTTTGAAAATTCCGCCTCCCCCTAGTATTGGGGTGTTGTACATCGACTCACAATTCTAATCTGACGGTTATCTGTTATCGGCTAGGTTATATGTGATATAACCAGATTATCGAATCAAGTGTTGATTTGATAATGTGATATACAGATAAATGATATTAGTCGGTCATATGTGATATAACTGGATTATTAAATCAAGTGTTGATTTAATAATTTGATATAATTATATGTTAACTAATATTATTAGCTCACTTATTGCTTTATTAATATATATATATATATATTAATATATATTTGATATATAAATATATATATTATTAAATGAAGCATGGTTGAAATTTCTATTTTTGGAAAATAAAAAATGAGGTGTAAATTGTGGTATGGTTTAAGACATGGCTTTTATCATTTTATATTAGTCTTGACTGACTATTTAAGCATGATTGCAATTTTATTATTTCAATATATTTCCATGCTTGAATAAGTGAGTAGCCATTCATTCATTTTACACACTTGGTTATTTTTGCCTTAGCCATTTCTTGAGCTCTTGCTCTCTTCAATTTTTCTCACCTCAACTCTAAGCTCAAAACCCTCACATGTGATGTGAATCATTGAGCTTGTGAGAACTATAGTGAGCCTTAAATCCCCTACTTCACCATCCCATACTAAACTAGTACTTTAGTGTGGCGTGTTTCCTTCACTAATAGGAGATTAGTGAAGAGGTAGCTTAAGCTAGTGGGCTTCGGGTAGATCGTCTTCCGCACGAAGGTCATCGGAGAAAAGTCGTTCATTCCCTCAAGTGGAGCCTAGTGGAGTCGCGTTGACTACTACACAGAGCATAAGAAGAGAAGGACACATTCTACAAAGGTTGTAACCTCATTCTCTTCTCATAGTTTAGTTGATATCTTAGTTAAATCCTAATCCTCTAGCTAAAGATCTTGGTTAGTCTAGCTTAGCACCGAGAAAAATTTAAATTTGGCATGTTTGATGCTACTAGAACCTCATGGTGGTGCAAGGGTAGACTTTCATGGTATCATAGCCAAAACTAGAAGATTAGACGATGTAATTAGAATTGCGAAACCGAAACGACTACGAAACACCGATACCAAAAATCAAGTTTCTGTTGTTTTTCAAAAGTTCTATAAAAATTATTTAAACAACTGCAGAATGTTGTATGTGATGCAACTAGAACACTGGAAAAATTCGAGGCCAAAATACAAAATTT
Organism: Agapanthus africanus; assembly: GCA_030015575.1. Classification (NCBI taxonomy): domain Eukaryota; kingdom Viridiplantae; phylum Streptophyta; class Magnoliopsida; order Asparagales; family Amaryllidaceae; genus Agapanthus; species Agapanthus africanus. The sequence goes on from CM057337.1 coordinate 683,046,102, forward strand.
GACCCGGCGAGATCCCCAAAAGTACCGGCCCCCTATGCACTTTTTTGGCTCGAAATTTTTTGGTGTTCTCTAGGCTTGGTTTTGGGGTTTCAAGTTATGTTTGATTAGTCCAAAATTGCATGTGATGTTGATTTTGTTAAGGGGATAATACAAAGTGTTTCTTAGTTGTAATTATTACATCGTTTCGGGTTTAGTTTGATATAGATGCAGTAGTTAGGATCCACATTAAACTAGTTTTGTGAAAACTAGTTACTGATTATAAATCTAGCATTTTAGTCTTGGTAGATCGATTGCCACGAAGTTTTGATTCGGATCGAAACTTCGTCGCAATCGCGTATCGTACGCGAATACTCGCCGAATAACTGTACTAGGTAGCCATACCCCATAGCCACGACCAAGTGGCTTTAGAAGAACTGCGTTGCCAAAAGCATCCACTTGGGTGCTCGCGGCCACGGTGTTCCGCCTAAGTGCACTTGGTCGACATCATCGGGGGTGCGGCCATCTACTATAGTTTCCGACGAGTATTCGATCGGGTAGTCGGGAATCTTGTTGAATTACCCGACTAAATTATTGAAAAGTGTTTTTGATATGAGACTAAAATGCAAGGTTTATAGGTTAGGCATGAAATTCGGAATATGAGATATTCCGGGTTTATGATGTCTAAGGATATGCAGATTCTAATTATTTCAGTTTTTCATTTCTTTTCTGCGACCGTAAGTATAATATTTGGGTATCCCAAATCTCGTTGCTATATGTCAACGGAATTTGGGATACGCGTATTTACTTACATTGATGATATGTGATATTATGTGTCGCTGATATGTTTTATTGGATCGTCGTGATTGAATATCCGGGGGTTTTATGTGAGATGAGAATTTTTCAATTTTCATTCATGTAAAATTAGTATGTAATATTCTTTTATTGGGGCACTTCCGGGTTGAGGATGATGTTACCGTTATTGTATATTATTTACTTTTCCACTTTAGGATAGACCCAAGGCGGGGAGCACAAGTGACCGGGTTCTAGAGTCCAGTGGGGGACCATCTTGAGGAGTCGAGACCGGCTCTCCTAACTGTAGAATTGGCAGGGTCACTTGCCATTCTCGTAGGGGTCTAGGGATGTGGGATTGGCTATTCATCACGACCGTGGAATCCGTGTTTTACATTACCGGCTAAATTTAAAACACGGACATCCTAATATATCCAATATTTCATATGTTGCTTCTGCTGCTTAGTTCTGTGATGTGATCATATAACTGCGTGAGACGAATGCTATATTATATATAGATATATAATAAACGTTGCTTATATTTTGCACCCGCGCTAGTCCAGCCCCCGCTCTTCCGGTAGTTAAGTAACCTAACGGTGCATGATGGGCCCCATGGAGAATGCGGATGGCATAAGCGTGCGTTCTATTTTCGTTTCATTTTTCTGTGATGTTTAGAAAACATTAAATGATGGGACTTCATTAATGAGATTAATGAAAGAAAAGAAACCTAAAGATATTGTAGAATCAAAAATTTTCAAAAAGGTAGCTCAAGTTATTGCTTTGCATAGTGGTATTCCTTGATGAATATCCAGCACCTCATTCGATGAGGAAAGAGCCGAGATCCCTTCACCGGGAGTGACCTCTTTAGCGAAACTACCAAATACTACAACCCACTCGGTTTTGTCTTTTGACAGCTTCTCTAGTTCTTGCTTTGCATAGTGGTATTCCTGAATATCCAGCACCTCATTCGATGAATAAAGAGCTGAGATCCCTTCACTGGGAGTGACCTCTTTAGCCAAACTAGTAAAAGAGTCAAAAACACTCCTTTTCAAAAATCACTAGATTCTACAACGATATCAAGTTCATTACGTTGAAGGTTTTCTTCAAAACTATCCATAACCCTCCGTCATTTTAGATAAGTGACATTTAGTATTCGTGCTACGTTTGTTGACTATATTAAAGTGTAGTGTACAATAGCTAATTAGTTCTTATCTGTAACCATATGATGCGATTGGACTAGGGTAGTCGTACGACTTTGTTGACTATGTTAAGGGTCGTACGAGTGAGTTTAATCCAATCAAGAAATGACGGGTTGAACTTGACTAGCACTTATGATTTGTTGACCATGTTAAGCTCATAAGTGGCTGGGGGTAAAAACAATTATCGGGAATTTCAAGTGTTGAAATTTGCAATGAGATTGCATACCTTCTATTTGATAGTCGGATCCCGATACCCACTGCGAGTAAGAGTTACTCCTGGGAGAGTTTTGCACTTTACAATTAGCTAATCCAGTAGGTGTCTAGAAAGGTGTCAACGGGGTTATGCTTTTATGGAAACGAGATTTATTTTAATTAGGTCCGTGCGAAAGCACGGGGAACCTCCCTTGGAGTACTGACACTTGACTGGATGACCCGTTAGCGAACTTGTAGAATATAATTAATCTCGGCTAATCTTACCTTTTATGGTTTGAAGGAAGATTTGATAAAAATTGTAGGAGCCATCCTGATTACATAAGATAATAACCAATCTAATCTTGCAAGAGCGTACGCAAAGTGATTATTCTTCTCTCTCTCCTGGTAGCGACCAATGACACGCCTTAATCAAGATAATAATATGGATGTATTGACCAAAACCACTTATTATACTGGGATACGTTCAGCTCTATCTTATGACTGTCATAAGTCTGAGCAAGCAATAGGGAAATACCCGGATTCCCATGCCACCCGTACGAAGAAGGAGCATGTTTGTCACGACCCGAAAGTACGGAACATGACCGGCACTTAAACTACGAACGTCTCGAGGTGTACGTAATCTAAGTAAACCGAAAACCCAGAAATCCAAACCAAGAAAAGATGTAGAGTGCAGAAAAAACCAACTTAAAGCAAGTAGTTTCAATAGCATAAGCCGAATTATGCGGTTTTTAAAAACATCAAAAATTTCCTGAAAATTTCGGCAGAGTCTCCTTTGTAAAAACTGGCCCCCAAATGGGATACAACATGAATAGTATACGAAATCAATAAAAAGGCATCCCCAAGCGGCAAACCTGCAAGAAACCTGTACGGCAAACCTGCAAGAAACTGGGGCACAACGGGGGTGAGTTGCCAACTCGTGAATAGAAAAACATCTACGGAAAGAAATCGCATAAATAACGCAACCTAGGTCAATGATCAAAATATATCCTCAATTATATATATAACATGCAGCCTATAACAAAGGCTAGGGTAAATATCTAACCCGAGTGTAATCTCATGTGCCCGTGTCAGTGCCTCAGGTAGCAATATATCATATGAATGAGGTATGAATGCATGAAAACAGAATACATGTAAATGAAGAAACTGTTTCCATAATTTAGTGAGATTTCCTTTGTATTTTTAAAATGAGGTATCATAATGAAATCAGCATAAAACAGTGCATAGCATCGGCACAAAACGTAATCCCAATATCTCGATATCTTTGTATCACAGTCTCTGTACCTCAATATCTCGAAATCTCAATGTCTCAATCACAATATCTAGGGCGTCGTCAGTCCAGACCGGCCCCTACCATCCATCTCAAGACCATGACGGTATCCTCCGGATATCCGACGCGTCGGGTAATATCACCGGTCGGTAGTGCTCCCCTGCCAGGCTCAACGTCAACAACACGATCCTCTTGCCCCGGGGTACCGCACCGGGCCCACCATGTACCCGAAACGGTTCCTCCACTCCTCGAATCGGGTCTCGAAATCCATCAGCAAACTCATGGTGGACGACTCATACATCATGGGAAAACCGCACTTTTTATTTAAAAGAGAGGGAAGAAGCTTATACAAGTTTTGCGGTTTTCCCCCAAATCCAGAAAATCTCATAGAAATCCGAATCCAAATCATCAATAGCATATAAACCCATGAATATAGGCATAAGAATCCATGAATACGGCATAACAATGAATAACAGTATGCATGAAGTGGCAAGTAATAACTACAATATCTAAGCTGGCATATAAGGTAAGTACACTAATATTATGTCAAACTACTAGCTATCAAGCTAAGTTAAGCAATAATATTTTCTAAGGTGTAGGTGACATGGCAATTACCAATGAAGATGTGTGTGAGCCGGCAAGTAAGTGTACGTGGTACATACGCATCATCGGTAATGGTGCTGGTGTCCTAACATCATAATGTCAACAATGCAATATGAAATAACAATGTAAGTATGCGATGCGGAGCGAGCAACCAAAATGAGCGGGAGCTAAATATTAAACAATGGTGCCATTTGAAATAACACGAATCGTGGGGTTTTGAAAATAGGGCTACGGTAGTTTTAAGAAAGGATACGTCTTTTGAAATATCCATAGATCCCTTGACCTGTCATTTAAAATACCCACAATCCGCTAGTTTTGAAATAGGTAGGAGTCTAATCTAATCTAACAACTACACTAAACTATACGGCTGAACTAACAAGCTGAACTACAGGTAAGGAAACCGCCTATCATCTGAGTCGATACATATACATACCTGTATATGTATAGTCGGTGATCCCGCCTCAATAATATCATATCCGATACCATATCTATAATCAGACATCCCAAGTTAAGAGTGCGGATCAATCATCAAAATATAGCTCGTACGTAAATCCGTCGTACGGCATCCCCAAATCTGGGTACGGGTCAATATCATATTCATCACACTATTCATCCGGTATTCTCTTTATCAAAGATCATAGTCTAAGGTACTGACCTAGGTCTAGTACAATACTGATATCATCAATATAGTCATGATCTGGCTACTGATCGACAGTCTCGTACAAACTGATATCATCAGCACATATCATCATCAAGGGGTATACATCGCCCAATACAACCTAGGATCAATATCCTAGCATATCATATCTCATATCACGATCACATGTCGACCACTTTATTTATAACACTATTCACCCGTATCGTCGCCCCAAGATCCGCTATAACACCAGGACGTACCTCAAGTACGAATCCTGCCATATCACCGATATCACAATCTCAACACAAATCTCATCAACTCATCTCAATCCCAAGTATTATTCTCAAATCCGTATGTGAACACATAGTCCCATACCTATATGAACACATAACCATATATTCCCGCATGAGCTCAAAAGAAAGAAGAAAGTATGCAAGTATGGGTGGGTGTGTGCAAGTGTGGTGCGACCGCTACTCTAGGGTTTCGCGACACTCAATCATCCAAGAACACCAAATATCCATATTTATCATCAATAACTCAAAAAATATATAAACAATATATATGTGTGTATACGTGTCCGTATACATCACCACGAACTGCGGGAGTGCTATACGCCATCCACCCGACTTCTCCCCGTAGATATAAATCTACTCACCTGGTCCTCGCTCGCCGGTGCAGACGTCGCCACGAGCTTGCTTGTCGTCTCGAAGTCCACATGGGGTACTTACATATCATAACGCACCATATCGCATTAAAATCCGGCTCATGACCAAAACGACGCACGAATCCCACATAGGTCAAAACCTATGGTTGCTTTCACAAATCGACCCAAAAACCCCCGACGTCGGCATACAAACGCCAAACCATCGAGAAAGCTCCCAACACACTCATTTGTACAATTACAAGCACTAATTATAATATAAAATAGCTTAAAATTCACAAAAACCACAATTTCACTTAAAAAGTCATTTTTCCGAAAATCTAGCAAGCACAAATCACCGTTTTAGTACAAAACTCAATGTATAAACGAATCTAGCGGCCACAATATTCACTAAATATCTTAAATAAGTCATAAAAACAATTCCCATAATTTAATCTCATTAAATTCCAAAAACCCTACAATTCTAGTTTACAAAATACCTAAATTTTAACAATTTTATTGCAAAAATGCACAAACTACAATCTAGCTTGGATTTTCATGAACTAAAGTATTAAACTACACTTTAAAATGTTAATAATGCCATGAATACCCTAATTAGATTTTTATCTCCATTATTTAATCAAATTCCAAAAACCTAGTTTGCTTAAAAACTTGATTTGGACAAATTAAATGCAACAATTTACATAATAGCAACTAGATTAGGTTTTTCCATGCCCTCACATGCCAAAATACACTTTGTCAACTTAAACAAGTGACAATGTCCATATTTGAATTCAAACCCTAACTCATAAATTTTAAGTCATGCACTTAAAACCAATTGAAAACCTATTTAAACCTAATTAAACACCTAATTAAGCTAACATGAAACAATTACAACACATTAAGCAAAAGGTTAGAATTTATACCCAAATAATTTGAAGCTCCCACAAGCACACTTAGCCTCCCAAATTGAAATCTAAATCCCTAGATCCATGCTAAAGTAGCCAAGGAAAAATGGGTAGGAGGTGGATTTTGATTTTGTGGGATTTTTGACTTGGATTTTTGGTGGAATTTTGTGGGTTTTGCAATGAAATGGAGAAGAATTAAGAGGGGGCTGTTTGTGTGCAGGTTTCGGCCAGAATTTGATGGGGATTGGGTGAGGGAGGAGAGAGAGTGAGGTGGGGAAAGATAAATCTAGTCAAAGTCCACTCAATTTCTATCATTTTCTATTCTTTTCTTTTCTTTTCTTTTCTTTCAAAAAAAAAGAAGTGATTGGAGAGAGGGAGAGGGTGAGGGCTGTCATGGTGGGGCCGGCCACATGGGGAGAGAGTGAGGTGTGGGTGTGTGGGTCAAGAAAAAGATAAATGCTAAACCCCAATTCCCATTAACACTAATTTCACCGAAAAAAGCCTTTTTTTCGATATTTTCTAAACCGTTTTGGCAAACGATTTCGTTTCAAAAACCACATGATAAAATTTTATTTAATGTTTTATGATGCACAAAATATTTTCAACTCATTCCAATTTGTAATTTTCCCTAATTAAATATATTAGTGACGGTTTAAAATAATATTAAAATAATTAATTTCGGAAAATTTTTCAGAAAATTTGAAATTTCACCAGTGGGTCAATAAACACCAAATACTAGCAATTACATAGCTAGAATATGTATATATAATTTTATAATAAAGATATTTGTATTTTGACTTTTTACAGAAAACCACCTTATTTTACCGTTTTTTCGAAATTTCACCGAAACGATTTTCAAAACGTTACAATCTTCCCCCCCTTAAAGAAATTCGGTCCCCGAATTTAAATTAAAACTCCCCCCAAATACTAAAATATTTCAGCCAAAACCATCAAATCGCCGGGGCTCCGAAATCATAAATACATAAACGCATCATAGCGCAATGCATGCGCATGAGTAATGAGTAGATAACTCGAAATCAAAACTCCGTCAAGTATCCCACAATCATCGGAGTCAAGGTGAAGACACGAATGCCAAATCTCCAGCAAGACCGATATGCTATAAATCGGAACTATACATGTAAATATTAGGAGGAAATGCATGCCAAATCCTTTAAGTTGCCGTGCAATGCACATAACACTGCACAGTGGCGGACGTCTATCATAAGAAAATAACTATATACATATATACCTTTGTTTGAAATGTACGTTCCGCCGTTTTGGGAAAAAATTTAGAAGGGTTTTCCTTATTTTAAACGTTTCGCGTCATATCAGACACGTAGGTAAATACTGAGACTATAGCTCGCTTTTTGGAATTCCCTTCAATAGCTATCAATGTATGTAAAATACATTCAGGTACTGTTCTCTGACTAGTCCTGCTTAGTACGAAAACACATCGCAATTATAAAAAAAAACGTACTGCTCTATAAGAAATCAATCCCAAAATACGCGTATGAATACTACGCGCGTCTGGTGCGCACGACAATCAAAATCCATATACGTGCCATATAAGTGCACAGAAACAAGATCTAAGTGCATCGGGTGTGCACAAAGCATCTGTCGTAGGCAACGTGTGTGCTTGACAGCAAAATCAGGTGCATCTGACATGCACGAAAAAAATCTCGATTTAGTGCATCTAGTGTGCACCAAAATCGCATCTCAAGACATGCGCTCAACATGCGCTCAAACCCAAAACCAGGGGCATCCATCATGCAAGAAATCATGAAATCCAATATCAAGCGCCGAACATGCACAAAATCAAATCAGGTGCACAGGGTGCACAAAACAAATATCGAGTATCACAATCGAAATCGAAGTCCAGTGCATCTAAGTGCACAAAAGGCGTATCACTGCACTGCAAGCATATATAAACTATACAGAGTGCAGGAACCAAATCGTGTGCGTGCATACGCACAAAATCAACTCAAATGTCTAAAACCGTAAAATCACAAACATGTGAAACCAAAGCACGAAAACGATATCAAGTGCAACACTGTGCAAAGATCGTAAATCCTCAATCATTAAAATCAAATCATGCCAATAAATCACCCAAAACATCGAAATCAATAATGGTGGAATAGTACCGCTCAAGTGCATCCTCTAAGAATCTCGAGCCAACTGTCGCGGTCACTAGTGGGATGTCTCGTCGATGATCATGAACTCTGGCCTGCTGGTGTGCGTAACAATGACCACTCCTGGGTCAAGGTCTTCACTGTGAATTACCAATCTCTCGGTCCATCGGCTCATCGGCCCTGTCAGGTGTGCTAACGGGGATGATTCCGTTCTGGCACTTCTCTGGTCATCTCTCGGTCAATCATCGCGACCACTCGTAAGATAGCATATCACTGGCGTCGGCCTCTGGCTCTCTGAATGTACGTGGCACATCTGATCCTGGGTGCAAGTATCATTGCAGCAGTGTCCTGGAAGGAATCCTGCTCACGATCTCTTCCATGTCTCGTCTCTGCCAACTGTCCGGAAGTCATCGTCCTTTCCTATATCTGCATCTTGCTCTGGAACGACTGCATACTTATCGCGACTCCTTCTGGAAGGTAAATCCAAGTACCATGCCTCGGCATGCGCATCGCATCTCTGATGTCGGCGGAGTGGAACGTCATCTCATCTAGATCTGGTACGAACCTCTTACTTCATTTTTCTCTAATGTCGTCTGCTTTGGACTCGTCTCGTCGCGGCTGCATGGACTGAGCTCCAACGGCTATCCTCGTATCGGGAGTCTCCCTAGAAATGCATCTCACCACCTAGCATCCGAATTAAGTCGAACCATCCAATCGATTGTCCAAACCTCATAATCCCCCAAGGGCTCAACATATTGGGCACAGTTTAATAGTATCGAGTACATACCACAGCATCGGTGGTCCAGCCGTAGAAGGGCAAACCCAAGCCTCACTAATGGCGCCGTGGAACTGCCGCAAACCCGAAGGTTCAAAGGCTTTCACACGGTCATTATGTCGAGTTAGGGTTTCATTCTTCTAGAGCGTCCATAGAATTTCCTGCATGTCTTTCCTAATACTTTAAACTTGGAATAATAGGTTTCCGACATTCGATCGTCTCTGTCGACCCTCACGTCTCTGCCTGAAGTCGTCTCTAGCTGGAATAAATCTATCTGATGACCTCGCATCGGGGTAGCGAACGAACCACATGTCCTAGTCATTCATCCTCGGTGACTAGCAACCTTCTATCATCTCTTAGTACAACTCGTACTGCAATAGCTCCAACATCTGGGGCGATATCTCGTCATTCGCAGCAATAGCTGGCTCGCTCGTCTGCACGCTGAACAGTGCCTCGACCATCATGAATAAGCAATACACCAACGGTCATCAAAATCTGGCTGGCCTCTATCATTGGCTCAATCCTCTAGTGTCGATCAGCACATCCGAGTAACCTCATAAAGGCGATCCGCCAAACGCTCGTGGCACGGAAACACAGTAAAAAGACACATCTTCGCAATCGTGTGTCGCCGGAATTTCGCCCTGGTCAGTCCTCGTTCGTGACGAGCTCGTGCTGACCGCAACTCTAGATGTAGCTCTCCCTGCCCGTAATCGTGGCAGCAAAACCATAATTGGTACTGATGAGGCTAGATTGGAATAAATATAATACTGAGCAAAGAAATGTAGATCCTAAGGCTTCTTAAGTGGAGTAGCGTATCGTAAATATGCCGCGGAACATACCCACGGTACGTCACTCTACTTTAGTCACCTATTCCATCAACCAAGGGTCATCCTACGCTCCGAAGGTAAAACCTAACGCTCTGATACCAACTTTGTCACGACCCGAAAGTACGGAACATGACCAGCACTTAAACTACGAACGTCTCGAGGCGTACGTAATCTAAGTAAACCGAAAACCCAGAAATCCAAACCAAGAAAAGATGTAGAGTGCAGGAAAAACCAACTTAAAGCAAGTAGTATCAATAGCATAAGCCGAATTATGCGGTTTTTAAAAACATCAAAATTTCCTGAAAATTTCGGCAGAGTCTCCTTTGTAAAAACTGGCCCCCAAATGGGATACAACATGAATAGTATACGAAATCAATAAAAAGGCATCCCCAAGCGGGAGCTAGCTCTTCATCAATCGACGGCCACAACCGCACAAGCAATATAATATACAACGCCAACGGCGAGGATCAAAACTCAAAAGGAAACTCAAAACCATAAGAAATCCACAGAAATATAACGCGCGACTCTAAGGTCGAAAGAATAACATGACTGGTCTCTATCTAAAAAATAAATACATTTTTGGTTGATGGAACTTCTAGATACAACAGAATAATGATATACAAGATATATAATGGGGGTACGATACAAGTAAACCCACATACTAGCAAATCACCCGAACGAAACTATGCCCGCAAAGCCGTAATGAAACCTGTACGGCAAACCTGCAAGAAACTGGGGCACAACGGGGGTGAGTTGCCAACTCGTGAATAGAAAAACATCTACGGAAAGAAATCGCATAAATAACGCAACCTAGGTCAATGATCAAAATATATCCTCAATTATATATATAACATGCAGCCTATAACAAAGGCTAGGGTAAATATCTAACCCGAGTGTAATCTCATGTGCCCGTGTCAGTGCCTCAGGTAGCAATATATCATATGAATGAGGTATGAATGCATGAAAACAGAATACATGTAAATGAAGAAACTGTTTCCATAATTTAGTGAGATTTCCTTTGTATTTTTAAAATGAGGTATCATAATGAAATCAGCATAAAACAGTGCATAGCATCGGCACAAAACGTAATCCCAATATCTCGATATCTTTGTATCACAGTCTCTGTACCTCAATATCTCGAAATCTCAATGTCTCAATCACAATATCTAGGGCGCCGTCAGTCCACACCGGTCCCTACCATCCATCTCAAGACCACGACGGTATCCTCCGGATATCCGACGCGTCGGGTAATATCACCGGTCGGTAGTGCTCCCCTGCCAGGCTCAACGTCAACAACACGATCCTCTTGCCCCGGGGTACCGCACCGGGCCCACCATGTACCCGAAACGGTTCCTCCACTCCTCGAATCGGGTTTCGAAATCCATCAGCAAACTCATGGTGGACGACTCATACATCATGGGAAAACCACACTTTTTATTTAAAAGAGAGGGAAGAAGCTTATACAAGTTTTGCGGTTTTCCCCCAAATCCAGAAAATCTCATAGAAATCCGAATCCAAATCATCAATAGCATATAAACCCATGAATATAGGCATAAGAATCCATGAATACGGCATAACAATGAATAACAGTATGCATGAAGTGACAAGTAATAACTACAATATCTAAGCTGGCATATAAGGTAAGTACACTAATATTATGTCAAACTACTAGCTATCAAGCTAAGTTAAGCAATAATATTTTCTAAGGTGTAGGTGACATGGCAATTACCGATGAAGATGTGTGTGAGCCGGCAAGTAAGTGTACGTGGTACATACGCATCATCGGTAATGGTGCTGGTGTCCTAACAGCATAATGTCAACAATGCAATATGAAATAACAATGTAAGTATGCGATGCGGAGCGAGCAACCAAAATGAGCGGGAGCTAAATATTAAACAATGGTGCCATTTGAAATAACACGAATCGTGGGGTTTTGAAAATAGGGCTACGGTAGTTTTAAGAAAGGATACGTCTTTTGAAATATCCGTAGATCCCTTGACCTGTCTTTTAAAATACCCACGATCCGCTAGTTTTGAAATAGGTAGGAGTCTAATCTAATCTAACAACTATACTAAACTATACGGCTGAACTAACAAGCTGAACTACAGGTAAGGAAACCGCCTATCATCTGAGTCGATACATATACATACCTGTATATGTATAGTCGGTGATTCCGCCTCAATAATATCATATCCGATACCATATCTATAATCAAACATCCCAAATCATGAGTACGGATCAATCATCAAAATATAGCTCGTACGTAAATCCGTCGTACGGCATCCCCAAATCTGGGTACGGGTCAATATCATATTCATCACACTATTCATCCGGTATCCTCTTTATCAAAGATCATAGTCTAAGGTACTGACCTAGGTCTAGTACAATACTGATATCATCAATATAGTCATGATCTGGCTACTGATCGATAGTCTCGTACAAACTGATATCATCAGCACATATCATCATCAAGGGGTATACATCGCCCAATACAACCTAGGATCAATATCCTAGCATATCATATCTCATATCACGATCACATGTCGACCACTTTATTTATAACACTATTCACCCGTATCGTCGCCCCAAGATCCGCTATAACACCAGGACGTACCTCAAGTACGAATCCTGCCATATCACCGATATCACAATCTCAACACAAATCTCATCGACTCATCTCAATCCCAAGTATCATTCTCAAATCCGTATGTGAACACATAGTCCCATACCTATGTGAACACATAACCATATATTCCCGCATGAGCACAAAAGAAAGAAGAAAGTATGCAAGTATGGGTGGGTGTGTGCAAGTGTGGTGCGACCGCTACTCTAGGGTTTCGCGACACTCAATCATCCAAGAACACCAAATATCCATATTTATCATCAATAACTCAAAAAATATATAAACAATATATATATGTGTGTGTATACATATCCGTATACATCACCACGAACTGCGTGGGTGCTATACGCCATCCACCCGACTTCTCCCCGTAGATATAAATCTACTCACCTGGTCCTCGCTCGCCGGTGCCGACGTCGCCACGCGCTTGCTTGTCGTCTCGAAGTCCACATGGGGTACCTACATATCATAACGCACCATATCGCATTAAAATCCGACTCATGACCAAAACGACGCACGAATCCCACATAGGTCAAAACCTATGGTTGCTTTCACAAATCGACCCAAAAACCCTCGACGTCGGTGTACAAACGCCAAACCATCGAAAAAGCTCCCAACACACTCATTTGTACAATTACAAGCACTAATTATAATATAAAATAGCTTAAAATTCATAAAAACCCCAATTTCACTTAAAAAGTCATTTTTCCGAAAATCTAGCAAGCACAAATCACCGTTTTAGTACAAAACTCGATATATAAACGAATCTAGCGGCCACAATATTCACTAAATATCTTAAATAAGTCATAAAAACAATTCCCATAATTTAATCTCATTAAATTCCAAAAACCCTACAATTCTAGTTTACAAAATACCTAAATTTTAACAATTTTATAGCAAAAATGCACAAACTATAATCTAGCTTGGATTTTCATGAACTAAAGTATTAAACTACACTTTAAAATGTTAATAATGCCATGAATACCCTAATTAGATTTTTATCTCCATTTTTAATCAAATTCCAAAAACCTAGTTTGATTAAAAACTTGATTTGGACAAATTAAATGCAACAATTTACATAATAGCAACTAGATTAGGTTTTTCCATGCCCTCACATGCCAAAATACACTTTGTCAACTTAAACAAGTGATAATGACCATATTTGAATTCAAACCCTAACTCATAAATTTTAAGTCATGCACTTAAAACCAATTGAAAACCTATTTAAACCTAATTAAACACCTAATTAAGCTAACATGAAACAATTACAACACATTAAGCATAAGGTTAGAATTTATACCCAAATAATTTGAAGCTCCCACAAGCACACTTAGCCTCCCAAATTGAAATCTAAATCCCTAGATCCATGCTAAAGTAGCCAAGGAAAAATGGGTAGGAGGTGGATTTTGATTTTGTGGGATTTTTGACTTGGATTTTTGGTGGAATTTTGTGGGTTTTGCAATGAAATGGAGAAGAATTAAGAGGGGGCTGTTTGTGTGCAGGTTTTGGCCAGAATTTGGTGGGGATTGGGTGAGGGAGGAGAGAGAGTGAGGTGGGGAAAGATAAATCTAGTCAAAGTCCACTCAATTTCTATCATTTTCTTTTCTTTTCTTTTCTTTTCTTTCAAAAAAAAAGAAGTGATTGGAGAGAGGGAGAGGGGGAGGGCTGTCATGGTGGGGCCGGCCACATGGGGAGAGGGTGAGGTGTGGGTTTGTGGGTTAAGAAAAAGATAAATGCTAAACCCCAATTCCCATTAACACTAATTTCACCGAAAAAAGCCTTTTTCTTCGATATTTTCTAAACCGTTTTGGCAAACGATTTCGTTTCAAAAACCACATGATAAAATTTTATTTAATGTTTTATGATGCACAAAATTTGTTTCAACTCATTCCAATTTGTAATTTTCCCTAATTAAATATATTAGTGACGGTTTAAAATAATATTAAAATAATTAATTTCGGAAAATTTTTCAGAAAATTTGAAATTTCACCAGTGGGTCAATAAACACCAAATACTAGCAATTACATAGCTAGAATATGTATATATAATTTTATAATAAAGATATTTGTATTTTGACTTTTTACAGAAAACCCCCTTATTTTACCGTTTTTTCGAAATTTCACCGAAACGATTTTCAAAACGTTACAATGTTGATACATCTTCTTCGGGTGTGTTCGTTACCAAGAACCGTTTCTCAGTTTTCTCTATGTCCTGGGTATTGGATACCGGATCAGGATGCCACATATGTAATTTGTTACATGGGCTATAGAGAGGTAGAAAACTGGGAAAGGGGTGATATGACTCTAGTAGTAGGGAATGTTGTAATTGTCGTAGCCAAAGCAATTGGAAAATATCACCTAGTGTTACCAACTGGTAATATAATGATTCTGAGCGACTGTTATTTCGTACCAAAAATATTGCGAATAATTTCCTAAATCAAATGTTGATTGGGTATGGTACGTTATATAACAGTAAATACGTTCTAAATCACAACATAGTTCTAAGTATACAGAACACACATAAGAGGAATAGTTCAGAAGTGAACGAAGCCTACATGTGGCATTGTACACTGGGTCATATCAATGCGATAAGACTAGCTAAGTTGCATAATGATGCATATTTGAATCTGTTAGAATTTACATCTTATGAAACTTGCTAGTCATGTCTCAAAGGCTAGATGACCGAATCTCCGTTTATTGGACATGGAGAAAGAGCTATTGAACTCTTGAGACAGATACATAGTGATGTATGTGGTCCTATGCCCACACATGCCAGGAATGGTTCCTCATACTTTATTACATTCACCGGTGATCTCCCAAGATACAGACATGTGTTCCCGTTGAAACACAAATCTGAATCTTTTGAGAAATTCAAGGAATATAAGTACGAAGTTGAGAATCAGATGGGTAAAAGTATTCAATTCCTTCGATATGATCGGAGAGGAGAATACTTGAGCACGGAATTCAGAGACTACTTAAAAGAGAATGGGATTCTCTCTCAGCTTACTCCTCCGTATACACAAGAGCACAATGGAGTATCGGAGCGGTGGGATCGCACCCAATTAGATATGGCACGCTCTATAACGAGTAATGCTGAGTTGCCTATTTCCTTTAGGGGTTATGCACATTTCTATTGAATAGAGTTCCGACCAAATCCGTTGCCTACCACTCCATATGAGATATGGAATGGGAAGAAATCATCTCTTAAACGAGTTAAGATATAGGGGTTGTCCGGCCTATGTTAAAAAGCAAAATCCGGACAAGCTCAAGGTAAGGTCAGTTCTGTGCAAATTTGTAGGATATCCCAAACCAACGAGAGGGAATATTTTCTACTACACAGAAGAACAAAAGGTGTTTGTTTCTCGACATGCCACCTTTTTAGAAAAGGAATTTCTTGTAAAAGAAATTAGTGGAAATGAAGTAGAACTGGAAGAAGTTCCAGCAACACAAACTATAACTGACGATTTGGTGGAATCGAAAGATTCAATAGTCCCTGACGAACCGCGGCCACTCCGCGAATCTAATAGGGTTCCCCATCCACGTGAGAGATACTACGGTTTTCTCATAAACGGTGTAATACCCGGTTCTTTTATAGGCCAATAGCCGTATTCTATTAAATAGGGGTCACTTAAAAATTTACCTATTTGTATTTATAATTATTTTAAGTATTTAAACATCCTAATTCTTTTATTCTACCTTCCCTTCTTAAATCCATTTTTTCCTAAAACTAATTCTAATACCTAAACCCTTTTCTTTTTCCCTAAACTAACCCAAAACCCCATTATCTATTTCTTTTATATTTTTCCATCCTTAAATCTTTGGCCGGCCCACTTTCGATCCATTCCCTTTACTATTAAATTAAACCACTAAATTTTTCTCAGCCGGCCAACCCCATTTCCCTTCCCATACAAAATAATTTGGTTTCTTTTTAAATTAAAACCCAACTCCCCTTCGGCCCAGCTGCCCACACTCCTTTTAACTCCCAAACCCAACCCTTATCTTTTATTTTATTCCTCCGGCCCAGCCATTCCCTCTTTTCTCCATTTAAATTTAAATTTATTTGAGCCCGGCCCATCTCTTCCCTTTCCCTTTATCTTCCTCTTTTTGTTATTTCTCTTTTTTTTCTTTTCCAGCCCGGCCCAAACCATCTAACCCTTCCTTAACCCGAGCCCGCTCCAACGCCCGCAACAAACCTTATGTAAGTCTACGGTAGCACCCCGGCCGTCAAACAGACGTCAAATGCGGAACAAAAACTTTTAACTGGCGCTATCGTATACTATAACCCGGATCTGCCATTATTGCTAAACTAACAAACTGTAAAGAGAGTAGAAAGGTTATACCGAACGATCCGAGTCCTTCGTTCTTTAACCATCATCCCACGCTCCGTTGCGGCTGCTCTATTCTCGTCGATCTTCGATCTCCTCGTCCAGGTGGCACCACGTCAACGATTCTTTAAACGGGCTCCCGCCTCTGACTCGAGACAACTCAGTCGTCAAGTTTGCTAAAAGAGACGATCAAGATTGATGTAGAGAATGAGTAGAAGACTTTGTCTCGTTCCGTCCAAAGCTATGGATGAACGGTTAATGAAGTTGCCAATTGATTCGGGTGATGGAATGAAATGAGCAATGAAATTTCCATACACCCCAAAACTATCATAATCTTTTCACCAAATGAAAAACCAAGTGTCTAAGAGAGAGGGGAGGGGCCGGCCATCTTATAGGAGGTGGGGGGTGAGTGTAGGAGAGAGGAGAGTGACCACAAGAGAAATATCTAGTGTGAACACAAAGTGTGAACACAATAAATGCACCATAAATGAACAAGTGAGTCACAAGCCTAATCACCTCTTCTAGAACCTTCTAGAAGCATCCACACTTATCCAAAGAAAAGATAAATCCGTCTTTAACCGAATGTTAAAAGACGGCTGATAGAAAACTAGAAACTGGCAACTTCCAAAAGTGATCCTGAAACGAATTTCAGGATAACCCCGTAACCGTATAAATATACCCGCATTTGTATTACGACCGAATACAAATACAACTGAGACAAAGATATTATATCTACTCAATATAATACTCGGATCCGGCTTAAACCAAATCCCACCAGTATTATCTGCCAGAAATATGACACGTGCGTAAACGCACGTGCATTTTCCGAACCCTGCCATAAAACTATACGGCCTCTACAACGTTTCGCCCGAACTTGGGAAACTGTCTGTGGGGGACTCTAATGACTCGTCAGTACCCTGGCAGTGGGTTTAACCACAAACCGTCAGCGGCACTAGTTATGCGTAACGGCTGCCCATGGACTGACCTCAAGGGAGGCCGATGAGCGAACTCATCCGGAAACCCTACTGAGCCTAACAGTGACAATGTATATACAGTCCGGTCCGTTCTTCTATGAGTATCGCATATCTGCCTAGGGGGCTAGTAACGTCAGACCCCCAATAGCAGTATAAATCGTGTCGGAGTGTAGCCTAATAACACCCTGAGATACTACTGGAGTACCTACCAGTAAATCTCCTGCCACGGCCGTAGGCTTTGTGTAATGGCTCTCCTAGACACAGCACGATCTCGCCCCCAATACCGGGAGAGACGAATCCCTTGCCGATCCGCTTACGTGCCTCCATATAGCTCGGGACTGTACCAAAAAACTACCTGTTTCCACGACTCCTTTGAGCCGTGGTAGGGTAGAAATCAAAGCACAGTAGGAACTCACACGAGACAAATGACGACCTCAGGTCGATGAACTAACCTGTACACATGTCACCAGGGAACTGCTATCTGACGATAGGTATAATACCAACTAGCAGGTTCCGGGCGAGTCCTGTCCGGTGTACTCATAACCCAATGAGCACTTGTATACATCTTAGGTGATCCAACTGACACCAGCAGCTTGTTAGACCAGCCACCGCCCCTCGTCGGGGTCTCGACTGTATACACTAGTCTACTCCGGAGTATCGATGCCCTGTCTCGAAACTCCCACGACTAGGGACCACTATTAAGGATATGCTTATAAACCACCCAACTCAACCGTATATGATCGCTATCATACTGTTGGTAGTAAAGCAAGATCCTAAGGGCTCTATCAAAGTGTAACATGTAATCAGTCACCTGAACATGTACACGACTGATAAAGGCAAACCATATAGCATACTATCATCTCGAGTAAGACCGTTCCACCGGTATAGGTCCTCCGCAATCATTGCAATCACGTACCTGCGATCCAATAATTGACTCTGAGGGCACTATCTCCAACAATCTCCCACTTGCACTTAAGGCTAATTATTGCGATGTCGACTACTCACAGCCCGTGTGAAACCGAACATCCAACTCCTCT
This sequence comes from Agapanthus africanus, assembly GCA_030015575.1. Taxonomy (NCBI): domain Eukaryota; kingdom Viridiplantae; phylum Streptophyta; class Magnoliopsida; order Asparagales; family Amaryllidaceae; genus Agapanthus; species Agapanthus africanus. The sequence goes on from CM057337.1 coordinate 683,065,026, forward strand.
ACTAATCAGTTTCACAAAGCCCGTTTGTAAAACTATTGTGTTCGAGAAATAGCCTCAGTGAGTGGATCCGCCTAGATGTTTCTTTCTATATCTCTCTTAATCTCAAGTTCGCGGAGAAAGCCATCTCCCGAATTGAGTAATACCTGTCTTAGAATATGTCTGGATTTCTGATGGGACCCAGTTCATAAATGAACTCCAAATCCAAACTTCTTAGAATGTATCGATCACTGAACCTAATCAGTATCCGGCACCATGCCTCCCACAGTATCCTCTTGGACCACCTGTCCATAATACTGTCCCTCGTCAGAGGGAAAACTGTAACTCTGACAATCACTCTGTCATCCATGTCACCTTTGAAGCCTGGAATGATAACCGTCTCCCGAAGGAGGCTGCCGTCATCAAATCCGTAGAACATGTACATATGTTCTAAAACTGCTTCCTTATGTTTCTCCAGGATTGGATTAATACAAACTTATTGCATCTAGTGCAAAAACAACATCTGGTATGGTACTTGACATCTCATGATTGACTCAGTTGCCTAAGCAAGTGATCTGCCAATCATGCCCATCCCTCTCCCCTTTAGTCTGTAAGACACCTTTAGAGAGGGTGACTCCATCACCTGCAGGTACACCACCATGCCAGGAGTCATCTATTCTAAAAACCATTAGAATACTGTCAAAGTACCCACATTGGGAAACTACCCAAATCCAGATCTAAAACCATAGATCTAGAAACCAGAATGTCAAATATTATATCCATATCCTTTTTGGAGAAACAACTGTGTGACGACCACAGTACAACCGATCGTAGTATAGGAATTTTACTTCCTACTCTGTGTATGTCATTCAGATACCATGACATCACACCCTACTACCTTCTTAACAGATCCATCCTCTATTCTGATGAAGTCAAATCTATGACTGTCACATCAAAAATAGATGATCTATCTCCGCTATAACTGCTCAAGTCTATAAATAGACATAAGCATCTTGCCCACTATGCTTCCGATGCTCCCACTGACTACGACAACCCTCTGGCAGAATACTATATACGTGCACTTCTAAAGCTAGTTTAGAACGACGCTATACTTAACCTCCAGCCGGGTCTCATAGTCTGGAACAACAGTAGTGTCAAGTCTGGGTAAGCAAGAACCTCCCTGTCACCGTCCTTGAGTCTATCGGAGTACCTCTCGGGTGTCTGAGGTTACCCACCATATCTGCGGAGTGGCTAATGGAATGTCAAACCTGATTGAATATATAGGTCCTATTAAATTTTCCGTAATCGTTCGTGGTTCTGGAATCACTTCCAGTTCTACCATACTCCCACTACCATTTTCTGAAAAATTACATTTTACTAAAACTGTGGCGAGTCAAGAACAATATCACTATTGATCTTACAGATGGTAGAATATCAACCCTCGTCATAGCCAGGGTCAACCCACAAACAGCCATTACAGAAACGTGCCCTGAGTTATCCAGAGTATGGTTTTAAGCATAAGCTGGACAACTCCCCGTACCTTAACATCTTTTAAGGTATGAACCATTCTATATCCAATATAGAAACTTTGGCACTTATTTAATTGGAACCAGATTCAAATCATGCTACTGTCTCTAGTGCATATCAACTTAATGGAAAGAGGCTAATCAGCATTACTCAACTTAGGAATCCATCCAATTATGAGTAACCTGAAAGAGAAACACGTTTCTCAAAACCATTACTATCATCTGAATACCAATCACAAGAATCTACATCTTCAATCTCTTTGAAGAATCCCGATACTTGTGACACCTGGTTCTCTACTTTATTCTTATACCCACAACTTCTCAAAACTTAGACCTTGTATTTCTACGAAACACTTGTCTAAAAACTAGAGAAGTCATAAGTAAACAGAACATAGTACGAGGACCTACCCCTTTGTCCTGATGGACACTTGGACAACATACAATACTCTGTATAAGTCCGCTGAGTTGAACAACTCAAAACCTGTGCGTCGTAGGTTGAAAACTGTACCCTGGCGATTTCCTCAAATATCACCAATTACAACGAATTCCGATATAATGAGGATAATCACCTAATTCCCAATAACTTACTCCCACTCATCATCTGTAAAACCATACAGATATGAGAATGAAACCTGGTAAATACATACCCTTGGAGTAAGTATCTAATCGGGAAAACAGTTTTTCTTTAACAATGCACTGAAACATGAAAATGTTTCGTAGGGGTATCCTGGTATTCATAGCAATGCCTCTTCCATAATCCAATTCATGACTATAACCGTATATTTCTTTGCCATCTCTCCAAATCCCTTTATTTGTCTTTAGTCATTACCTTCTGTACACCATCGTTAGGCTAAATGGTTTTCTTCCTTCCCTACCATTCGGCACCAGCCTATGGTTTGGAAGAAGACTATCCAGTAAGCATAATAGGTGTACCCTCCTAAACCAAGGAGTACTCACATCTTGAGAGAAGGTGATGATAAAAGACAACTGAATAATACCTTATTCTTTTAAAGGTGAAATAGGAGTGGCGATGAAGTATGCGGTTTGGTCGTGAATGATAACAGTCGCAATTTACTTTGCCATCTTTCTAATCCCTTTATTTTGTCTTTACATATTACCTTCTGCACACCCTACTTAGGCTAATTGGTTTTCTTCATTCCCTACCTTTCGGCACCTGCCTATGGTTTGGAATAAGACTATCCAATAAGCGTAACAGGTGTACTCTCCTAAACCAAGGAGCCCTCGCAACCTGAGAGAAGGTGATAATAAAAGACAACTGAATAAACCAATTCTATTTCTCCTGAACCTGGATCCATCCTCAAAGAAATCCCTCCGAGTTCGTATATAACCATACGATGGATCTATCCAATGGAAGTGGATGTCCGTAGTAATACGGGGTGTTCTGAGAAATGCAAAGGGTAAAAGAAGGAGTGGCAATGACTTATGCAACTCAGACAATCCAAAAGCCAGTATTTTAAGAAGGTTCGGTCAACTTGGTCACTGAGTCATAGTCTAGGGTCGGTCAAAGGTCGCTGCCAAAGAGAGAGAGAGAAAAGAAACACTCTGCGTGCACTCTAACCTATATCAGAATGGTTATCACTTTATCTAATCCGGAAACCTCCCACTGTCCTGTCAAATTCTCCTCCAAACCTGAAAGAAGAATCAATCGGGATCACCCAAAGAGTAAACCAACTCATCAGTGGGAATCGGGATCCAACTCTCATCGCATGATAACGTGACGGAATCCACTCACGTTACTCACACTCCAAAAGGTATGCGCATACTTGGCAAGTTTCAGTTTCTTTAGAAACTCCCGATATGATTTTTTCCCCATGCTCTTATAATCTTGGCGTTGGTCAAATGTCATAAGTCATATGCCAAGTTCTACCCGTCACTATCTTGTCAATTTGAACCCACCCGCACATGCCCTTGATGTTGGCCAAAATGGCAGAACGACTGTCCCAAACCAACTCATCTATCTATGCAACAAATGAATACCCAGCAGCTACCAAACACTATACCTTGGCGTTGGTCAAAATACATAGCTTGAATACTACTGAATACCCAAAAGAAATGACGAAGGGCTACGACTGGTTTTTGGCGAAAAACCTTTAACGTAACGAACTTGATATCGCAGAAGGAACCTGATAGCTTTTTAAAATATAGTGGCGAAAACCTTTTGCTAAAGAGGTCACTCCCGATGAAGGGATCTTGGCTCTTTCCTCGTGGAATGAGGTGCAGGATATTCCACTGAATACCGCGATGCAAAGCAACTTGTAATCGACTATAGTGAAGTTATTACCCTGACGCAAACTTCTGCCCAAGGGGTCAGTCCCGGTGAAGGGATATCGGCCCTTGCCCCGTCGAATGAGGTGCAGGATATTCCATTGAATACCGCTATGTAAAACAAAAGGAAACGTCTTTGTAATAACACTTTTTAAATTTGTTCCAACAACTGCAAACAGGTTTGCTTTACTTTGCGTTGATCAGAATCAATGCAGTCCCATCAATTAATCACACCAGAAAAGAACGAAAATAAAATGTACGTATATGCCATCCGCATTCATCACTGGGTCCCGTCATCACCCGTTAGGTTACTTAACTAACGACAGAGCGGGGACTGGACTAGTGCGGGTGTAAAACATATACAACATCTAATAGTATATATACCAATATACAATAATCGCTCCAGGCATGATAATATGCAACATTACAGAAAAGTAATAAGCATCACAGAACAATACAGATAATCTGGGATCCCCGGGTTTCACAGAGCCGCTGCTGAAACCCGACGTTCCCCTGGTCGTGTGGATAGCCTGTGCAATGAAACCTAGACCCCTACGGGTGCGGCAAATTACCCGCCAAAACCTGAAGCGAGGCAGCCCCCTACAGTAAAGTGAATGGACCACCGTGCACTCCACGGAATCCGGTAGCTTGAGCACCCCTCCTTGTGTCAACCTGTACCCCCTACGAGTACGGCGAATAGTCTGCCAATTTTAGAGTGAGGCCCCTCTGCCTCTCAAAGCCATGAGATGCGGACCCGTTGCCCTCCAGAACCTGGCTATCCGTGCACTCCGTCGCGGGGTAAAACCTAGTACAGAAATGAAAAATATGTACAACGGGTACATCGACCTCAACCCGGTCGTGCCCCAAAAGAATATTATACAACAGGCAGTGACGGCAGTCCACATGTTGGACGCTCGCCCCGCAATATCAAATTTATAAATAAATCCAAACTGCACTACCATTGCACACGGCTATCCACCACGACAAATCCGCAACATCACAGTACAACACAGAACATCAACGCGAATGTCACGTTCGCAAACCCGTCTAAAAGAACTATAGCAATCAGACACGGTTTACTGATCAAATGACATTCCCGGTCGGAGATATAATGTAAGCACTGTAAACTAACATGTTTAAATTTCGATCGACTAAATATCACAAAGTGGGCCCCACGAACATCTGTTGAACAGAAACAAAATCTGGGCCCAAAAGATATATACCAAAAACCCCAATTTCCAGAGAATAACCCACTGTGCAAATTTGGAGCCATGATCTCACAGAATGGCCGCGGATGCGCGGTCAAACCATAGGTTTGACCGCGATTCCGCGGCGGTCTTGTTGAGTCACGTGCCCAAATTTGTACAGTGTGCTTGGAAAAGCCTGCTGAATTTTCTGTGGTGTGTAAAATTAATTTCGGAACCCTTTTAAAATCGACAGAAACTCAGAATGGAAATTTTGCAGTTTTTGATATTCGGTCCGATCGATATTTTAAACGCGTTAGCATAAGTTAGTAAAGCAAAATGGTAAGGCTCTGATACCACTGTAAGTCTACGGTAGCGCCCCGGCCGTCAAACAGACGCCAAATGCGGAACAAAAACTTTTAACTGGCGCTATCGTATACTATAACCCGGATCTGCCCTTATTGCTAAACTAACAAACTGTAAAGAGAGTAGAAAGGTTATACCGAACGATCCGAGTCCTTCGTTCTTTAACCATCATCCCACGCTCCGTTGCGGCTGCTCTGTTCTCGTCGATCTCCGATCTCCTCGTCCAGGTGGCACCACGTCAACGATTCTTTAAACGGGCTCCCGCCTCTGACTTGAGGCAACTCGGTCGTAAAGTTTGCTAAAAGAGACGACCAAGATTGATGTAGAGAATGAGTAGAAGACTTTGTCTCGTTCCGTCCAAAGCTATGGACGAACGGTTAATGAAGTTGCCAATTGATTCGGGTGATGGAATGAAATGAGCAATGAAATTTCCATACACCCCAAAACTATCATAATCTTTTCTCCAAATGAAAAACCAAGTGTCTAAGAGAGAGGGGAGGGGCCGGCCATCTTATAGGAGGTGGGGGGGGTGAGTGTAGGAGAGAGGAGAGTGACCACAAGAGAAATATCTAGTGTGAACACAAAGTGTGAACACAAAATATGAACACAATAAATGCACCATAAATGAGCAAGTGAGTCACAAGCCTAATCACCTCTTCTAGAACCTTCTAGAAGCATCCACACTTATCCAAAGAAAAGATAAATCCGTCTTTAACCGAATGTTAAAAGACGGCTGATAGAAAACTGGAAACTGGCAACTTCCAAAAGTGATCCTGAAACGAATTGCAGGATAACCCCGTAACCGTATAAATATACCCGCATTTGTATTATGACTGAATACAAATACAACCGAGACAAAGATATTATATCTACTCAATATAATACTCGGATCCGGCTTAAACCAAATCCCACCAGTATTATCTGCCCGAAATATGACACGTGCGTAAACGCACGTGCATTTTCCGAACCCTGCCATAAAACCATACGGCCTCTACAACGTTTCGCCCGAACTTGGGAAACTGTCTGTGGGGGACTCTAATGACTCGTCAGTACCCTGGCAGTGGGTTTAACCACAAACCGTCAGCGGCACTAGCTATGCGTAACGGCTGCCCATGGACTGACCTCAAGGGAGGCCGATGAGCGAACTCATCCGGAAACCCTACTGAGCCTAACAGTGACAATGTATATACAGTCCGGTCCGTTCGTCTATGAGTATCGCATATCTGCCTAGGGGGCTAGTAACGTCAGACCCCCAATAGCAGTATAAGTCGTGTCGGAGTGTAGCTCAATAACACCCTGAGATACTACTGGAGTGCCTACCAGTAAATCTCCTGCCACGGCCGTGGGCTTTGTGTAATGGCTCTCCTAGACACAGCACGATCTCGCCCCCAATACCGGGATAGACGAATCCCCTGACGATCCGCTCACGTGCCTCTATATGGCTCGGGACTGTACCCAAAAACTACCTGTTTGCACGACTCCTTTGAGCCGTGGTATGGTAGAAATCAAAGCACAGTGGGAACTCACACGAGACAAATGACGACCTCAGGTCGATGAACTAACCTATACACATGTCACCAGAGAACTGCTATCTGACGATAGGTATAATACCAACTAGCAGGTTCCCGGTGAGTCCTGTCCGGTGTACTCATAACCCAATGAGCACCTGTATACATCTTAGGTGATCCAACTGACACCAGCGGCTTGTGAGGCCGGCCACCGCCCCTCGTCGGCGTCTCGACTGTATATACTAGTCTACTCCGGAGTATCGATGCCCTGTCTCGAAACTCCCACGACTGGGGACCACTATTAAGGATATGCTTATAAACCACCCAACTCTCACGTATATGATCGCCATCATACTGTTGGTAGTAAAGCAAGAAGGACTCTTTCAAAGTGTAACATGTAATCAGTCACCTGAACATGTACACGACTGATAAAGGCAAACCAGATAGCATACTATCTTCTCGAGTAAGACTGTCCCACCGGTATAGGTCCTCCGCAATCATTGCAATCACGTACCTGCGATCCAATAATTGACTCTGAGGGCTCTATCTCTAACACCTTACCCGACCCGACCCGCTTCTTTTCCCTCTTCCTCACCCACGTAAAACTTCTCCCGCCCTTTTCCTCCATCGCGATCCCACGTCCCCGAGCCTTTCCCCCCGCGCCCACGTCGCCGCGCCGTTGCCCCACGTCCCCGCGACCTCGACCACGACTCCCTCAAGCTCCTCAAACTCAAACTCTTCTCTTCCTCTCATTCTCCAACTCACTCTGTCCTCCCTCTCTCGAAAACTCCCAAGCCCACTGCCGAGCCCTCGCCGCCGTCGTCGACGATGAAGACTATAACCCCTAGTCTTTTCTCCTTCGCATCTCTCTCCTCTTTACCCTCTACTTCACCCCCTCGCCCGCTCATCCTCCACCATTGAGCTCTTTCAACCCACGCCGAGCTCACTGCACCCGAGCTCGAGCCCCTGCACCCTCTCGCCGGCGAGCCCTCACTGCACCTCGTCGACCCCTTCATCCTCAACCTCATCATCATTATCAACAACTCGAACCCCACTGCCTCCTCTCTCTTCAACACCATAACCTTTCCCCTTATTGCGAGCTTCGAACCCTCGCTGCTGCCCGTCGCTGGAGCGACGCCGCCGACCATCGTCGACCCCAGCGCACTCATAGAGATCCACAGAGCACCACCTCCGCTTCCAGTGACCACGAGTCGTTCCCCGGACAACTCCGACACGCTCGAGCCAAGATCGGGACTTTTGTCACTGTTGTGCCGTGCCAGAATCGTCGTTGCCGTGCCGCGCGTGTGTCGTTTCCGCTGCCGTGCGTCACCAAAGTATCTCCAGGCAAGTACCCTACTTGCTACATGCTAGTTTATTTCCGTTACAAATTAAAACCGTATTAATTCCATGTTACGATTAATGAAAACTTAAACGACATAACTGTTCGATGTAAGATCTCAATGAAAAGCTTCATTTAATTTGACGGAACTTGATTGCATATTCTGGCCCGTCTGGCAATGAACCTTGTGTAGAAATTTCACTGAAAAATATGACTGTTAACGACTTAAACGATCACCCCCAATTACACCCGTAAAAACTGGGAATTTCCCGCACCTGAAATTTGTTAAAATCACAATTAATTGTGTACATATTGAAATGCGGCGTTAGAGGGCTCAAATAGAAGCTGACTCGATGAACTGTAAACCTATGCAAGTTCTTAATTGTTTATGTACTGAAATCATGACGAGAATTGGTTCGGAGAGCGGCTCTGGACTGCAGTCCAGAACAACTCTGGTTATTGTTTTCTGTCCCGTAATGTTTACTACCTTGCTTCCTGAACTCGTATGTTGCGGAACCCTACACCTTATTGAATATGAATCTGTTAGATAAATAAATCAAGTGATTTCACCCCTTTTCATTGTCGTTTACTATTTAAACTGTAATTTAAAAGATCGGGACGTATAGAAATCCCAAACAGAAACAGAATTGATATACTAGTGTTGAACAGTGCATAACTTCTGACGTAGAAATGAGATTGAGAATCCGTTTAGTGCGTTAGAAACCTCATTGAAAACCCTAAAATTCATTCAACTGTATTGTCGCTAAATTCTGATCCCAACTGTGATTAAAATGCGTTACGAAACGGACTTCCGATTCTGAAACCGGATTTTCAGCAGTGAACGCTTAAAATGAAATGGCCATATCTAGAGATCCTGAAACCCGATTGACGTGAAACCAAATTTTCTGGTTAGATAACCTAACATACTACTTATCCCCTATTCATTGTTTCGCTAAATTTGGCATGTATGATTTATAATAAATTATGCAAGTGGTAGGATACCGACTTATGACATCTTAACCATGCCTGAACTACCGTATTTCTCATCACATCACATATATGTTATTGCGTTGGTAACCTAGTGATCATGTGCATTACCCAGCGTTAGGTTTTAGTGTTTGATTGTAGCAAGTACCTTAGTGTTTAAGCATAAAAGGATAAGTGGAAGTGACACGTACTTGTACACAATCAGTGGACCCTATTGATTTATTGCATTGTCGACGTCTGTGGGACGTGTATAAGTGTGACTATAATTGGTATGGGAAAATTATGGAAGCATTTGTATGGATGTCGCAGGTAAGGCACCAAACACTGTCCATTTAGCTTAGATATCAGTCGAGATATGCTTGATAGAGACCCTGTCTTCAGTTCTCGCGTAGATTCGTCATGGACCGGCTGGTATTTGAGTTTATGGTTGGCGTTTGATGTAGACCACAGGGTACGGGATAGTTTGAGTGTGAGTTCAACATATTCTCACGAGTTCCATGCCGGCACATATGGAGATATATGGAGATATACAGGGTTATCAATGATTATTAGCGAGCGACTTGGGCCCGTGTTCCCTTGTCCTTAGGTCCTACCCTTGGGTGGGGGATACTCACGAGTGGTTGACTCTCACACTTGGGCTGACGATAGGCTTAGTGACCTGTACAGTGAGACTTAGAGACTGATAGGGATAGTGACATTGACATGCATTACTTACTGAATCGACACACCTGACATACCGTTTTACTGCTTTACTGTTCACCTGCTCTACTAGACACCTATATTGGCTACTTCATGTTCACATCTTTACTATCGTGATTTACTGTTATATATTCATTATTACTGTTCGAGTTACCACTTGCATCTATATATATATTTTGCTATCGCGTCGCTCTGACGACCTGAGTATGCATGCTCAGAGTGAGATGTGGATCTAGCTTGGACCTGGACCAGACGTACATCGCGGATATCTTGATCAGCTATCCAGAGCTATACTCTTTTGATCTCCATCAGGTTAGTTCTTTGTATTTGTTTCGTTTCGGTTGCTGCATTTCTCATTACCTGTGCATTGTTTACTGATTACCACTTAAAGCTAGAAGCCGAAGTGTGACTACGGAGAGATATTATCTCGACCGTAGGAGCATGGCTGGCCTTGTCAACCCCTCGTATTCCGTATTTTGGGAAGCGGGACGTGACATGGTTTTGTTGGTATCAGAGCTAGGTTTTGCTTCGTTTGGGATTGCAGTTTTCATGTAGAGCTTGACAATTTAAGTCGCTCCTTCGGTCCAGATTGTGAACTGTTATCTTTGACTTGAATCTTTATTATTCGTCATGCCATATTTTGACTCCATCCGTTAGAGTTTTGGGTGACTTAGTAGAGTTACGTGGTTGTAATTATGAATTGCAGCATAGCTACAATAGTGTACTCTATTGGGTAACTTGGAATTCTACATTTGTTTTCCGCTCGATTGAGTTTCACCTCACCTGATATTCTTGTTTCATTGTCAATTTTATATCTTGTTCAGATTTTTCCCTATATCTTATGCCGTCCTAAAATGGTTGTTTCAGGACCATGTCTTCCAACGACCCTTCCTCTATCTCCACTTCCCAGAATCAGACTGTAGAGATTCTGAATGCACTGCAAAGTCTGAAGGAAGCCCAGGAGCGAACAAACGACCTGTTAGCTGAAGGACTAAGAAGGCAGATGACTCAGGCACCAGCGGAAGTCTCCAATCGTAAAGGGGCCCCTGTTAGACGAGGAAAAGAGGTAAAGATGAAGCGCCCACTTGTTCCCCCGCGACAGAAGAAGCAGAAGACCCAATGTTGTGGGTACTGCAAGAAGCCAAGACACCTTCAGAGGGATTGTCGCCGCGCCAAAGGGAAATGCCTGATTTGCGGATCCAGCGAACACTTTATCAATAGTTGCCCTAATAGGAAAGAGCTACAAGGAGGCGGTTCGTCCACACTCTCCACTTCGGCTAAGTGATGGTTATTTCGTAGTTCGGATTTCGAGGATAGTGCGGACCCCGCGCAGGATTCAACTCGCGAGACATGAATGCAGCAGTCCAGAAATTAAAGAAGAATTATCACGTTTTCTACTTCCACTAAAGACGTTGTCATTTTTTTTGTAAATATTTCTTTTCGTTTGAAATCTTGTCTCCGTCGAACTTTTAGCTGAATGCAATAAAACTCTGAGTTGTGATGTATGTATCGTTCTCTTGCATCCCACTTTATTTATACTATTCATTCATCAGCATTTTTACATCTTAAATTTTTCCGTCCTTACCTCCAGCATATCCTCCCTGTGCTACCGTATCCTTGGATATCTTCTTAATGTGTCCCACTGCCTAATCATGACTCCCTCTTTTCAGGTCATGGCCCACTTTGGAGAAGCGCCGCCTCTAAATGAGGACACACGATCGTGCGTTTCCTCGGACTACATGCTGGTAAGATCAGATGACGAGATTAACGGCCCACAGGTTATTTTCGGAAACAGCGATTCTGAGGGTGAGGGATTCGCAGCCCCAGAAGTCGACATAGTCAGCGACTCTAACGACGAAGAAGAGGATCTCGGAGAAGACCCAATAGAGGAAGATTTCGAGGAAGACCCGATAGAAGAAAATCCAGAAAAGGAAAACCTTGGGGAGAATCCAGAGGAAGAAAACCCTATGGAGGAGAATCCAGAGGAGGAGGATCATGTAGAATCAGACCTCGATGAAGAAGCTCCCGCCGAGAAAGAAGAACCGGAAGAAGAAGACCACATGGCAGAAGAACCTCCTGTGGCTATCCCTGCGAGGCGATGTGAGAAGGGACGCCCCCATCTGAGTACGCGAGCCTATCGTAACCTGCTGAACCTTCACAACCGCGACTGATGTGATTGAGCTTTCGTCTCCTCTGGCCAAATAAAATCTATGTATAGTTAGGGCTATCTTTTATTCGTCGTGGATGCCTTGTTCGGACTTTTCTGAAATGAAATAAATTGCTCAGTTCGCTAATCTTTTGATTTTTGGTTCACATGATGCTTGACTGTTTTCCCTATACATTTATTTTCCTCCTGAGTTTCCGGACTGTCCACCCCTGCACTTTGAACCGTTTTGACCCTCGCTTAGATTAAAAAGTACCGCACCCCGATCTTTTGAGTGGGCCGCTCTTCATCCTTCGTATGTGCCTCGTTTGAGATCCTTCTGGAAGGGAAATTGATAGTGAAATCTCCGAGTTAGCTTACCCTTCGGATTTTGGATTCACATGATGTATTGACCGTTTTCCTTCCCATACATTCCTTTTTCCCCCTGTGGTCCTTTGCTGCTCACCCTTACTTCCTGTGCTGACCCGACCCCAATCTTTCGACCTTCAGTCGAAAGCCGTCACACTCCGACCTTTTGAGTGAGCCATACTCCATTGTAATCCCTACCCTAACCAGCCCCTATACATTTTTGTGCTATTTCCTATTACCCTAACTATAATTAGGGACATCGTTATTCGAAAATTTAATTTTCATTATTTCGTGTTTATCGAAAAGTGCGTGTTATTAATTACTCCCGTTTTGTGCATTTTAAGTACTACTATTCTTCCCTTTTTTCGGTAGCGCAACCATATATTGCGCATATTATTTTGGTGCTATGTTTCGTATTTTCACCATGTGGTTTTCTAAGTTATGTTAAAATTGTTTGATTGATACGTTATTCTAAAATGTTTTAACCTACCGACAAATCCTTCACTATTTCATTATGGTTATGCCTTATACTTATTATTTTAGCCGCGCTACTTTTGATATGCGTATGTGTGCACATGTTTAGGATTTCGATTTTATCTAGCACGCCTTGAATGTTATTATTCGTTATCGCTATTTTATTTTGTTCATATAGGTTGCCCTAATAATTGTTTCTGCCTTATACTTATTTAGACCTATCCTTTTTGTGTTATTCTCACATATATAGACCTTCAAAATTTTATCCACCTGTTTTAAGTAAATCTTTATGTGTAAGTATTCGATGCGGTAGTTTTTCGCTTATTGTGTTATAAGTTATTGTTTATTTTAAATTTCGAGGACGAAATTTTTGTAAGGGTGGTATGATATAATACCCGGTTCTTTTATAGGCCAGTAGCCGTATTCTATTAAATAAAGGCCACTTACAAATTTACCTATTTGTATTTATAATTATTTTAAGTATTCAAACATCATAATTCTTTTATTCTACCTTCCCTTCTTAAATCCATTTTTTCCTAAAACTAATTCTAATACCTAAACCCTTTTCTTTTTCCTTAAACTAACCCAAAACCCCATTATCTATTTCTTTTATATTTTTCCATCCCTAAATCTTTGGCCGGCCCACTTCCGATTCATTCCCTTTACTATTAAACTAAACCACTAAATTTTTCTCAGCCGGCCAACCCCATTTCCCTTCCCATACAAAATAATTTGGTTTCTTTTTAAATTAAAACCCAACTCCCCTTCGGCCCAGCTGCCCACACTCCTTTTAACTCCTAAACCCAACCCTTATCTTTTATTTTATTCCTCCGGCCCAGCCGTTCCCTCTTTTCCCCATTTAAATTTAAATTTATTTGAGCCCGGCCCATCTCTTCCCTTTCCCTTTATCTTCCTCTTTTTCTTATTTCTCTTTTTTCTCTTTTCCAGCCCGGCCCAAACCATCTAACCCTTCCCTAACCCGAGCCCGCTCCCACGCCCGAAGCAAACCTTACCCGACCCGACTCACTTATTTTCCCTCTTCCTCACCCGCGTAAAACTTCTCCCGCCCTTTTCCTCCATCGCGATCCCACGTCCCCGAGCCTTTCCCCTCGCGCCCACGTCGCCGCGCCGTTGCCCCACGTCCCCGCGATCTCGACCACGACTCCCTCGAGCTCCTCAAACTCAAACTCTTCTCTTCCTCTCATTCTCCAACTCACTCACTCCTCTCTCTCTCGAAAACTCCCAAGCCCACTGCCGAGCCCTCGCCGCCACCATCGACGACGACGACTATAACCCCTAGTCTTTTCTCCCTCGCATCTCTCTCCTCTTCACCCTCTACTTCACCCCCTCGCCCGCTCATCCTCCACCACCGAGCTCTTTCAACCCACGCCGAGCTCACTACACCCGAGCTCGAGCCCCTGCACCCTCTCGCCGGCGAGCCCTCACTGCACCTCATCGACCCCTTCATCTTCAACCTCATCATCATTATCAACAACTCGAACCCCACTGCCCCCTCTCTCTTCAACACCATAACCTTTCCCCTCACTGCGAGCTTCGAACCCCCGCTGTTGCCCGTCGCCGGAGTGACGCTGCCGACCATCGTCGACCCCAGCGCACTCATAGAGATCCACAGAGCACCACCTCCGCTTCCAGTGACCATGAGTCGTTCCCCGGACAACTCCGACACGCTCGAGCCAAGATCAGGACTTTTGTCACTGTTGTGCCGTGCCAGAATCGTCGTTGCCATGCCACGCGTGTGTCGTTGCCGCTGCCGTGCGTCACCAAAGCGTCTCCAGGCAAGTACCCTACTTACTACATGCTAGTTTATTTCCGTTACAAATTAAAACCGTATTAATTCCATGTTACGATTAATGAAAACTTAAATGGCTTAACTGTTCGATGCAAGATCCCAATGAAAACCTTCATTAATTTGACGGAACTCGATTGCATATTCTGGCCCATCTGTCAATGAACCTTGTGTAGAAGTTTCACTGAAAAATATGACTGTTAACGACTTAAACGATCACCCCCAATTACACCCGTAAAAACTGGGAATTTCCCGCACCTGAAATTTGTTAAAATCACAATTAATTGTGTACATATTGAAATGAGGCGTTCGAGGGCTCAAATCGAAGAAGACTAGACGACCTGTAAACTTATGCAAGTTCTTAATTGTTTCTATACTGAAATCATGACGAGAATTGGTTCGGAGAGCGGCTCTGGACTGCAGTCCAGAGCAACTCTGGTTATTGTTTTCTGTCCCGTAATGTTTACTACCTTGCTTCCTAAACTTTTATGTTGCGGAACCCTACACCTTATTGAATATGAATCTATTATATAAATAATGCAAGTGATTTCACCCCTTTTCATCGTTGTTTACTATTTAAACTGCAATTTATAAGATCGGGACGTATAGCAGTCCCAAACAGAAACAGAATTGATATACTAGTGTTGAACAGTGTATAACTTCTGACGTAGAGACGCGATTGAGAATCCGTCTAGTGTGTTAGAAACCTCATTTAAAACCCTAAAATTCATTCAACTGTAACGTCGCTAAATTCTGATCCCAACTGGGATTAAAATGCGTTACGAAACGGACTTCCGATTCTAAAACCGGATTTTCAGCAGTGAACGCTTAAAATGAAATGGCCATATCTAGAGATCCTGAAACCCGATTGACGTGAAACCAAATTTTCTGGTTAGATAACCTAACATACTACTTATCCCCTATTCATTGTTTCGCTAAATTTGGCATGTATGATTTATGATAAATTATGCAAGTGGTAGGATACCGACTTATGACATCTTAACCGTGCCTGAACTACCGTATTTCTCATCATATCACATATATGTTATTGCATTGGTAACCTAGTGATCGTGCGCATTACCCAGCATTAGGTTTTAGTGTTTGATTGTGGCAAGTACCTTAGTGTTTAAGCATGAAAGGATAAGTGGAAGTGACACGTACTTGTACACAATCAGTGGACCCTATTGATTTATTGCATTGTCGACGTCTGTGGGACGTGTATAAGTGTGACTATAATTGATATGGGAAAATTATGGAAGCATTTGTATGGGTGTCACAGGTAAGGCACCAAACACTGTCCATTTAGCTTAGGTATCAGTCGAGATATGCTTGATGGAGACCTTGTCTTCGGTTCTCGCGTAGACTCGTCATGGACTGGTTGGTATTTGAGTTTATGGTTGGCATTTGATGTAGACCACGGGGTGCGGGGTAGTTTGAGTGTGAGTTCAACATATTCTCGGGAGTCCCATGCCGGCACATATGGAGATATATGGAGATATACAGGGTTATCACTGATTATTAGCGAGCGACTTGGGCCCGTGTTCCCTTGTCCTTGGGTCCTACCCTTGGGTGGGGGATACTCACGAGTGGTTGACTCTCACACTTGGACTGACGATAGGCTTAGTGACCTGTACAGTGAGACTTAGAGACTGATAGGGATAGTGACATTTACATGCATTACTTACTGAATCGACACACCTAACATACTGTTTTACTGCTTTACTGTTCACCTGCTCTACTAGACACCCGCATTGGCTACTTTATGTTCATATCTTTACTATCGTGATTTACTGTTATATATTCATTATTACTGTTCGAGTTACCACTTGCATCTATATATATATTTTGCTATCGCGTTGCTCTGACGACCTGAGTATGCATGCTCAGAGTGAGATGTGGATCTAGCTTGGACCAGGACCAGACGTACATCGCGGATATCTTGATCAGCTATCCAGAGCTATACTCTTTTGATCTCCATCAGGTTAGTTCTTTGTATTTATTTTGTTTCGGTTGCTACATTTCTCATTACCTGTGCATTGTTTACTGATTACCATTTAAAGCTAGAAGCCGAAGTGTGACTACGGAGAGATATTATCCCGACCGTAAGAGCATGGCTAGCCTTGTCAACCCCTCGTATTCCCTATTTTGGGAAGCGGGGCGTGACAGACGGTAGGAGCGAGGATTGCATCATGGAAGATGATGACCCAACTGGTTTCGAGCAGGCCATCACAAGTGGTGACTCTATGAAATGGTTCTATGCTATGCGATCTGAGATGGAATCCATATACACCAACAAAATATAGACTTTGGATGTTGCACCTGAAGGGGTAAAACTCATCGGGAACAAGTGGATCTTTGAGAAAGATAATTGGTGTAGATGGAAAAATTGAGACTTTCAAAGCTAGAATTGTAGCAAAAGGTTTTCTTCAACGACCAGGTGTCGATTATGATGAGACATTTTCTCCTGTTGCCATACTTAAGTCCATCAGGATTCTACTTGCCATTGCTGCATACCATAACTATGAAATCTGACAGATTGGATGTCAAAACCACTTTTCTAAATGGTGATTTAGAAGAGAGCGTGTATATGACACAGCCAGAGGGCTTCGTAAACAGTAGGAGCAGCGGAAGCATGTGCAAGCTGCTTAAATCTATCTACGGATTAAAGTAGGCATCGCGGAGATGAAACATCTGTTTTGATGAAGCTGTCAAAGTGTTTGACTTCATAAAAAATGTAGATGAACCATGTATATATACGAAGGTTGTAGAGAGTAAAATTGTCTTCCTCGTATTATACGTGGATGGCATACTCCTTATAGAAAACGATGTTCCTATGCTACACTCGGTCAAGCTTTTCTTATGACACATGTTCTCCATGAAAGATCTAAGTGATGCCTTCTACATCCTGGGGATATAGATCTATAGAGATAGATCTAGACGAATGTTGGGATTGTCCCAATCTAGGTACATAGACACCATACTAAAGAGGTTTAGTATGGAAGATTCTAAGTGTGGTAATGTACCCGCTTGTTCAGGAATCACTCTCTCCAAAGAGATGTCTCCCAAAACTGATTTGGAGAGGGATCGCATGCAAGGGATACCCTATACTTCAACAGTCGGGTCAATCGTATATGCGATGTTGTGTACCAGACCAGATGTAGCTTACTCACTAGGTGTAGTGAGTAGGTATTAATCAGATCCATGGGAGAAACACTGGAAAGCTGTGAAGAACATTCTTAAGTACTTGAGAAGGACTAAAGAGATGTTCTTGGTGTATGGTAACGGTGAACTCCAGGTGGAGTTGTTCATATCAGAATTTTGCATTATTATATCACCCATTCTTAATCATATTACAAATAAATAGGTGCTTTTGATCCATGTCTGCTAAATAGCTGCAGGTTAAAGGTTCTCAGAACAATACAGTAAAATTCATGAAAAGACGTTACAAATGTGAGACTACAATAGATGAATCCATATGATGCCGCCTACCAGTTCAGGGAACAAATGAAGATCAGTAGACAGTTCAATGCACAAAGCACAAGGGTAGTACAAGATTCAAAACTTCAACGCGAAGCTCACAGCAAAAAGTCCACAACATTCTGCACTGTGGAAATCTGGAAGAAAATAGAAAATATCCTGTGGAACCAAGTGAAGAAAACAGAAGGAAAAAGCAACATGAAGCAACCCTAGAAGTTTGATACCAAGATCCTACAATACGGCCGCGGAACCGCGGCCAAACATGGATTTCTGCCGCGGAACCGCGGCCGTGCAGTGCACGTGTCGGTGCACGTGTCGGTGGGTGTTGATGCTTTGACCCGGCTTTCTTAGGGTAGTCTTGTAAATTCAGCTATGGATCAGATATAAAACCTAGGGTTTCTCCTATCTATAAATAGGAAAGCCGAAAGCCTAACTAGGTATGCCGCTTTTTAATTTCTAGATCTAAAATTTTAATTTCCCTTGTAATCGTTGAGAGGTTTCAATAAGGTAAGTTTCTTTTTCTATCTTACATTTTTTATCCGAATTTAATTCGTGCAATTTTTTATCTGTCTTTTATTATCTGCAACTTAGATAATCTTTTAAAATAAAAAATTATAAAAATGAATTCTTTTGTCAATTTCCTAATGAGTGAGTAATTCCTCACTTGTTAGGGTTAGTATAGGGAAGGTTTGAGAGAAGGAAATCTCTCTCACTCTTTTCCTTGCCCATATAATTTTAATTAATTAGGACTCTATTTAAATCAACCACACACCGCTCACTACGGCACCCTATCCTACAAGATAGCGGTGATTCCCTAGTTAGACTGGTTGTGGTTGAATTAACTGGAGGTTAGGGCTAAGAGTTAAGAAAGGACGGACAAGGACCAAAAGGAAGAAACTAAGTTTCTTCCTAGTCGTGCTAATCCCCTTTGTTGACTATTACCCTAACACCTATATTCTTAACTAGGGAAAAGAAAGCAGTGAGAAGAATCCATATTTCAAACTAACCTAATCCTAACCCTAGCAAGACTTTAAATCAATTGAATCTCATTCTTAGATTTCAAAACAAAACCTACCAAAAATAGGACTTAACTCGTTAGAACTTAAAGAAAATAACACATTTTCCCTGTGGACCGACCTGTACTCAGCCAGCTAGCTACCAAGCGACACCGTCTTGATTGTGGTATTCTTAATTCTTAAACTTTAAAACGCAGGTACAACATTATAAACAATCAGGAGTCCTTTACCGATTCGAGCTTCCAGAGTGATAAAGACGACAGTATGTCAATCTTAGGTTTTGTCTTCACCCTCAGTGGAGAGACGGTATGTTGGAAGAGTTCCAAGCTAGATACCGTAGCAGACTCAACAATAAATGTTGAATACATCGCTACCAACGATGCTGCCATAGAGGCTGTCTGGATGAAGAAGTTCATGAGATGAATTTAGTGAGGTTTTATCCATTGAGCATCCAATACCTGTGTATTGTGATAACAATGGATCTGTGGCTTTGGCCAAAGAACCCCGGTCCTATCAGTGATCCAGACATATTCTTAGGCGGTATCACCTGATCAGGAAGATAGTTGATCTCTGGTAGATCGAGGTCAGGAGAGTTGACACAGAGGATAACACAGCTGATCCACTTATAAAGGCCCACCCCCAAATACGATTCAAGAGATTTTTGGGACGTTGGGTATGAGATACTACAACAACTGTCCTTAGTGCAAGCGGGAGATTGTTAGGAATATGTATGCCCTAGAGGCCATTATTGTATGATACAGTGGATGCTTGGACATATATATAGAGGACTTTCTTTCTCGATATGATAGTATGCTATCTGGTTGCCTTTATCTTAACATGTAGACTGGTAATATTATACCGTCTATCTCTTACATGTTGATAATGCCCTTAGTATGTTAGCTTGACTATCAGGACTATGATGTGGATCATACTACTGGGACCAGGGTAGTCTAAAAGCACATCCTTCAATAGTTCCTAGTCGAGGGGATATCGAGACAGGGCATCGATATTCCAGAGTAGACTAGTGTGTACCTTTCTTGACCCTGTATGGGACGATGGTTGATCTCATAGCCACTGGTGTTTGACATCAAAAATTGCACACAGGTACTCATTAGAGAATGGGTACAGAGAACATGAGTCACCGAGAACTCCTAGTTGGTATTATACCTATCGTCAGATAGCAGTTCTCTGGTGACACTGGTACATGTTAGTTTGTAGACCCAAGATCGTCATAGTCTTGTGTGACTCCCACTTTGTTTGATTTCCTCCCTACCACGGCTCAAAGGAGTCATGCAAACAGGTGGATTTTTGGTACAGTCCCAAGTCACATGGAGGCAATGAGCGATAGGAAGGGTTTCGTCTCTCCCGGTATTGGGAGTTGATGTTGCGATATGCTCGATTGGCTATACCAGGAAGTCCCTGGCCAGGGCTGCTGTTGAGATTTACTGGTGAGTGTTATCAGTGGTTTCTCGAACTTTTATGAGTCATATATCGGCATGACTTATCAAGTTACTGGGGTCTGACGTTTACCACCCCTAGACTCGATATGCGACATATCAGACGAAGAGACAGGACTGTATTGTAGTGTTACTTATAGGCTTCATAGAGAGTATGGATAAACATGCTTGTTGATCTTCATATCTCTCAATACCCGGGTAGCCGTTACGTCCAGCTAGTACCGCTGACGGCTTGTAGGAGACTGATGTGATCATCACCTACTGCAGGCATATTGACGAGTCTTTAGAATCCCACACAGAAGTTTCCTGGTTTAAGCGAAATAGAGTAGGGCACATATGTTGATATGTGCGGGGGTCAGATTAAATACGAGTATGTGATACCGTATTCTAATCTAATGGTTATCTGTTATCGGTTAGGTTATATGTGATATAACCGGATTATCGAATTAAGTGTTGATTTGATAATGTGATATACAGATAAATGATATTAGTCGGTCATATATGATATAACCTGATTATTAAATCAAGTGTTGATTTAGTAATTTGATATATTTTTATATTTGATATAATTATATGTTAACTAATATTATTAGCTCACTAATTGCTTTATTAATATATATATATATATTAATATATATTTGATATATAAATATATATATTATTAAATGAAGCATGGTTGAAATTTCTATTTTTGGAAAATAGAAAATGAGGTGTAAATTGTGGTATGGTTTAAGGCATGGCTTTTATCATTTTATATTAGTCTTGACTGACTATTCAAGCATGGTTGCTATTTTATTATTGCAATATATTTCCATACTTGAATAAGTGTGTAGCCATTCATTCATTCTACACACTTGGTTATTTTTGCCTTAGCCATTTCTTGAGCTCTTGCTCTCTTCAATTTTTCTCATATCATCTCCAAGCTCAAAACCCTTACATGTGATGTGAATTATTGAGATTTTGAGAACTCTAGTGAGCATTAAATCCCTTACTTCACCATCCCACACTAAACTAGCACTTTGGTGTGGCGTGTTTTCTTCACTAATAGGAGATTAGTGAAGAGGTAGCTTGAGCTAGTGGGATTCAGGTGGATCATCTTCGGCACGAAGGTCATCGGAGAAAGCTCGTTCATTCCCTCAAGTGGAGCCTAGTGGAGTCGCGTGGACTACTACACGGAGCATAAGAAGAGAAGGACACGGTCTACAATGGTTGTAGCCTCATTCTCTTCTTATAGTTTAGTTGATATCTTAGTTAAACCCTAATCATCTAGCTAAAGATCTTGGTTAGTCTAGCTTAACACCGAGAAAAATTTAAATTTGGCACGTTTGATACTACTAGAATCTCATGGTGGTGCTAGGGTAGACTTTCAAATGCCTACCATGCTTAAATAGTTTGCATAAATGAATTGTTAATTCATTTGTGCAACACTATTGAAGCATGGCTCTCACCATACTCCCCTCTCTTCTTTACACCACATTTTCCATTTAATATAAATGGATAAAATCTAAAATGAGGTGTCCATTTTCTAGAATGATTTCCGTATAAATACGGATTATAGTACACTGTATATACATACCTGTATTCGTACCAAAATATGAATACCCAAAGTGATAGAATAACATAAAGAACATAATACTAGAATATACATATCGAAATATATATATATACACACACACACACATTAATTATTAAATCAACACCAGATTTAATAATCCGGCTCAAACCTGAGCCGGCTAGTATTATCAACCGTCCGATCGAAAGTCCGGGTAACTAGTACAATCATTCGATTGGAACCCTGCACGTATCCAATACGGCTACTACATCATTTCGCCAGAACCAGGGAAACCCTCTATGTGGGACTCTAAAGACTCGTTAATACGCTGGCCGTGGGTTTAACCATAAGCACGTCAGAGGTACTAGCTGTACGTAACGACTACTCAGGTATTGAGCGAAAGGAAGGCCGACGAGCAAACTCATCCGAACCCTTACTGATCCTGCCAGTGACAATCTCCATACAGTACGGTCTGTTCGTCTAAGAATATCGCATATCAGGTCTAGAGGGTGGATAAAGTCAGACCCCTAATAACGCGATAATTCGTGTCTGTATGAAGCCCATCATCCACTAAGAAACTACTGATCCAAATCAGTAATTCTCGTCTATCTTGGCCAAGGATTTCTAGTGAAGGCCACCCATGCACCGCACGACTCAACTCTCAATATCGGGAGAGACGAATCCCCGACGATCCGCTCACTGCCTCCATGTGGCTCGGGACTGTACCCAACTAAAACCTGTTTGCACGACTCCTTTGGGCCGTGGTAGGTGCAACGTTTTAGAAATCGTTTAGGCTAATTTTCCGTTAATAGGTAAAATAAGTTGTGTTTTCCGTAAAAAACCTAGAAGTGATCATTTTTCAGTATAGATTTAACTGCACCTAGTTTAACTATGAAATTACTAGTTTGCGGTTTTTAGTTGTCACTTGAAAATTTTAGTCCACTTTAATATTTTTCCTTAATTAAAATATTATTATAAGTTTTTAATTATACACTTAATTAGTGGTAATTACAATTTTGATTGGGTTAATTATGCTAAAGTGAATCTATACTAACTTAATCACAAGATTAGCATTTAACCATCTTTGAAAATATCCTAGAAAATATCTAGATATTTTGGTGAATTAAAAGAAAACTTTAATTAGAAAAGAAAAGGTTTAAGAGGTAGCATGATGGGAGAGAATTTAATTGATCATTAATTGTGAACTTAGCTAGAAATTTCCTCAACTTTCCCCATTCTTCATGCTATGGCCGAGCCCCCCTTGCTGCTCCACTATTTTCCTCACCCCTTTTGCACTTCTAAAAGCTCAAATAAATCATCAAAAATCATCAAATAATTCCACAAACTCAAATACAAATCCATACCCATTATTTTTTAGCCTAAATCTTGCATGGATCTTCATGAAAGTTAGCATTTTGGAGGCTATTTTGATGATCTTGTTGCAAGTTTGTGATTCAAGTGGAGGTATAAAATCCCAACCCTAAGTTTTAGTTGTTGTTTAAATACTTTAAGATATCTTATTAGATGTTTAAGTATGGCTTTAATTTGCATGTTGAGAAATTCAAGAAAAGGGTTATGAAGATCAAGTTAGGGTTTTGATTGGTTGAAATGGTTAATGGAGAAGTGTAGACTTGGAAAACTTAACCTAGTTGTGATAATGTTATTTGTTATTTTCCTAATTGTCTAATTAAGCTTAATAGCAAACTAACTTTTACTAAATCTTATATGGGTGGGATTTAAATTGTTGTAAAGATTTGGGTGACTTAGTTAAGCTACTTTGCGATGATTGTGATCGCTAGAATTGTTTAAACTTCTAGATTTGATTAAAATATGCTTACTAGGTTTTCGGATAAATTAGGCGTGGGTTTCAATTGGCGTTGTGATGTTATATTTATTATCTTCCACGATATATATTGTATTGTGATTGCGCGATCGGTACGATTGGGGTCTAGGCTTGGTGGTTGTGTCGTTTTGCGTTCCTAGCTGAGGTTGTGCCGATATTGTACGCGTTTTGTGCACTGAATGCACAGTGTGTATAACTTGTGGATGTGTATAACTTGTGGACGTTATCCTTGCATTTCGTTGTCTTTGTGTCAGCGCAGAATATTTAACCTTATGTGTTGTGTTTGTGAATTTTAGGATCGCGAGCAGGGACTTCGAACGCTTCGAAGAAAGGGAAGAAAGTGGTCGGATTTACTTAGCTCGAGGTCATCGGTGAGTAGATTTAACATATACAGGGGAATCGCCCGTATGGTGTTATGCGTCAGGGCTAGATTAAATGATATGATTATTAGTTATAAGTATATGGACATTGATTGTGCATGTGTACTATTGTTGCATATCTCATTTCCTATTGTATATGGTCTTAGTATTAATGAGACACAACACCATTATTGACGGTTCATGTTACACGAGCACTAATTGTATGCTACACACACTCCGTCGATAATTTCCATGACACGCACAACACCTATACATACGTGATATTGTATTGGTTAGGGACATTGAGACATGATCCTTATTTCCTTTGTGCATATGAGATATAGCTGACACCTATACATACGTGATATTGTATTGGTCAGGGACATTGAGACATGATCCTTATTTCTATTGTGCATATAAAATATAGCATACCTGTATACCTACATGCTTACACATATGCCTTGCTATGCCTACATGCTTACACATATACCTATAGGGTATTGTATCATTATTAACAGGTATAGACACATATCTTGCTATAGCTACACATATACCTATAGGGTATTGTATCATTATTGACAGGTATATACACATATGAGATATAGCTATATGTACATCTTGCATACATACTTACATGTACACACATATACCTTGCTATAACTACATGTTTACCCTTATATGATGCTGCGTTGGATTTTTGGAGAAATTAGGAACTGCATGATATATTTAATAACTTGTTGCATTTAAATAGTGGTTTTTCCTTTATATGCTCATATTACTGTTTTATGTTGCATATATTATATTTCATGGATTTCCGCATTGAGATATGGATTTCATATGATGTTTTCTGGATGTTTTACTCCTGATGATATATATCAGTGGTTTAGGGCGTTGTTATATATGTATATATATATCAGTGGTATGGGACACTGTTATATATGTACATATATATAATATATATCATCATAATGATCTATGCAAGTATTCTTATTCTTTACTTGATGTTTTCTGGATTTGAGGACCGTGGTAGTTTATGAAACTATGCATTGTTTGAAAAACCCGGTTTCTCTTGATATGATATTTCGATGCGTCCACCATGAGATTTCTCAGTTCTGAGACTTGTGTTAAATATCCCATGCGAGGAGTGGACGAGGCCGTATACGGGTACATGGTGGAGCCCGGAGGTACCCCGGAGCAAGAAGATCGCAGATGATGGTGATGAGCTCGAGGCAGGGGAGTACTACCTTACCGGTGATAGTATTTGGACTCGGCGGTTATCGTGGGGATACCGACCGAAGTTATGTACGGACATCAGGGTCGGTCCTGGTGACGGCGCCTGAGATATGAGGATTTACGTGTCGATGCTGGACACGGGTTTCATGATGTTTCGAGTGTCGATGTTGGATAATCAGGTTCTATGATTTTGATGTGTCGTTGAGGGACACACACACACAAACACACACATATATATACAGGCATATGTTTTCATGATGTTTTCGGGTGTCGATGTTGGACACTCAAGTTCCATGAGACTTACAGGATATGAGGGCCGATCTGAGGATGCGGTGCCTTTGGTATTGAGATTTAGATTGTCTTGATGGACACTGGTCCTGCCACGATGAGGATTCCGTGAGGATGACATGTTTTATCCCCTACTCAGCATTTATTTGATATGCGTTGCTTCATGTATTAGTAGTACCTGATAGAGTACCTTTCATGACTGTTGCATATACATATTGCCATATTATACTATCAGTTTGCATGCGATAGCTTATCGCAGTATGTGCATACCTACGATCACCTGCATATGTTATTTACTATTCACGAGTTGGCAACCCACCCCCATTGTGCCACAGTGTTTTGCAGGTAGCCTCTCAGAGTGGTAGCGGCATGACTTCTTCTTATCGTATCATCTTTTGCAGTGGATACCGCTACGGCTGACTGTGAGCAGTTTTGCTATAGATGGGTTTTGCGGTTATCCGATGATGCTCATTGTATATCTCATTGTATTTAGTACTCTCCATCTACTAATTTCATGTATTGACTTAGAGACGAGATGTGAGGACGATATTGTATATTATTTTATGACTTTGGATGTCTTTTATGCTGTTGTCACTTTATATCGTCCATTTTCTTCGCTACGTCATCATATATCTGCTTGTGGTGGTAGTTTCCGCCTTTGGGCATGGATTTGCTCCCGTTGGAGATGCTTTACTTATACTTTATATTGTACCCATTTTCGGGGCTAGTTTTTACAAAGGAGGTGCTGCCAAAATTTTAAAGAAAGAAACTTAAGTTAAAGATTTTCATTTGAGATTCCGAAAAGCTTTAAACAATGTTCTTATCACTTACTACTTTTGATGGTTTAGATTGCTGGGTTTTCAGCTTACTTAAATTGTGTTACGCCTGTAGACGTTACGTGGTTTAAGGGCCGTCACGTACCAAATTTCGGATCGTGACAAAGTTGGTATAGATTTTACCTTTCGGAGTGTAGGATGACCTTGGTATGATGGAATAGGTAGCTTAAGCAGAGTGATGTAGTGTGTGTATGTCCGCGGCATACTTACGACACGGTACTCAGCCTAAGTGACCTAAGTACTAATTGCTTGAAATTCCTTCCATGATTATACATATTCTTGTGATTCGATTTCCGTATTCTTATCGACTCCTATTTCCATTTCTAGCCATTTGCCGCCGATGACTATGAGGACTCAGAGAGAGGCAGCGAGAGCCGAGGTCAGAGTTGACTCGTTTGGGACGAAGATTGACCAGGACGGTACGCTCGCTGTATAGGAGCAGATTGATCCGCCTTCGATAGATCGTATCGGTAGGCTAGAGAAAGATATGCAGGATTTGCGTCAGATGATGGGATCATTGGTTGAGGCCAGCTGAGCGCAGCGGCAGGAGGTTGCCACCACTGTTACCCAGTTATTGCTTGCTATCAGTACACAGCATTTTGTCACGTATACAGTAGTAGTGGATGCAGCCTTACTAGATGAGGGGCGTCTTCCCGAGACTTTGGTTGTTTCGGAATCGAGGAGGGCTCGTACAGGTGTATCAGCCCAAAGACAGATGCTTAGTCGCCGCGATAGATTTCGTTTACGTCGTGGGAGTAGCAGAGGCTTAGGACGAGGACAGCTGTTTAGCTCTTATCCCCAGGAGGGTCAGTAGTCATCGTATGGATGTTTCCGGTGCGGGAGTTTCCATCACCTCATCAGAAATTGTACCTTGGTATGCCAGAGGAGGGCAGCAGTACCATATGATACCTTATCACCTTCACCTCAGGGAGAGTCGCCTTTTGCGCCTGTTGTTGATCCGTGTCAGACTTATGTTCAGAGAGGTCGTGGTCGCGGAGAGTTTATTCAGAGTGTACATGATGGAAGAGGAGGTAGACAGCCTGTTGCAGGTAGAGGACATGCACGAGCTTTTGTTTTGACTCATCGGGATGCGCGGGCGTCCAATGCAGAGTTTGCTGGTATTCATTTTCGTATGATGTCCTTTTGATGCACGTCTGTTTAATTTGGGATCTATTCACTCGTTTGTTCTACACACTTCGTGCCATGGTTGGGCCGAGAGTCGTGTTTGCTAGATCAGCCATTTGTTGTGTTTACTCCTGTTAGCGATTCTTTTGTTGCGTGACACATGTTTCGGTCATGTGCCAATTGGATAGGAGATAGAGATTCGTCCGTCGATTTGATCCTTCTAAAGATGTTGGACTTTGACGTTCTTCTGGATACGGACTGGTTAGCTACGTGCTATGCGTCTGTGGACTGCCGTGAGAAAACAGCCAGGTTTTGTTTTCCCGGCGAGTCAGTTCTTGTGTACAGGGAGACCGTGGTGCCGTCCCTCACAGCTTGATTTTAGCCTTTTACGCTAGTCGTCTTTTGAGGAGAAGATGTCGAGAATTCTTGGCTTTCATTCGTGATACCGGAGCCACAGTAGATTCGTTGGACCGGGTTCCTATTGTGCGAGAGTTTCCGACGTTATTCCTGATGAGCCGGCGGAGCTTAGGGTGCTTAAGGATCAGCTGCAGAGTTGCTAGATAGGGGGACTTATACGTCCAAGTGTTTCGCTTTGGGGAGCTCCTATTCTGTTCGTCAAGAAGAAGGATGGCAGTTTGAGGTTGTGCATTGATTTTCATCAATTGAACCGAGTTACGGTGCGGATTAGGTATCCTTTACCTCGCATTGACGATTTCTTTGATCAGCTCCAGGGTGCGAGACATTTTTTTAAGTTTGATTTGGGATCAGGTCATCATTAGTTGCGGGTTTGGAGTGATGACATTCCGAAGACTGCTTTTATGCGTGCTACGGGCTTTATGAGTTTTTGGTGGCGTCGTTGGACTCACCAATGCCCTAGCAGCATTCATGGATGTGATGAACCGGATTTTTTTTTCAGGCCGTTCCTCGACCAGTTTATTGTTGTGTTATCGATGA
This sequence comes from Agapanthus africanus, assembly GCA_030015575.1. NCBI lineage: Eukaryota > Viridiplantae > Streptophyta > Magnoliopsida > Asparagales > Amaryllidaceae > Agapanthus > Agapanthus africanus. The sequence continues at coordinate 683,093,830 of CM057337.1, forward strand.
CATTCTGGTCTATTCCAAGAGTCGTGAGGAACATAAGCAACACTTGAGGATTTCTTTGCAGACATGGAGAGAGCACCAGCTGTTTGCTAAATTCTCGAAGTGTTCCTTTAGGATTGATAGTGTTGACTTCCTAGGTCATGTGGTTACGGGAGACAGTATTCGTATGGACTCGAGGAAGATCGAGGCCGTAAAGCTTTGGCCCAGACCTATTTAGTGACAGAGGTCCGCAGCTTTTAGGGCTTAGCCGGTTTTTACCGCCGTTTCGTGCAGGATTTCTTGTGTATCACTGCACCGTTGACTGGACTGACCAGGAAGGGAGTTCCTTTTCCTTAGACTAAGGCATGCGAGCTGAGTTTTCAGCAATTGAAGATTCGGTTGACGACTTCACCAGTTCTACCTTTTCTTTCTGGATCGGGCAACTTTGTCGTTTACTATGATGTTTCGCGAGTGGGGCTCGATTGTGTTTTGTGAAGCATGATAGAGTTATCACTTATGCTTCCCGACAGTTGAAGGAGCATGAGCAGAATTATCCCACTCATGATCTAGAGATGGCCGCGGTGGTCGTACGTGAAGATTTGGAGACACTACTTGTACGGAGAGTCGTGTCAGATTTTCACGGACCACCAGAGCTTTATGTACATCTTCCTGCAGCGGGATCTGAGTTTGAGACAGTGCCGTTGGATGGAGCTTGTGAAGGATTATGATTTGTGAGATCCTTTATTACCCGTGGTAAGGCGATTGTGGTAGCTGATGCTTTGAGTCATAGGCCCGAGGGTAGATTGTTCCAGTTGAGCGCAGTTCAGAGACTGTCTTTTGCAGATTTGTAGTTCTTGTGCGACCGTTGAGTACAGCTTAAGTTCACCTCTACTAGGGGACAGCTTGCTCATGTCCGTGCCCGTCCACTTCAAATTAATCTTTTTCGTAAGGCACAACCCGCCGATACTCGTTTGTCTGAGATTCTTGAGCATGTTCGGCAGGATAGAGATTCAGAGTTCTTGATTGATGACCAGGGTGTGCTACATTTAGGGACTCGTTGGTGTGTACCTAATACTGATGGGTAGAGACGCGAGATCCTAGAGTAGACACATCAGTCAGCTTTCAGTGTTCACCCAAGTGCTACCAAGATGTATCGTGACTTGAGAGTTAGTTACGGGTGGGCAGGGATGAAAAGTGATGTTTCAGATTTCGTTTTGAAGTACCTGACTTGTCAGTGAGCTAAGGTTGAGCATTTGAGACCAGCAGGAGAGTTGAAACTTTTAACCGTTCCAGAGTGGGAATGGGAGCAGATCTCCATGAATTTCGTTGTGGGTCTACCCAGGTATAGTCAAGGGTATGACTCCATTTGGGTGATTATTGTCCGGTTATGCTCAGTATGCTCGGTTTGCTCAGTTGTTCTTCGATAAGTTTGTTCGTTTGCACGGAGTTTCTTCATGCATTGTATCCAATAGAGGCATCCAGTTCGCTAGCCGTTTTTGGTAGAAGTTTTAGGAAGCCTTGGATACTGGTTGAGCTTTAGCTCCGCTTTCTATCCGTAGGCCGATCGTCAGACAGAGCGGACTATACAGACTCTGGAGGATATGCTTGTGCGTACGTACTAATTGTTTGTTGGCTGTGGGATCGTCACTTGCCATTGATGGAGTTCTCCTACGATAACAGTTATCAGGAGACGTTTCAGATGGCAACTTTTAGGCTTTTATGGTAGGTTGTGTCGATCGCCGGTCTGTTTTACCGACTCCGCGAGAGCAGGATTTTTAGAACTCAGCTAGTCAAGAGACTTCGGAGATGATCCAGTTGATTCAGGACAGGATGAGAGCAGCCCAATGCAGACAGAAGTCTTATGCCGACCGCCGTTGTCGCAGACTTGAGTTCGCAGTGGGAGATCATGTATTCCTACGGATTTTTCCGATGAATGTCGTGTTGAGTTTTGGGAAGCTTGGTCCCAGATTGTAGGTCCTTTTGAGATCCTCGAGCGAGTTAGTACCGTTGCCTATCGTTGGCACTTCCGCCCAGATTTCTGAGTATTCACCCCGTATTTCCTTGTGTCGATATTTCGCAAATACCTTCATGACCCTTCTCACATGATTTAGCACCAGACCATTTGGACGCGATTTTCTCGTTCACCAGCAGCCGATAGTTGTAGTGGGTCGGCAGGTGGAGAAACTTCGGTCAAAGGTCTTTCCATATGTGGAGGTTCTTTGGCGTAGCCCGTCTAGTGAGGAGAGCACTTGGGAGGCTGCGAGCGAGATGCGGAAGTTTTCACTCATCTCTTTGAAGGTACGCATGGTAAGAATTTTAAATTCGGAGACCGAATTTCTTTAAGGGGGAAGATTAACGTTTTATAAATCGTTTAGGCGAATTTTCCATTAATAGGTAAAATAAGTTGTGTTTTCCGTAAACAAAGCTAGAAGTGATCATTTTTCAGTATAGACTTAACTGCACCTAGTTTAACTAGGAAATTGCTAGTTTGCGGTTTTTAGTTGTCACTTGAAAATTTTAGTTCACTTTAATTTTTTTCCTTAATTAAAATATTGTTATAAGCTTTTAATTATGCACTTAATTAGTGGTAATATAATTTTGATTGGGTTAATTATACTAAAGTGAATCTATACTAACTTAATCATAAGATTAAGCATTTAATCATCTTTGAAAATATCCTAGAAAATATCTAGATATTTTGGTGAATTAAAAGAAAACTTTAATTAGAAAGAAAAGGTTTAAGAGCTGGCATGATGGGAGAGGCTTTAATTGAGTATTAATTGTGAACTTAGCTAGAAATTTCCACAACTTTCCCCATTCTTCATGCTATGGCCGAGCCCCCCTTGCTGCTCCACTATTTTCCTCACCCCTTTTGCACTTCTAAAAGCTCAAATAAATCATCAAAAATCATCAAATAATCTTACAAACTCAAATACAAATCCATACCCCATTATTCTTTAGCCTATATCTTGCATGGATTTTCATGAAAGTTAGCATTTTGGAGGCTATTTTGATGATCTTGCAAGTTTGTGATTCAAGAGAAGGTATAAAATCCTAACCCTAAGTTTTAGTTGTTGTTTAAATACTTTAAGCTAGCTTATTAGATGTTTAAGTATGGCTTTAATTTGCATGTTTAGAAATTCAAGAAAAGGGTTATGAAGATCAAGTTAGAGTTTTGATTGGTTGAAATGGTTAATGGAGAAGTGTAGACTTAGAAAACTTAACCTAGTTGTGAGAATGTTATTTGTTATTTTCCTTATTGTCTAATTAATTTTAATAGCAAACTAAATTTTACTAAATCTTATATGGGTGATATTAAAATTGTAGTAAAGGTTTGGGTGACTTAGTTAAGCTACTTTGCGATGATTGTGATGGCTAGAATTGTTTAAACCTCTAGATTTGATTAAAATATGCTTACTAGGTTTTCGGATAAATTAGGCGTGGGTTTCAATTGGCGTTGTGATGTTATATTTATTATCTTCCACGATATATATTGTGTTGTGATTGCGCGATCGGTATGATCGGGGTCTAGGCTTGGTGGTTGTGTCGTTTTGCATTCCTAGCCGAGGTTGTGCCGATATCGTACGCGTTTTGTGCACTGAGTGCACAGTGTGTATAACTTGTGGACGTTATCCTTGCGTTTCGTTGTCTTTGTGCCGGCGCAGGATGTTTAGCCTTATGTGTTGTGTTTGTGAATTTTAGGATCACGAGCAGTGACTTCGGACGCTGAGAAGAAAGAGAAGCAGGTGGTCGGATTTACTTAGCTCGAGGTCATCGATGAGTAGATTTAACATCTACAGGGGAATCGCCCGCATGGCGTTATGCGTTAGGGCTATATTAAATGACATGATTATTATTTATAAGTATATGGACATTGATTGTGCATGCATACCATTGTTGCATATCTCATTTCCTATTGTATATGGACTTAGTATTAATGAGACACGACACCATTATTGACGGTTCATGTTACACGAGCACTAATTGTATGCTACACACACTCCGTCGATAATTGCCATGACACGCACAACAGCTATACATACGTGATATTGTATTGGTTAGGGATATTGAGACATGATCCTTATTTCCTTTGTGCATATGAGATATAGCTGACACCTATACATACGTGATATTGTATTGGTCAAGGACATTGAGACATGATCCTTATTTCTATTGTGCATATGAAATATAGCATACATGTATACCTACATGCTTACACATATGTCTTGCTATGCCTACATGCTTACACATATACCTATAGGGTATTGTATCATTATTGACAGGTATAGACACATATCTTGCTATAGCTACACATATAACTATAGGGTATTGTATTATTATTGACAGGTATATACATATATGAGATATAGCTACATGTACATCTTGCATATATACTTACATGTCCATACATATACCTTGCTATTGCTACATGTTCACCCTTATATGATGTTGCGTTGGATTTTTGGAGAAATTAGGAACCGCATGATATATTTATAACTTGTTGCATTTAAATAGCGGTTTTTCCTTTATATGCTCATATTATTGTTTTATGTTGCATATATTATATTTCATGGATTTCCGCATTGAGATATGGATTTCATATGATGTTTTCTGGATGTTTTACTCCTGATGATATATATCAGTGGTATGGGACACTGTTATATATGTATATATATATCAGTGGTATGGGACGCTGTTATATATGTACATATATATAATATATATCATCATAATGATCTATGCAAGTATTCTTATTCTTTACTTGATATTTTCTGGATTTGAGGACCGTGGTAGTTCATGAAACTATGCATTGTTTGAAAACACGGTTTCTCTTGATATGATATTTTGATGCGTCCACCATGAGATTTCTCGGTTCTGAGACTTGTGTTAGATACCCCATGCGAGGAGTGGACAGGGCCGTGTACGGGTACATGGTGGAGCCCGGAGGTACCCCGAAGCAAGAAGATCGTAGATGATGGCGATGAGCTCGAGGCAGGGGAGTACTTGTAACATTTCAAAAAAATAAAATATTATTTTTGGGAATTTTCATAATTTAATATTAATTTTAATGAATATTTTAATTGTCGGTATAATTAAATACCGATAAATGGTGAAAATTCTGGAGAAAATTTTGGAAATTCTAAAATAGGGTATTTTGTGGAAATATGTCATTTTTAAACTTTTATGGTTACATAAATGCTATTTTAGTGTTATCCGCGATTAAAAATCGCTAATTGTATTTTTGGCTTTTTGGTGCAAAAATGTGCACATAACATTTTCTACACTTGTCATACTTATTTCATGTTTTGGACTCATGGTAGCCTTGGGTTGAACCATGTTTAGATGAATATGGTGGGTTGAACCATTTGATTAGGTTAATTGGGTTAATTAAGGGTTTTAGCTTGTTAAGGGTGATTAGGATGGGAGTTGACCTTGTGTAGGAGAGAGAGAGAGAGAGAGAGAGAGAGAGAGGTGGCTAGGGTGTGCCATGATCCCTCTCAATCTTTATTATCCTTTGTGCTCTTTCATACTACCTCTCACTCTCACACATCACACCTCCTCAAAACAGCTTCAGCCAACATCAGCAGCTGAAACATTGCTTCAGCCAACCCTACACAGCCACAAAATAGCCCCCTGCATCAGCTGCTGATACACCACATCAGCCCCATTCCCTCACATCAACAGCTACCCCAGCCCCAAATAGCTGCAGCCACTAGCCCCTAGCACCTTAGCCCATACCTACCCACTCACATCAGCACACTTCAGCCCCCATATCAACACATCAGCTGCTGAAACAGCCATTTCAGCAGCTACATCAGCCCCAATTTCCTCACTTCAGCACTACATCAGCCCCTTCTGCAGCAACAAAAGCTTCAGCCTCAACACCACCACTCCCACAACACCAAAGCAACAACAACACTAACCACAACAAAAACCACAGCAACAGCAACAACTGCAACCAAAAAGTTCAACTTCAGCCAAGAAACAGTTTCAACCACAGCTGCAGCAGCAACACCAGAAGCACAGCAGCAACATCAACCCTTCCTTCCTCTTGATCTTCCTTTCTCCTTCATCCTAGGACACTCTTGAGGTATAATCTCATAACCCAACTCGTATCCTACCTAGTTCTGGTTTTATAGCTGAAAGTTTATTGTTATATTTGTGATCTAGTGCTAGTTTGAGTGAATTTGAGTGAGGTTTGGCCAAGAGATGGTTTTGACTGTTAGGGTAACCTTATGAGGTGTGTTTGAGACCAGTTTACCCTAGATCTAACCCAGATTCCAGTATATTACATGAAAGTTTAGAATCGGTGTAAATTAGCGTTTTTGTCGATTTTGCAACCTCTCTGGAATCTGCTACAACCCGAGATACCCTAAGATAAAATTGACTTGGCAGTGAGATGTGCAGGCTAGTAGAAACCAACACCCAAAGCCCCAGACCCTGGACCCACTTCCCGGCCGCAGATTTAATCCCTCTGGCCGCAATTTGCGGCCAGAGCTGTAGGGAACCCCCTCGTTTTGCGTGCACAGCTCTATTTCATGTAAACTTGACCCCCTGTATGTCTAGTTTTGACTGTTTCCAGTTAGGGTAAAATCTGGGTTGATTTTCATGAGTCGGCGTATGATTTACGACTTGTTTTCGTATGGATTTTGGGTATTCGATGATTCGTTTCCGTCGGGTGGCGTTTGAACGCCAACGACCAGTGAGCATTGGCTGAGTTTGCACGCGAGGCCACAGGTTTTTACCTATTGGCGTAGCGTGTACCATTTTGGTTTCCGACATGGTTTTCATGTGTTTTAGCGTGTGATATCCTTATAGGTACCCCACGTGGTGTCGGGGCGTTGGAGATGCAAATGGCGATATTGGCACCGGCACGCATATAACAAGGTGAGTAGATTTATATCTACGGGGAGAAGTCGGGTGGATGGCGTATAGCACCCCCGCAGTCCGAGGTGATGTATACGGATGCGTATACACACCTACAATTATTATTGTTGTTTGGGATTATTGGTGATGTTTAGGATGGACATTAGTGTGTTGGATGATTTAGTGTCGCAAAACCCTAGGTAGTGGGTGCACTTCACATACATACTCCCATACATACATACTTACATACATCCTTACTTCATATGTGCATAGACGAGATTCTATATAGATATGTGTTCACATGGGTATGGGACCACGTGTTCACATACGGATTTGAGGATGATACATGGGATTGAGATGAGTCGACGAGTTTGATCTGAGGTTATGATATCGGTGATATGATAAAATTCATAATTGAGGTACGTCTTGATGCTTTAGAGGATTTTGGGAATAATGATGCCATAGGAATTGTGACCTATATATATAATGATCGACATGTGATTAAGCTACGAGATATGACATGATATGATATAACCAGATATTTATGATAGGCCACCTTGGGCGTTGTTTACTCCTTGAGATGATATGTGCAGATGATATCATTCTTGCTAGAGGCTGTCAATCGAAAGCCGGATTATGATTATATTGATGATATATGATGATAATATCGATTTATACTAGAATGTCGATCAGTAGTCAGATCTTGATTATAGTGATGATGTTAGCATTATACTAGACATAGGTCAGTATCCAGATTATGATATTTTTTAAAGAGAATACCAGATGAATGATAGGACGAATGTGATATTGACCCGTACCCAGATTTGGGGATGCCGTACGACGGATTTACGTACGAGCTACAATTTGATGTTTGATCCGCACTCTTGATTTGGGAATAATTGATTATGGAGATATGGTATCGGATGTGATATTATCGAGACGGGATCACCGACTATATATATATTTATATATATATATATATATGTATGTATGTATGTATCGACTCAGAGGTTAGGCGGTTTCCCTTACCTACTGTTAGCTTTAGCTCAGCCTTATAGTGGGGTAGCTATATGACTCTTATGACATTAGATGCAGTTTAGCGATCATGGTGTTCGGTATTTCAGCTCCCGCATATTATTATTGTTGTCACTCTACATTGCATACTTATTATGATTCATATTCCATTATTGATATCTTGTTGTTAGGACACCAGCACCATTACCGATGATACGTATGTTCCACATACACTTACTTGCCAGCTCACACACATCTTCATCGGTAATTGCTATGTCACTACACAGTAGTATTATTGCATCAGGATATGACCCTTGTATGTGCATACTATTATTCCATGTTGCATGATATACTGTTATACTTGCACTTCATTTATATGTCACATACATCATGTTTCCTGATTATGCGCATTGAGATATGTTGTTTCTATGATATTTCTGGATTTGGGAACCGTGGGTATTTCAAAGAGATTATGTAAATGTTTTAAAAACCCGGTTACCCTTGATATGATATTTCAGTGCGTCTACCATGTGTTTTCTCGGTGCTGAGAGCGACATGTGAAACCCGGTTCGAGGAGGCGGATGAGACCGATCGTGGGTACATGGTGGACCCGGTGCGGTACCCCGGGGCAAGAAGATCGCAGGAGATGGCGTTGAGCCTGGCAGGGGAGCACGACCGACCGGTGATTTTACCCGGCACGTCGGTTATCCGGAGGATACCGTCGTAGTCATGAGAGGGTTGGTAGGGGCCGATCTGGACTGACGGCGCCCTGGATTTTATGATTGAGATATTGAGATTTGAGGTATTGAGGTACAGAAATTGTGATACAGAGATATCGAGATATTGAGATTTATGTTTTGTGCCGATGCTAGGCATTGTTTTATGTTGATTTCATTATGATACCTCATTTTAAAAATACAGAAATCTCACTAATTTATGAAAGCAGTTTTCTTCAGTACATGCATCCTGTTCCATGCATTCATACATCATTCATATGATACATTGCCCCCTTATGCACTGACACGGGTATATGGGATTACATTTGGGTTATATATATTTGAGGATTATATATTGTGATCGTATGACCTAGAATTGCGTCATACATGCGATTTTCTGTTCGTAGATCTTTTTCTACTCACGAGTTGGCAACTCACCCCTGTTGTGTCCCAGTTTCTTGCAGGTGTTGCCGTGCGGGTTTCATTACGGCTTTGCGGGCACGGCTTCTTTCAGGTAACTTGCTAGTAGGTGGGTTATTGTATCGTACCCATCATTATACATTGTATATTGTATTCAGTTGTATCTAGAAGTTCCATCAACCAAACATGTACTTATTTGAGATAGAGACCAGTGATCTTTATTCTTTCGACCTTAGAGTCGCACGTTATATTTCTATGGATTTCTTGCTGTTGGAGTTTTCTTTTCTGTTGTAATCCTCGCCTTTAGGTGTTGTATATTATGTTGCGTACTGGTTGATTTACTTATGGTTTTTCCTTCACTCCACTACTTTTCTTGGTTTGGATTTCTGGGCTCGGCTTACTTAGAGCACTTATGCCTTGAGACGTTCGTAGCCTAAGTGCCGGTCATGTCCGTACTTTCGGGTCGTGACAGTACTACCTTACCGGTGATAGTATTTGGACTCGGCAGTTATCGTAGGGATACCGACCGGAGTTATGTACGGATATCAGGGCCGGTCCTTATGACGGCGCCTGAGATATGAGGATTTACGTGTCGATACTGGACATGGGTTTCATGATATTTCGAGTGTCGATGTTGGACAATCAGGTTCCATGATTTTGATGTGTCGTTGAGAGACACACACACACACACAGATATATATACAGGTCTATGTTTTCATGATGTTTTCGTGTGTCGATATTGGACACTCAGGTTCCATGAGACTTACAAGATATGAGGGCCGATCTGAGGATGCGGTGCCTTTGGTATTGGGATTTAGATTGTCTTGATGGACACTGGTCCTGCCATTTTGAGGATTCCGTGAGGATGACATGTTTTATCCCATACTCATCATTTATTTGATATGCGTTGCTTCATGTGTTAGTAGTACCTGATAGAGTGCCTTTCATGACCGTTGCATATACATATTGCCATATTATACTATCAGTTTGCCTGCGATAGCTTATCGCAGTACGTGCATACCTGCAATTACTTGCATATGTATTTACTATTCACGAGTTGGAAACTCACTCCCGTTGTGCCACAGTGTTTTGCAGGTAGCCTCTCAGAGTGCTAGCGGCAGGGCTTCTTCTTATCGTATCATCTTTTGCAGCGGATACTGCTACGGCTGACTGTGAGCAGTTTTGCTATAGGTGGGTTTTGCGGTTATTCGATGATGCTTATTGTATATCTCGTTGTATCTACTACTTTCATGTATTGACTTAGAGACGAGATGTGAGGATGATATTGTATATTATTTGTGACTTTGGATGTCTTTTATGCTGTTGTCACTTTGTATCGTCCATTTTCTTTGCTACGGTGTCGTATATCTGCTTGTGGTGGTTGTTTCCGCCTTTGGGCGTAGATTTGCTCCCATTGGAGATGCTTTACTTATACTTTATGTTGTACCGTTTTCGGGGCTAGTTTTTACAAAGGAGGTGCTGCCAAAAGTTTTAAGAAAGAAACTTAAGTTAAAGATTTTTATTTGAGATTCCCAAAAGCTTTAAACAATGTTCTTATCACTTACTACTTTTGATGGTTTAGATAGCTGGGTTTTCGGCTTACTTAAATTGCGTTATACCTGTACACGTTACGTGGTTTAAGGGTCGTCACGTGATAAATTTCGGGTCGTGACAGTAGGGTAGTAATCAAAGCACAGTGGGAACTCATACGAAAAAAATGACAATCTCAGGTCGACAGACTAAGCTGTACTCATGTCACCTGAGAAATGCTATCAGACAATAGGTATAATACCAACTAGCATGTTCCTGGCGAGTGTGTCCAGTGTACTCATAACCCAATAAGCATTTATATAATATCTTAGGTAACTAACTGACACCAATGGCTTGTGAGACCGGCCACCGCCCCTCGTCGGGGTCTTGAAAAGTATACATTAGTCTACTCCGGAGTATCGATGCCCAGTCTCGATACTCTCTCGACTAGAGACATTTAAGGATATGCTTATAGACCACCCAGCTCCCACATATATGATCGCCATCATAATGCTGGTAGTCAAGCAAGAATCCTATGGGCTCTATCAACATATAATAATGATCTGTAATATCACATAATGCATGTACATGATGATAAAGACAAACCAGATAGCATACTATCATTTTGAGTAAGATTGTTCTACCCGTATAGGTCCTCCCTCAATCATCACAATCGCGTGCCTACGATTATAATAATTGAATTGAGGGTACTATAGCCAATAATCTCCTACTTGCACTTAAGGCTAATTATTGTGGTGTCGCATACTCACAGCCTGTGTGATACCGAACACCCAACTTCTCTACTAATCAGTCTCGTAAAGCCCGTTTGTGAAACATTGCATTTGAGAAATAGCCACAGTGAGTGGATCCGCTTCAATGTTTCTATTTTTATTTCTCAATATCTCAACTTCACGGAGAAAGACTGTCTCCCGAAATGTGCGATACCTGTCTTAGAATTTTTTGGGATATCTGATGGGACCCAGTTCACAAATGAATTCCAAATCCAACAAACTTCTTAGACCTCATCTTCCACTGAATTTAATCAGTATCCTGCGCCATACCTTCCTCGGTATCAGCTTGGACCACCTGTCCAACATACTACCCTTCAAAAGAGAGAAAACTATAACTCTGACAGTCATTCTGTCATCCAGGTCACCTCGGAAGCCTGAAATGATAACCGCCTTCTGAAGGAGGCTGTCGTTACCATATACCAAGAACATCCTCTTATGTTAATAACTGCTTCCCAATGTTTCTCCAGGATTGGATTAATATATGCTTATTGTAGCCAGTGCAAAAGCAATATCTAGTGTGATACTTGACATTTCATGATTAATTCAATTGCCTAAGCAAGTGATATACCAATCATGCAAATCCCTCTCCTCATCAGTCTAGAAGACATCTTTTTAGAGAGGGCGACTCCTTCACCTACGAGTACACCACCACACTAGGAGTCGTCCATTCTAAAACCCTTTAGAATAGTGTCAAGTACCCGAATTAGGACACTTCCCAAATCTAGATCTAAAACCATAGATCTAGTCACCAGAATCCCTGATATTTTATCTAGATCTTATGTGGAGAAACAAATTGTGACAACCACAGTATAACCGATCGTAGTATAGGAATATCACTTGATATCAAGAGCATGTCATCCAAATACCAGGACATCACTCCCTACTACTTTCTTATCAGGTCCATCTGTTGTTCTGATGAAATCAAACTCTATAACTGTCACATCAAAAATAGATGATCTATTTCCGCTATACCTGCTTTAGTCTATAAATAAACATAAGCTATTTGCCCACTATGCTTCCGCTGCTCCCACTGACTATAACAACCCTCTAGTAGAGTCATATACACATGCACTTCTAAAGCTAATTTAGAACAACATTATACTCATCCTCCCGCCAGATCTCATTGTCTAGAACAGTAGTAGTGGCAAGTATGGGTAATCAAAAACCTCCCTGTCACCGTCTTTGAGGAGACCGAAATACCTCACGGGTGGCTGAGGTTACCCACCAAATTTGCGGAGTGGCAAATGGATTGTCGAATCCAATTAAATGTTTAGGTTCTACTAAATTTTCAGTAATTGTTTGTAGTTCTGGAATCACTTCCAGTTCTACCATACTCCTACTAATGTTTTCTGAGAAGAATTCATTTTACTAAAACGGATGGCGAGTTAAGAACAATATAACTATTGATCTTCTAAATGGTAGAATATTAACACTCGTCAAAACCCAGGATAACCCACAAACTGCCATTACTGAAATGTGCCTTGAGTTTATCTGGATTCTGGTTTTAAGCATAAGCCGGACAACTCCATATACCTTAACATCGTTAAGATATGAATCCATTCTATATCCAATATAGAAACATAGACACTAATTTAATTGGAATCAGATTCAAAAAATCAAGCAGCTATTTCCAGTGCATATCGACTAAATGGAAGAAGGCCAATCAGTATTACTCATCAAGGAATGCACCCATGTATGAGTAATCTGAAAGAGAAACAAGTTCTAAAATATATTACTTATGATGGAATACCTAGCACAAGTATCTACATTTTCGATCAGCTTGAAGAATCTTGATACTTGCAGCATATGGTTCTCTACCTTATTCTTATACCTATAACTTCTCAAAATTTGGACCTTGTATTTCAATGAAATACTTGTCTAAAACTAGAGAAATCATGAGTAAACAGAATATAATACGAGTACCAACCCTTTGTCCTAACGGACATCGGACAACGTACAATACTTTGTATAAGTCCACTGAGTTTAATACCTCAAACCCTGTACGTCGTAAGTTGAAAAACTGTACTATGGTTAAGAAGAATTACACCGTTGTTGAATGCTCCTTATCTAACCATCAACTGATATAGGTAAATGTCATAGACATAATTTCAAAAATTTATATCTCACTTTATAAAATAAACGTACAGATATATCAGTTTGAAATTGGTGCATAACAACGGATATTCAAAACCAAATATTTGTCGTTAGGAAAAACCCAGGTGATTTCCTCAAATATCACCAATTACAAAGAATTCTGATATATATTGAGGATCTAATCACCCAATTTCCAATATCTTACTCCTACTCAGGATCTGTAACGCCACACGGATGTGAGAATCAAGTCTGGTAAATATATACCCTAGAGTCAGAATCTTATTTAGAAAACAATTTTCAATCAATACCACACGGTAAAACTGAAACATGAAAATGTTTCAAAGGGGTGGCCGGGTATTCCTCGTAATCCACTTCCACTATCCAGATTCATGATAGTAACCGTAAATTTCTTACCCTCACCCCAATCCCTTCATATGTCTTTACTTCTTATCTTCTGTACACCATACTTAGGCTAATTTGTTTTCTTCCTTCCCTACCTTTCGGCACCTGACTATGGTTTGGAAGAAGACTATCCAATAAGTGCAATAAGTGTACTCTCCTAACACTAGGAACCCTCGCAATCTAAGAGAAGGTAAAGTGAAAAGACAACCGAATAATCCTATTCAATTTCTCCCGAACCGGAAACCATTCTCGAACTAAAACAAGTTCCTTCGAGTTCGTATGTAACTATACGATGGCATATCCAAGCAATATGGATCTTCGTAGTGATACAAAGTGTTCTAGAGAAATGCAAAGGGGATGTAGGAGTGGCAGGGATATACGCGGCTTCGTCGTGAATGATAGTAGTCACAACTTCCTTTGCCCTCACTCTAATCCCTTTATATGTCTTTACTTATTACGTTCTGTACACCACACTTAGGCTAATTGGTTTTCTTCCTTCCCTATCTTTCGGCACTTGTCTATGGTTTGGAAGAAGACTATCCAATAAGCGTAATAGGTGTACTCTCCTAATACTAGGAGCTCTCACAACCTGAGAGAAAGTAAAGAGAAAAGACAACCGAATAATCCTATTCAATTTCTCCAGAACCAGAATCCATCCCCGAACAGAAACAGGTTTCTTCGAGTTCGTATGTAACTATACAATGGAATATCCAAGCAATATGGATCTTCGTAGTGATACAGAGTTTTCTGGAGAAATGCAAAGGGAAAATAGGAGTGGCAAGGGTATATGCGACTTAATGACAATCCAAAAGCCAAAGTGTTTAAGAAGGTTTGGTTAACTTGGTTCATGAGTTTTAGTTTAAGGTCAGGTCATGTTCGCTGCCAAAGAGAGAAAAGAAACACTCAGTGTGCACTTTAACCTAGATTAGATTGGTTAATCACTTTATCTAATCAGGATGGTTACCACTGTTTTCTCGAATTCTCCTTCAAACCCTAAAAGGAGAATTAGTCAGGATTATCTGAAAATCATCCGAGGAGTAACACCTACTCATCAGTGGGAATCGGGACCCAACTATCATCGCGTGATAACTTGATAGAAGCCACTCAAATCACCATACTCCAAAAGGTATGTGCATGCTTGGCAAGTTTCTTGTATGTTTGAAACTCCCGATGTGGTTTTTGCCTCTAGGATCCAAGTGACCTTGATAATGCCAACATATCAAAGGGTCCTAGTTAAGTTCAACCTGTCATTATCTTGATTGCGTTAAACCCACCGGTACGAGTCCTTAACAATGCCAACATGGCCGTACGACTGTCCTAACCAATCACATCCAATGCTACAAACAAGCAATACTCAGCTACCGCACACTACGTCTTGACAATGCCAACATACGCAGCACGAATACTGAGCACTACTCGTAGGAAATGACGAAGGGCTACGGCTGGGTTTTCAGCGAAAACCCCTTTAACTTAATGAACTTGATATCGTTGAAGGAACCTGAGCAAATTTTGAAAAAGGGGTGGTTTAAGCTCCGCAATTTTAAAACGAGTGGTTTTGTAGAAAACCATTGATTTGAAGAAAACCGGGTAGTTTATAGTCACGTAAGCTTTTTCCAAAGAGGTCACTCCCTATGAAGGGATCTCAGCTTTTTCCTCGTCGAATGAGGTGCAGGATATTCCTAACTGAATACCACGATGCAAAGCAAAAGGATTGAATATAGTGAAGTTATTACAATGACGCAAACTTTTGCCCAAGAGGTCACTCCCCATGAAGGGATATCGGCTCTTGCCTCGTCGAATGAGCTGCTGGATATTCAGAACCGAATACCGCTTTGCAAAGCAAAAGAATCGTCTATAATAACAGTTTTCAAACATTGGTTTCAACAACATCATTTAGGTTTATTTTTCCTTGCATTAATCAAAATTAACGCAGTCCCATCAATTAAACCATATCACGCCAGAAAAGAACGAAAATACAATGTACGTATATACCATCCGTATTCACCATAGGGCCCTATCATGCACCGTTAGGTTACTTAGCTAACAGCAGAGCGGGAGCTGGACTAGCACGGGTGCAAAACATATACAATATCTACTAGTATATATAAATACATATATAACATTTGTTACAGGCATGATATAAGCAACATCACAGAAAAGCGATAAGCAACACAGAATAATGGATAATCTAGGAGCCCCGGGTTTCACATGAGCCGCAAGTGAAACCCGACGTTCCCTGGTCGTGTGGATAGCCTGTGCAATGTATAACCAAGACCCCTGTGAGTGCGGCAAGTTACCCGCTAATCCTAGAAGTGAGGAAACCCCAATCAATAAAGTGAATGGGCCACCCAGCACTTCACGGAATCCGGTAACTTGAGCATTCCTCCATGGGTCATCCTATACCCCCTACTAGTGCGGCGAATAGCCCACCAATTCTAGAGTGAGGCCCATTCCGTCTCAACACCATGAGATGCGGGCCCGTTGCCCTCTAGAACCCGGCTACTCGAGCACTCCACCGCGGGGTAATCCTAGTACAGAAAAGAAAAGCATATATACAATGGCGACATCGACCTCAAACTGGTCGTGCCCCAATATACAATCTGGCAGAGACGGCTGTCCACATGTCGGACGCTCGCCCCGCAATAATGAATATATAAATAAATCTGAACTGTACTACTACCATTGCACCATAGGCCATCCAACATAACAATCTGAACATAGCTATCACAGATATCAACATCACAGTAGTATAAGTAAATATGTGCAACCCCGTCTAAACAACATATAACAAATAGAAGACGTTTGAAAAACACATACACCACATCATAGATATCAACAATGCAAAATTTCAACTTTTGAAACTATCCAAGTTGCCCCCAAACAAAGATAACACTAAGTGAAATCTGAGGAAAATCAAACAAGACCAAAAATACCAATTTACAAAACCTAAAACACAGAATGAAAATGGGGCACATATATCAACAGTGAACCGTCCAGACCGGTTTTTTTAGCATTTTGGCCGGCCAAACTTGTATGGATTTGCCTCATTTTCATTCTTTATCATATTCATGTCTAAACTAAGTCTCTGTAGTTGTTTAAAAAATTTACAGAGATTAAAAAATTTTCAGAATAGAGAGTGGGTTTTGAAATCAGAATTTTTCAATTTTGAAATTAATGCATCGTCTACTACTAGTTTCTAATATTTGGGTGGCTCTGATACCATGTTGGGGTTCCTAGCGCCCTGGCCGTCAACCGCGGCCGTTGCGGAACGAAAAATTTTGGTGTTTAAAAAACTTGACGCTAGAAACGACTACCTAGAATCAAAACCAAACATAAAACTAGCAATCTAAAAGTGTTTATCTACTGTGATAGAAGCATTATACCGAATGAATCGTGTCCTTCGGCCTTCTACCATCTTCCTTAGCTCCTTGAGACGTCCTCGATTAAACATGGCCGCCGGTCTTCCTCCGTCGAAGATGATCTACTCGAGGGATGTAGCTCTAGGCTCTAGCTCCATACTAAGAGTTTAATGGAGCAACTAGAGACTTTAGATTGCCAATCTAAAGTGTCTAGGATGTAGTGAAGTGTTCTAAGTGTGTATCTATCTCACCTCCTCTCTTGGTTCTCAACATATGAGATTGTAGAGAGGAGGTTGAAGATGAAAGTGGAGGAGCTCAGGAAAGGAAGTGAGGAGAGTGAAGCTAATGGTGAGAATAAATCCATCTCAAAAAATGAATTATCCAACCAAGAGAGAAAACCATGAAACATGGTTTTGTATAACTCATTTTTTCAATAAACAATGCCAACCATGCTTGAATAGTTTGCATAAATGAATTGTTAATTCATTTGTGAAACACTATTGAAGCATGACTCTCACCATACTCCCTTCTCTTCTTTACACTTAATTTTCCATTTAATATAAATGGATAAAATCTAAAATGAGGTGTCCATCTTCTAGAATGTTTTCCATATAAATACGGATTACACTCTACTGTATATGCATACATGTATTCGTACCGAAATACGAATACCCAAAGAGATAGAATAACACAAAGAACATAATACTATAATATACATATCGAAATATATATACGTAAATTATTAAATCAACATCCGATTTAATAATCCGGCTCAAACCCGAGCCGGCTAGTATTATCAACCGTCCGATCGAAAGTCCGAGTAACTAGTATAATCATTCGATCGGAACCCTGTAGTATCCAATACGGCTACTACATCATTTTTCCAGAACCAGGGAAACTCTCTGTGTGGGACTCTAAAGACTCGTCAATACGCTGGCAGTGGGTTTAACCTCAATCAAATCAGCGGCACTAGCTGTACATAACGGCTATTCAGGTATTGAGCGTAAGAAAGGCCGACGAGCAAACACAACCGAACCCCTACTGAGCCTGTCAGTGACAATCTCCATACAGTCCGGTATGTTTGTCTAAAAGTATCGCATATCGGGTCTAGGGGTGGATAAAGTCAGACCCTAATAACGCGATATTTCGTGTCGGTATGAAACCCATCATCCACTGAGAAACTACTGATCTAAATCAGTAATTCTCATCTACCCTGGCCAAGAATTTCTGGTGATGGCCACCCATGCACCGCGTGAAATCAACCCCCAATACCGGGAGAGACGAATCTCTGACGATCCGCTCACTGCCTCCATGTGGCTCGGGACTGTACCCAACTAAAACCTGTTTGCATGACTCCTTTGAGCCGTGGTAGGGTAGTAATCAAAGCACAGTAGGAACTCACACTAGACAAATGATGATCTCAGATCGACAGACTAATCTGTACTCATGTCACTTGAGAACTGCTATCTGACAATAGCTATAATACCAACTAGCATATTCCCATCGAGTCCATCCAGTGTACTCATAACCCAATGAGCACCTGTATACTATTTTAGGCGACTAACTGACACCAATGTATTGTGAGACCGGCCACCGCCCCTCGTCGAGGTCTTGAAAAGTATACACTAGTCTACTCCGGAGTATCGATGCCCAATCTCAATACTGCAGGGTTCCCTAGCACGGCAGCAAGGTTTCGGGAGGTATCGTCCATGCCAAATTCAAAAATTTGCCGTTCTAGCTAACCCTAATAAAGAACGTATATTAGAAATCCGACGGAATGAAATGCAAACGACTTTGCATGTAAAGTGAACAAGTAATGCAACCTTTGTAGACCGGTCCTTCACTTCATTAGCTCCGTGTAGTCGTCCCTTCGCTGCGATCATGAACTCCCGGACTATAGAGGGGCTCCACAAGATGTACAGATCAAACTTGCTAGAAGACTTCGAGGCCGAAGATGATCTACGTCGAGGAGACACTAACCCAAGCTATCTCTTCACTAATTATGGAATTAGTGAAGCAAACACCCTATACTAAATGGCAAGTAGTAGAGGATGATGAAGTAGGAAGTGGGCTCACTTTAGATTTATTTTTCTCATAATATTTCATCACCTCTCAAAACCCTAGAAAACCTTTTTCTTGAGCTCATGAAGAAGAAGAAGAGAGATGAATGAGAGTTATGAATGAATAATTCATGAGGTTAGAAATGCAACCATGGTAAGTTATCATCTCATGCCTAACTTATGTAGAGAATAAACTAAGGTCAAGGGTTAAGGTTTGGTTAACAAATATCTTAAGGAATGACAAAAAATGGACTTGGTCAATATTCTACAAGCTTCATCCAAGCTTGAAACATTGACTAAGTCTTCACTAATTTGTGATAACTTAAGAGAAATATCAAACCCTAATATTAACCCTAGCATGGTATAAGTCTCACACACCCTTATTGCATATGTAGCATGACATAAACATGTACACAAATATACATATCACATATATACAATGTGCACATCAAGTGAGAAAAGAAATCATAAGTGAGCTAATACTAGTTAATGTAAATTAATATATCAAATACATAATTATACATTAGATTATCAAATCAACTCTTGATTTAATAATCCGGCTATATTACATATAACCGACCAATATCAAATGTAACAACTTATTGAATCAACACAAGATCCGATAACCCGGCTATATCGCATATAACCGACCGATGTCACAAATCGCGAGAATAGAATACGATATCACATATCGTATTAATCTCGGTGCCGCACATATCACATATGCACTCTTACTCCGTTTCGCTTGAGCCAGGAAACTTCTGTGTAGGACTCTAAAGACTCGTCAATACGCTGGCAGTAGGTGATGATCATATCAAACGCCCACAAGCTACAAGCGGTCTGCTAAACGTAACGGCCACCCGGGTATTGAGCGATCAAAAGATCAACAAGCAAACCTGTTCACACTCCTGCGAATCCAATCAGTAACACTATCGTACAGTCCGGTCTCTTTATCTGATATGTCGCATACCTCGTCTAGGGGTGGTAAACGTCAGACCCCAGTAACTCGATAAGTCGTGTCGATATGAAACTCATAACGGGTCGAGAAACTAATGATAACACTTACCAGTATATCTCTGAAGCAGCCCTGGCCAGGGACTTTCTGTTATAGCCAATCGAGTATAGCGCAACATCAACTCCCAATACCGGGAGAGACGAAACCCCTCCTATCGCTCATTGCCTCCATGTGATTCGGGACTGTACCCAAAAGCCATCGTTTTGCACGTTCTCTTGAACGGGGTAAGGTGGAAATCAAAGCAAGGTGGAAATCAAAGCAAAGTGGGAATCACACAAGACTCTATGACGATCTCGGGTCTACAGACTAACCTGTACCAGTGTCACCAGAGAACTGCCATCTGACGTGAGGTATAATACCATCTGGGAGTTCTCGGCGAGTCCGTTCAGTGTACCCAGTCTCTACTGAGCACCCGTATATTGTCTCTGATGTCAAACACTAATGGATATGGGATCATCCATCGCCCATCTACATGGGTCGAGAATCTATACGCTGGTCTACTCTGGTATATCGATGTCCTATCTCGATACACCTACAACTAGGAACATTTGAAGGATGTACTTGACGACTACCATGGCCCCACTAGTATGATCTGTATCATAATCCTGGTAGTCAAGTACTCATCCTAAGGGCTTTATCAACAAGTAATAAAGAGACAATAAGTGTACATGTTAAGATAAAGAGCAACCAGATAGCATACTATCATGTCGAGCAAGAAAGTCATCCCTATATATGTCCAAGAATCCACTACAATATACATCGTATGTACAGTAATGCCCTTTAGGGCTGTAACGCCTTAGATTTTGATTAGTGTTAGTTTAGACGATAATGCGGGTTTTTGGTAAAAAGTTTACCAATTCGGGTTCCTCACATTTTATAACATTTAATTAATAATTTATTATTATTTGTTATGGCTTGCACGCACATGTGCACGTTAATGTGAGGGTTTGTTTGTGTTAGTCTAGTTCTTAACAACCATGACATTTAACCCTAATCCTAATCCTTTGCTTTAATCCAATCCTTTATTTTAAACCTTAACCTAACTCTAGATATTTGTTTGTGAAAAGAGAGATATTTTCCTTTGGATTTTTGTTTTGTGAGAGGTGGCATGGTGAGAATTGTGTGCATTTATTGCATGGTGCACGCATTTCTCTCTCATTACACTCACCTCTCTCTCTCTATCATTTCTTTCTCTCTTTCTTTCTCTCTTATTCCTATCTCATTATTTCTCATCCTCTTCTTTTCTCAACTGAACACTCATCACCTCACCACTAAACCTTCACTAATCATTCACAAAACTTCACTAAATCTCACCAAAATCACTTCTTTTGCCTAGTTTTGCCTCTTGGATGCCTTGGAGCTTGGAAAGCTAGGATCTTTGAGTTCTTTTGGATAGGTATAGATCTCTATCTATTCTTTATGATGTCATAGTGTTGTGTAGCCTTTTAGTTTCAGTTTTGAACGTTTAAAGTTAAGTTTCGTGCAAATATCGTATTTTTTAGTGTCAATTGTGATATCTGTGTTCTGCTGTGACCCCGTGAGTATACTGGAAAATCAAGCAGAGCAGTTGTGTTGTACCTGAGACTATAAGACTTCACCTAAAGCACGAGACCCCCTTGCTCGGATTT
Organism: Agapanthus africanus; assembly: GCA_030015575.1. Classification (NCBI taxonomy): domain Eukaryota; kingdom Viridiplantae; phylum Streptophyta; class Magnoliopsida; order Asparagales; family Amaryllidaceae; genus Agapanthus; species Agapanthus africanus. Next base: position 683,115,702 of record CM057337.1, read on the forward strand.
GGCTGGCGACCTTCCTTGAAAATCCGGCGACCTCGGATTTCTGAAGGAGTTTGGGTATGGGTTTTTGTGGGTAGGTGTCTGCAGTGGTTTAAGTGTGTTTAGTCTTGCTGGATTTTTATGTTTTTGCTGTATACAAAATCTGGGATCACATAGCTAGTTTCTAGTGTTACGACTACGCGCGATACGTTATACGACACGGTTCGTGCACTTTGTGTGGTTTTGCTCTTGGGTTGGTTTCGTAGTGTCTCTATGCACGTTAGCCACAATACGAATACTTGAGAGTATATTTGAGTTGGTGCGTCGGTCAAACGTAGTTTGTACGTGTTATTGGTCGTTTGTTAATATACATACTTGTTATATTGTTTTATGTTTTAGGTTTGCAGGCGGGGACTTCGAATGCTGCGGAGAAGGGGAAACAGGTGGTTGGCTTTACTTAGCCAGGAACGTTGGTGAGTAGATTTAACATCTACATGGGAATCGCCCGCATGGCGTTATGCGTCTGGGCTAGAGATGATATGATATTAGTCGCATATTCTATTGCATATATAGAGTTTGTGCATACACCTCATTGCATATTATACTTGTTATGCTTGGACTTGTGCCCTTAGGACACTGCACTATTATTGACGGCTCATGTTGCACGAGCACTGATTGTATGTCACTCACACCATCAATAATTTCCATGACACGTCCAACACACATACATATGTGATATTGTATTGTTTAGGGATATTGAGACATGATCCTTATTTTCCTTCGTGCAGATAACATATAGCATACCTGTATACCTACATGCTTACACATAAGCCTTGACATGCTTACATGCTAGTTACCCATATACCTATATGGTATTATACCATTAGTGATAGGTATATACACATATGAGATATAGCTATATGTACATCTTGCACACATACTTATAATACCTGGAGGGTATTACATCATTACTGATAGGTAGATATATATACCTTCCTATACCTACATGTTTACACATATATCTGGTTATAGCTATATGTTCACCTTTATTTGATATTATATGGACTTGGAGAACTTAGGAACCGCATGATATATATATTAACTTGTGCAGTTAAATAGCGGTTTTTCCTTTATATGCTCACATTACAGTTTCATGTTGCATATATTATATTCATGGATTTTCGCATTGAGATATGGATTTTTCATGATGTTTTCTGGATTTGAGGACCGTGGTAGTTTAATGAAATTATGTATTATTTGAAAAACCCGGTTTCTCTTGATATGATATTTCAGCAGCCACCATGAGATTTATCGGTTCTGATATATATATATACCCCATGCGAGGAGGCGTCGTGGGCCGTGTGAGGGTACATGGTGGGGCCCGAAGGTACCCCGGGACAAGAAAGGTATTTCGATGGACCACGCCGATGAGCCTGACAGGGGAACCATACCTACCGGTGACAGTACATATGACTCGGCGGTTATCGTGGTTATACCGACCGGAGTCAGGTACGTATGGATACGTCGAATTGCGAGGGTCGAAATTGGGCACTCGGGTTTTCAAGATAGCGTATGATACGTACCTATCAGGGGCCAGTCATGGTGACAACACCTGATAGATCAGTATTTATGTGTCGATGCTTGACACTTGTTTTCATGATATTTTTACTCCTAAGTATATATAACAGTGGAATGGGACACTGTTATATATGCATATATGTATATATATTAGTGGAATGAGACGCTAATATATATGTATACATATCTAATTTATATAGATCATCATAATAATCTTGCAAATATACTCACTCAGGATATATGAGATTTACTTGATATTGGATACAAGATATATGAGATTCACTTGATGTTGGATACTGGATATATGAGGTTTACTTGATATTGGAAACTCAAGATCTATGAGACTTACAGGATATGAAGGCCAATTTGGGGGCTGATTTGTGGAAATTTGGGATTTAGATTGTCTTGATGGACTTTGGTCCTACCACGAGGTCGGGATTCTGTGAGAATGACATGTTTTATGCTATACTCCGTATTTATTTTATATGCATTGTTTCATGTATTAGTAGTACCTAATAGAGTACCTTTCATGACTGTTGCATATACATATTGCCTTTATTGCTTCATGTATTAGTAGTACCTGATAGAGTACCTTTCATGACTGTTGCATATACATATTGCCATTATTGCTATCCGCTTGCATATGTTAGATTCGCGCTGTATGTGTATACTTACGATTAGCTGCATATGTTATTTACTATTCACGAGTTGGCAACACCCCCCTGTTGTGCTACAGTGTTTTGCAGGTTATTCCTCATAGTAGTCGAGGCAGGGTTTTCATCTATCCTATCATCTTTTGCAGCGGATACCGCTACGGCTAACTGTGTACAGTTTTGCTATAGGTGGGTTTGCGGTTATCTGATATTGCTCTTTGTATATTCGTTGTACCATGTACTCTCCATCTACCACTTTCATGTATGACTTAGAGACTTGATGTCAGGACGATATTGTATATTATTTTGTGACTTGGTGGTCTTTTTGCAGTTTTATTTATATCGTCTTTTATTTCTTCGCTACGGCATCGTATATCTGTTGTGGGGGTTGTTTTCGGCCTTTGGGTGTGTTTTTTCTCCCGTTTGGGAATGCTTTACTTATTATCTTTGTTGTACCCTTTTGGGGCTGGTTTTTACAAAAGAGGTGCTGCCAAAATTTTAAAGGAAATAAAGTTGGACTTTAAAGAATTTGGGTTGAGATTTCAAAAGTTTTAAAATTGTTATTATCACTTACTACTTTTGATGGTTTAGATTACTGGGTTTTCGGCTTACTTAAATTGCGTTACGCCTGTAGATGTTGCGTAGTTTAAAGGTCGTCACGTGCCAATTTCGGGTCATGACAAAGTTGGTATCAGAGCGCTAGGTTTTACCTTTCGGAGTGTAGGATGACCTTGGTATGATGGAGTAGGTAGCTTAAGCAGAGTAACGTAGTGTGTGTATGTCCGCGGCATACTCATGACACGGTACTCTGCCTAAAGTGACCTAAGTACTAATTGCTTGAAATTCCTTCTTTGATGATACATATCCTTGTGATTTGATTTTCGTGTTCTTATCGAATCCTTTTCCATTTATAGCCTTTGCCGCCGATGACTATGAGGACTCAGAGAGGTGCAGCGAGGGCCGAGGTCAGAGTTGACTCGTTTGGGATGAGAATTGACCAGGATGGTATGCTCGTTGTACAGGAGAAGATGGATCCGCCTTTGATAGATCGTATCGCTAGGCTTGAGGCAGAGATGCAGGACTTACGCCAGACGATGAGTTCGTTGGTTGAGGCCAGTCGAGCGCGGCGACAGGAGGTTGTTATCCCTGTTACCCAGTTATTCCTTGCAATCAGCACACAACATTGTGTTACGTATACAGCACCAGTGGACGCAGCCCTATTCGATGAGGAGCGTCTTTCCAAGACTTCGGGAGTTCGAGGACAGAGAAAGGCTCGTACAGGTGTATCGGCCCAGAGACAGAGGTTCAGTCGCCGTGATAGGTTTCATGCACGTCGCGGGAGTAACAGAGGCTTAGGACGAGGACAGTCGTTCAGCTCTCATCCCTAGGAGGGTCAGCAGCCATGGAGTGGATGTTTTCGATGCGGGAGCCTTCATCACTTCATCAGGAATTGTTCCTTAGCACCGCGTCAGGCTCGTGTTCAGAGAGGTCATAGTCGCCGAGGGTTCGCTCAGAGGGGACAGGTTGCCAGAGGAGGAAATCAGCCAGTTATGGGTAGGGGGCAGACACGAAAGTTTGCTTCTACTCATCGGGACGAGCGGGCGTCCAAAGCAGAGTTTGCAGGTATTCTTAATTCATATGTTCTTTTGATGCACTTGTTTGTTTTACACACTTTGTCCCATGGTTGGGCCGAGAGTCGTGTTAGCTAGATCAGCCGTTTATTGTGTTAAGTTCTGTCAGCGATTCTTTTGTTGCACGACACGTGTTTCAGTCGTGTGCCAATCGGATAGGAGATAGAGATTCGTCCGTCGTTTTGATCCTTCTAGAGATGTTGGATTTAATGTTCTCCTGGGAACAGACTGGTTAGATACGTGCTAGGCGTCTGTGGACTGCCGTAAGGAAACAGTAAGGTTTTGTTTTCCCAGCAAGTCAGTTCTCGTTGTGCATGGGGACAGTGGTGCCGCCTCTCACAGCTTGAATTCAGCCTTTTTCGCTAGTCGGCTTTTGAGGAGAGGATTTCGAGGATTCTTGGCTTTCATTCATGATACCGGAGCTACAGTGGGTTTGTTGGACCGGGTTCCTATCGTGCGGGAGTTTCCGACGTTGTTCCAGATGAGCCGGCGGAGCTTAGGGAGCTTAAGGATCAGCTGCAGAGTTGCTTGTAGGGAGGCTTGTCTGTCTAAGTGTTTCGCTTTGGGGAGCTCCTATTCTTTTCGTCAAGGACGATAGTAGTTGAGATTGTGTATTGATGGATCGTCAATTGAACCGGGTTACGGTGCGGATAGGTATCCTTTACCCCGCATTGACGATTTCTTCGATCATCTCCAGAGTGCGAGCCATTTTCTAATTTTCTTTGGGATCAGGTCATCATTATTGCGGGTTCGGAGTGATGAAATTCCGAAGACTGCTTTTGTGCGTGCTATGGGCTTTATGAGTTTTGGTGGTGTCGTTGGACTCACCAATGCCCTACAACCATTCGTGGATATGATGAACCAGATTTCTTCAGGCTGTTCCTCGACCAGTTTATTGTTGTGTTATTGATGACATTCTGGTCTATTCCAAGAGTCATGAGGAACATGTGCAACACTTGAGGATTTGCTTTGCAGACATTGGGAGAGCCCCAGCGGTTTGCTAAATTCTCAGAGTGTTCCTTCAGGCTTGATTGTGTTGACTTCCTAAGGTTATGTGGTTACGGGAGACGGTTTTCGTATGGTCCCAAGGAAGATCGAGGCCATACAGCTTTGGCCCAGACTTGTGTACAGGACGGAGGTCCGCAGATTTTTAGGCTTAGCAGGTTTTTACCGCCGTTTCGTGCAGGATTGCTTGAGTATCGCTGCACCGTTGACTGGCCTGACTAGAAAGGAGGTTCCTTTTTTTTGGACTGTGGCAGGCGTGCAGAGTTTTCAGTAATTGAAGACTCGGTTGACGACTGCACCAGTTCTTTCTTTGTTTTCTGGATCGGGTGACTTTGTTGTTTAACTGTGATGTTTCGCGAGTGGGGCTCGATTTTGCGTTGATGTGGCATTATAGAGTTATCGTTTTTGCTTCCCAACAGTTGGAGGAAGTACGAGCAGGATATCCTACTCATGATCTGGAGATGGCCGATTTGGAGACACTACTTGTGTGGAGAGTCGTGTCAGATTTTTACGGACCACTAGAGCTTAATGTACATCTTCCTGCAGCGGGTTTTGATTGTTGAGACAGCGCCGTTGGATGGAGCTTGTGAAGGATTGTGTTTGTGAGATCATCGTTACCCATGGCAAGGAGATTGTGGTAGCTGATGCTGGAGTCGTAGGCCCAGGGTTAGCTTGTCCCAATTGTGCGCAGTTCTGAGACAGTCTTCTGCAGATTTACAGTTCTTGTGCGATCGTTGAGTACATTTTAAGTTCACCTCTACTGAGGGGACAACTTGCTCATGTCCGCGCCCGTCCATTTTTCCGAGGCACAGCCCGCCGATGCTCGTTTGTCTGAGATTCTTGAGCATACTTGGCTGGGTAAATATTCAGAGTCCTTGATTTGTGACCAGGGTTTCCTACGTTTAGGGACGCGTTTGTGTGTACCTGATACTGTTGGGTAGAAACGCGAAATTCTAGAGCAGGCACATCAGTCAGCTTTCTGTGTTCATTCAAGTTCCACCAATATGTGACGTGACTTGTGAGATAGTCACGGGTGGGCAGGGATGAAGAGTGAAGTTTCGGATTTCATTTCAAGGTGTCTGTCTTGTTGTGAGCTAAGGTTGAGCATTTGAGACCGGCTGGAGAGTTGCAACATTTAACCGTTCCGGAGTGGGAATGGGAGCAGGTCTCCATGAATTTCGTTATAGTGTCTACCCAGTTCTAGGCAAGGCGTGACTCTATTTGGGTGTTTGTTGTCCGGTTATGCTCAGTTTGCTCAGTTGTTCTTCGTTAAGTTTGTGCGTTGCACGAAATTCCTTCATGTGTTGTGTCCAATAGAGGCACCCTATTCGCTTGCCGCCTTTGGTAGAAGCTTCAGGAAGCCTTGGGTACTGGTTGAGCTTTAGTTCCGCTTTTCCATCCGCAGGACGATAGTTTGTTAGAGTGGACTATACAGACTCTGGAGGATATGCTTGTGCGTACGTACAAATTGTTTTTGGCAGTTGCGATCGTCACTTGCCATTGTTAGGGTTCTCCTTCGATAGTTGTTATCAGGAGACATTCCAATTGGCAACCTTTAGGCTTTGTTTGGTAGGTGGTGTCGATTGCCTTTCTATTTTTCTGACTCCGCGAGAGTAGGATTTTTGGATCCCAGCTAGTCGAGAGACTTCGGAGAAGATCCAGTTGGTTCAGGTCAGGATGAGAGTAGCCCAGTGCAGACAGAGGTCTTATGCCGACCGTGGTGGTCGCAGACTTAAGTTCGCAGTGGGAAATCATGTATTCCTACGGATTTTCCGATGAATGACGTGTTGAGTTTTGGGAAGCTTATCCCAGGATTGTAGGTCCTTTTGAGATCCTTAAAGCGAGTTAGTTCCGTTGCCTATAATTTGGCACTTCCGCCCAGATTATTGAGTATTCATCCCGTATTCCTTGTGTCAATACTTTGCAAATACCTTCATGACCTTTCTCACATGATTTAGCATCAGACCAAATAGCTTGGGTGCGATCTTTTCGTTCACCGGCAGTCGATAGTGTTATTGGATTGGTAGGTGGAGAAACTTCGGTCAAGGGTCTTGCTCTCTGTGGAGGTTTCTTTGGCGTAGCCGTATAGTGAGGTGATCACTTGGGAGGCTGCGAGCGAGATTTGGGAGTTTTGCACCCATCTCTTTGAAGGTATGCATAGTAAGAATTTTAAATTCGGGGACGAATTTTTATAAGGGGGAGATTGTAACGCCTTAGATTTTGATTAGTGTTAGTTTAGACGATAATACGGGTTTTTCGTAAAAAGTTTACCAATTCGGGTTCCTCACATTTTATAATATTTAATTAATAATTTATTATTATTTGTTATGGCTTACACGCACATGTGCACATTAATGTGAGGGTTTATTTGTGTTAGTCTAGTTCTTAGCAACCATGACATTTAACCCTAATCCTAATCCTTTGCTTTAATCCAATCCTTTGTTTTAAATCTTAACCTAACTCTAGATATTTGTTTGTGAGAAGAGTGATATTTTCCTTTGGATTTTTGTTTTGTGAGAGGTGGCATGGTGAGAATTGTGTGCATTTATTGCATGGTGCACTCACCTCTTTCTCTCATTACACTCACCTCTCTCTCTCTCTTTATCATTTCTTTCTATCTTTCTTTCTCTCTTATTCCCTTCTCATTATTTCTCATCCCCTTCTTTTCTCAACTGAACACTCATCGCCTCACCACTAAACCTTCACTAATCTTTCACAAAACTTCACTAAATCTCACCAAAATCACTTCTTTTGCCTAGTTTTGCCTCTTGGATGCCTTGGAGCTTAGAAAGCTGGGATCTTTGAGTTCTTGTGGATAGATATAGATCTCTATATGTTCTTTATGATGTCATAGTGTTGTGTAGCCTTTTAGTTTCAGTTTTGAACGTTTAAAGTTAAGTTTCGTGCAAATATCGTATTTTTTAGTGTCAATTGTGATATCTGTGTTCTGCTGTGACCCCGTGAGTATACTAGAAAATCTAGCAGAGTAGTTGTGTTGTACCTGAGACCATAGGACTTCACCTGAAGCACGAGACCCCTTGCTCGGATTTGGCCGGCGACCTTCCTTGAAAATCCGGCGACCTCGGATTTCTGAAGGAGTTTGGGTGTGGGTTTTTGTGGGTAGGTGTCTGCAGTGGTTTAAGTGTGTTTGGTCTTGCTGGATTTTTATGTTTTTGCTGTATACAAAATCTGGGATCATATAGCTAGTTTCTAGTGTTACGACTACGCGCGATACGTTATACGACACGGTTCGTGCACTTTGTGTGGTTTTTCTCTTGGGTTGGTTTCGTAGTGTCGCTACGCACGTTAGCCATAATACAAACACTTCAGAGTATGTTTGAGTTGGTGCGTCGGTCAAACGTAGTTTGTACGTGTTATTGGTCGTTTGTTAATATACATACTTGTTATATTGTTTTATGTTTTAGGTTTGCAGGCGGGGACTTCGAATGCTGCGGAGAAGGGGAAACAGGTGGTTGGCTTTACTTAGCCAGGAGCGTTTGTGAGTAGATTTAACATCTACATGGGAATCGCCCGCATTGCGTTATGCGTCTGGGCTAGAGATGATATGATATTAGTCTCATATTCTATTGCATATATAGAGTTTGCGCATACACCTCATTGTATATCATTACTTATTGTGCTTGGACTTGTACCCTTAAGACACTGCACTATTATTGACGGCTCATGTTACACGAGCACTGATTGTATGTCACTCACACCGTCAATAATTACCATGACACGCACAACACACATACATATGTGATATTGTATTGTTTAGGGATATTGAGACATGATCCTTATTTTCCTTTGTGCATATGACATATAGCATACCTGTATACATACATGTTTACGCATATGCCTTGACATGCTTACATGATAGTTACCCATATACCTATATGGTATTGTACCATTAGTAATAGGTATATACACATATGAGATATAGCTACATATACATCTTGCATACATACTTATACATATACCTGGAGGGTGTTACATCATTACTGATAGGTAGATACATATACATTGCCATACCTACATGTTTACACATATATCTGGTTATAGCTACATGTTCACCTTTATTTGATGTTATATGGACTTGGAGAACTTAGGAACCGCATGATATATATATTAACTTGTGCAGTTAAATAGCGGCTTTTCCTTTATATGCTCACATTACAGTTTTATGTTGCATATATTATATTCATGGATTTTCTCATTAAGATATGGATTTTTCATGATATTTTCTGGATTTGAGGACCATGGTAGTTTTATGAAATTATGTATTATTTGAAAAACCCGATTTCTCTTGATATGATATTTCAGCAGCCACCATGAGATTTATCGGTTCTAATATATATACACACACACACACACACCCCCTATGCGAGGAGGCGTCGTGGGCCGTGTGAGGGTACATGGTGGGGCCCGGAGGTACCCCGGGACAAGAAAGGTATTTCGATGGACCACGCCGATGAGCCTGACAGGGGAACCATACCTACCGGTGACAGTACCTATGACTCGGCGGTTATCGTGGGGATACCGACCGGAGTCATGTACGTATGGATACATCGAATTGCGAGGGTCGAAGCTGGGCACTCGGGTTTTCGAGATAGCGTATGATACGTACCTATTAGGGGCCAGTCGTAGTGACAGCACCTGATAGATCAGTATTTATGTGTCGATACTTGACACTTGTTTTCATGATATTTTTACTCCCAAATATATATAACAGTGGAATGGTACGCTGTTATATATGCGCGCGCGCGCACGCGCACACACACACACACATATATATATTAGTGGAATGGGATGCTAATATATATGTATACATATCTAATTTATATACATCATCATAATAATCTTGCAAATATACTCACTCAGGATATATGAGATTCACTTGATATTGGATACCGGATATATGAGATTCACTTGATATTGGATACTGGATATATGAAGTTTACTTAATATTGGACACTCAGGATCTATGAGACTTACAGGATATGAAGGCCAATTTGGGAGCTGATTTGTGGAAATTTGGGATTTAGATTGTCTTGATGGACTTTGGTCCTACCACGAGGTCAGGATTCCGTGAGAATGACATGTTTTATCCCATACTCCGTATTTATTTTATATGCATTGATTCACGTATTTATTTTATATGCATTGTACCTTTCATGACTGTTGCATATACATATTGCCTTTATTGCTTCATGTATTAGTAGTACCTGATAGAGTACCTTTCATGACTGTTGCATATACATATTACCATTATTGCTATCCGCTTGCATATGTTAGATTCGCGTTGTACGTGCATACTTGCGATTACCTGCATATGTTATTTACTATTCACGAGTTGGCAACTCACCCCCGTTGTGCCACAGTGTTTTGCATGTTGTTCCTCAGAGTAGTCGAGGCAGGGTTTTCATCTATCCTATCATCTTTTGCAGCGGATACCGTTATGGATGACTGTGTACAGTTTTGCTATAGGTGGGTTTTGCGGTTATCCGATATTGCTCTTTGTATATTCGTTGTACCATGTACTCTCCATCTACCACTTTCATGTATGACTTAGAGACTTGATGTGAGGACGATATTGTATATTATTTTGTGACTTGGTGGTCTTTTTGCAGTTTTATTTATATCATCTTTTATTTCTTCGCTACGGCGTCGTATATCTGTTGTGGTGGTTGTTTTCCGCCTTTGTGCATGTTTTTGCTCCCGTTTTGGGGTGCTTTACTTATTATCTTTGTTGTACCCTTTTGGGGCTGGTTTTTACAAAAGAGGTGCTGCCAAAATTTTAAAGGAAATAAAGTTGGACTTTAAAGAATTTGGGTTGAGATTTCAAAAGTTTTAAAATTGTTATTATCACTTACTACTTTTGATGGTTTAGATTGCTGGGTTTTCGGCTTACTTAAATTGCGTTACGCCTGTAAACGTTGCGTAGTTTAAGGGCCGTCACGTGCCAATTTCGGGTCGTGATAAAGTTGGTATCAGAGCGCTAGGTTTTACCTTTCGGAGTGTAGGATGACCTTGGTATGATGGAGTAGGTAGCTTAAGCAGAGTAACGTAGTGTGTGTATGTCCGCGGCATACTCACGACACGGTACTCCGCCTAAAGTGCCCTAAGTACTAATTGCTTGAAATTCCTTCCTTGATGATACATATCCTTGTGATTCGATTTCCATGTTCTCATCGAATCCTTTTCCATTTATAGCCTTTGCCGCTGATGACTATGAGGACTCAGAGAGGTGCAGCGAGGGCCGAGGTCAAAGTTGACTCGTTTGGGACGAGAATTGACCAGGATGGTACGCTCGTTGTACAGGAGCAGATGGATCCACCTTCGATAGATCGTATCGCTAGGCTTGAGGCAGAGATGCAGGACTTACGCCAGACGATGAGGTCGTTGGTTGAGGCCAGTCGAGCGCAGCGATAGGAGGTTGTCACCCCTATTACCTAGTTATTCCTTACGATCCGCACACAGCATTGTGTTACGTATACAGCACCAGTGGACGCAGCCCTATTCGATGAGGAGCGTCTTTCCGAGACTTTGGGAGTTCGAGGACAGAGGAGGGCTAGTACAGGTGTATCGTCCCAGAGACAGAGGTTCAGTCTCCGTGATAGGTTTCATGCATGTCGGGGGAGTAGCAGAGGCTGAGGATGAGGACAGTCGCTCAGCTCTCATTCCCAGGAGGGTCAGCAGCCATGGAGTGGATGTTTTCGATGCGGGAGCCTTCATCACTTCATCAGGAATTGTTCCTTAGCACCGCGTCAGGCTCGTGTTCAGAGAGGTCGTGGTCGCGGAGGGTTCGCTCAGAGGGGACAGGTTGGTAGAGGAGGAGTTCAGCCAGTTGCGGGTAGGGGGCAGACAAGAGAGTTTGCTTCTACTCATCGGGACGTGTGGGCATCCAATGCAGAGTTTGCAGGTATTCTTAATTCATATGTTCTTTTGATGCACTTGTTTGTTTTACACACTTTGTGCCGTTGTTGGGCCGAGAGTCGTGTTAGTTAGATCAGCCGTTTGTTATGTTAACTTCTGATAGCGATTCTTTTGTTGCGCGACACGTGTTTCAGTCGCGTGCCAATCGGATAGGAGATAGAGATTTGTCCGTCATTTTGATCCTTCTAGAGATGTTGGATTTGACGTTCTCCTGGGAACGGACTGGTTAGCTACGTGCTAGGCGTCTGTGGACCGCTGAAAGAAAACATTCAGGTTTTGTTTTCCCGGCAAGTCAGTTCTCGTTGTGTAGGGGGACAGTGGTGCCGCCTCTCACAGCTTGAATTCAGCCTTTTTCGCTAGTCGGCTTTTGAGGAGAGGATGTCGAGGATTCTTGGCTTTCATTCGTGATACCGGATCCACAGTGGGTTTGTTGGACCGGGTTCCTATCGTGCGGGAGTTTCCGACGTTGTTCCAGATGAGCCGGCGGAGCTTAGGGAGCTTAAGGATCAGCTGCAGAGTTTCTTGTAGGGGGCTTGTGCGTCTAAGTGTTTCGCTTTGGGGAGCTCCTATTCTGTTCGTCAAGAAGAAGGACGGCAGTTGAGGTTTTGTATTGATGGATCGTCAATTGAACCGGGTTACGGTGCGGATATGTATCCTTTATCTCGCATTGACGATTTCTTTGATCAGCTCCAGATTGCGAGACATTTTCAAATTTTCTTTGGGATCTGGTCATCATTGTTGCGGGTTCGGAGTGATGACATTCCGAAGACTATTTTTGTGCGTGCTACGGGCTTTATGAGTTTTTCTGGTGTCGTTGGACTCACCAATGCCCTGGTAACATTCGTAGATATGATGAACCGGATTTCTTCAGGCCGTTCCTCGACCAGTTTATTGTTGTGTTATTGATGAAATTCTGGTCTATTCTAAGAGTCGTGAGGAACATGTGCAACACTTGAGGATTTGCTTTGCAGACATTGGGAGCGCCCCAGTGGTTTGCTAAATTCTTGGAGTGTTTCTTCATGCTTGATTGTGTTGACTTGCTAAGGTCATGTGGTTACGGGAGACGGTTTTCGTACGGGCCCGAGGAAGATCGAGGCCATACAGCTTTGGCCGAGACTTGTGTACGTGATGGAGGTCCGCAGATTTTTGGGCTTAGCAGGTTTTTACCACCGTTTCATGCAGGATTGCTTGAGTATCGCTGCACCGTTGAATGGACTGACCGGAAAGGAGGTTCCTTTTTCTTGGACTGTGGCAGGCGTGCGAAGTTTTCAGCAGTTGAAGACTCGGTTGACGACTGTACCAGTTCTTTCTTTGTTTTTTGGATCGGGCGACTTTCTTGTTTAACTGTGATGTTTCACGAGTGGGGCTCGATTTTGCGTTGATATAGCATTATAGAGTTATCGCTTTTGCTTCCCGACAGTTGGAGGAAGTACGAGCAGGATATCCCACTCATGATCTGGAGATGGCCGCGGTGGTCGTACGTTGGAGATTTGGAGACACTACTTGTGTGGAAATTCGTGTCAGATTTTCATGGACCACTAGAGCTTAATGTACATCTTTCTGCAGCGGGTTTTGATTGTTGAGACAGCACCGTTGGATGGAGATAGAGCCAAGAGCTACATCTCTCGGGTGGATCATCTTCGACAGAGGAAGACCGGCGGCCAAGTTTAATCGAGGATGCCTCAAGGAGCTAAGGAAGATGGTAGAAGACCGAAGGACACGATTCATTCGGTATAATGCTTCTATCACAGTAGATAGACTCTTTTAGATTTGTTAGTTTCATGTTTGGTTTTGATTCTAGATAGTTGTTTCTAGCGCCAAGTTTTTTAAACACCAAAATTTTTCATTATGCAACGGCCGCGGTTGATGGCTAGGGTGCTAGGAACCCCAACAATGACACTGTAGGACCGCTGTACCACGCGATGTCTATATAAATGCCGATACGATACGTTATGAATTCTCTATATCCGGGGAATTGGATTATATTCCTATGACATGGATATGGGTAGAATTATATCCTGCTATAAACACTTATAGAACACTTACACAAATACTAATAATTGTCATGCTGTACGAGCACAAACGTGTATGCTACACTACACATCATTAGTATTGTCATGATACAGTAGGACTATTGCGATTGTTTGCACGACTGATTTTATTTACGTACGATGCCTTTATTACCTATTGTTTAATTGCAAATACCATTACCATGAGTATTCGTATTTGATTCTTATGAGTTTTTATGATGTTTTTACTTTCGATGATTTATATCAGTGGTATGAGACGCTGTATATATATATATAATATCATCAGAGTGAAATATGCAATTATTATTCTTTTTTACTTGATATTTTATGGATACGATGGGTTGACGTCCACCATGAGCTTGATATTTTCTGATTTGGTTTTATTCTGAACCGAGTGGGGGGAGCTATAAGGTTACGGACATACTACATATCCGGACTAAGTGGGGGAGTATACAGTTGGATATATGGTGGACCCGGTCGAGACCGAGGGGCACGAAAGCTGCATTTGAGGCGGTGAGCCTAGCGACGACACTCGATACTGGAGATAGATGTGAGCACGGTAGATATCCAAGGGATACTGACCGGGGCTAGGGATATCGAGGGGCGACCGATCTGTTGAGACAGTGTCGACGATATCTGGATTTGCGTGTCAGTGATGGACACGAGTGATTTGATGATTTAGAGTGTCGATGCTGGACACCTATATATTGACGTTTTGCGATCATTCAAGATACGCCGTTATAGTTTATGTGATATAGCAGCTGATCATGACTGATCCGGGGAACAGTACCTGAATTCTATATTACCTGTTGAAGCATATAAATGTTAGTTGTATGTATGACCTAGAGGCCATTATTGTATATGATTGTAGTGGATGCTTGGACATATATAAGGAGGACTTTCTTGCTCGACATGATAGTATGCTATTGGGTTACTCTTTATCTTAACATGTATACTTGTATTGTCTCTCTGTTACATGTTGATAAAGTCCTTAGGATATGGACTTAACTACCAGGACTATGATGGAGATCATACTAGTAGGGCCAGGGCAGTCCATAAGTCCATCCTTTAATTATTCCTAGTCGAGGGTGCATCGAGACGGGGTATCGATATTCCAGAGTAGACTAGCGTATACGCTTCTTTACCCATTTGATGGGTGATGGATGATCCCATATCCATTGGTGTTTGACATCAAAGATGGTGTACGGATGCTCAGTGGAAACTGGGTACACTGAACATGACACGCCGAGAACTCCTAGATGGTATTATACCTAACGTCAGATAGCAGTTCTCTGGTGATACTGGTACAGGTTAATCTGTAGACCCGAGATCGTCATAGAGTCTTGTGTGATTCCCACTGTGCTTTGATTTCCACCTTACCACGTTCAAGAGAGCATGCAAAACGGTGGTTTTTGGGTAAAGTCCCGAGTCACATGGAGGCAATGAGCGATAGGAGGGGTTTCGTCTCTTCCGGTATTGGGGGTTGATGTTGCGCTGTGCTCGATTGGCTATAACAGAAAGTCTCTGGCCAGGGCTGATACTGAGATTTACTGGTAAGTGTTATCAGTAGTTTCTCGACCCGTTATAAGCCTCACATCGGCATGACTTATCAAGTTATTGGGGTTTGACGTTTACCACTCCCAGACTAGATATGCGACATATCAGACGAAGAGACCGGACTTTACGATAGTGTTACTTATTGGATTCACGGGAGTATGAGCAGGCTTGCTTGCCGATCTTCTGATCGCTCAATACCCGGGTAGCCGTTAGTCCAGCTAGTACCGCTGACGGCTTGTGGGTGACTGATATGATCATCACCTACTGCCGGCGTATTGACGAGTCTTTAGAGTCCTACACAGAGGTTTTCTGGCTCAACCAAAACGAAGTAGGGTACATATGTGATATGTGCGGGACCGAGATTAATACGTGTATGTGTAACCGTATTCTAATCTTGCGATATGTGATATCGGTCGGTTATATGTGATATAGCCGGGTTATTGAATCAAGTGTTGATTCGATAAGTTGATATTAAATGATATTAGTCGGTTGTATGCGATACTGCCGGGTTATTAAATCAAGTGTTGATTTAATAATTTAATGTATAATTATATATTTGATATATTAACATACATTAACTAATATTAGCTCACTTAAGAATTACTTTTCTCATTATACATTTAATATATATATGATATATGTTAATGTATTTATTTTTTGTCATGCTATATGATACATTGGACTTGGGTGTATGAGACCCAACCATACTTAAGATAATGTGGGGATTTGAATTATTAAGGGAAAATCAAAATTATGTAGAAATTAGTCATGGCTTGAGATTCTTATGCAAGCATATAGAACCATTGACTTAGTCCACTAATTTTGTTTTACTCTAGATATTTATTAACCTAACCATTATCTTTAGTCTTGGTTAAGTCTCTACATGAGTTATATATGATATTTTCTCACCCATGGTTGCCATTATATTCTTGATTCATTCGCCACTTCATCTTCTTAAACTCAACTAAGCTCACTGGGTTTTCTTGAGGTGAAGAAAGAGAGAGAGAAAAATAATTCTAAGTGGGCAAAATTCCTACTTCATCAATCTATACTAGACTAGCCATTTAGTATTGGTTTTTTGCTTCACTAATTCTCTATTAATGAAGAGGTAGTTTGAGTTAGAGATTCTTTGACGTAGATCATCTTCGGCTTCGAAGATCCTTGAGTAAGCTTGTTCCTTTTGCCTAGTGGAGCCTAACGAGAGTCCGGGAGACCATTACTTGGAGCTAAGGGACTACTACACGGAGCTTTAGAAGTGAAAGACCGGTCTACAAAGGTTGTATTCTTATATCACTTAGTGTAAAGTTGTTTACATGTTTTAAAACCCCTAATTCTCTAGTTAGATCCTCGGTTATAGGTTGCTTTGCTCTCTAGATTTTTTAAAATTGCATGCTAGATGCCTTAGAAAACAAGTGAGGATGCTAAGGAACCCAACAGTGGTACTAGAGCCAAGCTAGAGAATTAGACGATATTAGTATAATTACGAAACCGAAACAACTCCGAAACCTCGAATCCAAAACCTTAGTTTCTTTTGTTTTTTAAAAAGTTCTCTGAAAATTATTTAAACAAGTGCAGATTGTTGCATATGATGTAATAAGAACACCAGAGAAAAACGAGCCTAATCCACCGGATTTTGACCGGCGAAACCAAGCTAAAAACCGGTCTGGCCGGTTTTATGAAGATGTTTGGGCTTCGTTTTTCTTTGGTGTTCCAGTCTCTGGGGTTAGGTGTTTCAGGTATTATTTGTTTTTGCCAAGATTGCATGTGATATCTTTCTGTAACAGCAACTTGGAGTGTTTCATATTCGTAATTTTAACATTGTTTCGGGTTTATATATATGATATAATATTTGAAATCCACAATAATTAGTTTTGTGAAAACTAGTTTGAATTTTGTAAACCTAGCAATTTAGTCTCATTTGATCGGTTGCCGCGGGGTTTTGATTTGGATCAAAACTCCGTCGTAATCTAAACACTCGCCGGGTAACACTACTAGATAGCCATGCCCCATAGCCCCGACCAAGCGACTGTAGGATAACCCCGTAGCCAAAAACATCCATTCGGGTGCTCGCGGCCGCTGTGTTCCGCCTAAGTGCGCTCTGTCGACGGCATCGGGGATGTGGCCGTCTACTAATGTTTTCGACGAGCATTCGATCATATGTCGGGAATCTTGTTGAATTACCCGATTAGTTATTGAAAAGTGTTTTCAATATTGAGACTAAAATGCGAGGTTTATAAGGTTAGGCATGAAATTCGGAATATGAGATATTCTGGGTTTATAATGTCTAAGGAATTCATATGGTTAGGCATGAAATCTGAAGTATGTGATATTTTGGGTTTATGATATCTATAGTGGTTGCGGATTCCAATTGTTGTAGTTTTCATTTTCTTTTCTGCGACCGTAAGTGTAATATGTGGTGTATCGCCAGTTTCGTTACTATATGTTAACGACAATTGGGATACGCCTATTTACTTACGTTGATGACATATGATGTTATGTGTTGCTGTGATATGTTATATTGGATCGTCGTATTTGAATAGCCGAGGTTTTTTGCGTGAGATGAGAGTTTTCTTATTTTCATTCATGTAAAAACTTGTATGTAATATTTTTTTATTGGGGCACTTTGTCACGCCCCGCTTACCAGTGTACGGCGAAGTGGACGCGACGAGGTCCGCTACGTATGTACTCAGAAGTACATACGCTAAGCGTAGATAAGCAATATAAAATAATCATAAGAGACAAATGATATTGAAATAACAGCAACTTTTATTAATAACATTCTTTGTACAATGCATGAAAAGAAAATACAACTGGAATGAAAAGCAATGCCTAAACAGTGGCATAACAGAAAATGAAATAAACTGAAAAGAACAAGGTACAGTATCTAGAGCTCTGGGTCTTCCTGGAACTGCTCCAAATCTTCACCGGTGGGCTCGATCTCAGCTTGGTCCAACGCACATGACGACATTCAAAGAAGAAAGAATAGAATGTCGTTAGCGAACAGGTCGCTCGGTAAGTCCCAAAGAATAAGGAGAATGAGAATGACAGAGTAACAGTATATATATTCTAAAGTGTTATATTGTCGGATATTATGAAACATTGTGTAACGCTGTTGTTTGTAGCTTGGTACAGAAGGATGCCAGTGTATACGAGGGGGATCTCTATATGCTAGAGATCAGGGCAAAAGGAAAGTACAAGGAACCGTTATACCACGGTACAACAGCAATAGGATTCAGGTTAGGTGTCTTAATCTGACCACCTCGTGCCACCTTTAACACCTTCCGTACCAATCTACCCCTTAAACCCCGTAGTGTTTTAACAGTATTGTAGTATTGGAATATGTAAATTGAGCGACTGACCAAAACCATGATATCAGTAAGCATTGTTGTAACTGTATAATCAGGTAAATGGAATATCAGGATAATGGATGAATATCCATGGTTTGATTCAGTCACAAGGAATATATTGTTAACTGGATTCAGGGTTTCATGTATTCAAATTGGGTTGGAGTATAAAAGAATATATGTTGACTTGAATCATATTCGAGTCAGGAATAGTCAGACTCTAACCCGAGTCACACTAAAAGAAAGATAATTTGAAGTCCAATATTAGTTAGGGGCCTTTTTGTAATTTGTAAAACTTGAGGGGGTTTTCTGTAAAAAGTACTTTTGTATAGTTTTCAAAATACACCTCAAGTATTTAATAATCGTCTTTATTGTTATAATGAATGTGTATTTTATTTGTGTTATTCTAGTGAATATATCCTAATAAAAGTATTAATTGTTTTATTTGAAATTCATGGTATTTTAACGTAACTTTTAATCTTTTAATTTTAGGAAAAAGTAGAAACTTTAGATTATGATAAAATAGGTGTTTAAATGTTAATTATATATATATTAACACATGAATAATTTTATATAAATATTTTATTTAGAGAAAGTCTCATTTTCCTTAAATATCGTATTTTAAACCATTCGAGACCGAATGCTCCTTGCGGAGGTCTGAATCTCGCACTACTAGCCTGCGGGTGCACGATGAACCGTACTATCCCTAACAGGTTCCCCAAAAGTGGGTTGTAGCGGCACTTTGCTTAGGTTTTATAAACACTTCTCATTTAGGAAAACGGTTTTATAAATATAAGGTATTTATTTGCAAAAGAGTTTAGTTTTCCGTATTTTAGTTGTTAGGGTTTCCTAAGCCAACTAGCCTACTTCTAAGGTCTAAACGATGAGTCATTAGAAGCCTCAAATCGCCTCTTCACCGTCAATTGCGGCCAGGTAAGTGCCAGCTAAGTGGGAAGGAACCACAGTCGTGGGCCTAATTAAAAACCACTAGCCTTGGACACACTTGCCTAGGCACCACAAGACAGTTTAGATAAACGATCGATGTCCATGACCGATCGTGCTTTCCTTTTATTAAAAGATTTTATTTAGAAAAGTTTACAACTTAATGCTTTCAATAAAGATTATAAAGATTAGGGTATTTTAGTGAAAAGTCCTGTAATTTCATATTCTGTGATTTGATATTTATCAATTAGGGTTATATTGAGTGTGTGTAGAGGTAGGTCATTACTTCATGATTTATTTTAGGTTTTGGTGAAGTTTAAAGGTAAAACATGCTATGTTAAACTTAAAGGTATTATAGCGCAAGAATACGGTATTCGAAAACGTTATCATTTTATGTGTGAAATTTCATTCAAATTGAGTTCTACAAGTTTTGTGATCAAGATAAACATATTTAGGAGTGAGGTAATTGATTAAACTAAGAAAAATGAACTTCATGGTATTTTTATGAAAAGAATACGGTTTTGCAAAGAAGCTATCATATGTGAAAAAGTTTGATTAAATTGGTTTATGGGTGATTAATAGTCAACATGAATATGGGTAGATAATATGTATTAGGTGACAAGTGGAAATTTATAGAAAAACCGAATCGGAAATCGGTTTGTCCGATTTCCGTCGGGTTCCAAAAAGTCGTATTTTTACACTTATAGAAACGAGAGATAGAAGGGATGGGACTTACGGTTTGGACAAGCTAATGAAGCTAATGGATGTGGTGGTTGCCGATTCGTCGAAAGCGTCGCGAAGGTTCTGATCTGGTCGCCGGAATCCGTCGTCGATTTCAGCAGCGCTTCGCTTCTCGCTCTTCGTACGGAGTTCTCGAGAATTTGAGAGAGTAGACTTAGAGTTGTGAGGGGAAAAGATAGAGGATAGGGGTCTTTATATAGGGCTAGGCTAGGGTTAGGATTTGGATTAAAAAAATATTAAAAGAAAATATAAAAAACATTAAAAATTCATTAAAATCATTAAACCTAGGAGTAAAAGGGATTTATTGGCCAAATCAAAACCGATCCAGGTATAATAAGTATGCAAGAGGGTTGACCAAGTCAAGAGCCAACTTTTCTCAGTTGGTGACTCGGCCGTCCGGCCAAGTCCGGCCGACGGCGCCGGACCGAGTCGGCCGAGTCGCCGGCCGGCGGCGCCGAGTCGGGCCGAGTCAAGGGTCCAATGGCGGGGGGTTTTCCTGAGGAACAACTTGGTATTTTTACTTTTTGTTGTCCAGTACATATTTTGGGAGTTATGGCCCTTTTACCGTTGACTTCCAAAAAAAAATAAAACAAAATAAATACAAAAATAATGTGGGGCATGGGATTTGAACTCCGGTGGCTTGGTTCAGCAATGCAAGGTATTACCAATGAGCTACAAGCTCTTTCTTGTAATTATTGTAAGGAATTAGATACTTAAATTGTTTCCAGCAACATTAATACTCCAAGTATACACTATATTTAAAGCAAATTTTTGGTATACAAAATTGGAGTTGTTACACACTTCCAGGTTGAGGATGATGTCACCATTGATGTATAATTTTTCCTTTTCCGCATTAGGATAGACCCAAGGTGGGGAGCATAAGTAACCGGGTTCTAGGGTCCAGTGGGAGACCATCCTGAAGAGTCGAGACCGGGTCTCCTAACTCTAGAATTGGTAGGGTTGCTTGCCGCTCTCGTAGGGGTCTAGGGATGTGAGTTTGGCTATTCATCACAATCGTGGAATCCGTGTTTTATACTGGCTTAATTTAAAACACGGACCTCCTAGTATATCCAATATTTCATATGTTGACTTTTGCTGCAATGTTCTGTGATGAGATCATATAACCGCGTGAGACGAATGCTTTATATTATATATGATATATAATAAATGTTGCTTATGTTTTGCATTCGCGCTAGTCCTGCCCCCGCTCTGCCTTTAGTTATCTAATCTAACGGTGCATGACGGGACCTTGTGGCGAATGCGGATGGTATAAGCGTACGTTGTATTTTTGTTTCTTCTATGATGCTTAGGAAGCATAAATGATGGGACTTCATTAATGAGATTAATAAAAGGAAAGAAACCTAAACATGTTGTAGAATCAAATTTTCAAAAAGGTAGCTCTAGTTCTTGCTTTGCATAGCGGTATTCCTTGATGAATATCCAGCACCTCATTCGATGAGGAAAGAGCCGAGATCCCTTCACCAGGAATGATCTCTTTAGCAAAAGCTAGCAGATGCTACATCCACTTGGTTTATTTTGAAAAACACATGATTTTAAAAGCGGAGCTTAAACCACCCCTTTTCAAATCACTCGATTCCACAACGATATCAAGTTCATTACGCAAAAGGTTTTCTTAAAAACCTGTCGTAGCCCTCCGTCATTTCAAATAAGTACTACTTAGTATTCGTGCTATATTTGTTGACCTTGTTAAAGCGTAGTGTACGGTAGCTAACTGGTGCTTATCTGCCGCATATGATGCTATTGGATTAGAGTATTCGTACGACTTTGTTGACCTTGTTAAGGGTCGTACGGGTGAGTTTAATTCAATCATGAAATGACGGGTTGAACTTGGCTAGCACTTATGATTTGTTGACCTTGTTAAGGTCATAGTTGTTAGGGGCAAAATATTATTTGGAATTTCAAGTGTTGAAATTTGCAATGAGATTGCATACCTTCTATGAGATAGTTGGATCCCGATACCCACTGCGAGTAAGTGTTACTCCTGTGAGAGTTTTGCACTTTACAATTAGCTAACCCATTAGGTGTCTAGAAAGGTGTCAATGGGGTTATGCTTTTGGGAAAATGAGGTTTACTTTATTTAGATCCATGCGAAAGCACGAGGAACCTCCTTCAATGTATCGACACTGGCCTGGCTGACCGGTTAGCGAACTTGTAAGGTGTAATTAATCCCGGCTAGACTTGCCTTTTAGGATTTGAAGGAAGATTTGATAAAAATAGTGGGAGACATCCTGATTAGATAAAATAATAACCAATCTAATTTTGCAAGAGTATACGCTAAGTGTTTTCTTCTCTCTCTCTCCAGGTAGCGACCATGTCACGTCTTAATCAAGATAATAATATGGATGTATTGACCGAACCCGCTTATTATACTGAGCTGGGGAACGTTGGTTCCGCTCTATCCTATAATTGTTATAAGTCTGAGCAGGAAATAGGGAATATCCGGATTCCCACACGACCCAAACAAAGAATAAGTATGTTGATGCATTTTCTTCGGGTGTGTTTGTTACCGAGAACTGTTTCTCAGTACACTCTACGTCCTGGGTATTAGATATTGGAT
Source organism: Agapanthus africanus (assembly GCA_030015575.1). Lineage (NCBI taxonomy): Eukaryota > Viridiplantae > Streptophyta > Magnoliopsida > Asparagales > Amaryllidaceae > Agapanthus > Agapanthus africanus. The sequence continues at coordinate 683,138,673 of CM057337.1, forward strand.
CGGGACCCCACATATGTAATATGTTACATGGGCTAAAGAAAGGTAGAGAACTGGGAATAGGTGATCATTCTCTAGTAGTATGGAATGGTGCAAGTGTTGCAGCCAAAACAGTTTGCGAATATCACCTTATATTACCAACTGGTAATACATTGATTCTGAACGAATGTTATTACATACCGAACCTGATATGCAATATTGTATCATTTTCTTTATTATGTAAAGAAGGATATAATCTTGTATTACAGGATAATGTTATGAACATTTTCCTGAATCAAAAGTTAATTGGATCAGGCACGTTATATAATGGCATATATGTTCTAAATCAAACTACAGTTCTTAATGTACAGAATACACACAAGAGGAAAAGTTCAGAAATGAACGAATCCTTCTTGTGGCATTATAGACTAGGTCATATCAATGCGATACGACTAGCTAAGTTGCATAAAGATGGATATTTGAATCAGTTTGAATTTACATCATATGAAACTTTACAGTCATGTCTCAAAGGCAAAATGACCAAAACTCCATTTGCTGGACACGGAGAAAGAGCTGCTAAACTCTTGGTAATGATACATAGTGATATATGCGGCCCCATGTCTACACATGCCAGGAATGGTTCCTCGTACTTCATTACATTCACTGATGATCTCTCAAGATTCAGACATGTGTTCCTATTGAAACACAAGTCTGAAGCCTTTTGAGATATTCAAGGAATATAAGTACGAAGAAGAGAACCAAACGTGTAAAAGTATTAAAATCCTTCGATCTAATCGGGATAGAATACTTATGCAAGGAATTCCTAGATTATTTAAAAGAGAATGGGATTCTCTCTCAGTTTACTCCTTGGTATACACCACAACACAACGGTGTATCGGGATGGAGGTACACATCCTATTAGATATGATGCGCTCTATAATGAGTAACGCTGAGTTACCTGTTTTCTTTTGGGGTTATGCGCTAGAGAAGCTGCATACCTATTGAATAGAGTTCTATCCAAATAAGTGCCTACCACTCCATATGAGATATGGAATGGGAAGAGACCATCTCTTAAACGAGTTAAAATATGGGGTTGTCCAGCCTATGTTGAAAAGCAAAATCCGGAAAAGCTCGAGGCAAGGTCAGTACTGTATAAGTTTGTTGGATATTCTGAACATTCGCGAGGGTATATCTTCTACCACACTGAGGAGCAAAAGGTGTTTTGTTTCTCAGCATGCCACCTTTTTAGAAAAGAAATTTCTTATGGAAGAAATTAGTGGTTATGAGGTAGAATTGGAAGAAGTTCCAGCTAGACAAAATAACGACTAATGATTTGGTAGAACCGGAGGATTCAATAGTTTCCGACGAACCTCAGCCTCTCCGTAGATCTAGTACGGTTTCTCATCCGCCTGAGAGATACTACGGTTTTCTCAATGACAGTGGGAGCGAGGATTGCATCATGGAAAATGATGACCCAACTAGTTTCGAGCAGGCTATCACAAGTGGAGACTCTGTGAAATGGCTGGATGCTATGCGATCTGAGATGGAATCCATATACACCAACAAAGTATGGACTTTGGTAGTTGCACCTGAAGGGGTAAAACCCATCGGGAGCAAGTGGATCTTGAGAAGGTTCTTGGTGTAGATGGAAAAGTTGAGACTTTCAAAGCTAGACTTGTTGCAAAAGGTTGTCGTCAATAACCAGGTATGGATTTTGATGAAACCTTTTCTCCAGTGGCCATGCTTAAGTCCATCCGGATCCTACCTGCCATTGCTGCATACCATGACTACGAAATCTGGCAGATCGACGTCAAGACCGCTTTTCTAAATGGTGATTTAGAAGAGAGCGTGTACATGACACTGCCAGAGGGCTCCGCAGACAGTGGGAGCAGCGGAAAGGTGTGCAAGTTTCTTAAATCAAAATACGGATTAAAGCAGGCATCGCGGAGTTGGAACATCTGTTTTGATGTGGCAGTAAAAGAGTTTGACTTCATCAAAATGGTAGATGAAGCTTGTATATACAAGAAAGTTGTAAAGAGTAAGGTTATCTTTCTCGTATTGTACGTGGATGACATACTCTTGATAGGAAATGGTGTTCCTATGCTACACTCGGTCACGCTCTGCTTATCATTATGTTTCTCTATAAAGGATTTAGGTGATGCCTCTTACATCATGGGGAGAAACACTGGACAACAGTGAAGAACATTCTTAAGTACTTGAGAAGGACTAAAGAAACGTTCTTGGTGTATGGTAACGGTGAACTCCAAGTGGAGTCCTTTATTGATTCGAGCTTCCAGAGTGATAAGGTCGATTGTAAGACAGTCTCGGGTTTTGTCTTTACCCTCAGTGGAGGGACAGTATGTTGGTAGAGTTCCAAGCTAGATACTGTGGCAAACTCAACGATAAAGGGTGAATACATCGCTGCCAACAATGCTACCAAAGAGGTTGTCTAGGTATAGATGTTCATAAGATGAACTTGGTTCCTACCATTGTGGTGATGACAATGGAGCTGTGACTTTGGCCTAGGAACCACAGTCTCATCAGTAATCCAGACATATTCTTAGGCAGTATCACCTGATCAGGATGATGGTGGATCTCCGGGAGATTGAGGTTAGGTGAGTTGACAGGAAGAATAACACGGCGGATCTACTCACGATGGCCTTTCCCTAGAGAGACTTTAAGGGATGTTAGGTATGAGATACTACAAAAATTGGTCTTAGTGCAAGTGGGAGATTGTTAGTTGTATGTATGCCCTAGAGGCCATTATTGTACATGATTGTTGTGGATGCTTAAACATATATATGGAGGACTTTCTTGCTCGACATGATAGTATACTATCTGGTTACTCTTTATCTTAACATGTATACTTGTATTGTCTCTCTGTTACATGTTGATAAAGTCCTTAGGATGTGGACTTGACTACCAGGACTATGATGGAGATCATACTAGTGGGGCCAGGGTAGTCCATAAGTCCATCCATTAATTGTTCCTAATCGAGGGTGTATCGAGACGGGGCATCAATATTCCAAAGTAGAATAGTGTATACGCTTCTTGACCCATTTGATGGGTGATGGATGATCCCGTATCCATTGGTGTTTGATATCAAAGATGGTATGCAGGTGCTTAGTGGAGACTGAGTATAATGAATAGGAATCACCGAGAACTCCTAGATGGTATTATACCTAACGTCAGATAGCAGTTCTCTGATGACACTGGTACAGGATAGTCTGTAGACCCGAGATCATCATAGAGTCTTGTGTGATTCCCACTGTGCTTTGATTTCCACCTTACCACGTTCAAGAGAGCGTGCAAAATGGTGGTTTTTGGGTACAGTCCCGAGTCACATGAAGGAAATGAGCGATAGGAAGGGGTTCGTCTATCTCGGTATTGGGGATTGATGTTGCGCTGTGCTCGATTGGCTATAACAGGAAGTCCCTGGCCAGGGCTAATACTGAGATTTACTGTTAAGTATTATCAGTAGTTTCTCGACCCGTTATGAGCCTCACATCGGCATGAATTATCAAGTTATTGGGGTCTGACGTTTACCACTCCCAGACTAGATATGCGAAATATCAGACGAAGAGACCGGACTGTACGGTAGTGTTACTTATTGGATTCACGGGAGTATGAGCAGGCTTGCTTACTGATCTTCTGATTGCTTAATACCCGGGTAACCGCTACGTCCAGCTAGTACCGCTGACGGCTTGTGGGTGACTGATATGATCATCACCTACTGCCGGCGTATTGACGAGTCTTTAGAGTCCTATACAGAGGTTTTTTAGGTAAAGCGAAACGAAGTAGGGCATATATGTGATATGTGCGGGACCGAGATTAATACGTGTATGTGATACCGTATTCTAATCTCGCGATATGTGATATCGGTCGGTTATATATGATATAGCCGTGTTATTTAATCAAGTGTTGATTCGATAAGTTGATATTAAATGATATTAGTCGGTTGTATGCGATACAGTCGGGTTATTAAATCAAGTGTTGATTTAATGTATAATTATATATTTGATATATTAACATACATTAACTAATATTAGCTCACATAAGAATTACTTTTCTCATTATACATTTAATATATATGTGATATATGTTAATGTATTTATTTTGTGTCATTCTAGATGATACATTAGATTTGGATGTATGAGACTCATACCATACTTAAGATAATATGGTGATTTTAATTATTAAGGGAAAATCAAAATTAGGTAGAAATTAGTCATGGCTTGAGATGATTATGGAAGCATGTAGAACCATTGACTTAGTCCACTAATTTTGTTTTACTCTAGATATTTATTAACCTAACCATTATCTTTAACCTTGGTTAAGTCTCTACATGAGTTATATATGATATTTTCTCACCCATGGTTGCCATTATATTCTTGATTCATTCGCCACTTCATCTTCTTAAACTCAACTAAGCTCACTGGGTTTTCTTGAGGTGAAGAAAGAGAGAGAGAAAAATAATTCTAAGTGGGCAAAATTCCTACTTCATCAATCTACACTAGACTAGCTATTTAGTATAGGTTGTTTGCTTCACTAATTCTCTATTAGTGAAGAGGTAGCTTGAGTTAGAGATTATTCAACGTAGATCATCTTCGGTCTCGAAGATCCTTGAGTAAGTTTGTTCCTTTCGCCTAGTGGAGCCTAACGAGAGTCCGGGAGATCACTACTTGGAGCTAAGAGGCTATTACACGGAGCTTTAGAAGTGAAGGACCGGTCTACAAAGGTTGTAATCCTATATCACTTAGTGTAAAGTTGTTTACATGTTTTAAAAACCCTAATTCTCTAGTTAGATCCTCGGTTATGGGTTGCTTTGCTCTCTAGATTTTTTAAAATTGCATGCTTGATGCCTTAGAAAACATAGTGAGGATGTTAAGAAACCCAGCAATAAAAGGGTTTCTAAACGAGCTATAGTCTCTTTATTTTGACGTGTCTAGGATGACACAAGGATCTTCTAAACTGTAAACCTCTTAAATTTTTTTACTAAATAGCGAGACGTATATCTTCAATAAATTACATATTATACTTCATACTATTACGTCTGCTTCTTATGCCGTGACATACGTATCCCGCGGCTATTTTAAAAAGAGATTTTACATACATATTTCTGCTACCTTATAGGTTTATACCTGGATGCATGTTATATACATACGAGAGGATATATTTTTGGGTTTACGTGATGGATAGTGTTGCATTTATAGTATTTATGCATTCTTTATATATTAGTACAGGATATGATAGTACTATACTTTATGACCTACATATATCGTTATGCATTTCGATTTCTACCTTGCGATATACTATTTTCACTGAGTTGGCAACTCACTCCCGTTGTGCCCTAGTTTCTTGCAGGATATACCGCTCGGATCATCAGCGGCTTATGACATACTCTTTTCTTCGGTGATTGCTTTGGTAAGTGGGCTACTGTTGTATCATACCTACACTTGTATATATTTATTCTTTTGTATCTAGTTTAAACTCCATCTACCTAGAACTTTTATATTGTGGACTTAGAACCGAGACTTAGTGTTTTTGTGTTTGTGGGCGTCGCACTTGTTGAAGTCGATTTTTTATATTTGTTGATCTTGTTTGGCTTTTCTTTTCTTCGCTATTGGGCATCGTATATTATTTGCATGGTTGCTTCGCTATTTGTTCATAGAAGCTAGATCCCGTTGGGATACTTTATATATTATTGTGCTCGTACAAAGGAGGTGCTGCCGATTTTTAAAATGTCATAGATTCTTTTCAAACACACTTATTTAAACTTAAATGTTTATTTTAAATTGATTCCATCTAATGACTATTTTTAAATCTCACTTCCAATATTTTCGTAAAAAGGTTTAGATTTCGGGTTTTCGGTTTACTTGGACCGCGTCGACGTCTTTAGATGATATGTGATTTAAGTGCCGGTCACGTGCCACTTTCGAGTTGTGACACTATTATTGATCCGTATTTTTTCGTTGGAACCCTAACTGCTAACCCTAAATATTATTCAACTGTAGTGACACATAATCGTGAATGTAACTATGGGTACAACACGTTTGAAAATGGACTTTCAGTTCAGAAACTGTGATTCCAGCAGTGAAAAGCCGCATTTAAACAATCGTATCTCCCAAACCAGAAACCCGATTGAATCGAAACTAATTTTTCTGTACAGATAATTAAATATACTATTTATTCCTTTTACATTGTTTTGCCAAATTATGAACGTGTGATTTAATGCGATTTTTCTAATCTAAACGACACCGGCTGCTCATACATTATTGGTAGTGCATTTTACTGCATCTCCATCATGTGCATGACTGTTATACCCCCAGTAATTAATTATCATTTGCATCGATACCTTAGCGACTATTTTTATATTACCGAAATATTAGGGATTGGATTGTGACAAGTACATTAGCGTAAAAGCGTAAACGAATAGTCGTCATGATACGTACTTATACACAACTCACGCAATCATTTAATTATACATTGTCGATGTCTGTGGGACGTATATAAGTGTCACTATAACTGGAATGAGAAGGTTATGGGAGCACTTATATTACTATCATGGATAAGACATCAGGGACTGCCTACTTGTCTAAAATACTGGTCTAGTCATGCTTGATGGGGACCAGTCTTAAATTCTCGAGTAGACTTGTCATGGGTAACCAGTATTTTGGTTCGTGGTTTCACCTTGATATAGACCGCGGGTGTTGGGATAGTTTGTGTATGGGTTCGGTCTCCAGTTATATGAGCGTGTACTGATTTGTAATACGCAGTTCCATTGTAAATACTTTCCGTATTTTTAAATAAATGTTTTCCCTAGTTTTTTCTATTTAAATATTTCCTATAAATATTTTCCTATATTTTTCTAATAAAAAATTACCAATTCTTATTAACTTAAAATTCCTAATTAAAACCAAAACCCCATCCAAAACCCTACCCCAACCCAGACCCGGCCCAAGCCCACTCTTCCCCTCTCTTCCTTGTTAGGAATATGTATGCCCTAGACGCCATTATTGTACATTGATGTATATTATAGTGGATGCTTGGACATATATATAAGACTTTCTTGCTCGACATGATAGTATGCTATCTGATTACTCTTTATCTTAATATGTGGACTGGTATTCTTATATTGTCTTTCTCTTACATGTTGATAAAGCCCTTAGGATATGTACTTGACTACCAGGACTATGATGTAGATCATACTAGTGGGGCCAGGATGGTCCACAAGTACATCCTTTAACAGTTCCTAGTCGAGAGGATATCGAGACAGGGTATCGATATTCCAGAGTAGACTAGTGTGTACATTTCTTGACCCTGTATGGGGCGATGGTTGATCCCACAACCATTGGTGTATGGCATCAAATATTGTATACAGGTGCTCATTAGAGAATGGGTACACCAAACAGGACTCGCCGAGAACTCCTAGTTGGTATTATACCCATCGTCAGACAACAGTTCCCTGGTGACACTAGTACAGGTTAGTCTGTAGACCCAAGATCGTCATAGAGTCTTATGTGGCTCCCACTGTGTTTTGATTTCCTCCCTACCATGGCTCAAAAGAGTCGTGCAAACAGATGGATTTTGGGTACAGTCCCGAGTCACATGGAGGCAATAAGCGATAGGAGGGGTTTATCTCTCCCAGTATTGGGAGTTGATGTTGCACTATGCTCGATTGATTATAACAGAAAGTCCCTAGCCAGGGCTGCTGATGAGATTTTCTGGTAAGAGTTACCAGTAGTTTCTCGAACCATTATGAGCCATATATTGGCATGACTTATCAAGTTACTGGGGTCTGACGTTACCACCCCTAGACTCGATATACGACATATCAGACGAAGAGACCGGACTGTACGGTAGTGTTACTTATAGGCTTCATGAGATTTTGGACAAGCTTGCTTGCTGATCTCCTAATCGCTAAATACCTAGGTAGCCGTTACGTTCAGCCAGTACCGCTGATGGCTTGTGGGTGACTGATGTGATCATCACCTGCTGCTGGTGTATTGACGAGTCTTTAGAGTCCCACACAGAAGTTTCCTGGTTCAAGCGAAACGAAGTAGGGCACATATGTTGATATGTGCGGGGACCTGATTAAATACGAGTATGTGATACCGTATTGTAATCCAGCAGTTATCTGTTATTGGTTAGGTTATATGTGATATAACCGTATTATCAAATCAAGTGTTAATTTGATAATGCGATATACAGATAAATGATATTAGTCGGTTATATGTGATATAACTGGATTATTAAATCAAGTGTTGATTGAATAATATAATATATATTATATTTGATATAATTATATCTTAACTAATATTATTAGCTCACTAAATATTTACTTAATATATATAGTATATATATATATATATATATATATATATATATATTTGATGTGTGTGTGTGTGTGTGTGTTAAAAGGAAGCATGGTGCATTTTCTATTTTTGGAAAATAGAAAATGTGAGGTGGAAAATGAGAAGCATGGTGAAGCATGGCTTTGCTTATTATTTTATTCATTTTTTCTTACTATTGAGGCATGGTTCCAATTATTTATTGGAAAAATATTGGAGCCTCAATAAGTGAGAGATTTTTCAAAGCCATTCTTCACTTCATCTATTTTTCATGCTTGCTCTCTTGAGTTGCTCTTAAGCTTCCATCTTCTTCCTCTTCATGCTTCAAGCTTCAATCCCTCACATGTCATGTGAACCATGAAGATTGAATAAATCCTGGTGAGCTTAAAACCCCCACTTCACCATCCTAGTTTAGATTAGCACTCTAAACTAGTGTGTTTCCTTCACTAATGAGATCTTAGTGAAGAGGTAGCTTGAGCTAGAGGGACTTCGGGTAGACCATCTTCGGCACGAAGATCACGGAGGAGGCTCGTTCAAACTTAAAGTGGAGCCTAGTGGAGTCGCATGGCTTACAACTCAGAGCTTTAGAAGAGAAAGACACGGTCATCAAATGTTGTAACCTCCTTCCCTTCTTGTAGTTGTTCATATCATCATAGATAAAACCCTAATAATCTAGTTTGATCCTTTGTTAATCTAGCTTAGCAACTAGAAATTTTTTAAATTTGGCATGTTTGATGCTACTAGAACCTCATGGTGGTGCTAGGGTAGACTTTCATTCCTTAACTTCTAGACCAGACCAGAATCTAGCCCACTCTCTCTCCTCTCTCTCTCCTCTCTCTCTCTTTCCCCATGACTCCCCCTTCCCTCGCGCTACCCCCGAGACATGCTCCCCTTAACAGCGATGACCTAACCCCTTGCCCAAATGGCTACCCACGACCGAGCCCACCTCCAACCGCCACACCTAAGATCCCCATGAGTTCCCCCATCTCTCATTCTCTCTCTTACTCTCTCTATATCTCTCATTCTCTTTCTATTTCCTTGCTATCTCTTCTTCCTCGTCACAAACTCAAGCCCCAAGCAACTCCACCACCATTCACCACCTCACACCACCGATAACCTCCAAGCTAACCAACCTCCTCTCCCCTGCCTCACTACTGTTTCCACCTTGCCGGAGCTCACAACTGAACCCATTCTCTACCTCGAGCTCCTTTCAACACCCCCCTATAGTCGCCGGCGAACCCTCCAGCAACCCACAACCTCCACTGTAGCCAAGCTCCCTCAACAACCACCTCGACGGACCTCCGGTCACCTCCCTACACAACTCACCAAGCCCTCCTCATTAACTCCAGTGCCTCCCCGAGCTTCCTTTGTCGGCCACCTACTACACAGCCTGTCGTCGACGAGCCGCCGCTTCCACTACCAGAAACTTCATCGGCCGACCCGAGCTGCCACCCATCAACATCACCGCACCCGTCTCCTCGCCACCGATCTCTAGCTTACTGTCCCAAGCTGTCGCCAACACCTCTAGCTCCCCATCACTGTGCCATTGGCCACTTCCGGAACGCCAGGTCACCGCCGTCGAACACCGGGCTACCAAGCCTCGTCTTCATTGCCGAGGCCAAGCCCAAGAGCTAGCCCAGCCGAGTCTCGTCGTGTGTTGCGTTTCCATGTTCATACGATCCATCGCTTCATAGCCACTGATGTGCGGTGCTCGCCGTGCCATGCTCGCCATCTCCGCTATCGTGATCGTCAAGTCATCGCCAGGCAAGTTATATACTTGCCTACATGCTATACTATATCTATATCGATGCGTACGAATTATATCAGAAAAATACCATTACGATTTAATCATATGCCATGTTTTAATTTGAGTAATGTTGTTTAAGATATAATCAGTCTAGAACCTAGTGATAATGCCGTAAAGAAATGGCAGAATCAAATACTGTTAATTGGTTGAAAGAAGTGAGCGTTTCGGTTGCGAATTGAATGTTTATTCTAGGTATGAGATGCGGGCCCTAAACTAAAACTCATCTTAAAACGGTGGAACATGTAATCGTTGAACCCGTTTACTGTTTACAAAGGTACTGCATAAATTTGGTTGCAAACTAATATTGTTTCATCCATAAAATGTTACCCCCAACAACCATTGCGAAATCAGAATTTTCTCGAACATGCTAGACCGTTAAGTTCATAATAAATCATTATATATCGGATCATAGAGTTCTATGGCTCTTTTCTAATCCAACAGATAAACATATAGCACTCTATAGTTGATATCTGAATTTTAATAAGTTATGATAATGAAAACTGAGGTGATTCATGGCTCTGGACTGCAGTCCAGAGCAGGAATCTCTGCCTTTACCTGTTTTAGAACCAATATATCTCGTTGTTTAAGTGCAAAAATGTGCGAAACCATACATCGAGGCATAGGAATTTGAGTTATATTTATAATGACACTGGTTTCACAAAATTCCAGTGTCGTTTGATATTTATAACATATTTACACTGTTGATAGATATGGCTGATTACTGCAGTATTAGTTTTTACATAGAAACAGTAAACTGAGTATAAATCCTAGAACATGATGGCTATTACTGATTCATATTTTACGTTGAAACCCTGACTGATAACCCTAAATATTATTCAACTGTAGCGACGCCCAATCCTGACTGTAAGTAGTGGTAAAACACGTTTTAAAATGGACTTTAAATTCACAAATTGTAATTCCAGCAATGAACACCCGCATTTAAACAACAGTATCTTCCAATCCGGAAACCCGTTTCACTCGAAACTAATTTTGCTGTACATATAATTAAATATAATATCTACTCCTTTCATATTGTTTCGCCAAATTATGTATGCGTGATTTTATGTGATTTTCCTAATCCAAACGACACCGGCTGCCATATATTGTTTGTAGTGCATTTACTGTATCTCCATCATGTTGCATGATTGTTATACCCTCATTAATTAATGAACATTGTATCGATACCCTAGCGACCGTTCATAGATTAGCGTAGTATTAGTGATTCGATTGTGGCAAGTATATTAGCGTAAAAGCATGAACGAATAGTGATCATGACACGTACTTGTACACAATCAGCGCAACCATTTAATTATTGCATTGTCGACGTCTATGGAACGCATATAATTGAAACTATAACTGGAATGGGACAGTTATGTAAGCACTTATATTAATATCATAGATAAGATATTGGGGACTGCCCACTTGTCTAAAGTACTGGCCTAGTCATGCTTGATGGAGACTAGTCTCCAATTCTCGAGCAGACTTGTCATGACTAACCGGTATTTTGGTTCATGGTTGGACTTTGATGTAGACTATGGGTGTTAGGATAGTTTGAGTGTGAGTTCGGTCAACAGAATCTCAGGGTTCCATTACATGAGCATGTACTGAAAACAGGAGAGGGCCCCTTTGGGTCCCACTTGTAGAAAGCATATTACTAATTGTTACTGATTACAAGAGAGGGCCCTGTGTTTCCAATGGTCGGCTCTTACACTCAAGCTGACGATAAGATAGTGATATGGATATTGAGTCCTAGACACTGATATGATTAGTGATATGAACTTGCATCGATTTACTAATCTGATACTCATGCTATATTGTTTACTTGTGCATGCTATTTCATGCTCATCCTTTAACCTATACTCACCACTTCATGTCTATCATCATTGCACATATTATATATTACTATTCTGTCGCTCTGATGACATGAGTATGCATGCTCAGTGAAAGAAGTGGACCCGTATGATTTTGAGGAGATCGTGGATATCTAGACCAGTGAGCCAGCCCTATCATTCATTTCATTATCACTGATTAGTTAGTGTATTTGCTGAGCTCAGTTTCCTTTTCACCTGATAGTTTTAGTGACTATATTATCTCTACCATGTACTGTCAAAAGCTGAAGTGTGACTACGAAAGTATTATTCCTTGACCGTACGAGCATGGCTGGCCTAGTCACCCTCGTATTCCGTATTTTGGGAAGAGGGGCGTAACATGGTTTTGTTGGTATCAGAGCACCAAGTTTAAAATGAGATTGTGGTTCCAACTAGGGATACCTTGCTTAATGCCATGTTTCTTTGCCTTTCACTTCCTTATAATCCTTGTTGCATCTTCACATGCTGCTGTTTTACCTTATCTTCAATTATCATTTATATATCCTATCTTGATCCTTATCTCTTACGTCGTTTGAAATGTTTTGTTTCAGGACCATAGCTTCCAACGACTCTTCTTCTACCTCCACTCCGCAAAGTCAGACCGCTGAGATTTTGGGTGTACTGTAAGGTTTGATGGAAGCCTAGTTGCGAACGAACGATCTCTTGGTTGAAGGATTAAGAAGGAAAATGGTTCAGACACCAGGCAGAGTCCCTAATTGTGGGGGAATCCCTGTTAAACAAAGATGGGGTGTGCAGATGAAGCGTCCATTTGTTCCTCAGCAGCAGAAGCAGTAGATGACCCAAATTTATAGTTTTTGTAAAAGACCGGGACACCTTCAGAGGGACTATCTCCAGACTAAGGGCAGTGCTTGATTTGTGTATCCGGCGAGCATCTTGTCAACAATTTCCCTCAAAGTAACGAGCTGCAAGGAGGAAATTCATCAACGTCTTCTACATCTGTTTGAGTAACTTGGTTGTTTTCATTGCTCTCATAGTTTGAATTTCGAGTATGATGTGCCCCCTGTACAGGATTCAGACTTGCTTAACGAGATCGCGGAAATTTAGATATCGACGCGGAGTTATTACCTTTCTTCCTTTCAATGAAGACATTGTTATTTTATTAGATTAGTTGTTTTTCTTTTCCGTTTAAATCTTGTATCTGTTGAATTCCTTGGTTTAAATGCAATTAAAAAAATGTGAGTTTTGATTAAGTACTTTTGTTTTCCTCACTTCTTCCAAAGTACTCTACTATTTTCAAATTCTTCATAGTTCTAAATTACACAGCATATTTTATTTTCTAGTGAGTTTTCCTACTAATACCTTCCATACTATCGTTCTTTTATTATGAAGTTCCATTCTTCGTGCCTTTTGCTTTGATTTTTATCTAATTTAATTAAAGAATGTCACTTCGAGCTATTTGTTACTATATATTTCCCTTAACGTTTAATTATTTATTATAATTTTATCATTCATATTCATTTCGTTTACTGGTGTCCTTTTGTTTAACTCTCAAAATTTATATTATTAGCGGTTTGGGTTCTTTCTTAAAATGAGTTTCATCTCGATTCTCTATAAAATATTCTTTTTTCTTTGTTTATATTTATGCCAACTGTCTTTTATTTTCGTATTTACGTTTACTTATGTATACTTGTGCTCCAATCGATTTAAAATTTCTATTTACTGTAAAATAAATTATGGTTATTTTGTATGCTAATACATTTTATTTACTTGTACATATATCATTATTATCTCGCTATTATCTTAGTTTCTTTTGTATTGTATTATCTCCGCACTTTTGCATATATTGTTTTGTCTTGGTCGTTACGTTAATTATTGATATCTAGTTTTTTTAATAGCCTGCCTATTTTTCATTTTATTTTCTTCTATATTTTACCGTATTAGTATTCTCAAGTCATTCTATAATTGCTCGATTTGTAGTTTTACTAAAGTAGTTTTGGTTTTTAAGATTTATCAACCAATCCTTCACTATTGTTTATTATTGTTATCTTATTTTCATTGTGTGTGTGTGTGTGTGTGTGTGTGTGTGTAGTTTACTTTCTAATATTTGATTTTTCTAGTTGCTTTTGCATTACCTTTATAGCTTACTGTCTATTTTTAAATTTCGAACAGGAATATTTATTTAAGTGGGGTATGATACAATACCCAGTTCTGTTGTAAATTCTTTTAATATTTTTAAATAAACGTTTTCCCTATTTTTTTCTATTTAAATATTTCCTATAAATATTTTCTTATATTTTTTTAATAAAATATTCTTAATTCTTATTAACTTAAAATTCCTAATTAAAACCAAAACCCTACCCCAAACCCAGACCCGGCCCAAGCCCACTCTTCCCCTCTCTTCCTTAACCCCCAGAACCGACCCGACCCGACCCGAACCCACTCTTCTTCTTCTTTCTCTCCTCTTTCTCTCTCCTCTCGTTCTCTCTCTCTCTTTTCCCATGTCTCCCCCTCCCTCGCGCTACCCCCGAGACCCGCTCCCTTTAACAGCCATGATCTTTCCCCTCGTCCCAACGACTACCGACGACCGAGCCCACCTCCAACTGCCGCACCCGAGATCCCCGCGAGCTCCTCCCATCTCTCATTCTCACTTTTCCTCTATCTATATCTCTATTTCCTCGCCATCTCCTGCTCCTCTTCACAAACTCAAGCCCCAAGCAACTCCACCACTGTTCATCACCTCACACCACCGACAACCTCTGAGCTAACCAACCTCCTCTCCCCTGCCTCACCACCGTTGCCATCTCGCCGGAGCTCATAACCGAACCCATTCTCTACCTTGAGCTCCTTTCAACACCCTCCCTACCATCGTTGGTGAACCCTCCAGCGATCCACAACCTCTACTGTAGCCGAGCTCCTTCAACCGCCACCTCGACGGACCTCCGGCCACTTCCCTCCACAACTCACCAAGCCCTCCTCCTTAGCTCCAATGCTTGCCCAAGCTTCCTTTGCCGGCCACCCATAACGCTGCATATCTTTGACGAGCCGCCACCTCCACCACCAGAAACTTCATCTGCCAACCCGAGCTGCCACTCCATCAACATCACCGCACCCATCTCCTCGCCTTCGAGCTCCAGTTCACTGCCCCAAGCCGTCTCCAGCACCTCCAGCTCCCCGTCTCTGCACCGTCAGCCATTGCCGGAGCTCTAGGTCACCGCCGTCTGCTACTGCCGGAGCTCTATGTCACCAAGCCTCATTTTCATTGTCGAGGCCAAGCCCAAGAGCTAGCCCAGTCGAGCCTCGTCGTGTGTTGCGTTGCCGTGTTCGTACGATCCATCGCCTCATAGCCGCTTCCGTGCAGTGCTCACCGTGCCGTGCTCGCCGTCTCGACTATCATAATCGTTAAGTCATCGCCAGGCAAGTTATATACTTACTTACATGAAATACTATATCTATATCGATGCGTATGAATTATATCAGAAAAATACCATTGCGATTTAATCATAAGCCGTGTTTTAATTTGAGTAATGTTATTTGAGATATAATCTAGTCTAGAACCTAGTGATAACGCCGTAAAGAAATGGTAGAATCAAATACCGTTTATTGGTTGAAAGAAGTGAGTGTTTTGGTTGCGAATCGAATATTTATTCTAGGTACTCGATGCGAATCCTAAACTAAAACTCATCTTAAAATAGAGGAAATTATGATCATTAAACCCGTTTACTGTTCACAGAGGCACTGCATAAATTTGGTTGCAAACTAATATTGTTTCACCCATAAAATGTTACCCCCGATAACCATTGCGAAATCAGAATTTTTCCGAACATGCTAGACCGTTAAATTCATAATAAATCATTTATATATCGGATCATAGCGTTCCATGGCTCGTATCGAAGCCAATAGATAAACCTACAGCATTCTATATCTCTGAATTTTAATAAGTTATGACAATGAAAACCGATGCGATTCATGGCTCTGGACTGCAGTCCAGAGCAGGAATCTCTGCCTTTACCTGCTTTAGAACGAATATATCTCGCTGTTTAAGTTCACAAGTGTGCGGAACCATACATCAAGGTGTAGTAACTTTAGTTAGATTTCTAGTGACACCAGTTTCACTAAATTCCAGTGTAGTTGTTATTTAACATATTTTACACTGTTGATAGATACGACTGATTATTGCAGTATCAGTTTTTACGTAGCAACAGTAAACTGAGTATAACTCCTAGCACATGATGGATATTACCGATCCGTCTTTTACGTTAAAACCCTAACTGATAACCCTAAATAGTATTCAACTGTAGTAACGCCTAATCATGATGTAACTAGAGGTATAACACGTTTTAAAATGGACTTTCAGTTCAGAAACTGTAATTCCAGCAGTGAACACCCGCATTTAAACAACCGTATCTCCCAAACCGGAAACCCATTTCACTTGAAACCAATTGTTCTGTACATATAATTAAATATACAGTTTACGCCTATCATATTGTTTCGCCAAATTATGCGCTTGTGATTTTATGTGATTTACCTATTCCAAACGACACCGGCTGCTTATATATTGTTAGTAGTGCATTTTACTGTTTCTCCATCATGTTGCATGACTGTTATACTCTCAGTAATTAATGAACATTGCATCGATACCCTAGAGGCTGTTCTTAGATTACCGAAATATTAGTGATTTGATTGTGGCAAGTACATTAGCGTAAAAGCGTGAACGAATAGTGATCATAACACGTACTTATACACAATCAGCGCAACCATTTAATTATTGCATTGTTGACGTCTGTGGAACGTACATAAGTGAAACTATAACTGGAATGCGACGGTTATGGAAGCACTTATATTAGTATCATAGATAAGACATTGGGGATTGCGCACTTGTCTAAAGTACTGGACTATTCATGCTTGATGGAGACCAGACTCCAATTCTTGAGCATACTTGTCATGGCTAACTGATATTTTGGTTCGCGGTTAGACCTTGATGTAGACTGCGGGCATTGGGATATTTTGAGTGTGAGTTTGGTCAATGGAATCCCAGGGTTCCATTATATGAGCTTATACGAATACAGGAGAGGGCCCCTCTGGGTCCCATTTCTGGAAAGTGTATTACTAATTGTTACTGATTACAGGAGAAGGACCTGTGTTTCCAATGATCGGCTCTTACACTCAAGCTAATGATAAGATAGTGACATGGACATTGAGTCCTAGAGACTGATAGGATTAGTGATATGAACTTGCATTGATTTACTAATCTGATACTCATACTATATTGTTTACCTGTACCTACTATTTCATGCTCATCCTTTAACCTATACTCACCACTTCATGTCTATCATCATTGCACATATTATATATTACTATTTTGTCGCTCTGACGACATGAGTATGAATGCTCAGTGAAAGAAATGTATCCGTCTGATTTCGAGAAGATCGTGGATATCTAGACCAGTGAACCAGCCCTATCATTCCTTTCATTATCACTGGTTTGTTATTGTATTTGTTGCGCTTAGTTTTCTTTTCACCTGATAGTTTTAGTGACCGTATTATTTCATTATCTGTGTTATATTACTGCTACCATGTACTGCCGAAGCTGAAGTTTGACTACAACAAGATTATTTCTTGACCGTATGAGCACGGCCGGTATAGTCATCCTCGTATTCCATATTCTGGGAAGCGGGGCATGATATGATTACAGGATAGGGCGCCTCAGGGTCGCATTCATGAAAGCGTGTTACTGATTGCTACTAATTACAGGAGAGGGCCATGTATTTCCAACGGTCGACTCTTAAACTCAAGCTGACGATAAGATAGTGACATGGATATTGAGACCTAAAGACTAATATGATTAGTAGCATAGACTTGTATTGATCTACTGATCTGATATTTATGCTATAGTGTCTACCTGTGCATGCTATTTCATACTCATGTCTTTAAGCTATGCTACTACTTCATGTTTATTATTATTGCACGTATTATATATTACTATTTTGTCGCTCTGACGACATGAGTATGCATGCTTAGAGTAAGAAGTGGACCCGTCTGATTTCGAGAAGTCGTGGATACCTAGACCAGTGAGTCGACCCTATCGTTCATTTCATTATCACTGGTTAGTTGTTTGTATCTACTGTGCTCAGTTTCTTTTGCACCTGATAGTTTTAATGACTATATTATCTCATTATCTGTGTTAGATTACTGCTACCATGTACTGCCAGAAACCAAAGTGTGACTACGACAGGATTATTGCTTGATCGTATAAGCATGGCTGGTCTACTTACCCTTGTATCCCGTATTTTGGGAAGCGGGGTGTGACAATACATATATATCCTCGCGCGCGCACGCGCGCACACACACACACACATATATATATGAGAAAACGGAATCTCGGTCGCCACAAGAGAAAGTTTACCTCTATGGCATCGAAAAAAGCCATCACTCCATCAAATTTTTTGACGATCAACATTAACCACCTTCTTCTCTATCGTGCAAGATGTGGATACACCAAGTTTGATGTCAATCCAACGTCCTTCTACTATTGATGTAGTGGGTGCAAAATTAATGTTTTTTCGATAGTATAAGATACTTGGTATTTTTACATCACAAAATCAATGGTGAAAGGATACTAGATTGACATCAAATTTGGTGTATCCACATTTTGCACGATGGATATGAAGATGGTGGATGCCGGTCGTCGAAAAAATTGATAGAGATTTGACTTTTCTTGACGCCATAGGAGGAAACTCCGTCATGTGGCACCTGAGATTCCGTTTTCTCATATATATACAAGATGTAGATACACCAAATTTGATGTGCATCCAGTATCCTTTCACCATTGATATAGTGGGTGCAAAATTAATGGTTTTCCGATAGTATTACATATTTAGTATTTTTACACCACAAAATGAATGGTGAAAAGAGTATTGGATTCAGATCAAATTTGATGTATCCACATCTTGCACGATGAAAATGAATGTGGTGGATTCCGATCATCGAAAAAATTGATGAATGTTTGACTTTTCTCAAAGTCATAAAAGGAAATTCTCTCATGCGACACCGGAGATTCCGTTTTCTCATCTATAAATACACATCAGTTATAAATGCTGTGGAGAGGACGACCCTTAATAAAGCTTAAAATAAAAACTCAGAGAATAAGACTCTGTATCCCTTAAACAGTTGAGCGCTAATACTCATTAAAAAAAAGAATAAAGGTTAAAATAAAAACTCAGAGAACAAGACTCTGTATCTCTTAAACAGTTGAGCGCCATATTCATTTAAAAAAAGGAAAAAACAATAATAAAGATGCAATGCATTACAAGTGCCAGCTTAAACTTGATTAGTTTTAATCCAGTTTGAAAAGCTTTGTAGAGTCCTTGTGTCTGCTCTGTAGTGTCTTTGTGTGAAATCTAACAATTCTGACCACTTGAAATCTGAGTAGTTTCGATTAGTTAAATCTAAAGACATTAACGACGGTGGTGGCTTCACTATTTTGTCACCCTTGGGACACAAGAAAAACGCAAGAGATCTTCTTTCTATTTGAGGATTTACCACCGCTCTGTGAAGACAACTTTTGTACCTACCATTGGATAAAGCCTGCATACAAAATTGAGTTCAACAGTGCATAATTTTTTTAATAGGTACAGTAAAACCTGAAGTAATAACTTCCAAATTTACCTCGGTTTAAAAAATTACTAATATAATAATGTCAATAAATTTAAGTGCGAGCCCACTACGATAATTACTCCAGTGTGCTACATAATTAAAGACGAGGACAATTTCTTAATGGTCTTTCAAACAAACAATATAAAGGTAAAAGAATTTGAATCTAATTTTTAAAATAAAACAATATATTTACTGTTATAACCCAAAACCTTTAGGTAGTGATGCCGATATTGCATCATTTTGTAAGAAAAAAATTTCAAAAAAAAAATGAGAAATGACATACTGAAAGCAAGCATTATAAACAAAAAAAGTTAAATGCATGACTCAAACACAAGGAGTATGAGTTGTCATATTTTCTTTCTTCGAGGAAAAGTAAAATAAAAGAAAATGAGAGAATTGTTTTAAATTGCTCCCACTCCAAAATATATCCATTTCATCTCTCTCTCTCTCACACACACACATCGCAGCAACCCCCTCCCCAAAAGAAGGACATACATCTTAGCTAAGAAAACTAAAACTTTTTTATTAACATTTATATATACCATACTTTAGCCATTATATATTATTTGAGAATAAATAATATTTAATGCATACCATTTAATTATTTGTTTAACATATATATTTTTCCCTTAAAAATGTCACTTCTGTCATTTTCAATTTATAATATCAACGTTGCATCGCATTTGCAAAAATGCGAGCCACTCTTTAATTTCAATTTCTATGTGATTTTCCATTTTAAAACCAGCTCAGCTGTATGATCCTGTACAAAAATTTAATATACGACAGCAGGGCATAGGGTGTTAGGAATATGTATGCCTTAGAGACCATTATTGTACATTGTTGTATATTATAGTGAATGCTTGGACATATATATGGACTTTCTTGCTCGACATGATAGTATGCTATCTAGTTACTCTTTATCTTAACATGTACACTTAGTATTATTATACTGTCTCTCTATTACATGTTGATAAAGCCCTTAGGATATGTACTTGACTACCAGGACTATGATGCAGATCATACTAGTAGAGAGAGGGTGGTCCACAAGTACATCCTTTAACAGTTCCTAGTCGAGGGGATATCGAGATAGGGCATCGATATTCCAGAATAGACTAGTGTGTACGTTTCTTGACCCTATATGGGGCGATGGTTGATCCCACAACCATTGGTGTGTGATATCAAAGATTGTACGTATGTGCTCATTAGGGAATGGGTACACCGAATAGGACTCGCCGAGAACTCCTAGTTGGTACTATACCTATCATCAGATAGCAGTTTTCTGATGACACTGGTATATATTAGTTTATAGACCCGAGATCATCATAGAGTCTTATGTAGCTCCCACTGTGCTTTGATTTCCTCCTTACCCCGGCTTAAAGGAGTTGTGCAAACAAGTGGATTTTGTGTACAGTCCTGAGCCACAAGGAGGCAATGAACGATAGGAGGGGTTTCGTCTCTTCCGGTATTGGGAGTTGATATTGCATTATGCTCGATTGGCTATAACTGGAAGTCCCTGACCAGGGCTGCTGATGAGATTTACTGGTAAGAGTTACCAGTAGTTTCTCGAACCGTTATGAGCCATACATCGGCATGACTTATCAAGTTACTGGGGTCTGACGTTACAACCAATAGACTCGATATGCGACATATCAGACAAAAAGATCGGACTATATGGTAAGTGTTACTTATAGGTTTCCTGGGAGTTTGGACAAGCTTGCTTCTTGATCTTCTAATCGCTCAATACCTGATTAGCCGTTACGTCTAGCTAGTACCGCTGACGGCTTGTGGGTGACTGATGTGATTATCACCTACTGCTTTGTAACATTTCAGAAAATATAAAATATTATTTTTGGAATTTAATATTAAAATAATATTTTTCCCGAAAACTGCCCAATTTGTGAAATTGGGGTTTTCGAAAAAGGTATAAATATATATCAATAATTATGAAATAATTGAAAATTAAAATAATTTATTCATTTAAAAATATATTTAAAGGATTTGGCATTTTTAAAATTTATTGTATGCAGTTTGGATAAAAACCCGATTAGTGCACTGCTAATCGCGATTAGGCCAAATCCGTGTTTCTACAGTTTTCATGGTTAGTGCACCATGACATGTTATATATTATTTCATTTGTGTTGTTTTATGTTATGGTTGGGTTTTTGGGTGAGAAAAGAAAAGAAAAGAGGAATGATTGAGGGGAGAGAGAGAGAGAGGACATAATGATGAGATGAGACCATGATAGGAGAGAGAAGAGAGTGAGAAAGAGAGAGAGGGAGAGAGTGCTGCCCCTTTCATTTTCCCCCACCATTTTCTTCTACTTCTTCACCTCAAGCTCTCTCATTCTACCCTTATGACCCATCTCAATTCCCTCACCAAAACCCTATATCCATTTTACAAAAAATTATCACCTCCTCACTCTCATCACATTGGACCAAGAAAAGTGGGATTTTGATGACTTGGGACTTCTAGGGTTTTACTTGGTGGCATCATTGAGGTATAATCTCTACCAATTAGTTTAGTTTTTGGTTTGTTATATTCTAGTTTAGGTTTAGAATCGATTTAGTGAGGATATGCGATACTTTGAAAATTTCTAGAAAAGGTTAGGGTTGGAATTGAATCCAAATTTGAAATTGAGATTAGTAGAGACCTTATAAACCCTCTAGACTTAGTTTCAAGGACTGAAACCAGATATAGAACCCCAAACCCCAAACTTAGAAACCCGACGTCGGAAAATTGTGAGAATTGTGATGGTATTTAGGAATCTGGAGTGACTCGGGGACCTGGAAAATTATTTAGCGAAGACTGAGAGATGAGCAGGCAACCTGGAGTGTACCCTGAAGACCTGAGCACCTCCCCCCATTTCCTGGCCGAAAATTAATGCAGTATGGCTGCAAATTGCGGCCTGGGTAGTTTGGTTTTGACTCGTGCTTGGTCTGTAACTCCTGTATCTTCTATCTAGAGCAACCCAATATGCAAAATCTCTTAGTTTGGCCTGTGATAAAATCTGGAGTGGTTTTCCTATGTTGTTGTTTTCGTGTTTTCCATATTTTGAAATTTGGATTCTTGTATTTGATATTGTATTTGGTTGTTGGATATTTGTACATCAACAACTAGGGATAATTTGTTGGTTTTGCATGCGTGGGCTATAGGTTCTAACCTATAGGTGATCCATATGCCGTTTCAGTTTTCAGAACTTGATTTTAAATAAGCGTTGCGATATGTGTTATTATTGTAGGTACCTTTGCGAGGATTCCGAGGCGACGGAGCATGAAATTATCGACTTCGGCAAGCAAAAAGCAAGGTGAGTGGATTTATATCCACGGGGGAAGTCGGGTGGATGGCGTATAGCATCCCGGCAAAGTTTTGTTGGAAACCGATTTGTAGAATATGATTAAGAAAACCTAGATTAGGAAACTAGGGTTAGAGTTAAAAGATTGTTAGTGAGAACCATATTAGAAACTAAGGATAGTTAGAAGTGTTATGATACGACTAGTATGCGATGACGGAACTTGAGGATGATATTTGTTGATATTGCCGTTAGGGTACTATAGGACTAGATAGTCGACGTAGATGTGTCATCCGAACCATACCTATTTCCAAACTGAAGAATCATACGCATCTTTTAAACAGATACCGTGAGGGACGTCACGGATTTTCAAATGATATCTTTTCTTTAAAAACACCGTAGCCTCTACTTTCAAAACTACGATTCGCATCTTTCAAAAACTGTTTGTATGGTTCGGGTGTGTATGTTTGTCATGCCCCACCCCTAATACAGAGAGTATTGTCCACTCTGACCGAAACCGCACGGTTTTGTCCTTCGGGGCGAACCGGACCTAGCCAGGGGCCACTTCCCAGGAAGTCACCCATCCCAGATCTTCCCTGGCTCGAGCACGCTTAACTACGGAGTTCTCAAACTCCTGTAGTGCCGGTTCACTTAAAAGGCGCCTCTGTATTGTAGAGTGGTATCATTCCATTTATAGTACAGATCTGCCCCCTTTCAGAATGTATTCCGAAGAGTCCCTATTGTTCTACAGTTGGTCCCACGGACTCAAGAGGTGGCCCCCACGGATTCAAGTGGTGGCCCCCGCCCACTTAACACGACACTCGGCATGGCACTTTGTTCCGTATGGCACTTTGTTCCGTGAGCAAGAACCGGGTCCCGACAATGTTAGATTAGATACTTATGCTTATAGTAAAGGTAGAATGTATTTGTAAAATTGACTTGATGAGAGATATAAATGCGATGAAAAGGATATATGACGCGATATGATGATTTTGTGATATGTTGGTATACGGATGCGAGTCGATTGAGATAATTTATACCCTGCCGGTCCCCTGATATGAGATTATTACGGATGTGACCTGAGACATAGGTATATAGAGATATTTATATGTGTTGAGAATCGTGAGTGTTAGCCGTACATGACGTTAGGTCCGTACCTTCCTCGCCTTATAGGTTGATAGGATCCCTGATAGCTTAATGCCGCCGTACGATGATTTTCCGTATGTGATGAGTTTGACTTGAGGTTTGATCTATACCCTTGACTAGAGGATGACGTACGATAGATTGTACCGTACGCGATGTGGTGTGGCTAGATGCCGATTGATAGATTCACCGACTCGGTCATGTTAGATACGTATACCCATCAACATTTGCATATGATTTACCTTATACTGCATTCATGTTATTCGTATTGTATTACTTATACCTGTGATAGCACACCTGCATCATTATCGATGATGCGTATGTTACACGCACACAGATTGTAGGCTCACACACTTCATCATCGATAATTGCCATGTCACTACACAGTAGGATTGCTGCATCATGATATGACTCTTCGCATAACATGCGTGCATACATATTGTACACCATACTTGCGTACATACATATTGTACACCATACTTGCGCGTATACATATTGTACACCATACTTGCGTACATACATATTATACACCATACTTGCACGCATACATATTGTACACCATACTTATGCACATACATATTGTACACCATACTTGCATACATACATATTGTACACCATACTTGCGGACATACACATTTGTACGTCCATACTTGCGTATATACACATATGCACTTTTATACGATATTGCATTCGATTTTAGAGATTTGGGAACCGCATGATATATTTTAAAAACTGGATTCATTTAAAAGAGCGGCTTTCTTTCGATATGTGCATATTACCGTTCCATGTTGCATGCTATACGGATATGCTTACATTTCTATCATGTGTCGCATACATCATGCTTTATGATTTTACGCATTGAGATATGCCGTTTTCATGAGATTTCTGAATTTGAGAACCGTGGCTATTTCAAAAGAAAGCATGAACTTTTTTTTAAAAACCCGGTTTCTCTTGATATGGTATTTCAGTGCGTCCACCATGCGTTTTCTCGGTTCTGAGACGTGTGATATGTGAAACCCGATTTGAGAAGGCGGATGATTCCGTTTGCGGGTACATGGTAGACCCGGTATGGTACCCCGGGGCAAGAGAGAGATTTCGTGTGGATGACGATGAGCCTGGCAGAGAGACTACTACCTACCGGAGATAGTATTTG
Organism: Agapanthus africanus; assembly: GCA_030015575.1. Taxonomy (NCBI): domain Eukaryota; kingdom Viridiplantae; phylum Streptophyta; class Magnoliopsida; order Asparagales; family Amaryllidaceae; genus Agapanthus; species Agapanthus africanus. The sequence goes on from CM057337.1 coordinate 683,163,873, forward strand.
AGCTCGGCGGATATCCGGAGGATACCGACCGGAGTCGAGAGATGATATGGGCCAATCTGGACTGACGGAGCCCGTGGGCCGATCCGGACTGACGGAGTCCGAGATATGAGGATTTACGTGTCGATACTGGATACGGGTTTCATGATGTTTTCGGGTGTCGATGTTGAACACCCAGGTTCCATGATTTTGATGTGTCGTGAGGGACACCGTTGATTTATATCCTCATACTTTCATGCACACTCTTTTATGATATTTACGTGCATACAGACATGGATTATATGGTTGGACGAGATCCACATGCATACATACATTGATTATATGGTTGGACGAGATCCACATGCATACATACATTGATTATATGGTTGGATTACATCCGCATGCTTATAGGCATTGATTACCATTGTTGGCACATATACAGACCCGGTCATCCTAGATTTCATAGTATTACCTTTATGATATAATTGACCTAGGAGTCGTTGTTTATTCGATTTTTATCTGTAGATGTTTTTCTACTCACGAGTTGACAACTCACCCCCGTAGTGCCACGGTTCTTGCAGGTTGACCGCATGGATCAGTAGCGGCATCGCTGGCACATAACTTCATTTGGGTGTTTTGCATTGGTAGGTGGGGCATTTGTATCGTACTCACTCTTGTATTTATATTTCATATTGTATCTAGTCAACTCCATCAATCAAAATTAGTAAATTGTATAAGTAATGAGACTTAATGAGATTGTTGTTGCGAGACTTAGAGCGAGGGGTTTTCCGCTATTTGTGGTTTTGATGTCTTGCTTATTTCTTTATCTTTTGTGGTGATCTTCGCCGTTGGGCGTCGTATACTTATTTTTATGCTTTGCGTGGTTGTGATCCGTCGGTTGGAGAAGAGCTAGCTCCCGCTTGGGGATGCCATTCTTCTTGTTGTGTATTTGTGGTTTTGGATCAAAATATACAAAGGAGGTGCTGCCCAAATTTTCAAAAGTCGAAACATGTTTTCAAACTAGTAAATTTCACTTGCATTATTCATGTTCCTTTTCTATGCATTTAAGAAAACTTGATTTCATTATACGTTTATATTCAAAACTTCACCTCCTTTATTTTCTTAAAAATGTTTAGATTTCTGGGTTTCAGCTTACTTGAATTACGTACGCTTTTAGACGTTTCGTGATTTAAGTGCTGGTCACGAGCTAATATTTCGGGTCGTGACAAAGTTGGTATCAGAGCGCTAGGTTTAACCTTTGTTTAAGTCTATGTTTGACTATGCGGAGTCTAGGGCGGGTATGTATTTCGGAACTTAGGCTTGACCTTACGGAACTTAGACTTGAACGGGGGGGGGTATTAGACCCGAACTTTCGTTTCATAGGCTGACCCTGATTGATGGAGTAGGTAGCTTGAGTAGAGTGACGTACCGTACGTATGTTCCGCGGCATATTTACGATACGATACTCCACTTAAGAAACCTTAGAATGTACAAATTTTTGAGACTTATGATTCTCTTCATACCCATGATTATACATCCATTTGAGATCCTTGATTCTATTCATTTCCATGATCATACTCTCATTGATGTTGTTCCTTCTTATGATCATATATCCATTCTGGATCCGTCGTTTCCTTTCTTGCCGTTGATCTGCTCTCTTCGATACTCGATTGAGGTTCCTGTCACCATGGTTTGAGCGCAGTTGGAGTTGCTGCTAGTGTTGCGGTCAGGACGAGCTCATCTGGTACGAGGGCTGACCATTGTATTTTCTGATGACATGGGAACGTCTCGATGTAGTGTTGTGTTATGACTTCCTGTTGAGGCGAGTGTTTGGTTTTGCACCGGATGATCGGGCCATTGACAGAGGCTGCCAGTTGTGAGAGGACTGTTGATGTACAACATACCTCAGAGATTATAATGTCACCTACCGTGTAGACAGATGACCCAGCTGTTGCTGAGATTGATAGGATGTCGCTTCCAGAACTTACGAGCTGAGATCGCCGGAGCTTCCAAGCAGAAATGTGACAGATGATAGCTAGTCTACCCCGAGTTGAGAGACGAAGGTGATTCGTCAGATTGATGCGCCGACGTAAGCCCAATTGAGTTGAAGATTTCCAGTGTGGAGAGTCTTACTCAGATCTAGAGCAGACGGATCCAGAGATGACCGTTGATGTATCGTCTTTCCTGGAGAATTGAGGCATTGTTTAGCATGCGGACGAAGGGTATTCACATGTCGGCTTGGCGAAGCTAAAAAGTTCGAGCGAGTGTCAGAAACCTATTTTTCCCAAGTTTAAAGTGTTCGGAGGAATATGCAAGTGATTCTGTGGACCCTCTAGAAGAATGAAACCCTAACTCAACATGATGACCATGGAACCGCTTTTGAACCTTAGGGTTTGCAGCAGTTTAGCGGTGCCATCAGTGAGGCTTGGGTTTGCCCTTCTACGGCTGGTCCAGAGGTACTGTGGTATGTACCGGATATTTTAGACTGTGCTCAGGTGTTGAGCTTTCGGGAAATTTTGGGACTTTGATAAATCGATCGAAAAGTTTGACGTCGTCTAGATATCATGTGATAATAGACCAGTAAGCTGACCAACTTCGGATAGAGGACCTCACCCAGATATGTTGTGAGTTGATCGAGAACGGAAGAGTATTGAGTATTCCTCCGACGGTTGGGAAGAGTTCCCGAGGACGTATTCGGCCAGATATTTTCTACAGGGTGATGAATATACCGAGTTCGTAACTTCGAGTCCGTGTGAGAGACTCCAGATTGATCATGGCCGAGAACAGTTGCAGTGCGCAGATAGCATGGCGTAACGTCATAGTGGACGATGATACAGACGAGTGGAACCAGAGGTTCGTGTAAGACGCTGACGAGCTGTTGTTACTCCCCGTCGAGATTAGAGATCTGATATGCATACAGAGGTGTTGGGATGCAGCCAGTTCCCGAGAAAATATTGTGGTGAGGATGCAGATGTCCAGAGAATGAGAAAAGATTATGTAAGAGTACCAGCCTCCGTACAGTTGGGCATAGGCGAGATCGGAAGAGACCTTGAGCAGGATTCCTTGCAGGACACTGCTGCAATGAGATTTTCATCCAGGATCAGATGTGTCACGTGTATTCAGAGAGTCAGAGGCCGACTCCAGTGATGTGCTGCCTTATGAGTGGTCGTGATGATTGGCCGAGAGATGACCTGAGAAGTGCTAGAGCAGAATCGTTCCCGTTAGCACACCTGACCGGGCCGATGAGCCGATAGATTGCGAAATTGGTGAATCTGTGGAGAAGATAAGGACCCAGATACTGAGGACGCCAGACCGTGAGCAGGAGGCAAGCGGATATTCTTGTTCTTCCGGTTTTAGACGCACCGATTTATTTCTCGACATTGTAGGAGGTGTACCTCAATGTCATTTGTTGCGATTTGCGTTTGTGATCCGAGTATCACACTTATATCGCTTGGATTTGAGTTTTGATGATTGAGTTTCATGATATGATTTTCGTGCACCAGGGGTGCATCTACTGGGTATTTACATTTTGTGCATAGTTATTGCACTTGAGATATTTTTTATACACTGTTGTGTTGGTTTTTGATTTGTGCATATTTATTGCACTTGATATCGGTTTTGTGGCTTGGCTGCACATATTTATGATTTCGTGGATTTCATACAGTTGATTCGATTTTGTGCGTGTGGTATGCACTTGATTTGATTTTGCACTCGGTATAGCTTATATGTGCTTGTAGTGCATTGACATGTGTTTTGTGCACGCAGTTGCACACGTTTATGATTTTATACACCCTGGTACACTCGGTGTTGTTGTTTACACATTTGAGTTATTGATCTATATTTTGTGCACAGGATGCACTGTATTAGTATTTCGTGCACTGGATGCACTGGAATTGTATTTCGTGTACTGGATGCACTGTATTTGTATTTCGTGCATTTGATACACCATATTTGTATTTATGCATTTATGCACTGTATTTCGTGCCCTGGATGCACCGGATTTGTGTTTCGTGCATTTGTTGCACTAGATTTTCTTTTCGTGCATTTGTGGCACTGGATTTATGTTTTGTGCATTGTTTCCGCCAGTTCGGTATTTTGTGCATTGCTTGCACTAGATTTATACTCCGTACATTGTTGCACCGATTTATGTTTTTGAGTATTTGTGTTACCAGATTTGTGTTTTCGTGCGCGTTGGCACTTGCCGTTCGTTTTCGTGCATGCTACTGCACTATATGCTTTTACGGATCCGACGCGCTTTGGTTGGATTTTCGCGCATGTTGGGCGCATGATATGAGATGTGATTTTGTGCATACCGGATGCACTCGATTTGAGATTTTTATTCATGCATATTAGTTGCACTGGATTGAGATTTTCGTGCACTCTACGTGCACTTGATATTATTGTTGTGCACACCCGTTGCACTGGACAAATACTTTCGTGCACACCCGTTGCACTTAGTTTTGGTTTTGTGCATATCGTAGCACCTGTATTTGGATTTGATTTCCGCGCATACCAGACGCACGTGATTATTGGATACGCCTTTGAGGTTGATTTTGCTTTTGAGCACCTTGTTTTCATGATAGGCACTATGTTATATAGTAGCCGAACATGACTGATCCGAGGACAGTACCTGAGTACTTTGCATGCATTAAAAGTTTACCAAGAGGTTTTTGAAAAAGAGCTATAGTCTTGCTATTTCCTATGTGTCCGTGAACGACACGAACGTTTATAAAGGAAAACCTTTTGGAATATTTTGAAAACGACGGAACGCATATTTAGCAAAACATATATAGACATATATTATTACTTTACAAATGGACGTCCGTCACTTATGCCGTGAGTTACACATTCACGCGGCGATTTAGAAAAGATTTTTGCATGAGTTTTATTCAGATTTTGAAAGTTTTACAAGGATGCGTACTATACACGTATTATAGATTTGACTAGTGTATATTGGATTTCAGTAGTGGATTTCGAGATCTGTATCTCTGTTGTAACTCTGAGGATATGCGTGCAAATCCGATGATTTGCGTGACACTTGACGGAGTTCAATTTTGAGTTTTTTACTCGTTTTCATGCGCACTTGACGCGCTGTATTGTTTCTGCATCTTCCGTGATCTCGGAGCCCCGTTGATTTGAGCTGATTATTGAAATGTTTTAGATTTTGGGGTTTTAAATTTAAATTCGGGGACCGAATTTCTTTAAGGGGGGAAAATTGTAATATTTCAGAAAATATAAAATATTATTTTTGGAATTTAATATTAAAATAATATTTTTCCGAAAACTGGCCGATTTGCGAAATTGGGGTTTTCGAAAAAATGTATAAATATATACCAATAATTATGAAATAATTGAAAATTAAAATGATTTATTCATTTAAAAATATATTTAAAGGATTTGTCATTTTTAAAATTTATTGTATGTAGTTTGGATAAAAACCCGATTAGTGCACTGCTAATCGCGATTAGGTCAAATCCGTGTTTCTACAGTTTTCATGGTTAGTGCACCATGACATATAACATGTTATTTCATTTGTGTTGTTTTATATTATGGTTGGGCTTTTGGGTGAGAAAAGAAGAGAAAAGAAAAGAAAAGAAAAGAGGAATGATTGAGGAGAGAGGGAGAGAGGGGACATAATGATGAGATGAGACCATGCTAGGAAAGAGAATGAGAGTGAGAAAGAGAGAGAGAGGGAGAGTGCTGCCCCTTTCATTTTCCCCCACCATTTTCTTCTCCTTCTTCACCTCAAGCTCTCTCATTCTACCCTCATGACCCATCTCAATTCCTTCACCAAAACCCTATATCCTTTTTACAAAAAATGATCACCTCCTCACCCTCATCACATTGGACCAAGAAAAGTGGGATTTTGATGACTTGGGACTTTTAGGGTTTTACTTGGTGGCGTCATTGAGGTATAATCTCTACCAATTAGTTTAGTATTTGGATTGTTATATTCTAGTTTAAGTTTAGAATCGATTTAGTGAGGATATGTGATACTTTGGAAATTTCTAAAAGAGGTTAGGGTTGGAATTGAATCCAAAGATGAAATTGAGGTTAGTAGAGACCATATAAACCCTCTAGACTTAGTTTCATGGACTGAAACCAGATATAGAACCCCAAACCCCAAACTTAGAAACCCGACGTCGGAAAATTATGAGAATTGTGATGGTATTTAGGAATCTGGAGTGATTCGGGGACCTGGAAAATTATTTAACGAAAACTGAGAGATAAGCAGGCAACCTGGAGTGTACCCTGAAGACCTGAGCCCCTCCCCCTATTTCCTGGCCGCAAATTAATGTAGTATGGCCGCAAATTGCGGCCTGGGTAGTTTGGTTTTGACTCGTGCTTGGTCTGTAACTCCTGTATCTTCTATCTAGAGCAACTCAATATGCAAAATCTCTTAGTTTGGCCTGTGATAAAATCTGGAGTGGTTTTCCTATGTTGCTGTTTTCGTGTTTTCCGTATTCTGAAATTTGGATTCTTATATTTGATATTGTATTTGGTTGTTGGATGTTTGTACATCAACAACTAGGGATAATTTGTTGGTTTTGCATGCGTGGGCTGTAGGTTCTAACCTATAGGCGATCCGTGTGCCGTTTCGGTTTTCAGAACTTGATTTTAAATAAGCGTTGCGATATGCGTTATTATTGTAGGTACCTTCGTGAGGATTCCGAGGCGACGGAGCGTGACGTTATCAACTTCGGCAAGCAAAAAGCAAGGTGAGTGGATTTATATCCACGGGGGAAGTCGGGTGGATGGCGTATAGCACTCCCGCAAAGTTTTGTTGGAAACCGATTTGTAGAATATGATTAAGAAAACCTAGATTAGGAAACTAGGGTTAGAGTTACAAGATTGTTAGTGGGAACCATATTAGAAACTAAAGATAGTAAGAAGTGCTATGATACGACTAGTATGTGATGACGGAACTTGAGGATGATATTTGTTGATATTACCGTTAGGGTACTATAGGACTAGATAGTCGACGTAGATTTGTCATCCGAACCATATCTATTTCCAAACTGAAGAATTGTATGCATCTTTTAAACAGATACCCTGAGAGACGTTACGGATTTTCAAATGATATCTTTTCTTTAAAAACACCGTAGCCCCTACTTTCAAAACTACGATTCGCATCTTTCAAATACTGTTTGTATGGTTCGGGTGTATATATTAGATTAGATACTTATGCTTATAGTAAAGGTAGAATGTATTTGTAAAATTGACTTGATGAGAGATATAAATGCGATGAAAAGGATATATGATGCGATATGATGATTTGGTGATATGTTGGTATACGGATGCGAGTCGATTGAGATGATTTATACCCTGCCGGTCCCCTGATATGAGATTATTGCGAATGTGACCTGGGACATAAGTATTTAGAGATATTTATATGTGTTACGAATCGTGAGTGTTAGCCGTACATGACGTTAGGTCCGTACCTTCCTCGTCTTATAGGTTGATAGGATCCCTAATAGCTTAATACCGCCGTACGATAATTTTCCGTACGTGATGAGTTTGACTTGAGATTTGATCTATACCCTTGACTAGAGGATGTCGTACGATTGATTTTTACCGTACGCGATGTGGTGTGGCTAGATGCCGATTGATAGATTCACCGACTCGGTCATGTTAGATACGTATACCAGTCAGCATTTGCATATGATTTACCTTATGCTGCATTCATGTTATTCACATTGTATTACTTATACCTGTGATAGTACAACTGCACCATTATCGATGATGCGTATGTTACACGTACACAGATTGTAGGCTCACACACTTCATTATCGATAATTGCCATGTCACTATACAGTAGGATTGCTGTATCATGATATGACTCTTCGCATAACATGCGTGCATACATATTGTACACCATACTTACGCATATACATATTGTAAACCATACTTGCGTACATACATATTGTACAACATACTTGCGCACATACATATTGTACACCATACTTGCGTACATACATATTGTACAACATACTTGCGCACATACATATTGTACACCATACTTGCGTACATACATATTGTACACCATACTTGCGGACATACACATTTGTACATCCATACTTGCGTACATACACATATGCACCTTTATACGATATTGTATTCGATTTTGGAAATTTGGGAACCGCATTATATATTTTAAAAACTGGATTCATTTAAAAGAGCGGCTTTCCCTCGATATGTGCATATTACTGTTCCATGTTGCATGATATACGGATATGCTTACATTTCTATCATATGTCGCATATATCATGCTTTATGACTTTACGCATTGAGATATACTGTTTTCATGAGATTTCTGGATTTGAGAACCGTGGCTATTTCAAAAGAAAGTATATACTGTTTTAAAAAAAACCCGGTTTCTTTTGATATAGTATTTCAGTGCGTCCACCATGCGTTTTCTCGGTTCTGAGACGTATGATATGTGAAACCCGATTCGAGGAGGCGGATGATTCCTTTTGCGGGTACATGGTGGACCCGGTATGGTACTCCGGGGCGAGAGAGAGATTTCGTGTAGATGACGATGAGCCTGGAAGAGAGACTACTACCTATCGGTGATAGTATTTGGGCTCGGCGGATATCCGGAGGATACCGACCGGTGTCAAGAGACGTTATGGGCCGATCCGGACTGACGGAGCCCGTGGGCCGATCCGGACTGACGGAGCCCGAGATATGAGGATTTATGTGTCGATGCTGGACATGAGTTTCATGATGTTTTCGGGTGTCGATGTTGAATACCCAGGTTCCATGATTTTGATGTGTCGCGAGGGACACCGTTGATTTATATCCTCATACTTTCATGCACACTCTTTTATGATATTTACGTGCATACAGACATTGGATTATATGGTTGGACGAGATCCACATGCATACATACATTGATTATATGGTTGGAAGAGATGTACATGCATACATACATTGATTATATGGTTGGATTATATCCGCATGCTTATAGGCATTGATTACCATTGTTGGCACATATACAGACCCGGTTACCCTAGATTTCATAGTATTACCTTTATGATATAGTTGACCTAGGAGTCGTTGTTTATTCGATTTCTATCTGTAGATGTTTTTCTAATCATGAGTTGGCAACTCACCCCCGTTGTGCCACAGTTCTTGCAGGTTGACCGCATGGATCAGTAGCGGCATCGCTGGCACATAACTTCATTTGGGTGTTTTGCATTGGTAGGTGGGGCATTTGTATCGTACCCACTCTTGTATTTATATTTCATATTGTATCTAGTCAACTCCATCAATCAAAATTAGTAAATTGTATAAGTAATGAGACTTGGTGAGATTGTGGTTGCGAACCTTAGAGCGAGGGGTTTTCGGCTACTTATGGTTTTGATGTCTTGCTTATTTCTTTATCTTTTGTGGTGATCTTCGCCCTTGGGCGTCGTATACTTATTTTTATGTTTTGCGTGGTTGTGATCCGTCGGTTGGCGAAGAGCTAGCTCCTGCTTGGGGATGCCATTATTCTTGTTGTGTATTTATGGTTTTGGATCAAAATGTACAAAGGAGGTGCTGCCCAAATTTTCAAAAGACGGAACATATTTTCAAACTAGTAAATTTCACTTGCATTATTCATGTTTCTTTTCTATGCATTTAAGAAAACTTGATTTCATTATACGTTTATATTCAAAACTTCACCTCCTTTATTTTTTTAAAAAGGTTTAGATTTCTGGGTTTCAGCTTACTTGAATTACGTACGCTTTTAGACGTTTCGTGATTTAAGTGCTGGTCACGAGCTAATATTTCGGGTCGTGACATGCTGGCGTATTGACGAGTCTTTAGAGTCCCATACAAAAATTTTCTAGTTCAAGCGAAACGAAGTAGGACACATATGTTGATATGTGCGGAGGCCTGATTAGATACATGTATGTGATACCGTATTCCGATCTGGCGGTTATTTGGCATCGATTAGGTTATATATGATATGACTGGATTATCGTATCAAGTGTTGATTTGATAATGTGATATACAGATAAATAATGTCGGTTATATGTGATATAACCAGATTATTAAATCAAGTGTTGATTTAATAATTTAATATATATTATTTTTGATATAATTATATATTAACTAATATTATTATCCCACTAATTATTTTCTTCATTATATATATATATATATATATATATATATATGAGATTAATGGTGGAAAGAGGCCATAGGAGGGGATTTCCTCCTATGGCGTGGAAAAAATACAACCTCCACTATTTTTTACGACGATCGGAACCCATCATCATCATCGTTATCATCTAAGATGTGCGTACACCAAATTTCTTGTGATTCCACAACTTTTGACCGTTGATTTAGTGGGTTCAAAATTAACGTTTTACCGACAATAGAACTTTTTACATTGCTAAATCAACGGTGAAAAAGTTGTAGAATCACATGAAATTTGGTGTACCCACATCTTAGATGATAACGATGAAAATGATGGGGGCCGATCGTCGAAAAGATTGGTGGAGCTTGTATTTTTTCCACGCCATAGGAGGAAATTTCCTCCTATGGCCTCTTTTCTCCATTATTCTCTCTCTCTCTCTCTCTCTCTCTATATATATATATATATATATATATATATATATATATTTGAAGCATGACATGGATTTTTTATTTTTAGAAATAGAAATTGAGGTGGAAATTGGGGAGATATTTTGGGCATGGGCAAAGCATGGCTTTTATCATCTTTATATTACTCTTGACTCCCTGTTGAAGCATGGTTCTATTTTTTATTTGGAAAAAATGGAATGCTTCAATAAGTGAGGATATTTGTGAGCCATTCTTGACTTGGTCTTTTTGAAGCTCATTTGCCTTAGCCATTTTTGAGAGCTCCTTCCATTTTCCTTCTTCCTCCTCTTGCTTCAACAAAACTCTAACCCTCACATGTGATGTGAATCATAGGGTTTTGTAGAAATCCTAGTGAACAAACAAAACCTCTATTTTACCATCCTATACTTGACTAGCACTCAAGTGTAGTGTATTTCCTTCATTAATAGGAGATTAGTGAAGAGGTAGCTTGATCAAGTGCAGATTCGGGTGGATCATTTTCGGCGCGAAGATCACGAAGGAGGCTCGTTCAAACTCTCAAGTGGAGCCCAGTGAAGTCGCATGGACTACAACCCGGATTTTTAGAAGAGAAGGACACGGTCTATAAAGGTTGTAGCATGCTTCTCTTAGTATAGTTTTCTTTGATATCATATATATACCCTAAACTTCTAGTTAGATTCTAGGTAAGTGTTAATTAGCACCATGAAAATTTTAAAATTGCATGTGTGATGCCCGTTTGACCCTACCATGGTGCTAGTAAACACTTTCATAAGGTCCAAGTAAGATAGCATACATCTCTTTTGTCCAAATCGAAACTGATGAAGTGATGCTATTGTTTATGTTGAGATGTAAGAGACTAAAATATTCCTACATTGGAAAAACTATGAGATGCATATGGGTATAAAATATAAGATGAGCCACACCTCAACAAGCCTTGAGTCTTATTATTGGAGCCAAGTTATATCAAAAGCCTATATACACTTATAGTTAAAATATATAATCGCCTGATCGTTATTGAATATAAAAAAAACTTTAATATGAACTATGAGAGGTATAAGATATATGATGGACCAAACCTAAACAAGGCTTGAGTTTTATTATTGGAACCCACTTATATCAAAATCCCGTGTATACTCGTTGATAAAATATATAATCGCATCTCGTTCTTGAATATATATATATATATATATATATATATATATATATATATATATAACTTTAATTGTTTATACAAATTGCGAATATTAATTTGTCTCTTTATGCCCTTTGGCGTCACTTGTGTTACTTGACCGATTCTTTAGTTTATCATATATGTTTCAATTCCCTATATAACTTGGATACCATATATAGTTCAATGGCGTTAGTTGTTGCTTGTTACTTTGCTAGCCACTCTTTGAACATAAAACCCTCATTAAACTATATAGGCGAGCTTGTCATTTTCTTATTATTTAATAACTTAATCAAAAAGAGAAAAAGAAAGGGGAAAAAACATTGTTGTAAAATTATCATCATCTTCTAACTTCTCTAGCGACCTTCATGAAAGTTTATAAAGTTGTATGATCAGATGTTATTTAGAATTAAATTTCTCTCAGTTTGTTTTATAGTTGTTACGAAAAAACCTATATATAAGTAAAAAGTAGCGGTTGTTTCCAAATATTCGTATAGGAATAAGAGAACTGACTTTCATTACCATGAATGTGTCCCCAATGTTGATGACAAGCGCGCCGTGCACGGGGCTGACGGATTGCCATTCCCCTTGCATAAACACTTCAAGACCCTTCACTTGATCCTGTTGTAGAATCGTTAATGCTGTTGGATCACAATGTGGTCCGGTTCCAAGCGTGAGCTCTGGTTCTTGGCATGGTGGGTAGTAGTTGCATCGCATTATGCAACTGCCATCCTCGAAAAAATCTCGATACCATTGTCGGTCCACTCCCAGGCTTGTGGCTAGAAGCTCCATTATCACAAGAGAGAGATCGAACATGGCTTCACAATATCTCTGGTAGACCAACCTGGCACAAATTATCATCGGCAGACAACAAATTTTAGATAAGTCACAACTTAGTTATCATAGAATACCATTCAAATTTACAAAATAAAAGTATCAATACAAACTTTGTGCTTAATAAATTCAACTTTTGAATAGTGTTCTATGCAATTTTTAATACCCATGAACAATAGGTGAGTTGGTTTGGGTATTTCCCCTGCCGGGGAGAGTACCGGGTTCAAACCCTACGAAGAGAAAGTGACCACAAGTTAATGCTTTCGAAGCAAACTCATGGGTTCTCTAGATGAGTGTGTTGTATGTTTGTATGTGATATGTACGTGGATATGCCAATGAGTTGGGGCTTATGAGCCGGTGCCTAAAAACCGGTCTCATTTGTGCATGAAGAGTACAAGAGAATGTGTACCCCATTTGCTCAAACTCGTTGCCTAGCACCCCCACCAAGTACTCCATAATACCACTCTCATTTGAGGAGCCTCCTTCCTCATGATCATACCCAAAAGAGAGGCTCTCTTTCCACGGCAGCCGCGACAAGAACCGGTCGGTGTGTGCCCCCGCGTAGCCCCACGTGCTCCCGGGCCTCCTCCGTGCCCGTAGCTTCCGGTCGAGAGGCTGCTCCTTGAAGAACCAATCAAGAAACTCAAATGCGCTATGAGACAGTGATGCATTGATGCCATGGTTGATGACTTGGAAGAAGCCATGCTTGGAGCAAGCATCCCTAATGAGCTCCATGGCTTCTTGTGTGGATGCTTGGTCCTTGTTGAAGAACCCTTGGAGGTCTATGGTTGGGGTTTTGAGCTCTTTTATTAATGTGGTTGGTGCCCTTTGGGGTTGTGGCCATATGAATTGTTTTGGGATTTTTGGTTGGTTTTGGAGAAGAGAGGAATCAAAGAGAACCACACCATTGCTTTTGTGGCCTTTGTTGCTGTTCTTTTGATCTAATTTGTTGAAGTCCAGTAGTGAAGGGCATGGAAGAGAAATGGAGTCCATGGGGGGGAGAGAGATATTTGTGTTTGGTGCTTTGAAAGTTTAATTGGAAGAGGTACTCGCAGAGGGAAAACAAGTGGAGAAAAAGACAAAGGAACAGACGTTGAGGGGGGGAAATTTATTCCTGCCATAATTTATTCAAGATACAAATTGATCAAACCCACGACAATTATATACTAGTGTCAAACAAATACGTCCATGGTGTAGATTATGATAGGATTTCAAACCCGGTAGATTAAGAATTTTTTTTATTAATAAAAAATCCTTAATTGGATCTATTGGATTTGGATGTGATGGACAGTGTTAATATTAGAAAATACATAAGCTATTGTATTTCTGATGTGACGTAAGGGATGGAGCATGGTAACGTTGGATAGGACACAAAGGTTTTTGCGATGAAAATGCTTGAATCGACCACGATCCATCCATTTGATAGAAATCTTGAGCCTACTTATTTGACACTAGTATTTAGGTGTTGTAGCTCTCATCATTTTGCTGGATGCATTGTGGTGGGATTTTAAGCCTGGTAGGTAAAGTATTCCTCTTTTGAGACGGGATAGGGGTAATGAAAGATTAGAGGGCTTTAGAGTGGATTAATTAGTTTCTGTAGGAACAAATTTCTTTTATGATAATCAATAGTCAAACTTTTTACCTGAATTTTTTTTTGAGTGGTCAATATTGCCTGATTCGAGATTTATAGTCTTAAGTACAATACACCAAATTTTATGTGATCGAATGATCGTATATTTTGCATCTTGCTGATGCAACGATCAATAAAACCCATGAAATTCTCTCGATTTTTTGTATAATTTTGGATAATATTGGTTAAGATAGCCGAATCCAAAAAAGTAGTGAATTGTTGATTTTTGAAAGCCATAGGAAAAAAGAATCCTTTCTTAGCCTGCGTTTAAAATTATGTTTCTAACAATCAGGAAGTTTTGATAATGTTAGAAAAAGTATGTGCTATCAATCACAAAGTGGTGATGAAACGTATGACTTGTACAAAATTTTCCATTTTCCTCGGATTTAAAACTAAGCATTTGCTAGGAAGGTTTAGATTTCAGATCAATAAAGAGAGGATACAAAATAACTTTAAAAAATATGATACCAACTCTAAAGTTTTTGACAGCAACTTAAAGAAGTAGACAACAAATTTGGAGAAAGGGCTATAGTGCTGCCAAGAGTGAAGACAGAGATGCTAATTGTGGGTATATAGATATTTTAGTTTCTGCCTCTTTCCCCTGTTTCGGTTCTGCTCTCTGCTTGTGTCTTTTTCATCAGAGTTCCTTTTTCTTATCTCTTGTTTTGTTTCTTCTTTCTTTGGACACCACCTATTGATTAGATTTTGCAAGATCAGGGATGCAGTATGGAAGGAGCATAGCTTTTACGGTAAAACTTTATTATCCAAAATGAAAGGTAAGTATGATTTTTAAAAGTCGCATCCAAAAATTCAAGTATGCAGGGGAATTCAACTTCATTATAATTTTTTCTACCGTTGTGTTTTTTTTTCCTTCTCTCGACTTGCAAGTTTCGCCAGAAGTAAATTGTGGAAACTCCTTGAGTACTCAATGGAAAATTTACAAACTATAAAGGTGGTTATACTTTAACGTGCCAAAAACCAATTTTGGCTTAAATCTTGCAATTTACATGTCCTGAAAATTCGAGATAATTGGAATTATCTGAAATCCACTCCATCTCATTTAATGTCATTCCAAAACAGAGGAAGAAAAGCAATCATTTTGGAGTGAATAAAATTCCAAAGACAAATTACATGTCATCATTGATCCATAAATGGAGGTAAGGTCTTATAAACTAGAGTCCGATACTTATCTATACTCATCGTAGCTGCAATGCCAATCTTGGCCATAGATACTATCACTCCATCAAAATCTGAAACAGAAGATAGAAGAAAGTAGTTCTAAAGACTAGCAATCATCTACAGTTTGAACCGCCTTAACCTGAACTAAACCGAGACTTTTTGCACATACTGTGGTTTATTTTAATTATCTGAATCCCCCTCCCCCCTCCTTCCCTCCCCATATATATATATATATATATATATATAACTCTGCCACTCCATATAATATCGTAAGTGTTAGGCTTCAACTTCAGTCTTCGAACAATGTTCTGGATTGCTAGTTTGTTTAAAATATCACTGCATATAACCCGAAAACTAATCCTTTTTTGTTCTTTGTCCAGATGCATTACACATTTTAGAATATAAATGTATTGCATTTAATACTCACCTAAACTTTTAAGTTGGGGTGTAGCAATAGGAACTAACTATAAAATGGCGTGTCATTCAATTTCAAACCCAATCGGTCACACGTATAATCTAAAACATAAGAAACTGTAAATTAGCTGTGATTCTAGATGTTACTATAGTTTAAGTGCATGTTTGTGTGATAACTACACATCAATAAACCTTACATGGCAGCTACTAGTCACTTGGCTCTATGTTCATTTGGATCAGCTTTAAGGGACTAAAAGCTCACCATTAATTTTGGGATGTACTTGTGGTCCTGCAAGCTCACTACCTTCCATATATAGCAGTCTTAGATTTCGGCTCAACAGGATATATGCATATTTAGGATTTATGATATAGAGATCCGACTATGATCTACACTTACTATCGGATTGCTTAGCACAATTTTCATCACTTGTTGAGTATGCCTCGTATTCTTGATCATTATTGAACATTCCCATGATTCGGCGTATCACGGAGGATTTTGAAGTTGAGACGGCCCAGGGAAATCCTGAACCGGCTCACTAGTTGTCCAGAATTATCTCATCTTCTTTGGTTGCACTGCTCAAGATCATCTTGAGCCGGCTCAAGAGACGTTTAGGATGCGTCATCGCTTTCTGTGTGCAAGAGACGGCTCAAGGTAATCTTGAGCCGTCTCATGAAGAGTAAGATTATTTTCTGTTTGTATGAGCCGGTTCATCATCAACTTGAGCCGGCTCAAGTGCGGATCAGGCGGAATTTTTCAGTTTTAAGATAATTGGGAAATTTGTTATTTGATCAGATCTTTTGTATACTATATATATTGTAGTATTTTGTAACCCTAGATCTAATAGCCTTTGAGAAAGAATTTGAGAGAACCCTTTTGTAATTTGAAAGCTAGGGTTTTGAGTAAGATTATCTCATCTTCTTTGGTTGCACCGCTCTGTTAGTTATATGTATGCCCTAAAGATCATTACTGTACATATGATGTATATTGTAGTGGATGCTTGGACATATATAGGGAGGACTTTCTTGCTCGATATGATAGTATGATATCTAGTTGCTCTTTATCTTAACATGCACGCTGATTGTCTCTATGTTACATGTTGATAAAGCCCTTAGAATGGGTACTTGACTACCAGGATTATAATGCAGATCATACTAGTGGGGACAGAGTAGTCGATAAGTACATCCTTCAAATTTTCCTAGTCGTAGGTGTATCGAGACAGGGTATCGATATACCAGAGTAGACTAGCATATAGCTTCTCGACCCATGTAGATGAGCGATGGATGATCCCTTATCCATTGGTGTTTAACATCAGAGATAGTATACGGGTGCTCAGTGGAAACTGGGTACACTGGACGGACTCGCCGAGAACTCCTAGATGATATTATACCTCACGTCAGATGGCAGTTCTCTGGTGACACTGGTACAGGTTAGTCTGTAAACCCGAGATCGTCATAGAGTCTTATATGATTCCTACCGTGCTTTGATTTCCACCTTACCACGTTCAAGAGAACGTGCAAAACGGTGGCTTTTGGATACAATCCCGAATCACATGAAGGTAATGAGCGATAGGAGGGGTTTCGTCTCTCCCGGTATTGGGGGTTGATTTTGCGCTGTGCTCGATTGGCTATAACAGGAATTCCCTAGCCAGGGCTGCTTCAGAGATATACTGGTAAGTGTTATCAGTAGTTTCTCGACCCGTTATGAGCCTCATATCGGCACGACTTATCGAGTTACTAGGGTCTGACGTTTACCACCCCTAGACGAGATATGCGACATATCAGACGAAGAGACCGGACTGTATGGTAGTGTTACTGATTGGACTCGCAGGTGTATGAGCAGGTTTGCTTGTTGATCTTCTGATCGCTCAATACCCGTGTGGCCGTTACGTTTAGCAGACTGCTTGCGGCTTGTCGGTGTTTGATATGATCATCACCTGCTGCCGGCGTATTGACGAGTCTTTAGAGTCCTACACAGAGGTTTCCTGGCTCAAGCGAAACGGAGTAGGAGCACATATTTGATATGTGCGGGACCGAGATTAATACGATATGTGATACCGTATTCTATTCTCACGATTTGTGACATCGGTCGGTTATATGGGATATAGCCGGGTTATCGGATCAAGAGTTGATTTGATAAGTTGTTACATATTGATATTAGTCGGTTATATATGATATAGCCGGATTATTAAATCAAGTGTTGATTTAATAATTTAATGTATAATTATATATTTGATATATTAAGTTACATTAACTAATACTTGCTCACTTATGATTTTTTTTTCTCACTTGATGTGCACATTGTATATATGTGATATGTATATTTGTGTACATGATTGTGTCATACTAGGTTACATATGCAACATATAAGTATAAGACTTATATACCATGCTAGGGTTAAGTTCGGGTTTATAATTTTATTCAAAGTTAAACAAATTAGTGGAGAATTAGTTTAATGTTCAAAACTTGTAGAAACTTGTATGAATCTTTGACTAAGTCTACTCTTTTGTCTAGCTTAGAATATTTATTAACCCAACCCTTAACCTTATAGCATGGTTTATTCTCTACAATGGTTAGTGCATGACATACACTAATCATGGTTGCATTTCTAACCTCATCTATTATTCTTTCATCACTTCTTCACTTGAGGTTCATCATCTTCTTCCTCATGATTTTTGCTCTCTAGCTCTTGATCAAGAGATGAAAACATGTGAGAAAAATTAAATCTAAAGTGAGCCCACTTCCTACTTCATCATTCTCTATTACTTACCATTTAATATAGGGTGTTTGCTTCACTAATTCCATAATTAGTGAAGAGATAGCTTGTGTTAGTGTCTCCTCGACGTAGATCTTCTTCGGCCTTAAAGTCTTCCAGCAAGCTTGATCCGTACATCTTGTGGAGCCTCTCTAGAGTCCGGGAGTTCATGATCGCAGCGAAGATACGACTACATGTAGCTAATGAAGTGAAGGACCGGTCTACAAAGGTTGTATTACTTATTCACTTTACTATCAAAGTCGTTTGCATTTCTATTCCGTCGGATTTCTAGTAGACGATTTTAGGGTTAGGGTTAGCTAGAACGGCAAAATTTTAATTTGGCATGGAAGATGCCTCCCGAAACCTTTCCGCCGTGTTAAGCAACCCTGCAGTGGTATCAGAGCCATGCTAGAAAATTAGACGGATTTTGTTAAGATTACGAAACCAAAATACTCCGAAACTTGCAACGCCAAAAACTGGTTTCTGTCGATTCTAAAAAGTTGTCAAAATTTTTTTTAGACAAGTACAGAATGTTATATGGGATATATCATGAACACCATGAAAATTTCAAGGGGTTTGCTGGGATTTTGGATGAGATTAATGGTGTTGTGGCCGGCCACTTTCTGATGGTTTTGCTTAAAATTTTCACTGTGTTCCAGTGACTGGGATTTGGTGTTTCAGGTGTTGTTTGTTTTTTTCTAATTTTGCATGTGATGTGATCTTACACTATAAGCAATTTAGAGTGTTTCGTAATTCTTAGTTTTAACATTGTTTCGGGTTGTTCACATATTGTCTAGACGAAGTTCAAAAGTTCGATCGAATGTCAAAAACCCATTTTTCCAAATTTAACGTATTCGGAAAAACATGCAAGTAATTCTATGAACCGTCTAGAAGAATGAAACCCTAACTCGATCTTTTGAATCGCGGAACCGCGGTCATACCTTAGGGTTAGCGGCAGTTCCGTGGCGATATGAGTGAGGCTTGGGTCTGCCCTTCTGTAACACTTTAGTTCATTTATACCAGTTCTTTTGGGTATTTCTTTATTTATGGCAATTTCTTGATTTATTGTGTTTCGGGTGCGAATAGTGTAATTGGTATCTGTGTTTGCATCCGACCCGACCCGCAGGCTGGAAACCCGTCTTGATTCCTGTTTATGATTTATCCCGGCTAGTTATGAGAATCGGTGCACTTTCATGTTATATAACTGCATTATATCTGACATCTGCATTTTTTCAATATGGCATATAAAGTCAAATAAAATATTTTAAAAATATCCAGCATGGCCTGTATCATACCCCGAACACTGTGGTGGTATCCATACATCTTGTTCTCGTTCTGTTCAGTGAAACAGACTCGTTTGGATAGCTACGTGCACGCTACGTGTATCCGTTCTTAGGGGTATGCATTTTCGTTACCCGGATATCCTATTTTGGTTTTGGTTGACACGTATATTATCCGTATTTTTAAACCATAATTTTAGACCCGCCCCAGGTATGTTTTGGACTATTTTTGTATTACCCAAAATCTCAAATAAATTCAATATTATATTCATTATATAAATACTATTTATATATTAACATTTATAAATATTTTATTAACAAAAATATATTTATAGAATCCTACAGCTCTCTCTGGTGACTCTCTTTCTCTACCCTATATAAACATATATATTTTTTTATTAAATATTATTCGTCACCCACGTCCTCTTTCCTTTTCTTTCTCATTTTCGTTTTTCCTGCCTCCTCGTCTCGAACCCACGCCGCTGCCTCACGCCCGCCTCGTCGCCGTCGCCACCACTGCCGACGACCTCCCTCATCTCCTCCTCTCCCCACTCATCTCCCTCTCCTCCTCCTCCCAACACCATGACCACCCGCCATGATGAACCTAAGAATCCACCAAGCGACCCATATCTCGCTCAGCCCTCGTCGCCCCTGCCCTCGCCGCAGATCACCTCATCGGCCTCGTCACCACCTCCTCTGCTCGACCCACACCTCTCCTCTCTTCCGGGCAACCTAACCCCGACCACTGCAAGAACCCGCGCCTGCAACCTTGCCGCCCTCTTCTCCCATTGCCGGCCGCCGTCTCCTACAACGCCGACCATCTCGTCGGCCTTCCCTTCATCACCACCATCACCATTCTTCTCCCCTGCACACCCCAACACCAAGAACCCCGATCCCGACTTCAAGAACCCGCAACCCGACTGCTTCGCCTGCAACCTCGCCGAAAAATCCGTCAACGTCGTCGCCCTCTCTGTCCTCGACTTCTCTGAACTCTCGAGCCAACTCCAGAACACCCAAACCAGATCACAACTCGCTTTCTTCTTCTTCTTCTCTTTCATGGATTCGCATTTCCCGGTGATCGCTGGAGCCGTGCTCGTCGCCGATGATCCGGGTGACCCAGTGGACGTTCCCAGCCAGCGTGGTCATGTTCTTGCTTTGCCTGGTCCAGTTCTGTACGCGCGTGTGTGCATTGCGACATTTACCGACGTCAGACGCGCCGTACGCACCCCGTATTGAGATCCGATCAGGCAAGTTTATCTTGCTACATGCTATGATATATATTTTGCATCCATATGAATAAAAATACCACATATTTACTGCATTGTACATCCATGTTACTGTTTTACTGTTTTCGAATAGCCGTTCGTATCCGTATCATTTATTACATATATAGTTGCATGCAAGTTTATCTTGCTACATGATATGATACATATTTTACATCCATATGAATAAAAATATTGCATGTTTATTTCATTATGCATCCCATGTTACCGTTTTACTGTTTTACGATATCCGTTCATATCTGTATCATTTATTATACATCTAGTTGCATGCCAGATCATATTATTCCATATTACTGTTACATAGGCACCCTATGCTTGATAATGTGCATCCTACGTACTCATGGAGTTGTGGATGTGATCCCTGATAAACACTTGTGCATCCGTGTTTTACCGTGATTCGATACTTACTACATTTTACTGTTAGGCATCCATCTGACACACGGTGCACCATCTGACATGACCTGATACATCACTGCTTGACTTGATACCTGATCTTGTTACTAATGCCGACGACCCTGCCTTGTTATCCTGACGGACGTATCCTGTTGTCTACATAGACAAATCTGTATCTGCTTGATCATGTGTTGTCATTAGCTCCAGATTATCAATACATGACTTGAAGACATAACCTTGGGGGCATGGGGAAATCAAAAGTGTAACTGAAGTGTAGCTTAAAAGGGTATTACTTGATCCGTGGTCCCGGGGGATAACAGGACAGAATCATTCGTGATTCTTACTTGATTCGTGGTCCCGGGGGATAACGGGACAGAGTCATTCATGACTCTTACTGCCTGATCCATGGTCCCGGGGGATAACGGGACATATTCTTTTGAGTTACATGGAGGAGTACACTAATTGATTTCAAACAAACTTTAGACTAGATAACCCGGTAGCACAGATTAGATTGATCACCGCATGTCATATACACTGATACACTTCACTGTTCTATATCCGTGTTTACTTATTACATTCATGTTATTGTTTATGTTTCATGCCTGCATATCTTGTTACCTCCTGGTTATATTATATTATTTGATATTATGACGCACTGACGTTTGGGTTTTACATGGCCCAGATCCTTTATCTCTTTCACAGGCCGGCCAGGAGTACTTCAGCCGACAAGTCGAATAGTGAGGAGCATGTTGGTGTTTAGTTTAGTTTAGTTTTCCTTTCCGCACTTTCATTTCCTGATGTGAGCCTGTATTCGGGACGTACTTTCCTGATATTATTGCTTATTGGATTTATTGCTTCCGCACATTTATATTTCTTGACTCGTTTATTCTAGCATATAGACATGTATTAGTTAATTTTATTTTATTTTACTGTTCTTGATATCTTATAGACAGACGTAATGTGACTGTGGAGGGATGTTTCCTAACCACAGGTAGCATGGTTGGCTCTGTCACGTGCCGATCTTAGCGCACTCTGGGAAGCGGGGCGTAACAGTGTTTGTTTGGTATCAGAGCCATGGGTTTTAGGTTAATCGGGTTTGATTCTTTGGTAGTTGGGTATTAAACCCAATACATGAATCAGAAAACACATAATTAGGAACATGTCCTGCCACATTGTTGCCGTGATCCTTGAATCTTATCTTTCTCTTGACCTTTGTCTTGACGATATGCAAATGACCTTGCATCTCGACTTGAAATCCTTTTTGTTCCCTATTGTTTCTTCCGTCCTATTCTTTTGATTCTGATACTAGGATTTGGGTGACTTGAACGGAGTTATGTGATTGTAACTATGAACTGCAGCATGGTTACAATGCGGTACTCTATTTAAGTAATTTGGAGTCCTAGTCTTGATTCATTTCTTTGATTTATGGCCGTTATATTACCTTACTTCTCTCGGTTTCATTACTTACCAGTTCATGTTTTACCGCAAGCTTGAATCCTGTTTACCGTGCTTATCTTCTTCAGTGTTTGGCTTCAGGTGAAGTCATTTCGGGTATCCTACTTGTTCATGTTTTTCCTGCATTAGCATTATTCAATTCTGGTGCATCCCATTGTTATATGTCGTCCAAGTTTATTGCTGCACATTCGATTTCTTGCACGGCCCTGTCTAGTTGTTGGGACATACATAATGGGAACGGGAAGATCATATCTAGTAGTGAGTGAAAGGATTGTTCTGTTATTATTTGCGGATGAGAATTATTCACGGATTTCTTGGTGATCGATACTGGCAGTTATGATGTTGTCTTGGGAATGGATTTTCTCGACACTTTCCATGCTCACATTGATTGTAGGGTAAAGAAAGTGATTTTCCAGATTCCCGGACATTCGGAGTTTGTAATTGCTGGAGGTAGCAGTTCTGTTGGGCCAGTCAAGTTTAGGGCTAGGCCGACAAACACCGTTCTTTCGTCGATGTAAGTTGATAAGGAGGAAGCGCCAGCTGTAGTTCGAGAGTTCATGGACGTGTTCGAGGACATCTCGGGTTTACCTCCAAAACGAGATGTGGAGTTCGCGATTGATCCTGTTCCTGGTGCAGTGCCAATCTCAAAGGCGTATTATCCAATGGCACCAATGGAGTTAGAAGAAGTGAAGAAACAAGTTACCGAATTGCTAGAAAAGGGTTGGATTCACAGCAACAACTCACCCTGGGGAGCTCCAGTTCTTTTATTCAAGAAGAAAGATGGCACAAGGAGAATGTGCATCGATTATCGAGAATTAAACCGGGTGACTATTAAGAACAAGTACCCGATCCCTCGCATTGGCGAATTATTCGAGCAACTCAGTGGCGCGAGGGTATTCTCGAAGCTGGATTTGTGATCCGGATATCATCAAGTTCGAGTTAAATCAGAGGATATTTGCAAGACTATGTTCTGAACTCGATATGGACATTTTTAGTATTTAGTGATTCCATTCGGAGTCACGAATGCACCGGCGATATTTATGGACTTGATGAACCGAATCTTTTCACCGTTCTTGGACCAGTTTATAGTGGTGTTCATCGATGATGTTCTGGTCTATTCGAGGAGCTTAGAAGAGCATGCAGAACACTTGAAGATCGCACTGCAAATATTGAGGCAAGAAATATTATATACGAAGATGAGCAAGTGAGAGTTTTGGCTCGAAGAAGTGATGTTTTTGGGGCACATCGTATCTGGAGATGGAATCGCTGTTGAACCTGAAAAGATTGCAGCAGTTCAAGATTGGCTGATTCTGAAGAATGTAGACTTGCTGGATATTATAGAAGGTTCGTGGAGAATTTTGCTCGAGTGGCTGAGCTTTTGACCAAGCTTACGCGGAAGGAAGTACCGTTCGTTTGGACGGATAGTTGTGCGTCAGTGATTGAAAGAGAGTTTTATGCACGTGTACGCTTTTAAAAGATGAATCAAAGAATTTTTTACCGCAATCAAGAACGGCGTCGCTTGGTAGCTAGCCGGTGAGTACGGGTCGGTCTACATGGATTTTGTGTATTTTCTATTTGTTCTAACGAGTTAATTCCAATTGGGGTTGGATTGATTTATCACTAAAAACTAAGGTTGATCTAGACTAGGATTAAAACCTTACTAGGGTTAGGTTTATGTTAAGTTTGGAAAGTCAATATTCCTCACCGCTTTCTATACCCTAATTAAGATCTATTAGGTGTTATGGTAATAATTAATTAAGTGGATTAGTACCATCGGGAAGAAACTAGATTTCTTCCTCTAGGGTCTTGTCCTTCCTTTCTTAATTCTTACCCTAATCTCCATGGAAAATATATACAACCGGTCTTTTTAAACTACGGTATCACCGCTACCTCGTGGGATAGGGTGCCGTAGTGAGTGGTGTGTGTATGTATGCATGGAGTCCTATAAAAATATGTGATGGGCAAGAAAGGGGTGAGCGATTTTCATCTCTCAACCCTCTCCTATTCCTAACCCTAACAAGTGAGGAACTACTCACTCATTAAGGAATTGATTAAAAGAAACATTTTTTATCTACGGCAAATAATTAAAAGTTCTAAACTAATTAACTAGGGCAGATAATAAAATCACTAAACTACGGCAGAAAAGAAATTAACTAGAGCATAAAAAAACTTACTTTATTTGCTGCTCTCTTCAAATATTTACAGCGAATTAAAATTCTGAAATAGATGAATAAAAAGAGGCATGCCCCAAAAAGAGCATTGGGGTTTCTATTTATAGACCATAGAAACCCTAGGGTTACATTCGATCCCTATCTGCATTTACAAAATTACCCTAAGAAACCTAGTCAACGCACCGCCACACCGAATTTTTTAGCACCGACACGTGTTCTATATGGCCGCGGATTCACGGCCAGAAGGCATGTTTGGCTGCAGTTCCGTGGCCATATTGTGGGCTTCTTGGTTGCATTTGTATGGGTTGCTTCTGGTTGCATTTGTCTTCTTGTTTCTTCACTTGGTTTCTCAGATTGTCTTCTAGTTTCTTTCAGATTTTCACAGTGCATAATGTCGTGGACTTTTACCCTTTACTTCGTGTCAAAGTCTTGAACCTTGTGCTGCCTTTGTGCTTTATAAAACTGTCCATTGATCTTCGTTTACTCTTCAAACTATAAGCATGATCAAGATTCTTCCATTTGTTGGTCGTAGTCTCATTTTTGTATCGTCTTTTCATCATTTTCACTGTTTTTGTTCCGAGAACCTGTAACCTACAACAATGTAGCAGACATGGATCAAAAGCACCTGTTTATTTATAAAATGAATAAGAATGGGGAATATAATAATGCAAAATTATGATATGAACAAATATCCCCAAACTTATCTTCTGCTCGTCCTCGAGTAAAACTAGTTTTATTCTCGAAAAAGACCTAACCTCACTTTCACAGGGAAACGCGGTTGCACTTAGCTCATGCAACAAGCCGTTAAACCTCTACGTGTCCCTAGTAGGAGGAGTGTTGTCTCCTGAGGGTTTTCAGTGGATACTACCCACAAAACCCTATCTATTCGACCTATTGACTTTTATTCTCCAATTCGGTTTTCTAATAAGAAATTATATTATCTTAGACTCAGAAATTATTAACCTGTATTTTTCACGCTTCCCTTAAAATTATATATGTTTTGTAGATTTACTTAGGTTTTAGCATCTTTTGAGTTTTCCTTCTAGGGTTTCATCTCAACTTAGGAATTTTTATCATCTCTACTAAAATACAAGTCCTATTTTTCATTCCTATCTCTTATCTAAACCCCAATCATATACCCTTACGTGTGTGTATGTATCACCTCTACACTTGGAAATTCAATTTAAGCTATCATACTCTTGTCCATCGTCCAAAATACTTTTAGTTGGTGAATTTTTTAGATGAAATTGCTCACACATTCTTCATGCGACCGTTAATACTTCTTGAGGTACTAACGACCGATTACAAATTGTGTTTGCACATTAAAACGTAATTCCTAGTCTTGTAACACCTAAGGCTTTAGAAGTGACTCCCAAACCAGTTGGTCTAAGGTACTAGGTGATAAAGCACCCTTTCTAAATATTTTTTTCTATTTATGCAGCTTTAAGTAATTACAAAAACCAGTGTTCATTTTTTTTTATTTCTTTATTCACACTTGTATTTTTATTTTATTTTCTTTCATACCGAGGACTTTAGACAAGAGCATTTCAAGGTCTCATCTACCATTCCAAGTTTCAAGGTTCGTGTTTGTGCAATATGTAGGGTATATATTTTCAGAATTTAGACTTAAGCTTAGGAATTATTTTTCAGACTTATACTTTAATAAAAATATCAACACTCTTCCTTTATTTTGACTTAGCTCAAGAAGTGAACTCAAAATTTGCCTATTTCTAAGTAAACTATAAAGACATATATTTTTCTACCGTTAAATTTTAAGAAAGGTTATTTTTAGGGTTTTTAATTTACTAAGTTTTGGATTTAGTTTTTCCTAACTAGTTAACCGTCTTGTTAAACTTAAGTCAATTATGGCTAAAATTGAATTTTTCAATTTTTATAATTTTTTTTTCCAGTTTTTATTTGATTGTAAAGTATGCAAATGCAAAAATATACATATGAATGCGAAGGAAGAAAGCTTACCGAGCACACCCCCAAACTTAAACTTGACAGTGTCCTCACTGTCAGGCTACACCAAGAGGGTCAAAATTGTCAGCACTCCCCTGTTTATTTTTTTATTTTTATTTTTATTGTTAACAGAAAAACAAAACAAAAAATATATATACAAAAAGGTCCCCCAGACTCAAGTGAAACAGTGTTTCCACTGTTTAAGCGTTAAAGTTCAGAGTTAGGGAGGAGAAAAACACAGTATCAAGCTATACATGGCCTTACACAGGCCAAAGGTTAGCACCAACCATTCAAAATTTTTATCTTTATAATGGTGTGGTTGGTGAAAGAATAGAGTGTAGCGAAAAGAAATGAGAAATACACGAGACCGTATGGGAAGAAAGGGGGAATATGGTCTCGGTATATTAGGAGAAGAATGACGGAAGAGAGAAAGAAGTGTAGTACGAACTTGAGGGTGTAAATTGATTGAATAAATTAGCACAAATTGTGATGACCGATGTGTTAAAAGCGATTGTGCTAATCTATCAACCCGTCGAGAAATGGGGTCAAATCCCTCAAGATTCGTGAGAAAACATGGGTATGTTGAACTTGGTAAACCATCCATTGAAAATGGAAGCATGACGGATTCTTGCACCGTCGAAACGATGGAAAGGACGAAGAGGAGTGATTTAGGAAGGGCCTCATTCTCACCTAAGTAAGCGTATATAAGGTGAGACGGCAACACCTTGAGTTCGTATTTCAAAGGTGATACAATTGAAGGTGAAATTAGTGAAACTATCTCGAACTCGAAGGATTCCATCAATGGTTCGAAATGACTGTAAGCAACCGAGTCTGATGGTTCAACTAACTCATCTGAAAATTCAAAGGACTCAAACTCGGGCGGTGAGTCTTCAAAATCGTTCGAAAAAGTGAAACACTCGTAATCTTTATCGGTTGTGAGAACTGTGTCAGATTCAAGGACAAAAACACTAGTGGCGTCAAAACTGCTGTGATCGAACAGAAAATTTTCAAGCCCACAGTCATCCTGCGTGATCTCTTGCGTGGTCGGAACGATGGAAAGAATGAAGGGGGTGATTTAGGAAGTATAACAGTTAAAGGTTCAGGAGGATGAATTGCAAAATCCGACTCATCAAACAAAACTGGTCCATCCTCAATACTATCCTCATAATTCTCCTCAAAAGTTATCTCATCCATGCAATTATTATTAAAATCAAGACGCATATGAAGTTCGGGAGAAACATTTAATGACTCGGGATGATGAATTGGAGAGAAAAATTCAGTCAAATCTGCGGGTTCATCATCCAAAGTATTCCCTGCGTCAATATCCTCAATCAAGTGAAAATCAATTTTTTTAGACACCTCATCAAAAGCATGGATATTTATCAATTCAGGTTCTAGATTGGAGGTGTAGAGGTCGAAAGGATTGGTGATGGTTTCACTCGAAAGGGACCCTTTACAATCTGGCAAATAAAGCATTACAAAATCGCACAACTCATTAGACGTTTTGTTTTCAACTGGTGAATCATTTGGGACACTTGATAGATATTCAAAACCAGAGTTGTGGGATTCAATTGGTGATGGGTAGGTTTGATTTGGAAGGGTGCACAGCTCACTCTCTCCACTCAAATTCTCAATCTGTCCAACCGCCTCATCATACATTGGAATTTTTGGAGCTAGTTGGAAACTAGCTACCGGGTCACTAGGTTGCATAAGGGCGGCAATGGACCCATCCAAATTCCTCATATGTTGGTTTATCACTACAATATAAGCTTCCAATGACTGTTCCAGACTAGACATGGATTGTGAAGGGGTTTCAGTAAAAGATTCAAAGTTGTTTGGATACGTGAAACTCCCAAATGGTTGTGTAGAAGCAATGTCTAGGGAAGGTGCGAAAGTCGGGTATGACTGGTAGGAATTGAATGGTTGGACAGGAGTAGGATCAACATTTGGGTAAAAAGGTGAATGGACTTGTTGATCCTAAGAACTAAAAGTGTTGAAAGGAGTGAAAGATCGGTTACGAGATTGTTCAATATGTTCAGCAATAGACATGGGTTTCGGAGTTACAACAGAACTCGAAAAAGGAGTATCAATGTAAGAAGGTGGTGAAGGTTGAAATGGTTGATACAAAGTGGATTGCGGAGTCGAACTGTTTCTCCTAGACGCTTCTATTCGATCTTTCAAAGAAATTTTGGGCATGGAGGGGTCGTCCGTAATTCGACCAAAACAATTCACGTAGGAAGCAATGTTTGAATGGGGGTACCAAAGTTCGGCAAGAGTTTTATGAGGTGGGGTACCCATGATGTAAGAAGGAGAACAAAAAGAATGTGGGTGCAAGTGGGGTGCAATGGATTTCTTAGCGAAAAGTGGCAAGTTTTGTAAAATATTTTTCCGTTTTGTGAGTTTTTTTATAAGGAGCTTTTTGCAAAAAGATTTTCAATAAGAATCTTAGACACACGTTCAATCAATCACAATATGCATAATCAAGCCTAGATCTATGGTCACCTAGGTCAACTAGACTGCTCCTAACTGTTCCAAAGGGCAAGTTGTGAGGACCTCAAATCGCCTCTTCACCGCCAATTGTGGCCAGGTAAGCACAAGTAGAGAAATGAGGGATCCGCTCACGAATCACCGTGAGACGGGCCTTTTAAAGTTACCTTTCCCCACTTATCTAGCCTAGGCACCACAAAGTCTGGTTTAGATAAACGATCGATACCTATAACTATTCCTTTGTCCTATTGAGCGCGACAGTCCTTAAGGCTGAGTCTAATCTTTTTTAATTTAACCCGATGGTCAATGCAATATGCTTTATGTGATTTTTGGGGTCCTAGGAAGGGTAATGAAATCCCCACCCAATCTGGATTGGTGTTCAAGTCCCTTAAAGTCAATTTTAAAGATGCAAAGCAGTAAACACAATCAAACACTTGCAAACAATTTTTTATTGCGGCACAAAGAATCCTGCACAAGATCAAGTTATTGAGAAGGGGAGAAGTTTTTGCGCAAAGAACCCTGCAGGAAATTTTTTCAGAGGAGATCAGGGGGTTCAGAAGAAGAAAAGATGCTTACAGAGAGTTTTCCACGTGCTGACGTCACCACCAGGCCATAGATCCGCCGCGGGAACATGCCTTTGACCGCGGTTCCGCGGTTGACTTGGTGGTTCAGATCCCAACTGTTTTTCTGTTTCTCTGTTCTGATTTTCCTCTGTCTGTTCAGATCTGATGTTTGCTGTTTTGCTCACTGGAATTTTCCAGATCTGAATCCGTTCGTCGATCCTGCACAATTCAAACGAAACACCCTTCACAAAATAACAAGATGATAATACTTTTTATATTATTTTTTATTTTTCAGTTTTAATGATTTTTCAATTTTTATATTAACCCGAAATTACAAAAAGAAAATAACTACGCCATCCCCGGCAACGGCGCCATTTGATTGAAAGAGAGTTTTATGCGCGTGTGCGCTTTTAAAAGATGAATCAAAGAATTTTTTACCACAATCAAAAACGGCGTCGCTTGGTAGCTAGCCGGTGAGTACGGGTCGATCCACAGGGATTTTGTGTATTTTCTATTTGTTATAACGAGTTAATTCCAATTGGGGTTGGATTGATTTATCACTAAAAACTAAGGTTGATCTAGACTAGGATTAAAATCTTGCTAGGGTTAGATTTAGGTTAAGTTTAGAAAGTCAATATTCCTCACCTCTTTCTATGCCCTAATTAAGATCTATTAGGTGTTATGGTAATAATTAATAAAGTGGATTAGTACCATCGGGAAGAAACTAGGTTTCTTCCTCTAGGATCTTGTCCTTCCTTTCTTAATTCTTACCCTAACCTCCATGGAAAACATATACAACCGGTCTTTTTAAACTACAGTATCACCGCTACCTCGTGGGATAGGGTGCTATAGTGAGCGGTGTGTATATGTATGCATGGAGTCCTATAAAAATATATGATGGGGAAGAAAGGGGTGAAGGATTTTCATCTCTCAACCCTCTTCTATTCCTAACCCTAACAAGTGAGGAACTACTCGCTCATTAGGGAATTGATTAAAAGAAACATTTTTTTATCTACGTCAAATAATTAAAAGTTCTAAACTAATTAACTAGGGCAGATAATAAAATTACAAAATTACGGCAGAAAATAAATTAACTAGGGCATAAGAAACTTACTTTATTTGATGCTCTCTTCAAACATTTACAGCGAATTAAAATTCTGAAATAGATGAATAAAAAGAGGCATGCCCCAAAAAGAGAATTGGGGTTTCTATTTATAGATCATAGAAACCCTAGGGTTACATTCGATCCCTATCTGTATTTACAAAATTACCCTAAGAAACCTAGTCAACGCACCGCCACACCGACTTTTTTAGCACCGACACGTGTTCTATATGGCCGCGGATCCGCGGCCAGAAGGCATGTTTGGCCCTGGTTCCGTGGTCATATTGTGGGCTTCTTGGTTGCATTTGTCTGGGTTGCTTCTGGTTGCATTTGTCTTCTTGTTTCTTCACTTGGTTTCTCAGATTGTCTTCTAGTTTCTTCCAGATTTTCACAGTGCATAATGTCGTGGACTTTTACCCTTTACTTCGTGTCGAAGTCTTGAACCTTGCGCTACCTTTGTGCTTTATGAAATTATCCATTGATCTTCGTTTATTCTTCAAACTGTAAGCATGATCAAGATTCTTCCATTTGTTGGTCGTAGTCTCACTTTTGTATCGTCTTTGCATCATTTTCAATGTTTTTGTTCAGAGAACTTGTAACCTGCAACAATGTAGCAGACATGAATCAAAAGCACCTGTTTATTTGTAAAATGAATAAGAATGGGGAATATAATAATGCAAAATTATGATATGAACAGTCAGCTTTTGAGGCGTTAAAGCAAAGGTTGATAACCGCTCCTATTTTGACCGTACCAGACGGTTCCGGAGGATTGGTGATTCACAGCGACGCGTCTGGGAATGATTTGGGATGTGTTTTGATGCAGCATAGGAAGGTTATAGTTTACGCATCGAGACAGTTGAAGACCCACGAGAAGAATTACCCAACTCACGATTTGGAGCTTGCAGCTGTGATTTTCGCTTTGAAGATTTGGAGACACTACTTATTGGGCGAAAGGGTCGAAGTATTAACCGATCACAAAAGCCTACAGTATATTTTCACGCAGAAAGAGCTTAACATGAGACAGCGTAGATGGTTGGAGCTGATGGCTGACTATGATCTTGATCTCAAGTACCATCCGGGGAAAGTCAATGTAGTGCCGGATGCGCTAAGTCGGTTGCCAGCAATTCGGATGTTAACTGTATAGAAGGAGCTTATCGATAATTTTTGGAGATTTGAGTTGGAGATCGTTTTACCGCATTCATCGGGACAGTTGATGCAGCTACAAGTACAGTCATCATTGATCGATAATATTAAAGCAGTGCAGTCACATGATCCAAGATTGCAGAATTTTCGAGAACAGGTTGAAGCAGGACTTCGAACGGATTTGTTGATTCATGAGGATGGTTCGTTGTGTTATGGTAGCCGTTTGTGTGTGCCGAAAGAAGATATTCGCGAAGAAGTTTTGAGGGAGGCGCACAATTCCGCATATTCCGTACATCCAGGAGGCACGAAGATGTACCGTGATCTATGACAACATTTCTGGTGGGAAGGCATAAAAAGGGAGATTGCCCGCTTTGTAGAGAAGTGCTTGGTGTGTCAGCAAGTTAAGGCTGAACATCAAAGGGTAGCTGGTTTATTGCAACCACTTTCGATTCCTCAGTAGAAGTGGGAACATATAACCATGGATTTCGTGACAGCCCTACCGCGGAGTTCAAAGGGCAATAATGCAGTTTGGGTAATTGTTGATCGATTGACCAAGGTAGCTCATTTCATACCATTTCGAGTTGGTCAGTCAATTGAAGCGTTAGCAGAACGGTACATGCAGGAGATTGTGAGATTGCATGGAGTACCTGTGAGCATCGTTTCCGATCATGATACCCGATTTTTATCGCACTTTTGGAGGAGTTTACAGGAAAGTTTGGGAACGCGATTGAAGTTTAGCACTGCTTATCATCCCCAGACAGATGGCCAGTCGGAGAGAACGATCCAAACTCTTGAAGACATGTTGAGGGCTTGCATGTTAGACTTCAAGGGTTCATGGGAGGATCATCTACACTTGGTGGAGTTTTCTTACAATAACAGTTTTCAGGCGACTATTCAGATGCCTCCATTCGAAGCATTGTATGGTCGCAAGTGTCGCTCACCCGTCTGTTGGGACGATATTGGAGAGAAAAGATTGTTGGGACCAAATTTGATCGTGAAAACAATAGAGAAGGTTAATACTATCCGGAATCACATGAGGGCAACACATGATCGGCAGAAGAGTTGGGAAGATACATCGAGAAGATATCTAGAGTTCGCTGTTGGTGATCTTGTATTCTTGAAGATATCACCGACTAGAGAAGTGATTCATTTTGGGAGTCGAGGCAAGCTTAGTCCTCGATTCATGGGGCCTTTCGAGATTATTAAGCGTGTTGGAGAAGTGGCTTATCGATTGGCTTTACCACCATCTTTGGCGAGTGTTCATGACGTGTTTCATGCATCTCAACTCCGTAAGTATGTTCGAGATGAGACGCACGTACTAGATTATTCGGAGCTGACTGTAAGAGAGAATTTGACCTATGAGGAACGACCGACGTCGATTGTTGATCGAAGAGAAAAGGTCCTCAAGAACAAGGTTATCACTCTTGTACTTGTTTCGCACGGAGAATCGACTTGGGAACGAGAAGACGAGATTCGACAGAAGTTTCCACACCTCTTCTCGTAGATTCATGTTTGTTTATCTTTTCTTGTTCCGAGAATTTCGAGGACGAAATTCTTTTTGTAGTTGGGTATAATATAACACCCTAGTTCATTTATACCAGTTCTTTTGGGTATTTCTTTATTTATGGCTATTTCTTAATTTATTGGGTTTCGGGTGCGAATAGTGTAATTGGTATCTGTGTTTGCATCCGACCCGACCCGCAGGCTGGAAACCCGTCTTGATTCCTGTTTATGATTTATCCCGGCTAGTTATGAGAATCCGTGCACTTTCATGTTGTATAACTGCATTATATCTGACATCTGCATTTTTTCAATATGGCATATAAAGTCAAATAAAATATTTTAAAAATATCTAGCATGGCCTGTATCATACCCCGAACCCTGTGGTGGCATCCATACATTTTGTTCTCGTTCCGTTCAGTGAAACAGATTCGTTTGGATAGCTACGTGCACGCTACGTGTATCCGTTCTTGGGGGTATGTATTTTCGTTACCCGGATATCCTATTTTGGTTTCGGTTGATACATATATTATCCGTATTTTTAAACTAAAATTTTAGATCCGCGCCAGGCATGTTTTGGACTATTTTTGTATTACCCAAAATCTCAAATAAATTCAATATTATATTCATTATATAAATACTGTTTATATATTAACATTTATAAATATTTTATTAACAAAAATATATTTTTAGAATCCTACAGCTCTCTCTCGTGACTCTCTCTACCTTATATAAACATATATATATATATTTTTATTAAATATTATTCGTCACCCACGTCCTCTTTCCTTCTCCTTCTCATTTTCGGTTTTCCCGCCTCTTTGTCTAGAACCCACGCCGCTGCCTCGCGCCCGCCTCGTCACCGTCGCAACCACCACCGACGACCACCCTCACCTCCTCCTCTCCCCGCTCATCTCCCTCTCCTCCTCCTCCCAACACCACGACCACCCACCGCGACGAACCCAAGAACCCACCGAGCGATCCATATCTCGCTCAGCCCTCGTCGCCCCTGCCCTCGCCGTAGATCACCTCGTCGGCCACGTCACCACCTCCTCTACTCGACCCACACCTCTCCTCTCTTCCGGGAAACCTAACCCCGACCACTGCAAGAACCCGCGCCTGCAACCCTGCCACCATCTTCTCCCATCGCCGGCCGCCGTCTCCCACAACGCCGACCACCTCGTCGGCCTTCCTTTCATCACCACCATCACCTTTCTTCTCCCCTGCACATCCCACCACCAAAAACCTCGATCCCGACTTCAAGAACCCTCAACCATACTACCTCTCCTGCAACCTCACCGGAAAACCCATCAACGTCGTCGCCCTCTCTGTCCTCGACTTCTCTGAACCCTCGAGCCAACTCCAGAACACCCAAACCAGATCACAACTCGCTTTATTCTTCTTCTTCTCTTTCGTGGATTCGCATTTCCCGGTGATCGCCGGATCCGTGCCCGTCGCCGACGATCCGGGTGACCCAGTGGACGTTCCCAGCCAGTGTGGTCATGTTCTTGCTTTACCTGGTCCAGTTTTGTACGCGCGTGTGTGCATTGCGACATTTACCGACGTCGGACGCGCCGTACACACCTCGTATTGAGATCCGATCAGGCAAGTTTATCTTGCTACATGCTATGATATATATTTTGCATCCATATGAATAAAAATACCTCATGTTTACTGCATTGTTCATCCATGTTACTGTTTTACTATTTTCGGATAGCC
Source organism: Agapanthus africanus (assembly GCA_030015575.1). Lineage (NCBI taxonomy): Eukaryota > Viridiplantae > Streptophyta > Magnoliopsida > Asparagales > Amaryllidaceae > Agapanthus > Agapanthus africanus. The sequence continues at coordinate 683,199,456 of CM057337.1, forward strand.
GTTCATATCTGTATCATTTATTACATATATAGTTGCATGCAAGTTTATCTTGCTACATGCTATGATACATATTTTACATCCATATGAATAAAAATATTGCATGTTTATTTCATTATGCATCCTATGTTACCGTTTTACTGTTTTACGATACCCGTTCATATCCGTATCATTTATTATACATCTAGTTGCATGCCAGATCATATTATTTCATATTACTATTACATTAGCACCCTATGCTTGATAATGTGCATCCTACATAGTCATGGAGTTGTGGATGTGATCCCTGATAAATACTTGTGCATCCGTGTTTTACCGTGATTTGATATTTACTACATTTTACTGTTGGGCATCCATTTGACACACGGTGCACCACCTGACATGACCTGATACATCACTGCTTGACTTGATACCTGATCTTGTTACTAATGCTGGCGAACCTGACTTGTTGTCCTGACGGACGTATCCTGTTGTCTATATAGACAAACCTGTACCTGCTTGATCCTGTGTTGGTATTAGCTCCAGATTATCAATACCTGACTTGAACACATAACCTTGGGGGTATGGGGAAATCAAAAGTGTAACTGAAGTGTAGCTTAAAAGGGTATTACTTGATCCGTGATCCCGGGGGATAACGGGACAGAATCATTCGTGATTCTTACTTGATCCGTGGTCCCGGGGGATAATGGGACAGAGTCATTTGTGACTCTCACTGTCTGATCCGTGGTCCCGGGGGATAACGGGATATATTCTTTTGAGTTACATGGAGGAGTACACTAATTGATTTCAAACAAACTTTAGAATAGATAACCCGGTAGCACAGATTAGATTGATCACCACACGTCACATACACTGATACACTTCACTGTTCTACATCCGTGTTTACTTATTACATTCATGTTATTGTTTATATTTCATGCCGGCATATCTTGTTATCTCCTGGTTATATTATATTATTTGATATTATGACGTACTGACGTCTGGGTTTTGCATGGCCCAGATCCTTTATCTCTTTCACAGGCCGACCAGGAGTACTTCAGCCGACAGGCCGAATAGTGAGGAGCATGTTGGTATTTATTTTTGTTTAGTTTTCCTTTCCGCACTTTTATTTCCTGATGTGAGCCCGTATTCGGGACTTATTTCCTGATGTTATTGCTTGTTGGATTTATTGCTTCTGCACATTTATATTTCTTGACTCGTTTATTCTAGCATATGGACATGTATTAGTTAATTTTATTTTAGTTTACTGTTCTTCATATCTTATAGACAACCGTAATATGACTGTGGAGGGATGTTTCCTAACCACAGGTAGCATGGTTGGCTCTGTCACGTGCCGATCTTAGCGCACTCTGGAAAGCGGGGCGTGACACCTTCTACGGCTGGTGCATAGGTACTGTGGCATATTCTGGGTATTATTGAACTGTGCTCAAGTGTTGAGCTGTCGGGAAATTGTGGGACTTTTATGAATCGATCAAAAAGTTTAACGTTGTTTGGATATTATGTGATGGGATAAAATATTTGGAATCCACAAATGTAGTTATGAGATAACTAATTTGAATTTTATGAATCTAGCAGTTTAGTCTCATTTGATCGGTTGTCACGGGATTTTGATGTGATCAAAAGTCCGTCGCAATCACGTAGCGTACGCGGATACTCGCCGGGTAACCTTATTAGATAGCCACGCCCCATAACCCCGACCAAGTGACTGTAGGAGAACCTCGTCGCCAAAAGCATCCGTTCGGGTGCTCGCGGCAGCGGTGTTCCGCCTTAGTGCACTTCGTTGACGGCATCGGGGGGTGTGGCCGTCTACTAAAGTTTCCGACGAGCATTCGATCAGTATGTCGGGAATCTTTTTGAATTGCCCGACTTGATATTGAAAAGTGTTTTTGAATTCGAGACTAAAATGCGGGGTTTATAATTGTTAGGCATGCGATGTCTAAGGAATTCATTTGGTTAGGCATGGGATGTTTAAGGTGGTTGCGGATTCCAATTGTTGTAGTTTTTCACTTTCTTTTCTACGACCGTAAGTGTAATATGTGGTGTATCGCCGGTTTCGTTGCTATACGTCAACGACAATTGGGATACGCATATTTACTTACGTTGATGACATATGATGTTATGTGTTGCTGTGATATGTTATATTGGATCGTCGTGTTTGAATAGCCGGGGGGTTTATGTGAGATGAGTGTTTTTCATTTTCATTCATGTAAAATTCATTGTATGTAATATTCTTTTATTGGGGCACTTCCGGGTTGAGGATGATATCACCATTGTATATTATTTATTTTTCCGCATTAGGATAGACCCAAGACGGGGAGCACAAGTAGCCGGGTTCTAGGGTCCAGTGGGAGACCATCTCGAGGAGTCGAGACCGGGTCTCCTAACTCTAGAATTGGTAGGGTTGCTTGCCGCTCTCGTAGGGGTCTAGGGATGTGGGTTTGGCTATTCATCACGACCATGGAATCCGTGTTTTATACAGGCTTAATTTAAAAACCGGAAATCCTAGTATATCCAATATTTCATATGTTATGTTCTGCTGCGATATCTGTGATGTGATCATTTGTTATGTTGAGATAGATACTGGATATAGTATATATGATATATTATATAGATATTGCTTATGTTTTACACCCGCGCTAGCCCTATCCCGCTCTGCCGTTAGTTTCCTAACCTAACAGTGCATGAGGGGACATCGAGGCGAATGCGGATGGCATAAGCGTACGTTGTATTTATCTGTGATACTTAGGTAACTTAAAATGATGGGAATTCATTAATAAGATTAATGAAAGAAAATAAACCTAAAGATGTTATGAAATCGAATTTTCAAAAACAGATAGCTCTAGTTGTTGTTTTGCATAGCGGCATTCCTTGTAAAATATCCAGCACCTTATTCAATAAGGAAAGAGCTGAGATCCCTTCACCGGGAGTGACCTCTTTAGCAATAACTGGCAGATGCTACAACCCTCGTTTTTTTTGTTTGCTTCTATAGTTTTTGCTTTGCATAGTGGTATTTGTGAAATATCCTGCACCTTATTCGATAAAGAAAGAGCCGAGATCCTTTCACCGGGAGTGACCTCTTTACCAAAACTAGTAAAAGCCTAAAAAACACTCCATTTAAAATCACTCGATTCTACGACGAGATCAAGTTCATTACGCAAAGGGTTTTCTTAAAAACCTGTTGTAGCCCTCCGTCATTTCAGATAAGTAATATTTAGTATTCGTGCTGCGTTTGTTGACCTCTGTCAAGGCGTAGTGTGCGGTAGCTGATTAGTGCTTATCTGCAAAGCACGAGATGTGATTGGATTAGGATAGTCGTACGACCTTGTTGACCTTTGTTAAGGGTCGTGCGGGTGGGTTTATTTCAATCAAGAAATGACAGGTTGAACTTGACTAGCAGCCTATGGTTTGTGGATCTCTATCAAGGTCATTGGACGCTTGGGGCAAAATATTATCGGGAATTTCAAGTGTTGAAATTTGCAATGAGATTGCATACCTTCTATGAGATAGTTGGATCCCGATACCCACTGCGAGTAAGAGTTACTCCTGGGAGAGTTTACACATTACAATTAGCCGATCAAGTAGGTGTCTAGAAAGGTGTCAACGGGGTTATGCCCCTGGGAAAACGAGGTTTATTTTAATTAGGTCCGTGCGAAAGCACGGGGAACCTCCCTCAAAGTACCGGCACTGGCCTGGCTGAAAGATTGGTGAACTTGTAGGGTGTAATTAATCCCGGCCAGTCTTACCTTTTTCAGTTTGAAGGAAGATTTGATTAAAAACAGTGGGAGCCATCCTGATTAGATAAAATAATAACCAATCTAATCTTGCAAGAGTATACGCTGAGTATTTCCTTCTCTCTCTCTCTCCAGATAGAGACCATGCCATGCCTTAATCAAGATAATAATACAGATGTATTGACCGAACCCGCTTGCTATACTGCGCAGGGAATGTTGGTCCCGCTCCAACTTATAATTGTTATAAGAACGAGCAGGAAATAGGGGATTACCAGGATTCCCGTGCCATCCAAACGAAGAAAGTGCATGATGATGCATCTTCTTCGGGTGTGTTCAATACCGAGAACTGTTTCTCAGTTTCCTTTACATCCTGGGTATGAGATACCGGATCAGGATTCCACATATGTAATCTGTTACATGGGCTACAAATAGGTAGAGAACTGAGAATAGGTGATAAGTTTTAAGAGTTAGAAACGGTGCAATTGTTGCAGCCAAGTATGTTGGCAGTTATCACCCTGTATATCCAAATACATTGATTTTGAACGAATGTTATTAGATACCGAACCTGATATACAACATCATATCAGTCTTTTTATTTAGTAAAGAAGGATATAATTTTGTATTGTTGGATAATGATTTGAACATTTCCTATATCAAGAGTTGATCGGTTCGGGCACGTTATCTAAAAGTATATACGTTATAAATCAAATTACAGTTCTTAACGTACAGAACACACACAAGAGGAATAGTTCAGAAATGAACGAATTCTTCTTGAGGCATTATAGACTAGGTCATATCAATGCAGCCCGACTAGCCCAGTTACATTTAGATACATATTTAAATTAGTTTGAATTTACATCTTGTGAAACTTGCCAGTCATGTCACAAAGATAAGATGGCCATAACTCTGTTTATTGCAAACAGAGAAAGAGTTAGTGAATTCTTGGGATTGATACATGATGATGTATAAAGGTCCCCTGTCTACACATGCCAGGATCGGTTCTTTGTACTTCATTACATTCACTGATGATCTTTCAAGATTCGGACATATGTTCCTGTTGAAATACAAGTCTGAACCTTTTGAGAAATTCAAAGAATATAAGTTAGAAGTAGAGAACCAAAACGGGTATAAGTATTATGTCCTTTGATGAGATCACGGAGGAGAATACTTGAGCACGGAGTTCTTGGACTGTTCTAAAGGAGAATACGATTCTCTCTCAGCATTACTCCTTCGTATACACCACAGCACGTCGGTGTATCGTGGCGGAGCAATCACACCCTATGTGATAAGGTGTGCTCTATGATGAGTACTACTGAGTTGCCTATTTCCTTTTGAGGATTATGCACTTGAGAAGCTGCATACCTATTGAATACGATTCCAACCAAATCAAGTGCCTACCACTCCATATGTGATATGGTATGGGAAGAGCCCATCTCTTAAGGATGTTAAGATTTGGGGTTGTCCGACCTATGCCAAAAGCAAAATCCGGACAAGCTCGAGGCAAGGTCAGTTCTGTGGATGTTTGTTGGATATCCCAAGCATTCGCAAGGGAATATCTTCTACCATACCGAGGAACAAAAAGTGTTTTGTTTCTCAGCATGCCACCTTTGGAAAAGGGAATTTCTTATGATGAAATTAGTGGTCATGAGGTAGAACTGGAAGGAGTTCCAGCTATACAAACTGCAGTTGATGATTTGGTAGAACCGGAGGATTCAATAGTTCCCGACGAAGCTCAGCCTCTCCGCCGATCTAGTAGGGTTCCTCATCCACCAGAGAGATACTTCGGTTTCTCTATGACAGTGGGAGCGAGGATTGCATTATGAGATGATGACCCAACTAGTTTCAAGCAGGCCATCAGAAGTGGGGACTCTGTAAGAATGGATGGATGCTAAGCGATCTGAGATGGAATCCATATACACCAACAAAGTATGGATTTTGGTTGCTTTATCTGAAGGGTTAAATCCCCATTAGGAGCAAGTATATCTTGAGAAGATTACTTGGTGTAGATGGAAAAGTTGAGACTTTCAAAGCTAGACTTGTTGTATAAGGTACTCGTCATTGACCAGGTGTGGATTATGATGAAACATTTTCTCTAGTGGCTATGCTTAAGTCCATCCGGATCCTACTTGCCATTGCTACATACCATGACTACGATATCTGGCGGTTGGGTGTTATGACTGCTTTTCTAAATAGTGATTTAGAAGAGAGTGTCTATAAGTACACAGCCAGAGGGCTTCGTAGACAGTGGGAGCAGCGGATACGTGTGCAAGTTGCTTTATGGGTTAAAGCAGGCATCGCAGAGTTGGAACATCTGTTTTGATGCGGTAGTCAAAGCGTTTGACTTCATCAAAATGGTAGATGAACCTTGTATATATAAAAAGGGTAGTAGGGAGTATGGTGGTGATCCTCGTATTGCACGTGGATGACATACTCTTGATAGAAAAGGAGTTTCCTATGCTACACTCGGTCAATCTCCTCTTATCACAAGGATTCTCCATATAGGATCAAGGTGATACCTCCTAAATCCTGGGTTTTGGATCTATGAGATAGATCTAAGTGGATGTTAGGATTCTCACTAGGTGTAGTGAGATGGTAACAATCGATCCTGAGGAGAATCACTGGAAAGCTTCCAGAGTGGTTAGGTCGACTGAATGCCAGTCACATGCATTGTCTTTACCCTCAGTGGAGGGACGGTATGTTGGAAGAGTTCCAAGCTAGATACCGTAGCAAACTAGACGATAAAAGCTGGATACATCACTACCAAGGATTGTACCAAAGAGGTAGCCTGGATGTATATTAGTTCATGAGATGAACTTCGTTCCTACCATTGTATGACAATGGAGTTGTGGCTTTGGCCTAAGGAACCCCCGTCCCATCAGTAATCTAGAGATAATCTTAGGCAGTATCACCGGATCATTGTGATGGATGATCTCCAGGGAGATCGAGGTTAGGAAAGTAGACACAGAGGACAACACGGCGGATCCACTCACAATGGCCTTTTTCCAAGAGAGACTTTTATGGGATGGTTGAGTATGAGATATTTCAACCAGCTGATTATTGGGTATGAGTTACTACAACAGATGGCCCTAGTGCAAGTGGGAGAATGTTAGTTATACGTATACCCTAGAGGCCATTACTGTACATATGATGTATATTGTAGTGGATGCTTGGACATATATAGGAAGGAATTTCTTGCTCGACATGATAGTATGTTATATGGTTGCTCTTTATCTTAATATGTATGCTGATTGTCTCTATGTTATATGTTAATAAATCCTTTAGGATGAGTACTTTACTACCAGAATTATGATGCAGATCATACTAGTGAGGACAGAGTAGTCGATAAATACATCCTTCAAATGTTCCTAGTCGTAGGTGTATCGAGACAGGGCATCGATATACTAGAGTAGACTAGCGTATAGTTTCTCGACCTATGTAGATGGGTGATGGATGATCCTATATCCATTGGTGTTTGACATCAAAGATAGTATACGGGTGCTCAGTGGAGACTAGGTACACTGGACGGACTCGCCGAGAACTCCCAGATGGTATTATACCTCACGTCAGATGGCAGTTCTCTGGTGACACTGGTACATGTTAGTTTGTAGACCCGAGACCGTCATAGAGTCTTGTGTGATTCCCACTATGCTTTGATTTCCACCTTACCACGTTCAAGAGAACGTGCAAAACGGTGGATTTTGGGTACAGTCCCGAATCACATGGAGGCAATGAGCGATAGGAGGGGTTTCGTCTCTCCTGGTATTGGGGGTTGATGTTGTGCTGCGCTCGATTGGCTATAACAGGAAGTCCCTGGCCAAGGCTGCTTCAGAGATATACTGGTAAGTGTTATCAGTAGTTTCTTGACCCGTTATGAGCCTCATATCGGCACGACTTATCGAGTTACTGGGGTCTGACGTTTACCACCACTAGACGAGGTATGCGAAAAATCAGATGAAAAGACCGGACTGTACGGTAGTGTTACTGATTGGATTCGCAGGAGTATGAGCTGGCTTTCTTGTTGATCTTCTGATCGCTCAATACCCGGGTGGCCGTTACATTTAGCAGACCGCTTGCGGATTGTGGGTGTTTGATATGATCATCACCTGCTGCCGGCGTATTGACGAGTCTTTAGAGTCCTACACAGAGGTTTCCTGGCTCAAGCGAAACAGAGTAGGAGCACATATGTGATATGTGCGGGACTGAGATTAATACGATATGTGATATCATATTCTATTCTCGCGATTTGTGACATCGGTCGGTTATATGGGATATAGCTGGGTTATCGGATCAAGAGTTGATTCGATAAGTTGTTACATATTGATATTAGTCGGTTATATATGATATAGCCGGATTATTAAATCAAGTGTTGATTTAATAATTTAATGTATAATTATATATTTGATATATTAATTTACATTAACTAATACTTTCTCACTTATGATTTCTTTTCTCACTTGATGTGCACATTGTATATATGTGATATGTATATTCGTGTACATGATTGTGTCATACTAGGTTACATATGCAACATATAAGTATGAGACTTATACCATGCTAGGGTTAAATTAGGGTTTATAATTTTATTCAAAGTTAAACAAATTAGTGGAGAATTAGTTTAATGTTCAAAGCTTGTAAAAGCTTATATGAATCTGTGACTAAGTCTACTCTTTTGTCTAGTTTAGGATGTTTATTAACCCAACCCTTAACCTTATAGCATGGTTTATTCTCAACAATGGTTAGTGCATGACATACACTAACCATGTTTGCATTTCTAACCTCATTTATTATTCTTTCATCACTTCTTCATTTGAGGTTCATCTTCTTCTTCCTCATGATTTTTGCTCTCTAGCTCTTGATCAAGTGATGAAAACATGTGAGAAAAATTAAATCTAAAGTGAGCCCACTTCCTACTTCATCATCCTCTACTACTTGCCATTTAATATAGGGTGTTTGCTTCACTAATTCCATAATTAGTGAAGAGATAGCTTGGGTTAGTGTCTCCTCGACGTAGATCTTCTTTGGCCTCGAAGTCTTCTAGCAAGTTTGATCCGTACATCTTGTGGAGCCTCTTTAGAGTCCAGGAGTTCATGATCGCAGCGAAGGGATGACTACACGGAGCTAATGAAGTGAAGGACCGGTCTACAAAGGTTGTATTCCTTGTTCACTTTACTTGCAAAGTCGTTTGCATTTCTATTCCGTCGGATTTCTGGTAGATGATTCTAGGGTTAGGGTTAGCTAGAACGGCAAAATTTTAATTTAGCATGGAAGATGCCTCCCGAAACCTTGCTGCTGTGCTAGGCAATCCTGCATGCTCAAGATCATCTTGAGCCGGCTCGAGAGATGTTTAGGATGCGTCATCGCTTTCTGTGTGCAAGAGACGGCTCAAGGTAATATTGAGACGTCTCATGAGGAGTAAGATTATTCTCTGTTTGTATGAGCCGGTTCATCATCAACTTGAGCTGGCTCAAGTGCGGATCAGGCCGAATTTTTCAGTTTTAGGATAATTGGGAAATTTGTTATTTGATCAGATCTTTTGTATACTATATATATTGTAGTATTTTGTAACCCTAGATCTGATAGCCTTTGATATAGAATTTGAGAGAACTCTTTTGTAATTTGAAAGCTAAGGTTTTGAGGGATTTGTGAGACTCATCCACCATTTGTACTCCTCCATAGTTTGGTGATTAATAAACCTTCTTCTACGTCTGTGGTTTTGTAAGTCCAGGTTGCCCACCCCGGTACTTGCGGGGAGGCGGAAAACGGAATAAAAATCGGATTTTTATGAGCTTAGGCAACATGGACTAGACTTTAAAGGATCTTTGCTAAACAAAAACTTGCTAAAGCTAACTAGAAACTAGCTAAGTGCTAGAAAGGTTATACCTTTAGTCTTTATGTCCTTCTTTCCTTGCTCCTTGGAGTAGTGGAAAGAGGTCACCTTGTCGTCTTCTCCCGTCAAAGAAAGATCCACCCGAAAGCCTCAACCTTTGGCTTCAACTCCAAGCTAGAAGTAACTAGGGTTCAAGAAGTGCTAGTCCTTCAACCCTAGATGAGAGTAGAGATGATCAAGAGAGGGTTTTTCTCAAGCTCAAGTGTTTCTCAACACATGAGAGGGGAGAGCTTGAGGGAGAGGAAGAACAAGAGAGAGAAATGAAATGATAGAATGAGAATAGAATCAACCATTCTCACAAATATATGTGTATTATTTTAATTAGATAATTAGTAAGATAATTGTCATGGTTAATCATGATGTGACCATTATCATTTCAATTTGCAAGGATAAAAAAGCATCTTCCAAAAGAAATGATGATGGTCAAAGTGTCAACCTAGGTCAACAAGTCAAGGAGGTCAAAAGGTCAACAACCATAACCATGCACAATTATTAAACTAATTATCAATTAACTATAATACACACATAAGCATTAGGGTTAATAAAAATGACAATAGCCATTAACCCTAATCAAGGTCCTCTCCCTCTGTCTCAAACAACTGTGCATACGCACCCGCATTCGTGATCCGAGGAACACGAATACAATGAGAAAAACCAATCCCAAAACACATACTAGGATCCGTCTTAAACCAAAGCCCGCTAGTATAAACTGTCCGGACAGCAAACGTGCACAAGTGCGCGAATGTGAACGAACTTTGTCGCAAAACCATGCGACCTCTACTCATTTTGCCTAAAGGCGAATAGCTCTTTGTGTGGGACTCTAAAGACTCGACACTACACTGGCAGTGGGTTTAACCACAGACCGCAACCGGCACTAGCTGTACGTAACGGTCCCCAGGTAGATGTCGATAAGAAGACTGACGAGGTGAACCCCATCTGAACTCCTACTAAGCCTGTATGTGACAGTCTCCGTACAGTCCGGTCTGTTCGTCTGATACATCGTATGGCGGGCCTAGGGGGGCGGTGAACGTCAGTCCCCTAATAGCGGTACAAGTCGTGTCGGAGTGTAGCCCAGAACACCCTGAGATAACACTGGAAACCTACCAGTATATCTCCCTTGCCCTGGCCAGGGACTACTCGTGTAATGGCTCTCCTGGACACAGCGCGATGTCAACCCCCAATACCGGGAGAGACGAATCCTGTCTAACCGTCACTGCCTCCAAGTGCTTCGGGACTGCACCCAAAAACTACCTGTTTGCACGACTCCTTTGAGCCGTGGTAGAGTAGTAATCAAAGTGCAGTGGGAACACACTCGAGGCGAAGTGACAGTGTCAAGTCAGCGGACTAAGCTGTACTCATGTCACCTGGGAACTGATAACTGACGATAGGTATACTACCAACCATCAGTTCCCGACGAGTCCTGTCCAGTGTACTCGTAACCTAACGAGCACCCGTATACTATCTCAAGTACGACGTACTGACGGCTGTGGGACAGACCGTCTCCCACACTGGGATGAGAAGCGCATACGCTAGTCTACTCCGGAGTATCGATGCCCTGTCTTGATAGTCCAACGACCAGGGACCAGTATAAGGATGTGCTTATAGATTACCCAGCTCCCACAAGTGCGAGCGCCATCACAACGCTGGTAATCAAGCAAAGATCCTAAGGGCTCTACTAATATGTATATCAGCGATATGCTAAAAGAAACACATGCACATATTGAAGTAGAGACAAACCAAGTAGCATACTACCATTTCGAGCAAGATTGTATATACAACTGTGAATATCCCAAGCTTCCATCAAGTAATATACAAACTAGTATGATACAGTAATGGCCTCTAGGGCATATACACTAATAATCTCCCACTTGCACTAAGGCCATGTACTGGCGTATCGAAGACCTATCATCTCGATCAGCCGCTCGAACTGAGTCTGGGGTAGGGCCTTCGTGAGTGGATCTGCAGTGTTATTCTCCGTATTAACCCTCTTCACCTCGATCTCCTGGCGATCTATGATCTCCCTGATCAGGTGGTACCGCCTCAAAATGTGCCTGGACTTCTGATGGGACCTGGGTTCCTTCGCTAAAGCTATAGGTCCGTTGTTGTCGCAATACAGCGGTATTGGATCAACAATGGTAGGAACCACCTGAAGCTCCGTGAGGAACTTCTTCATCCAGACAGCTTCCTTTGCGGCATCGCAAGCAGCTATGTACTCCGCTTCCATAGTTGAGTCAGCAACGGTCTCCTGCTTGAAACTCTTCCAGCAAACCGCCCCTCCATTGAGGGTAAAGACATAACCCGACATGGACTTGGAGTCATCCTTGTCACTCTGGAAGCTGGAGTCAGCAAAGGCCTCGAGCTGGAGGTCTTTTCCGCCATACACCAAGAACATCTCCTTAGTCCTTCTCAGGTACTTGAGAATGTTCTTTACCGCTATCCAGTGTTTCTCCCTTGGGTTTGACTGATACCGGCTTACAACGCTCAATGCGTATGCTACATCTGGTCTGGTACACAACATTGCATACATTATAGAGCCTACCGCAGAAGCGTAGGGTATAGTAGACATGCGATCCCTCTCCAAATCAGTCTTGGGAGACATCTCTTTGGAGAGGGTGATCCCGTGATAAGCCGGTAGATTACCGCGCTTGGAATCTTCCATACTGAATCTTTTCAGTATGGTGTCGATGTACCTTGACTGTGAAAGTCCCAACATCCTCTTAGATCTATCACGATAGATCTGGATCCCCAGAATGTAGTTGGCATCACCCAGGTCCTTCATGGAGAACTTCTGCGACAAGAATCCTTTGACTGACTATAGCATAGGAATATCATTTCCTATTAGGAGAATGTCATCCACGTACAAGACGAGGAAAACTACAGTTCTCCCTACAATCTTACTGTAAATGCATGGTTCATCTGGATTTTTGATAAAGTCAAATTCTTTGACAGTATCATCAAAGCAGATGTTCCAACTCCGCGATGCCTGCTTAAGTCCATAGATGGACTTTAGCAACTTGCACACTCTACCGTTGCTCCCACTCTGATTGAATCCCTCCGGCTGATCCATATAGACGCACTCTTCCAAATTGCCATTTAGGAAAGCCGTCTTTACGTCCATCTGCCAGATTTCATAATCGTAGAAGGCAGCAATGGTAAGAAGGATCCGAATGGATTTCAGCATAGCCACTGGAGAAAAGGTCTCGTCATAGTCCAAGCCAGGTCTTTGACGAAAACCCTTTGCAACAAGTCTAGCTTTATAGGTCTCAACCTGTCCATCTACACCAATCTTCTTTCTGAAGATCCATTTGCAGCCTACGGGTTTTACCCCTTCTGGAGCAAAGTCCAAAGTCCAAACTTTGTTGGTGTACATGGACTCCATCTCGGCCCGCATTGCATCCAGCCATTTTAGCGAGTCACCGCTCTGGATGGCTTGCTGGAAGCTAGTAGGCTCACCATAATCCATGGTGCAATCCTCTCTATCCCCGTCTATGAGAAAACCGTAGTATCTCTCGGGCGGATGAGACTGCCTACTACTCCTGCGGAGTGGCGCTGGGATGTCCGGTTCTCTTGAGACTTCTGGTTCTTCCAAGCTTTCAGTAATAGCTTATGGTTCTGGAATTTCTTCCAGTTCTATTGCGCTCCCACTTATCTGATTTTCTAAAAATTCAGTTTCCAAGAAGTGGGCATGCTGAGAAACAAAAACCTTTTGTTCCTTTGCGGAATAGAAAAGATACCCCCTGGAGTTCTTTGCGTATCCCACAAACTTACACAGTACTGAACGTGCCTCGAGCTTGTCCGCATGCTGCTTTTTTACAAAAGCTGGACATCCCCATGTCTTAAGGTACTTGAGACAGGGTTTCTTCCCACTCCACATCTGATATGGGGTGGTAGGCACAGTCTTGGTTGGAGCCTTGTTCAAGAGATATGCAGCTGTTTCTAGCGCATAACCCCAGAAGGATCGTGGCAACTCAGCCTTACTCATCATGGAACGAACCATATCCAATAGGGTTCGATTCCGCCTTTCCGATACACCGTTGTGTTGTGGTGTGTATGGAGGAGTAAGCTGAGAGAGAATTCCATTCTCTTTTAAGTAGCCCAGAAACTCGGCACTCAAGTATTCACCATCTCGATCAGATCTCAGTGTCTTGATACTTTTGCCTGTTTGTTTTTCAACTTCATTCTTGTATTCTTGAAATTTCTCAAAGGCCTCGGATTTGTGCTTCATCAAGAAGACATGCCCATACCTAGAGAAATCATCTGTGAAAATAATGAAGTATGAATAACCACTTCGCGCATGTGTAGACATTGGACCACACACATCACTGTGTATGAGTCCCAAGAGCTCGCTCGCTCTTTCTCCGTGTCCAGTGAACGGAGTCTTTGTCATCTTTCCCATGAGACAAGATTCACAAGTGGCATAAGACTGATACTCAAACGGATTCAAGTATCCCTCTTTATGTAACTTTGTCAACCGTGTCTCATTAATGTGACTCAGTCTACAATGCCATAAGAAAGCCTGATTTGTTTCCGGAGACTTTCTCTTAAGTGTGTTCTGGACACTGAAGATCTGAGCTTGATTCAATACGCATATCCCGTTTTGTAATGTACCTGACCCAATCAGAACTTGATTTAGGTGGATGTTAACTACATCGCTTACAAAAGTAAAATCATATCCTTCCTTAGAAATTAAGGATACAGATATGATATTACAAGTCGCACCTGGTACATAAAAACAGTTACGCAGAATCAATATCTGCCCAGTTGTCAGTCCCAGATGATATTCCCCTACGGATTCAGCATACATGCTCATTCCGTTAGCAACCCTGAGAGTCATATCACCTTTCCTGATAACCCTACGGTTTCTCAAAGCCTGTAACGAATTACAGATATGAGATCCTGATCCGGTATCCAATACCCAGGAAGTAGGGTTAACTGACATACAGTTCTCTATCACAAACACACCCGAAGCCGAAGCCACAACATGCTTCGAATTCTGGCTACTGGCTTTACAAGCCCTGCAATCCTTCTGCCTATGTTCATTCCCGTAACAATAGGAACATCCTTCTTTTACTATATCTGTTCCTGAAACTTCTGCCTTTCCCTTTCTTTCTACTTCCCTAGTTTCCTTTAGGGTAGTAGGTAGAGACTGTTGAACTGAGTCAGCATCTGACCCGTTCTTCAACGTGGTCTTCAGGTCCGAGAGCTCAAAAGAGCTGGTCTCTGTAAGGACGTTGCCCCTTACAGATGACCCGATAGCCAACCTCGCTGGAAGCAATTCGTTCGAGGTCTCATATCTTACGATACGAGATTGCTCTCCATATAAAACTTTGTTATGGAGGAAGATAGAAGCTGAGTCCATCTTCTCGTGCTGCCTCTGGTATATACCATCAACTGAGGCTAACACGAGGCACTTGGCTTTCGCACAGTCTTCTTCCGATGTCCTACGAATATCAATATCCGTGACAGGGGAAACTGGACCTGAGACGGCAGGGGTTGGATTAGTCAAGAGGTGCCCCAGCTTGTCCTTGGCAATGGACATCTGGACAGACCTTTGCCAGTCATAATAGTCAGATTCAGTCATTTTATTATCTAGATGTAACCTAGGTGCGGTCACTGGGTCGCTGCAATTAAGAGAGAGAGAAGAAAACACTTAGCATGATGCTCTTGCAAGTTTAGATTGGTTTTTAATTTATCTAAACAGGATGGCTCCCACTGTCTCTCGAATCCCTCCTCAAACCACAAAGGAAGGATTAGTCAGGATCAATCTCACCGTACAATACTTACTTAACCGTTCAGCCAGGCCAGTGTCGGTACTTCGAGGGAGGTTTTCCAATGCTTTCGCGAAGTTCCTTAATTAAGTAACCTCTTTTCCCTGTGGGCGTAGCCCCGCTAACACCTTTCTAGACACCTACTAGGTTTATCGCATTGATCGTTATGTAAGAGTTTTCCCGAGGAGTAGCATATACTCACAGTAGGATCGGGATCCAAATATCATTGCGTGATAAAACCGAATGAATCCTACCAGAATCATCACACTCCAAATGGTATGCAGCGCTTGCAAGTTTCAGTACTTATGAAACTCCCGATGTGGATTTTTGCCCCATGCTCTTATGACCTTGACGAAGGTCAACAAATCATAAGTCACATGTCAAGTTCTACCCGTCATTATCCAGGTTAATTTGAACCCACCCGCACATACCCTTGACGAAGGTCAACAAGGTAGTACGACTGTCCCAAACCAACGCATCTATCTATGCTACATATGAACACCCAACAGCTACCAATCACTATGCCTTGACGAAGGTCAACAAATATAGCTTGAATACTATTGAATATCCATACGAAACGACGGAGGGCTACGAATGGTTTTGGCGAAACCGTGAACGTAGTGAACTTGATATAATCGATGGAACGTGATAGCTTTTAAAAGGAGTGGTTCAAGCTCCGCGTTTAAAAGTTTAGTTTTGAAAAGAACCGAGTGGTTTTCAAAGTGTTCCAATCGACTTTTACTTGGTTTATTTTCTTGCATTAGTTCTTTTAATGCGTCCCATCATTTAATCCTACCATTGCAGAAAACAACCAAAATATGACGTACTCTTATGCCATTCGCATTCGCCACGGGGCCCCGTCATCACCCGTTAGGTTACTTAACTAACGACAGAGCGGGGGCTGGGCTAGCGCGGCTGTAAAACATAAGCAACGCCTAAATAGTTATTATATATAAATATATAGCAATGATAGACATTACAGATCACAGATGAATACATTGGATATACTAGGAATCCGCAATCCGTTCGAGCCTGCAACGAAAAGCGGATTACACGGTCGCGGTGAATAGCCAAATACCCCACCCAAGACCCCTACGGGTGCGGCAAACTACCCGCCAACTACCCGAAGCGAAGCAACCTCCCTCACCACCGTGAGTAGGCCACTCGGCACTTCGAGATACCCGGTAGTTTGTGCACCCCCTCCATGGGTCTATCCTAGGAGCAAAAACAGTAAAAAGAATTATACAATGACGGCTACAACCCCGACCCGGTTGTGCGGCCATACAAATAATAATATTACATCAATTTACATGTTATAATGAATGAAAGAAAAAGCATCACTCATCTCACATCCACCCCGGCTATTCACCCGCGACAATCCAACCCATTTATATACACATACCAATATCAAACACAGATCACAGATATGTATAACCCCGACTAATCGACATATAGCGATTAGCCGACGTTCAATACATACAAACATCACAGATATAACCGTCATAGTCAAAGTGTAGTGAAGTTCGAAAAAAATACGGATTTATAGGCCCCCAAAAACAAATTTCTATTCTGGAAAATCTGGGCACATATAAACCATCTTAAAAATCCTAAAACCAAGCCATAAGAAAACTGCACCAAACTCGACTCAGTGAAGAGTCCAAACGGCGGCGGTTCCGCGGCAATAGCTTGCTATTGCCGCGGAATCGCGGCGGTTTAGACGAATCACTGGACCGGGTTTGGTGGTTTTCTTAATAAAACCCTGAGATGATTTTAGGAGTATAACAAATTTTGTTTTGACCAGAAAAAATTTTAACAGAAACTAGGGTTTTTGAAAACTCGGTTTTTGGATTTTTCGGTTTCGAACTTCGTTACACTTCACTACCTAGCAAGTTTATGTTTAGTTAGGCTCTGATACCACTGTAAGTCCAGGTTGCCCACCCCGGTACTTGCGGGGAGGCGGAAAACGGAATAAAAATCGGATTTTTATGAGCTTAGGCAACATGGACTAGACTTTAAAGGATCTTTGCTAAACAAAAACTTGCTAAAGCTAACTAGAAACTAGCTAAGTGCTAGAAAGGTTATACCTTTGGTCTTTATGTTCTTCTCTCCTTGCTCCTTGGAGTAGTGGAAGGAGGTCACCTTGTCGTCTTCTCCCGTCAAAGAAAGATCCACCCGAAAGCCTCAACCTTTGGCTTCAACTCCAAGCTAGAAGTAACTAGGGTTCAAGAAGTGCTAGTCCTTCAACCCTAGATGAGAGTAGAGATGATCAAGAGAGGGTTTTTCTCAAGCTCAAGTGTTTCTCAACACATGAGAGGGGAGAGCTTGAGGGAGAGGAAGAACAAGAGAGAGAAATGAAATGATAGAATGAGAATAGAATCAACCATTCTCACAAATATATGTGTATTATTTTAATTAGATAATTAGTAAGATAATTGTCATGGTTAATCATGATGTGACCATTATCATTTCAATTTGCAAGGATAAAAAAGCATCTTCCAAAAGAAATGATGATGGTCAAAGTGTCAACCTAGGTCAACAAGTCAAGGAGGTCAAAAGGTCAACAACCATAACCATGCACAATTATTAAACTAATTATCAATTAACTATAATACACACATAAGCATTAGGGTTAATAAAAATGACAATAGCCATTAACCCTAATCAAGGTCCTCTCCCTCTGTCTCAAACAACTGTGCATACGCACCCGCATTCGTGATCCGAGGAACACGAATACAATGAGAAAAACCAATCCCAAAACATATACTAGGATCCGGCTTAAACCAAAGCCCGCTAGTATAAACTGTCCGGACAGCAAACGTGCACAAGTGCGCGAATGTGAACGAACCCTGTCGCAAAACTATGCGACCTCTACTCATTTTGCCTAAAGGCGAATAGCTCTCTGTGTGGGACTCTAAAGACTCGACACTACACTGGCAGTGGGTTTAACCACAGACCGCAAGCGGCACTAGCTGTACGTAACGGTCCCCAGGTAGATGTCGATAAGAAGACTGACGAGGTGAACCCCATCTGAACTCCTACTGAGCCTGTATGTGACAGTCTCCGTACAGTCCGGTCTGTTCGTCTGATACATCGTATGGCGGGCCTAGGGGGGAGGTGAACGTCAGTCCCCTAATAGCGGTACAAGTCGTGTCGGAGTGTAGCCCAGAACACCCTGAGATAACACTGGAAACCTACCAGTATATCTCGCTTTCCCTGGCCAGGGACTACTCGTGTAATGGCTCTCCTGGACACAGCGCGATGTCAACCCCCAATACCGGGAGAGACGAATCCTGTCTAACCATCACTGCCTCCAAGTGCTTCGGGACTGCACCCAAAAACTACCTGTTTGCACGACTCCTTTGAGCCGTGGTACGGTAGTAATCAAAGTGCAGTGGGAACACACTCGAGGCGAAGTGACAGTGTCAAGTCAGCGGACTAAGATGTACTCATGTCACCTGGGAACTGATAACTGACGATAGGTATACTACCAACCATCAGTTCCCGACGAGTCCTGTCCAGTGTACTCGTAACCTAACGAGCACCCGTATACTATCTCCAGTACGACGTACTGACGGCTGTGGGACAGACCGTCTCCCACACTGGGATGAGAAGCGCATACGCTAGTCTACTCCGGAGTATCGATGCCCTGTCTCGATAGTCTAACGACCAGGAACCAGTATAAGGATGTGCTTATAGATTACCCAGCTCCCACAAGTGCGAGCGCCATCACAACGCTGGTAATCAAGCAAAGATCTTAAGGGCTCTACTAATATGTATATCAGCGATATGCTAAAAGAAACACATGCACATATTGAAGTAGAGACAAACCAAGTAGCATACTACCATTTCGAGCAAAATTGTATATACAACTGTGAATATCCCAAGCTTCCATCAAGTAATATACAAACTAGTATGATACAGTAATGGCCTCTAGGGCATATACAATAACAGGTTTTTCCCGTAAGAGTTTTCTACGTATATCTTGTGCCTTTTGGTTAGTGCTCTTATTTTCTATTTGCCTGTGATTGGTGTGAGCTTTCTCTTTATCGTTTGTTTTACTTCGTGATCATTTTATCGCAACAAACTGGTTTCAAAGCTTTATTATGTTTGGGGATCTTTTGATTGAACCGTTTGGTCTTCAATTTTACCATTTAGGTCAACGGTGGGTAACGACACTTGTGTCCTCTTCCCCATCATTTTAGATTGTGATTTTGAAGTTTTAGGCTTCGTTAGAAATCAAGATGTTTTAATTTGATCCTACATCGTGGCTCCAATGATTATGAAGTTTGGTATTGACAAGTTTGATGGAAATATGAGTTTTAGTTTATAACAAGTTCGTATGATTATCGAATTGACACAAAATAAATTGAAAAAGATGATTCTTGGAAAGGACATGAACCCTTCCACTATGATGGAGGAAGCATGAGAGGAGTTGGATGAAAAGGCCCAGACGACTATTCAGTTGTGTCTGACAAACGAAGTTCTGCAAGAAGCTTTGGTGGATAAGACGTCGGCTAGTTTGTGGCTGAAATTAGAGAAGTTATATTTAAGAAAGTATCTCACAAATCGACTCCTGTTAAAGCAGCGTCTCTACACACTTCGTATGTCAGAAGACTCTCAAATCAAATCTCATATCGGTGAGTTTAATTCGATCGTTATAGATCTGGGTAAGATCGATATTAAAATTAATGATAAAGATCAAGCTCTTCTATTGTTATGTTCGTTGCTATGCTCTTACAAGTACTTTCGTGACACCATGGTCTATAGACGAGATATAATCTCGATCAAGAATGTCAAAGAAAATTTGATGAATAAGGAAAAGATCGACAAGAAGTTAACTTCTAGTGAAGGCAATGGTCAATCTTCAAGTTCTTTGTTCAAGAGCGAGCAGAGAAAAGAGATCCGGTAGGTAGTAAGAAAATGTCAAGGTCAAAGTCCAAGAATAATAAGAACTTGACCTGCAACTATTGTAAGAAGAAGAGGCATTTTAAGGTCGATTGCTTTAAATTGCAGAACAAATTATAGTAGGAAGACAAATCAAAAGAGTTTTCAGCCGAATCTAGTATAGCGAAAGGTGAAGGAGATCTTCTTGTGGTTCTTGACAACACACATCGATCCAAGGACGAATGGATTATGGATTTGGTTTGTTCCTATGGCATGTGTCCTAAAAGATATTTGTTCACCATTTACGAGTCTATTAATGGTGGAGTAGTTTTGATGGGCAACAATAGTTCGTGTCGAGCTATTGGTAACAGGACAATCCAAATCAAGATATTTGATGACATTGTGAGAACATTGGCAGAAGTTAGGTACATACCTGACTTGAAGAAGAATCTCATCTTATTGGGTGCACTCGATGATAAGGTTACAAGTTCTTCGTTGAATGTTGTCACGACCCGAAAAAGGCACGTGACTGGCACTTGAATCATATGAAGTCCATAGGAACCCACCTAATTCAAGTAAGCAAAAAGCGCAAAAAAAATTTAAACCTTTTAGGGGAAAATAGTGGAGGTGGAGTTTTGAAATAAGTTTTTTTTTTACTGAAATCACGTTCTTTCTTTAAAACATAGATAATAGTGTACGAAAACACAATGTTTGTATCTAACTTGAAAACATTTTCGTCATTGAAAATTTGGGCAACACCTCCTTTGTAATTTTTAACCAAAAAAAACGAATACAAGCAATAATATATATAAGGCATCCCTAAGCGGAAGCTAGCTCTTTGCTAAATAGCGGAAACAACCACGCAATAAAGTAAATATACAACGCCGAAAGGCGAGGATCAAAACACAGAAAGAAAGCAAGAAAGATAAAGTATCACCAAGAAAATCCCAACAATAATGAATACAAGAGCACGACTCTAAGACCGAAAGAATATACAAGCTGTGGTTATTTAAGTCTACTAAATATACAAGTCCGGTTGATAGAGCTTTAACTAGATACAACAAAAAAAATATACAAGTGTAAGACGGCGGTCACGATGCAATGTGATCCCACCTACCAAAGCAATCACCCGGAAGAAGGTGGTGTGCCAGCGAAGCCGCCACGGAACTTGTACGGAAAAACCTGCAAGATACTGTGGCACAACAGGGGTGAGTTGCCAACTCGTGAGTAGAAGACATCACTGAGTAGAATGTATGACCATCTCCTAGGTCATACAGTACAATACAATAATAACAGTAGCACGAATACATCGCGTAACAGTAAAGGTGATAATATAGACATATGTGTAGGGTCAAGTACTAGTGTCTGTGTCATAAAATAACTACATGTCATATGTATGGTGTATGCATGCATCACTAAATGAGTATGTCCAGCAACGACACAGAAAAATCAGGAGAAACTTGAGTGCCAAGTATCGACACTCGAAAATATCATGAAAATTGTGTCCATCAGCGACACCAAATCCTCATAAATCTCGGGCTCCGCCAGTCCAGAATCGGCCCAAATCATCTGATCACACGACTATGGTTGGTATCCTCTGCGTCAAATATCACCAGTCGGTAGTGCTCCTCTGCCGGGCTCAACATCTCTCTATATGGGCTTCTTGCCCCGGGATACCTCACCGGGTCCACCATGTACCCGCAGACGGCTTCTCTCTTCTCGAATCGGGTATGTGTACACACGTGGCTCAAGAACCGAGAAAACTTATGGTGGACGCCATACACATCATATCACGAGAAAACCGCAATTTCTATTTTGAAATGATAATATGTTTATAAAATCCCTTTGCGGTTTTCCTCAAGTCCCGAAATCTCATGGAAATCGAAATCTAAAATCATGAGCTAATAATGGACAATGAATATCGGCATAGAGTCGAACTGCAGTAAAAAATCAGAATATAGGTAACAAATGCATGCGACATCTAAATGCGAAATGTGTTAGTTATATATATGCCCTAGAGGCCATTGTTGTACATATGATGTATATTATAATGGATGCGTGGATATATATAGAGAGGACTTTCTTACTCGTCATGATAGTATGCTATTTGGTTTCACTTTATCGTAACATGTTGACTTATATTAGTTTACTGTCTTACTCTCACATGTTGATAAAGCCCATAGGATATGTACTCGACTACTGGGACTATGATAAGATCATACTAGTGGGGCCAAGGTAGTCGATGAGTACATCCTATAACTGTTCCTAGTCGAGGGTGTGTCGAGACAGGGCATCGATACACAAAAGTAGAAAAGCGTATACGCATCTTGACCCATATGATGGGCGATAGATGATCCCATATCTATCGGTGTTTGACATTAAGGATGGTGTACGGGTGCTCAGTGGAGACTGGGTACACTGGACGGACTCGCCGAGAACTCCAGATGGTATTATGCCTCACGTCAGATGGCAGTTCTCCGGTGACACTGGTACGCTTAGTCTGTAGACCCGAGATCGTTATAAAGTCTTGTGTGATTCCCACTGTGCTTTGATTTCCACCTTACCAGGTCCAAGAGGGCGTGCAAAACGGTGGCTTTTGGGTACAGTCCCGAATCACATGGAGGCAATGAGCGATAGGAGGGGATTCGTCTATCCCGGTATAGGGAGTTGATGTTGTGCTGTGTTCGATTGGCTATAACTGGAAGTCCCTGGCCAGGGCGGATATTGAGTACTACTAGTACGTGTTACCAGTAGTTTCTCGACCTGTTATGAGCCTCACATCGACACGACTTATCGGTTACTGGGGTCTGACATATACCATCCCTAGACTTGATATGCGACATATCAGACGAAGAGACCGGACAGTACGGGAGTGTTACTGATTGGATTCACAGAAGAATGTACAGGCTTGCTTGTTGATCTTCTGATCGCTCAATACTTGGGTGGCTGTTACGTTTAGCTGACCGCTTGCAGCTTATAGGTGTTTGATTGATCATCACCTGCTACCGGCGTATTGACGATTCTTTAGAGTCCTACACAGAGGTTTCTTGACTCAGGCAAAACGGAGTAGGGGCACAAATGTGATATGTGCAGGACCGAGGATAATACGATATAAGATACCGTATTATATTCTCGCGATATTTTGATATGAGCCGGATCATCGGATCAAGTGTTGATTCGATAAATCGGTACATGATATATTAGTCGGTTATATTCGATATAGCCGGATTGTCGGATCAAGTATTGATTCGAGAATTTAATGTATAATAATATATATGATATATTGCATTACATTATCTAATATTGGCTCGCTTTATTATTTCATTTTCTCACCGGATAATACATTGATATATATGCGATATATGTTAATTGTATATTGTTCGATAGAAGTGAGTGGAGACAGAGGATTCATGTGCTGGACCCGGCGTGATTCTCATGTTGGTTCATGTAGCCTACCCCATATGCTTGGGATAAAAGGCTCAGTTGTTGTTGTTGTTGTATATGTTAATTGTATTATTTTCTTTTGTTACAAATATATATTATATATGTGATATATAATATTGTAACATGATATGATTACTGATGCAACCTGTTTTGTCGAGATTAAACAAGGTTAGGGTTTGATTTGGGTTAGTTCTTTCTTGATGCTTCTAGAAGGTTTTTCTTTGTTTCTAGCAAAAGATATTATGCTTGATATTTTGCTAGATATTTCTAACCCAACCCAAACCCTTCACCCTAGGTTAAGTCTCTACAATGGTTAGCCTCTTCATATTCAACCATGGTTGCATCATTAATCATTATGATAATTTCATTATTCATCACAAAAGGAATTTCCTTCTTCTTCTTCTTCCTTGAGCTTTGAGAAAGCTTTCTAGGTTTTCATTTGTGATGATTTAGTATGAGATTTTGATAATAAAAGAGAGCATAAATCCTACTTCATCATCCTCATCTAATCTAACCAATTAGATTAGGGTGTTCACCTCATTAGTGAGAAAGAGCTTGAGTTAAAGAAACTTCGAGGTAGATCATCGGAGAAAAGGAAGACTACAAACTAGCATGGATCATTCGGGTTGTGGAGTCTCTCTTGAGTCTGGAAAATCATGGATCGCGGCGAAGGGACTTCTACTCGGAGCTTATGAAGTGAAGGAGCGGACTACAAAGGTTGTAATCCATCACACTTAGTTGTAAAGATGTTTACTTGCATGTGTAACCCTAATTATCTAGCAAAGATCCTAGCTTTGGATTGTTCGGCACGTCTAAAATTTAAATCGGGCATGGTTGATGCCTTATAGACCCTTGTATGAGTGCCTAGGAACCCTACAGTGGTATCAGAGCCAAACTAGAGCATTAGGCGACGTGTATACAAAGTTAAAACTCCGATCGAACCCCGAAACATCGAAAATGACCCCCTCTCTGGAAATTTTGTAAAAATGTGATTTTTTCTGCATTAAAAATACTCAAAAAAATCGGCAGGAAATTGTAAGCATTACTGTGGAAAACGAGCATGTAATTCGTACAAACCACCGTGGAACCGCGGCAATACCATGCTTGCGCCGCGGATCCGCGACCGTACAGTTGAATTAGGCTTTGGTTTTGGCACAGTAATATCCGTAGTTGTTACTGCATATTTCTGGGTATTTTTAATCCGACTCAAGTGTTGAGTGTTCTGGGGATTATTTTGAATTCGTTGATTCGATCAGATAGTTTAATTTCATTTTGTTTTCTGGATATTTTAGAAACTGTTAAACACTACTACAAATAAGGGTTGCCCCTACGGATAAATCCGTAGGGGCAACCCACTGCCCCTACGGATATATGCGTAGGGGCGAAAAAATACCCCGTAGGTGCAAAGGCCGCAGGTGCAAGTTGAGGCCCTGAACTTGCCCCTACGGGCAAATTCTTGCCCCTACGGATTTATGTGTAGGTCCTGTTGCCCCTACGGATTAAGCCGTAGGGTATAAGATTTTATATTATTTACGGTTTTTTTAATATATTACTTGTACCTACGGACATGTCCGTAGGTCCATGTACTACTCCCTACGGATATGTGCGTAGGTACGTTTCCGTAGGGGCAAAATATCAGGATTCCTGATATTTGGCCCCTACGGATAACGCCGTAGGGGAGAGGCAGTGGCCCCTACGGCTGTCCGTAGGGGCATTCCCAACCCCCTGGCACTGAGATCAGGAGGGAAATATCAGTTACTGCTGATATTTTGCCCCTACGGATATATCCGTAGGGGTAACATGTATGCCTACGGATTAATCCGTAGGTACATATTGTCTGTATTTTTTTTTTAAAAATGGGCTGCTTGATTTTTTTCCGCCCTGTGCACAATAATATATACATCAATCAAATCATATATTGCAGTATTCATAATCACATCTCACGCATATATATAATATACAAAAGAAACCCAAAAACTGAATATGATATAAATACAAACCAATATCAATATCGTTTCAAAATGTAGTACAATGTGTATGATATAAATAAATACATGTTTCAAAAAATAAGAACCAAAAATCTACCCTAGCTCGGTCCAGCTCCACCTCTGAATAACGATAGAATAACGCGCGCCTGCTCCTCGGTCAATAAACTCTGCAATTCGTCGCGAGCGGGAGTCTGAGCGGCATATGGAGTTAGCGATGTGGTCTGCGCAGCCGCCGTCGAGGTAGTCGCTTGCGGAGCCGCGGCTGCGGGAGTCTGAGTGGGCGGTGGAGCTACAGGAGCTGTCTGCGGAACCGCAGCCGATGTAGTGGCTTGCGGAGCCGCAACCGAAGGAGATGCATGTGGAGGCTCGGCCGATCTACCCTGTCGCGTCTGGACATAACGTGTGTAATAAGCGTGTAAGAACTGTGTATTATTCGAATTCGTATCATTATTAAGTTATTTCGAAACCCTGTTTGGATATCTAGTTTGGAAAAGCGTTGTTTATTTTAATTACATATGTATGTATAATTAATCAAACTTAAGTCTAAAACCAAATAAGCTCAAGCTACGTACTAATTATGGATATGTTGATATGTATATAATATGAAATGATATTTTACTATAAAGTAGTATACATACCAGCATCTCCTTCAACTCCTGAACGGTGGCCCTCAAGCTATCCAGTTCCTGATGGACATGCCGGTCACTGGAGACGGAGGAAGTAACCGCCGGGGTGGAGTCCAACCTCATATGGGCCCTGCTAGGGCCCAATCCCCGGCCTCTCTCCCAACCTCCGTGGTGCCCTCTGTGTGCGGCGTCCAGAACTGGGGTCAGCAGCCTCGGATCGTTCTGTCCGGTAAAATCGATCCCCGAGGCCTGTGCCTGCTCAACCACCCGCTCCTACACCCACATTAAGCAGTAAAGTATAAGTATAAAATTTAAACTTGAACCTTCCAAAACTAAAATTTCAAATTTGGGTAGAAAAAATATTAACACTCACGCAGTACTCCTGGGTAGCGACGTCGGGATATCGAAGCTCGCCCATGGCGGGATCTGTCGAGGTGCCGTGGACGGCAAGATATGCGGACAGCACGCTCGGTGTACCACCTGACGCCACGGTCCGAGATGTCTGCAATATTATAAAGTAACTCTTAATATTAGAAATATTAGAGAATAACTCTTAATATTGCAGAATATTAGAGAATAACTCTTAATTTACCGATAACTCCATGGCTCGAGTAATGTTCCTCGAGCCACCTGTGTAAGTGGGGCGACCCCTCTTCGCCGACTTCCTGTTCTCCGTATTCTGAGCGGCCTGTTTCTGCACAATGCATTAACATTTAGTTTTCTAATTAAGAAACACAAAGAATATATCATAAATAATGAATTAAATTTAAAATACATACCTGTTTGCGTTGGGAGTCGAAATAAGCGCACAATAGAGGCCATGTCTCTACGTCGACTCTCGCAAACGCCGGAGTAGATAGGAGGGCCGCTCTCTCTGCCTCGGGGGTCGCCATCCACAGGGAGTAGCAGTCAGCCTTCAGCTCATTCCTGTTGTATCGGACCTTGGCCTGCATGTTCTTCATCAGGCCATTGTACAGAGCATGAAGGTCGAGCACCCTCCCCGGGTGATCAGGGTCGGCTACAGGCTGAAAATCGTAATCCAACTGAAAATACAAAAAAAAACATTGTTATTAGATTGCAAGTGTTAATAATAAATATATTGGATAGATCAAATGAAAATATATATTAATACATACCCGAGCCTGATCAAAGAAGAGGGCGAATGAGCGCTGGTGCTGCTCGCCCCACTCAACGTGAAGTGGATAGTTCTTCACGATCCGGCTCTCGTCCCCCAAATACTGGCCGAACCTCTCGGCATGAGGACCGGTATAGCGATAGTCAAGGGTAAAAAATAGGGGGAATGCTGCCTCCCCCCTAGCTCTATCAGGCCTCAGCCTATGGGACTGATTCGGGCCTCGAGTCCCCCTCTGGGGATGGAGAGGCCCTGCGTCTGCACGAAATATCAAGACAATCAATAATAAGACAAAGTTGTATTAAGAAATCAAGGTTAAACAAAAATTCAAGTGTGATATATACCTCCGGTGACTAGCGCACGAGCCTGGGCCCGAGCAGCAGCACGAGCGGGACGATAGTTCCTTCGGTGAGGAACAACCGGGGTCCCGGACCCGGACGCATCCCCTCCAACTATAAAATAAACATCGACGTTAAATTTCCATGAAGTTCATATTTATTCTATAGAGCATATGTAAAATGAATAAATATTTTGAATTTATTCATACTAACCTGCAGACGATGCGGAGGGTATGGAAGCGGCAGGAGTGGCCCCTGTGGAAGGTGTGGACGCACCAGCTATAATTAGACAATTAAAAATAGATTATATAAGTAATTGCAAAAAGAATGTGTAGATCAATAATATAACGTTTTAAATCAATATGTATGCACTATAGGATATATAAACATACCCGCAGGTGCGATGGTGTCACCACCTACAGCTAGACAATAATAAAAATTGCTAAGTAAGAGCAAAAGGAATGTGTGTATTTATGATATAGCATTCTAAATCAATATACATACACTATATGATATATAAACATACCTGGAGGAGCGGGGGTGGCCTCTGTCCCAGATGTGGACGCATCACCTACAACTAGACAATCAAACATTGACAATATAAGTAATTTTGACATAAACATGCATGAATATCTGTAATATTACATTCAAAATGGATATGCGTGCAGTATACCTGGAGGTGTGGCCAAATCAACACGGAAGGAGGCATCCGAAGGGGTCTCCGATCTGGGTGCAAGACCGGCCCTCTGAAGCTCCCTACGGAGCTCTCCGGGCGGCAGAACTGCTCTGCCTCTGCCTCTGCCACGGCTGAAGTAATAATATAACATTACTGATAACCTTTTTCGTTTCGTGGGCGCATCATACATATCTACTTGGATTTCATCGTCGATATCATTTCTAACCCACGTAACTTCATGATCGGTCGAAGACAACCCGTCCTTCGAAACAGACGGTCGGAGCACTTTAAGCCTTCTCTCTTCTTCGTCCTCATCGCTGTCCTCGTATTCTGGGACATCGTAGACATCTCTAGGTTTCCATTGGCATACAACACTCCACCCCGGATGCTTCAAACACTGTGAGTAGTATACTTGGAACACTTGGTTCGGAAAGATAAACGGATCGTCCTGACCGTAAAATCGAAGTGTGTTCACACTGGTCAATCCATATTCATCTTTCCAAGTCCCAAGACTGCTTTTCCACCTGTCCGTATCGGTTCGCGGATCGTACCAAGTACACTGGAATATATAAAAGGGTTCTGATCGTCCGGGATAGTGGATGCCGAGTATACAATTTAAGTACCCATACTGTCCGATATTTAACAACCTTCGTGTAGTTCTAGGTCACGACGAGTATCGCACGTATGTTAACCGATAGACGGGGACTAAGTGGCGCTTTTAGTTTCATATATGAGTATCGATGGGAATATGAAGGTTTCATATTATCATCGAGTATCATATATTGGTTTTAACCCGAACATCTCGAATCGCTCTCTAATTATGCGTTTGTTGTGTATTCTTGTTGTATGTGTGTGTTCCGGCTGTCGGGGGTAGGCTTCTATCCCATTAAGAATGTATAGAGCGAACGCCCATCACTTGTGCTTTCAACCGTTTCGAGTAAATTTCGGCAGCACCTCCCCGCTGTTCTCCGAGTACACTGTAATAGAATAGATAATCATTTCAAAGCTGTGAAACAACGTTGAAATGAACATCTAATCTATCTTTGTACACGGAGAACCAGCGGAAAGGTACCGACGAAATATCTCAAAACGGATGAAAACACAAGTGAATGAAGGCGTTTGCTTTATACATTCTTAACTTGTCCACACGGGACAAATCTATGGGTTACCATACGATTGAATTTTCTCGTCGCGTAGACTATACGACGGTTGTTAGTATCGAGCTATACTGTCCGATATTTAACAACCTTCGTATAGTTCTAGGTCACGACGAGCATCGCACGTATGTTAACCGATAGACGGGGACTAAGTGGCGCTTTTAGTTTCATATATGAGTATCGATGGGAATATGAAGGTTTCATATTATCATCGAGTATCATATATTGGTTTTAACCTGAATATCTCGAGTCCCTATCTAATTATGCGTTTGTTGTGCATTCTTGTTGTATGTGTGTGTTCCGGCTGTCGGGGGTAGGCTTCTATCCCATTAAGAATGTATAGAGCGAACGCCCATCACTTGTGCTTTCAACCGTTTCGAGTAAATTTCGGCAGCACCTCCCCGCTGTTCTCCGAGTACACTGTAATAGAATAGATAATCATTTCAAAGCTGTGAAACAACGTTGAAATGAACATCTAATCTATCTTTGTACACGGAGAACCAGCGGAAAGGTACCGACGAAATATCTCGAAACGGATGAAAACACAAGTGAATGAAGGCGTTTGCTTTATACATTCTTAACTTGTCCACACGGGACAAATCTATGGGTTACCATACGATTGAATTTTCTCGTCGCGTAGACTATACGACGGTTGTTAGTATCGAGCTATACTGTCCGATATTTAACAACCTTCGTATAGTTCTAGGTCACGACGAGCATCGCATGTATGTTAACCGATAGACGGGGACTAAGTGGCGCTTTTAGTTTCATATATGAGTATCGATGGGAATATGAAGGTTTCATATTATCATCGAGTATCATATATTGGTTTTAACCCGAACATCTCGAATCGCTATCTAATTATGCGTTTGTTGTGTATTCTTGTTGTATGTGTGTGTTCCGGCTGTCGGGGGTAGGCTTCTATCCCATTAAGAATGTATAGAGCGAACGCCCATCACTTGTGCTTTCAACCGTTTCGAGTAAATTTCGGCAGCACCTCCCCGCTGTTCTCCGAGTACACTGTAATAGAATAGATAATCATTTCAAAGCTGTGAAACAACGTTGAAATGAACATCTAATCTATCTTTGTACACGGAGAACCAGCGGAAAGGTACCGACGAAATATCTCGAAACGGATGAAAACACAAGTGAATGAAGGCGTTTGCTTTATACATTCTTAACTTGTCCACACGGGACAAATCTATGGGTTACCATACGATTGAATTTTCTCGTCGCGTAGACTATACGACGGTTGTTAGTATCGAGCTATACTGTCCGATATTTAACAACCTTCGTATAGTTCTAGGTCACGACGAGCATCGCATGTATGTTAACCGATAGACGGGGACTAAGTGGCGCTTTTAGTTTCATATATGAGTATCGATGGGAATATGAAGGTTTCATATTATCATCGAGTATCATATATTGGTTTTAACCCGAACATCTCGAATCGCTCTCTAATTATGCGTTTGTTGTGTATTCTTGTTGTATGTGTGTGTTCCGGCTGTCGGGGGTAGGCTTCTATCCCATTAAGAATGTATAGAGCGAACGCCCATCACTTGTGCTTTCAACCGTTTCGAGTAAATTTCGGCAGCACCTCCCCGCTGTTCTCCGAGTACACTGTAATAGAATAGATAATCATTTCAAAGCTGTGAAACAACGTTGAAATGAACATCTAATCTATCTTTGTACACGGAGAACCAGCGGAAAGGTACCGACGAAATATCTCGAAACGGATGAAAACACAAGTGAATGAAGGCGTTTGCTTTATACATTCTTAACTTGTCCACACGGGACAAATCTATGGGTTACCATACGATTGAATTTTCTCGTCGCGTAGACTATACGACGGTTGTTAGTATCGAGCTATACTGTCCGATATTTAACAACCTTCGTATAGTTCTAGGTCACGACGAGCATCGCACGTATGTTAACCGATAGACGGGGACTAAGTGGCGCTTTTAGTTTCATATATGAGTATCGATGGGAATATGAAGGTTTCATATTATCATCGAGTATCATATATTGGTTTTAACCTGAATATCTCGAGTCGCTCTCTAATTATGCATTTGTTGTGCATTCGTGTTGTATGTGTAACATGATTTTAAACCATTGAGATCAAGATTGATAGAACTGATCATCCTACATTGCAATAGCATTCATCAACCAAAAACTATTATTGCAATGGTATTCATCTATAACAATCAACAATTAAAATTACAAATATAGGATACTGATATCATAAAGCGTTATGAGACACGCCATCTGCCACGTGTCGTGATCATGGAAATCGCTAATATTGAGCATCATCAAGATTAGATTATGGTTTTGAAGCAAGTTATTGAGCATCTAGGATTGATTGTCAAGTGTTGATTTTTATTTCAAAGATAGGGCTTTTGAGTAGCTTCTATTTCGTCTGTAGAACTTTAAATAAGTTTGACTTCAAGTTTACGATTACGTCTTCGAGCAATATCGATTTCAACTATAAAACTCGACTTGATAAGGGTTCTGGCATTAAAAAGTAGTAAAAACCCATATTAGAATCAATCTTTAACAAACAATTGCCAAAAAGTATATAATTCACCAAAATCAGCCGACATTGTTGATTTCTGAGCGGCAGCTTAAGCGGGCCAAGCACTCCGGCCACCCATTATATAACAAATCTCCCCTCTTTCTTCATTCTCAATCTATTCAAATTTCTCCTCTTTCAAAACCCAATAATCATAATGTCTTCACAAGATCAACAACGAGCGATCGAAAACTTCAAGTACTCCAAAAGGGTAGCTCTCAAATCGATCCTCGGCCGCGACGATAACGGGTCAGGATTGATTGGGCAAAGAGTTGTTGTAGGGGGATGGGTGAAATCGAAGAAAGAAAAGAAAGATAAGGGAAATAGTGAAATTTCTATGAGAGCGGAGGGCGAAGGAGGGGGGTATGTGACTTGTTTTGAGGTCATTTTTTCGAGGATTCCATTGCTTCAATCGATTTCTAGAGGTGTTGTGAGGAGAGATGGCGGTAATTTGGGGAATGAGGAGGAGAGTATTGCGCCTAGTGTTGCTTATTTGAGGATTAATGATGGCTCTTGTGTTGACAACTTTCAGGTTTGAACTGTTTTTTGTTGATGGTTGTGAATTGTGTTTATTGCTATCTATATCTTGTCATTTTTTAGGAGAGAAGAATATTTTTTAAGGAAATTGGTAAAAATATTACACGATAAAATATATTTTACTTTTAAATTTATAAATTGAATTCAATTGATGTATTCTTAGGTAGTGATAGACTCATCTATGTCGTTACTTGGCCAAGTAATGACAATGGGGACTTCTATTTTGGTAAAAGGTGTATTGGAGCAACCTCGCATGTACAAAGAACAGGCCGTCGTTCTCAAGACAGAAAAGATTATACATGTTGGCGGCGTCGATCTAAACAAATATCCACTCTCAAAGACGAGGATGACTTTGGAATCTCTTAGATCTTATCCTCACCTTCGCCCTCGAATAACTACCGTAAGTTGAATATCACAAGTTGATGCATATATTTCTCAATTACACCTTGTGTTTTATATATTGTTTGGTAGTTAAGAAATGGATCGAGGTGCATGCTTATACCTTTGATACACCAAAATTTCCATATCTTGTTAATTAGCAACATCTTGAAAAGAACTTGGAAATGAATTAGGTTGCAAGATGCAAAAATCTTTTGTAACAATTGGTGCAGCCCCTTTGGTTGCTAGAGATATTGCAAATTCAAGAATTTGATTAATAAGGTATCAGGTAATTTAATTGCAAATTTGCAACATATTGTGCAATTATTTTTGTTCTTTGTTCAATCAATCATAAGATTTGCTAATCCTGCAATATACATAAAAACGATCAAATAACGGATTTGAGATGATCTATTTGCAACAAGCTATGCATTTTCTATTGCAAACAAACAAACTAAAAAAACATTCTTTCTTGCAATTTTGGACACCTAACTATTTTATTTGATATAATGTATCGATGAAATCATCACATTTTGCAGGTAGCATCTATTACACGCATCCGAAATACCCTATCTTATGCTACTCATACGTTCTTTCACATCAACGGATTTATTTATGTGCATATGCCCATTATAACAACTACTGATATCGGAGATTCTAGCAAAATGTTCCAAGTAACAACTCTTCTGAACAAATCAGATGACAAAGGAAAGTTAAACACATCAAATGATCGAGACAATGTTAGCCTCGAACTCATCAAGGCTTCAATTAAAGATAAAAGCAATAAAGTCGAAGTGCTAAAGAGAAGTGACAGCAATAGAGAAGCATTGCTTTTAGCACTTCAGGATCTTCAAAAGATTAATCAGATAGCTTTGCAACTGGAAGAGAAACAAAAGTCGATTTTGGCGAAAGTCGAGGACTTAATCCCAACCCACCCCCAGCCCCAGCCCCCAGCCCCAGCCCAGCCCCAACCTAACCCTAACCCCAGCGCGGCCAGCTAAACCCCAACACCAACCATAAGGCAAACCCTAACCCCAGCCCCACCCAGCAGCAGCCGAACCCCAACCCTAACCCTACCCCGACCGCGACCCCGACCGCGACCGCGACCTCTGCCCAACCCCAACTCGCGCGCGCAACCCCAGACCCAGCCATGAACCCTAAGCCCAAAATAATCCAAAAATTCTTTAATTTACCTCGAGATTTACTCACCTGAACGGCTGCTGCTGGGGCTGGGGCGATGACCTGAACGGCGGTGGCGACGACCTGAACCGCGGTGGCGACGAGAACTGCGGTGGCGACGAAACCGGCGGTGGCGACGAGGAGAACGACGGTGGCGACGACGGCGTGGCGATTTGGGGATTTTTTTCGCGCGCGATCGAGAGAGAGAGAGAAAGTGAGCGTAGGCGATCGATCTGGGCTTTTGTTAAATCGATATTTACTTGCCCCTACGGATATACCCGTAGGTCCTTTGTTTACGGCTCCGTAGGGGCAAACACCAAATTAAGAATTAATATTTTTATTCTTGGACGTCTGTGCCCGTAGGGGCAACCTTTTAGCCCTACGGATTAATCCGTAGGGCCAAGTTAAATCTGCCCCTACGGATTCCAATATCTGTAGGGGCAACCCCCTATTTTACTAGTGAAAATGTTCGAACGGATATCATTAACTCACTTTTTCCCGGCACGAAAAACTTTCAAGTGTTGAAATTTTCTTGAGTTTAAATCTTTCGGAAAAACGTCCAAGTAACGCGGTGGACCATCTAGAAGAACACAAACCTTAACTCGATTATGTGACCGTCTGAACCGCCTCTAAACCTTAGGGTTTGGGGCAGTACGACGTGCCACATGTGAGGCGTTGGCTTGACCCTTTTACCGCCGGACCATTAGTACTGTGACATATTCTGGGATTATTTGAACTCCACTCAAGTGTTGAGCTATTTAGGAAATCTTGGGTATTTGATTATCCGATCGGAAAGTTTAATATTGTCTATTTATCTGGAATGTGATACAATATGTGGAATTCATACAGTTAGGCATGAAATGCGAAGCATGTGATATTTCGGATTTACGATGTCTAAAGTGATTGTGGATTCCAAATGTTGTAGTTTTACACTTTCTTTTCTGTGACCGTAAGTGTAGTATGTAGTTGTATTGCCGGTTTTTTTTACTATACATCAACGACAATCAGTGTATGCATACTTACTTACGTTGATGATATGAGATATTATGTGTTGCTGTGATATGTTATATTGGATCGTCGTGTTCTGAATAGCCGGGGGTTTTATGTGAGATGAGGGTTTTTATTTTCATTCATATAAAATTCATTTGTATGTAATATTCTTTTATTGGGGCACTTCCGGGATGAGGTTGATGTCACCAGTGTATATTATTTACTTTTCCGCATTAGGTAGACCTAAGGAGGGGAGCATAAGTAACCGGGTTCTAGGGTCCAGTAGAAGGCCATCTCGAGGAGTCGAGACCGGGTCTCATAACCCTAGAATTGGCAGTGTTGCTTGCCGCTCTCATAGGGGTCTGGGGATGTGGGTTTGGCTATTCATCGCGACCGTGGAATCCGTATTTTATACAGGCTCGAAATAAAACACGGACGTCCTAGTATATCCAATATTTCATATGTTATCTTCTGCTGCAATGTTCTGTGATGAGATCATATTACTGCCTGAGACGAATGCTTATACTATATATATATATATGTTGATATATAAATATTACTGCTTTCGTTTTTTCTGTGATGCTTAGGAAGCATTAATTGATGGGATTTTTATTAATGAGATTAATAAAAGAAAACAAACCTAAAAGATGTTGTAGAATCAAAACTTTATAAAAAGGTAGCTACGGTCTTGCTTTGCACAGCGGTATATATGATATACCCTGCACCTTATTCGATGGGGAAAGAGCCGAGATCCCTTCACCGGGAGTGACCTCTTTAGCAAAACTGGCAGATGCTACAAACTCGCGGTTTAGTTTTTGACAGCTTATATAGTTCTTGCTTTGCACAGCGGTATATATGATATACCCTGCACCTTATTCGATGGGGAAAGAGCCGAGATCCCTTCACCGGGAGTGACCTCTTTAGCGAAACTAGAAAAGCCTAAAAAACACTCCTTTTTCAAAAATCACTTGTTTCTACAACGATATCAGGTTCATTACGCAATAGGTTTTAAGAAAAACTTGACGTAGCCCTCCGTCATTTCAGATAAATCCTACTTAGTATTCGTGCTGCATTTGTCGACCTTGTCATGGCACAATGTACAGTAGCTAATTAGTGTTTATATGCTAAAACATGAGATGTGATTGGATTAGGGTATTCGTACGGCCTTGTTGACCTTGTCAAGGGTCATGCGGGTGGGTTTAATTCAATCGGGAAATGATGGGTTGAACTTGACTTGCGATTTATGATTTGTTGACCTTGTCAAGATCATAGATCGCTAGGGGCAGAATTTTATCGGGAATTTCAAGTATTGAAATTTGCAATGAGATTGCATACCTCCTATAGATAGTTGGATCCTGATACCCACTGCGAGTAAGAGTTACTTCTGAGAGAATTTTACACAGGACAATTAGCCGATCAAGTAGGTGTCTAGAAAGGTGTTAACGGGGTTAAGCCTCTGGGAAGACGAGGTTTATTTTAATTAGGTCCGTGCGAAAGCACGGGAAACCTCTCTCAAGTACCAACACTGATCTGGCTGAAAGATTGATGAAATTGTAGGGTGTAATTAATCCCGGCTAATCTTACCTTTTAGGGTTTGAAGGAAGATTTGATAAAAACAGTGGGAGACATCCTGATTAGATAAGATAATAACCAATCTAATTTTGCAAGAGCATACGCTAAAGTGTTTCCTTCTCTCTCTCTCCAGGTAGCGACCATGTCAGGACTTAATCAAGATAATAATATGGATGTATTGACTGAACCCGCTTATTATACTGAGCAGGGGATCGTTGGTCCCGTTCTTTCTTATAAGAGTTATAAGACTGAGCAGGAAATAGGAGAATATCTGGATTCTCATACCGCCCAATCGAAGAACAAGCATGCTGATGCATCTTCTTCGGGTGTGTTAGTTATTGAGAACTGTTTCTCAGTTCACCCTACGTCCTGGGTATTAGATACCGGATCGGGATCTCACATATGTAAATTGTTACGTGGGCTACGTAAAGATAGAGAACTGGGAAAGAGTGATCATTCCGTACAAGTAGGGAATGGTGCAAGTATTGCAGCCAAAGCAGTTGGCGAATATCACCTTGTATTACCAAGTAGTAATACATTGATTCTGAACGAGTGCTATTATATACCGAACATGATGTGCAACATTATATCAGTTTCTTTATTAAGTAAAGAAGGATATAATTTTGTAGTACAGGATAATGTTATGAATATATTCCTGGATCAAAAGTTGATTGGATCAGGCTCGTTACATAATGGCATATTCATTCTCAATCAAAATACAGTCCTTAATATACAAAACACACACAAGAGGAAGAGTTCAGAAATAAACGAATCCTTCTTATGGCATTGTAAACTTGGTCATATCAATGCGACACAGCTAGCTAAGTTACATAAGGATGGATATTTGAATCCGTTCGAATTATCATCTTATGATACTTGCCATTCATGTCTCAAAGGTAAAATGACCAAAACTCCGTTTAGTGGATACGGAGAAAGAGTTAAGGAACTCTTAGGTTTGATACATAGTGATGTATGCGGTCTCATGTCTACACAGGTCAGGAACGGTTCTTCCTACTTCATTACATTCACTGACGATCTCTCAAGATTCGGACATGTGTTCCTGATGAAACACAAGTCTGAAGCTTTTGAGAAATTCAGAGAATATAAGCACGAAGTAGAGAACCAAACAGGCAAAAGTATTAAGATCCTTCGATCTGATCGAGGAGGAGAATACTTGAGCAATGAGTTCCTAGATTATCTAAAAGTGAATGGGATTCTCTCTCAGCTTACTCCTCCTTATACACCACAGCACAACGGTGTATCGGAGCGGAGGAATCGCACCCTATTAGATATGGTGCGCTCTATGATGAGTAATGCTGAGTTACCTATTTTCCTTCTGGGGGTATGCATTGGAGACAGCAGCATACCTATTGAATCAAGTTCCGTCTAAATCTGTAACTACCACACCATATGAGATATGGAGTGGGAAGAGACCGTATCTTAAACGAGTTAAGATATGAGGTTGTCCGGCCTATGTCAAAAGGCAAAATCCGGACAAACTCGAGGCACGATCAGTTCTTTACAAGTTTGTAGGATATCCGAATAATTCTTATGGATATTTTTTCTACCACAGTGAGGAGAAAAAGGTGTTTGTTGCTCAACATGCCACCTTTTTAGAAAAGAAATTTCTTGCAAAAGAGATTAGTGGCTCTGAGGTAGAACTGGAAGAAGTTCCAGCAACACAAACTGCAACTGATGATTTATTGGAACCAGAGGATTCAGTAATACCCGACGAACCCCAGCCTCTCCGCCGATTTAGCAGGGTTTCTCATCCACCTGAAAGATACTACGGTTTTCTCATTGATGGTGGGAGCGAGGATTGCATCATGGAAGATGATGACCCGACTAGTTTCGAGCAGGCCATCAGTCAAGCTCTTCTTATCACAAAGATTCTCAATGAAAGATCTAGGTGATGCCTCTTGCATACTGGGAATTATAATCTATAGAGATAGATCTAAAAGGATACTGGGATTGTCCCAATCCAGGTACATTGACACCATACCAAAGAGGTTTAGTATGGAAGAATCCAAGCGTGGGTACCTACCCACGATCTCTGGACTCACTCTTTCCAAAGAGATGTCTCCCAAGACTGATTTGGAAAGAGCTTGCATGCAAGAGATACCCTATGCTTCG
Source organism: Agapanthus africanus (assembly GCA_030015575.1). Classification (NCBI taxonomy): domain Eukaryota; kingdom Viridiplantae; phylum Streptophyta; class Magnoliopsida; order Asparagales; family Amaryllidaceae; genus Agapanthus; species Agapanthus africanus. The sequence goes on from CM057337.1 coordinate 683,238,442, forward strand.
GCAGTAGGCTCTATCATGTATGCGATGCTATGTACCAGACCCGATGTAGCATACTCACTAAGTGTAGTGAGTCGGTATCAAGCAAATCCTGGAGAGAGTCACTGGATAGCTGTGAAGAACATTCTTAAGTACTTGCGAAGGACTAAAGAGATGTTCTTGGAGTATGGTAACGGAGAACTCCAGGTGGAGTCCTTTACCGATTCGAGCTTCCAAAGTGATAAAGACGACTCTAAGTCGCACTCGGGATTTGTCTTTACCCTCAATGGAGGGGCGGTGTGTTGGAAGAGTTCCAAACAGGATACCGTTGCAGACTCGACGATGGAGGCTGAATACATCGCTGCCAACGATGCTGCCAAAGAGGATGTCTGGATAAAGAAGTTCATTACTGAACTTGGTGTGGTTCCATCCATTGAACATCCAATACCTTTGTATTGCGATAACAATGGAGCTGTGGCTTTGGCCAAGGAACCCAGGTCCCATCAGAAGTCCAGACATATTCTGAGGAGGTATCACCTGATTAGAGAGATAGTTGATCGCTGGGAGATCGAGGTCAGGAGAGTAGATACGAAGGACAACACTGTGGATCCACTCACGAAGGCCATTCCCCAGATACAGTTTGAGAGATTATTCGGAATGCTAGGTATGAGATACTACAACAGCTGGCCTTAGTGCAAGTGGGAGATTGTTAGTTATATATATGCCCTAGAGGCCATTGTTGTACATATGATGTATATTATAATGGATGCTTGGATATATATAGAGAGGACTTTCTTGCTCGTCATGATAGTATGCTATTTGGTTTCACTTTATCTTAACATGTTGACTTATATTAGTTTACTGTCTTACTCTCACATATTGATAAAGCCCTTAGGATATATACTCGACTACTGGGACTATGATGAGATCATACTAGTGGGGCCAAAGTAGTCTATGAGTACATCCTATAACTGTTCCTAGGCGAGGGTGTGTCGAGACAGGGCATCGATACACCAGAGTAGATTAGTGTATACACATCTTGACCCATATGATGGGCGATGGATGATCCCATATCCATCGGTGTTTGACATCAAGGATGGTGTACGGGTGCTCAGTGGAGACTGGATACACTGGATGGACTCACCGAGAACTCCCAGATGGTATTATACCTCACGTCAGAAGGCAGTTCTCCGGTGACACTGGTATAGGTTAGTCTGTAGACCCGAGATCGTCATAGAGTCTTGTGTGATTCCCACTGTGCTTTGATTTCCACCTTACCACGTCCAAGAAGGCGTGCAAAATGGTGGCTTTTGGGTACAGTCCTGAATCACATGGAGGCAATGAGCGATAGGAGGGGATTCATCTCTCCCGGTATAGGGAGTTGATGTTGTGCTGTGTTCGATTGGCTATAACTGGAAGTCCCTAGCCAGGGAGGATATTGAGTACTACTGGTAAGTGTTACGAGTAGTTTCTCGACCTGTTATGAGCCTCACATCAACACGACTTATCGGTTACTGGGGTCTGACGTATACCACCTCTAGACTTGATATGCGACATATCAGACGAAGTGACCGGACTGTACGGGAGTGTTACTGATTGGATTCACAGGAGAATGTACAGGCTTGCTTGTTGATCTTCTGATCGATCAATACCTGGGTGGCTGTTACGTTTAGCTGACCGCTTGCAGCTTGTGGGTGTTTGATATGATCATCACCTGCTACCGGCGTATTGACGATTCTTTAGAGTCCTACACAGAGGTTTCTTGATTCAGGTAAAACGGAGTAGGGACACATATGTGATATGTGCATGACCGAGGATAATACGATATGAGATACCGTATTATATTCTCGCGATATTTTGATATGAGCCGGATCATCGGATCAAGTGTTGATTCGATAAATCGGTACATGACATATTAGTCGGTTATATTCGATATAGTCGGATTGTCGGATCAAGTGTTGATTCGATAATTTAATGTATAATAATATATATGATATATTGCATTACATTATCTAATATTGGCTCGCTTTATTATTTCATTTTCTCACCGGATAATACATTGATATATATGCGATATATGTTAATTGTATTATTTTCTTTTGTTACAAATATATATTATATATGTGATATATAATATTGTAACATGATATGATTACTAATGCAACTTGTTTTGTGGAGATTAAACAAGGTTAGGGTTAGTTCTTTCTTGATGCTTCTAGAAGGTTTTTCTTTGTTTCTAGCAAAAGATATTATGCTTGATATTTTGCTAGATATTTCTAACCCAACCCAAGCCCTTCACCCTAGGTTAAGTCTCTACAATGGTTAGCCTCTTCATATTGAACCATGGTTGCATCATTAATCATTATGATAATTTCATTATTCATCACAAAAGGAATTTCCTTCTTCTTCTTCTTCCTTGAGTTTTGAGAAAGCTTTCTAGGTTTTCATTTTTTGATGATTTAGTGTGAGATTTTGATAATAAAAGAGAGCATAAATCCTACTTCATCATCCTCATCTAATCTAGCCAATTAGATTAGGGTGTTCACCTCATTAGTGAGAAAGAGCTTGAGTTAAAGAAACTTCGAGGTAGATCATCGGAGAAAAGGAAGACTACAAGCTAGCATAGATCATTTGGGTTGTGGAGCCTCTCTTGAGTCCGGGAGATCATAGATAACGGCGAAGGGACTTCTACTCGGAGCTTATGAAGCGAATGAGCGGACTACAAAGGTTGTAATCCCTCACACTTAGTTGTAAAGATGTTTACTTGCATGTGTAAACCTAATTATCTAGCAAAGATCCTAGTTTTGGGTTGTTCTGCACGTTTAAAATTTAAATCGGGTATGGTTGAGGCCTTATAGACCCTTGTATGAGTGCCTAGGAACCCTACAAAATGCAATGATATAATTAGCGTACGATATCATAAATGCTACTTAGCTACAGCAATCGGTGTATACATTGTAACAACGGCGCCTACAGTATGCGTGACATGGAAATTACTGATGATGATGTGTGTGAGCCGGCAAGCAAGTGTACGTGGAACATACACATCATTGGTAATGGTGCAGGTGTTCTAGCAGACGAGATCATAATAGAAAGTAAACAACACACGCAACAATAAGGTATATACAACTATATACGAGCCATACCATTTATCATGTTTAAATATCATGAATCGTTGTTTTAGAAAAGTAGGGACTACGGTGTTTTGAGAAAAGAGATATCTTTTGAAAATCCGTAATGTCTCTCATTTTATTCTTTGAAAAAGCCTACGATTCGCCGGTTTTGAAAATAGGTATGACTCGAGCCTAAGTTAACCTATATCTATGCAACTAAAGACTAAACTAAGAACCTAGTCGAAGGTGATAAGAAATCTATAATAACCCGAGCCGATATATCTAATAGTCGGCGATCCAGCCTCATATCATCACGTACGATAATAATACATCGTACGACATCCTTGAGTCAAGAGTGCGGATCAATCATCATATACGTCTCGTACGGTAAAATCCATCATACGACATCCTAAAAAGTCGCGGGTATGGGTCACATATCATATATCATCATTCGTACGATATCATCATCGTACAATATCATGGTCAGGGGTATGGATCTAAAGTCTCGTACATTCTAATATCATCAAATCACATGTTATCGCATGCTTGAATACATATCGCCCAACGATCGTTTGTTATATCATATCATATACGGTGTCATCGACTCAATCACATATCATAAACTCGCAGCATCATACCTGATCATATCGACTTATATCCATATAACATATACTATCATCATCTTACATGTGTGTGTGTGTGTGTATAAACATACACACACACACATATATACACACATATACACTCAAACATATATACCAAATGTATGCGACTAAGTAAGCCGACGACTCACGACTATGGAGCTAAATTAAGAGTAAACCATCCTACTAGTACACCAAATCTAATCTATAGTTTCCTAGCAACCCTATTTACTAGGTATCCAAATCTCACATAAACATATATACTATAAATATATAACCTATTCTACGGTAGCGGGGATGCTATACGCCATCCACCCGACTTTCCCCGTAGATATACATTTACTCAACATGCCAAGTCCTCGTTTAGTCGAAATCGATGTGCTTCGTCGTCGCGGAATTCCACGCGAAGGTACCTACAAATCAACACATATATCGCAACATTATTAAAACCAAGCCCGAAAACCGATACGGCACACGAAGTGCTCATAGATTAGAACATATAGCTTACGCATGCAAGAACAACCAAATAATCCTCGCTATTGACGTACAAACATCCAATGACCAAATCTCATCAAGAATTTCATAAATCCAAGTTTCAAATATCGGAAAACATCGTCAAACCTAACTCAAAAGCTCCCAGATTTTTGCACCAAAAGATAGGGACAAAACTAACAATACAGCGGCTAGTTTATGAGGAGCATGAGCTACAGGTAAAGCCCCAACACTAGAAGCCAAAATTTGGCCGACCAAACTGCTACATTAACCGTCCCCGCCGCCCCAACCTTAGAATTTAGGTCTCGTTCTTCTGTGGTAGTATTCTAGTGGTCAAACTAGGTCAATGTGGTTATTTTTTTTCTTATAAACATCCCTGGTTGTTCCAGGTTCCATTTTGAGCATCAAAAATCATGGAAAACCGACATGAGGAAATTCTATATTTGTGTATTCGGTTCTATTCTCTGGTCCAGGCCAGTAAACACCACTAAGGTCAAGTAAAACACTCACTATACCTCATTTACACTTTCACAATTCAAAATATCCTTAACCCTCTCTTGGAATATTCAAACTACACTAATCTTCACTAGTTTAATTCTAAACTACACTAGGACATTAGGAAAAATAAAAAGTTAACTAAGGGTGTAGGATTATATCTCATTTGCCAACTCAAGAATTTTCTTGAGTTTCTCAAAGTCTTTAAAATCCAAACTTAAGCTCTCCATAAGGTTTGTAATGAGGTTATGCACCATTTTTGTGAAGGGATGAGTGGTTTTTTGTGTGGATTTGGGTGGTTTTGAAGGTGGTAGAGGGTGGAGAAAGAGGAAGAGGAGAAGGAGAAGAAGAGAAGGAAATGATGATGAAAGAACAACATATAAGCCATGGTCAAAGATGACCCCTCTCCCTCTCTCTCTCACACCAAGCCCATACCTATGTGTCCCCATGTCACAAAATATCTTACAAATGAATTTCCTTTTTCCTTTTTTTTAAAACCAAAACAAAAACCGTTTGGAAAAGAAAAGCCATGGTGCATAAGTAAAATGTAACAAGTGTATGTAACATGCTATGGTGCATATCAATTGCATAAGCCAGATTAATGCTTGATCAGCGAAATATTAATCAAGTTTAACATAATTTGCATATAATTAATTTATAAAGTGTCTAAATCACATAAATCTTTTAAAATTAATATTTGATATAAATTTCCAAATATTTTTCGATCTATCGGTATATAATTATACCATTTTATTAAAACCAATTTTTATACTTTTCATAATATCCATAAAATTTAATATTTTAATTATTTAAATTCCCAAAAATAATATTTTATTTTCTGAAATGTTACAATCTTCCCTCCTTAAATAAATTCGGTTTTCGAATTTAAATTTAAATCCCTCAAATGATAAAACATTCCAGCAAAACCATAAGGTCATCGGGGCTCCGAAATCATGAATACATAAAATATATCATAACGCGTCGTAAGCGAGTGAAAACGAGTGCAAAACTAAGAATAAAAACTCCGTCAAGCGTCACGCCATCCTTGGAGTTAATGCGAAAATACTAGTTTCAAAAATCTATTGGAAATCAAATATGATGTAATTAGGACTATAACATATATATGGTACACATCTTGTAAAAACCTCAAGACAACCGGAAATAAGTGCATGCAAAAATCTCTTTTTAAATCACCGTACGATGCGCAAATCTTGGCATAAGTAGCGGACGCTCCTTTATAAGGAAATAGCTATATATATTCCTATCTTTTGTTTAACATATACGTCCCGCCTTTTTGAAACAAACCTTGGGAAGGGTTTACTGGTAAATTCTCGTGTCACTCACGAACACGTAGGAAAAATATTGAGACTATAGCTCCTTTTGAACATCCCTTCCGTAAATATAGATGAATGCAAAAATACTCAGATGCTGTCCTCAGACTAGTCCTGCCCGATCAATAAACCGTAATAGTACATACCATAAAACATGATGCTCGAAATGAAATCAATCTCAATAGAGTATACTAAAAATGCCATGTGCGTCTGGTGCGCATGGAAATCGAAATCAATACAGTGCCAAGAATGTGCACAGAGACAAAATCAAGTGCAACGGGTGTACACGAAAACCTACGTCAAGTGCAACGGGTGTGCACGACAACAATATCAGGTGCATCTGATATGCATGAAGAATCTCGATTTAGTGCATCTGGTGTGCATAAAATCGCATCCAGTGCGCCAAGTGTGCACAAGAATCTCAAGTGCACAAGGTGCACAAAAACATAAATCTAGTACACTAGGGTGCACGAAATGAATATCGAGTATCAAAATCAAAATCAATGGTATACGACATACACCAATCAAAATCAAGTATACCGTGGTATATAAACTCATAAACATGTGCATCTATGCGGACAAAACCATATCAAGTACCAAAAGTGGGTGTAAACTACACCGAATGCATAAGTCAAAATCATGTGCATACTGTATGCATGAAATCAAGATCAAATACCTCGGAGTATACGAAATCAAAATCAAGCGCAAATGGGTATGCACAAAACAAAAATCAACACAACTGATATGTAGACATACGAATCATGTGTCCCTGTAGTGCACATAGAAAATATTAATCATAAAACAAATCGTCATAATACCGAAATCAAAACGACAAAAACGTGATATCCGAATCACCAAGACACAGATCATAAATACTGTTGTCGATGCGCTCCTCCTTCAATGTTGAAGGGTGTCGTTGCATCCAAAGCTAGCAGAGCAAGTATCTACTTGCCTTCTGTTCATGGTCTGGTGCCTTCTGCCCTTAGGTTCTCATCTCTCTCTGTGGATTACCAGTTACATGACTCCTCGGCTCAACAGCCTTTTACGAAGTAATGACGGAAGCAGTTTCGTTCTGGCGCATTCTCCGAAGATCTCCTGACCAATTAACATGGTCACTCGTAACATATCTCGTCAATGATGGCAAACTCTGGCCCACTGAGTGTGCGCGATACTTACGATCCTGGTCTAAGTCTTCTTGTGTAGTATTCCAGAAATATTCCGTCGGGGACTCTCCCAAATCTCGTCTGTGCCGAACTGCCCGGAAATTATCACCCTTTACTTAATCCATTCCTTGTTCCGGGACAACTGCATTCTCTTCATAACTTTTCTCTGGAATTATGGCTGCATTCAGCGCCTTTGCATAGGCATCCAGTCTCTGATGTCAACGGAGTGGAACATCATCTCGTCAAGATCTCGTACGAACCTCTTACTCCGCTTTTCTTCAATATGGACCAATTCGGAATCATCTCCTCGTAGCTGTGTGGACTGCGCTCCAAACGGCTGCACTCATATCTAGAGTCTCTTTCGAAGCTATGAACTTGGCATCTCTAATACTCTATAAAAGGTGCATGGCCAATTTCATCCTCGGGGACTCGTCCAAGTCATCGGAGTGATGCACTTACACTCGTCCTGTCTCGATCGACTAACAACACGCCTGTGTGAGGTCCTCTTCTAGCTGAAGTTAGTCAATTTGATGATCTTGCATCGGGGTATCCAAATGAACAACATGTCCTAGTCCTTTATCCAAGGGTGACTAGCGATCCTCTATCATGTCCCCATGTATAAACTCCTGCTGCATTAGCTTCAAGGGTCTGGGGCGATACTTGTCAAACTTAGCAACAGCTGGCTCATCTATCTGCACGGTAGACAATACCTCAATCATTTGGAGTAGACGGTACAATAAAAATCTTCACGATCTAGCTGGCCTCTAGCATTGGCCCATTCATCTGGTGTAGATCTCGAACGCTCGCGTCAACGAAAAAAAATCCTTAACAACACAATAAATCAATGCGTTCGTATGTAACCAAAATACGCCCTGGTCAGTCCTCGTCCACGACGAGCTCGTGCTGACCACATCTCTACCCGCAGCTCTCTCTATCTGCTCGTGTAACTACGGTAACGGAAACCGCAATCCGATATCGATGATGATAGATCATAGGAACGAATAGAAATACGGTGCATAAGAAATGTACATCCTAAGGCTTCTTAAGAGGAGCAGCGTATCGTAAGTATGCCGCGGAACATACACATGGTACGTTACTCTACTTAAGTCACATACTCCATCAACCAAGGTCAACCTATGCAAAGAAATTTTGGGTCTAATACCCCCTCGGACAAGTCTAAGTTCTGTAAGGTCAAGCCTAAGTTTCGAATATATATATATGCCCTAGACTCCGCATAGTCAAACCTAGAGTCGAACCAAGGTTAAACCTAACGCTCTGATACCAACTTTGTCACGACCCAGAAAAGGCACGTGACCAGCACTTGAATCATGTGATGTCTATAGGACCCCACCTAATTCAAGTAAGCCAAAGGCCCAGAAAAAATCTAAACTTTTTAGGGAAAATAGTGGAGGTGGAGTTTTGAAATAAGTTTTTTTTTACTGAAATCACGTTCTTTCTTTAAAATATAGATAATAGTGTATGAAAACACAATGTTTGTATCTAACTTGAAAACATTTTCGTCATTGAAAATTTGGGCAGCACCTCCTTTGTACTTTTTAACCCAAAAAAACGAATACAAGCAATAATATATATAAGGCATCCCCAAGCGGGAGCTAGCTCTTCACCAAATGGGGGAAACAACCACGCAATAAAGTAAAAATACAACGCCGAAGGGAGAGGATCAAAACACAGAAAGAAAGCAAGAAAGCTAAAGTATCACCAAGAAAATCCCAACAATAATGAATACAAGAGCGCGACTCTAAGACCGAAAGAATATACAAGCTGTGGTTATCTAAGTCTACTAAATATACAAGTCCGGTTGATAGAGTTTTAACTAGATACAACAAAATAAATATACAAGTGTAAGACGGCGGTCACGATACAATATGATCCCACCTACCAAAGCAATCACCCGGAAGAAGGTGGTGTGCCAGCGAAGCCGCTATGGAACCTGTACGGCTAAACCTGCAAGAAATTATGGCACAACGGGGGAGAGTTGCCAACCCGTGAGTAGAAGACATCACCGAGTAGAAACCGAATGTATGACCATCTCCTAGGTCATACAGTACAATACAATAATAATAGTAGCATGAATACATCGAGTAACAGTAAAGGTGATAATATAGACATATGTATAGGGTCAAGTACTCGTGTTTGTGTCATAAAATAACTACATGTCATATGTATGGTGTATGCATGCATCACTAAATGAGTATGTCCAGCAACGACATGGAAAAATCAGGAGAAACCTGAGTGCCAAGTATCGACACTCGAAAATATCATGAAAACTGTGTCCATCAACGACACAAAATCCTCATAAATCTCAGGCTCCTCCAGTCTGGAATCGGCCCAAATCATCTGATCACACGACTACGGTCGGTATCCTCTGGATATCCGCCGCGTCAAATATCACTGGTCGGTAGTGCTCCCCTGCCGGGCTCAACATCTCTCTATATGGCCTTCTTGCCCTGGGGTACCTCACCGGGTCCACCATGTACCCGCAGACGGCTTCTCTCTCCTCGAATCGAGTATGTGTACACACGTAGCTCAAGAACCGAGAAAACTCATGGTGGACGCTACATAATCATTTCACGAGAAAACCGCAATTTCTATTTTGAAATGATAATTGGTTTATAAAATCCCTTTGCGGTTTTCCCCAAGTCCCGAAATCTCATGGAAATCGAAATCTAAAATCATGAGCTAATAATGGACAATGAATATCGGCATAAAGTCCAACTGCTGTAAAAAAATCAGAATGCAGGGAACAAATACATGCGGTATCTAAATGCGAAATGCAATGTTATAATTAGCGTACCATATCAGAAACGCTACTTAGCTACAGCAATCAGTGTATACAATGTAACAACGGTGCCTACAGTGTGCGTGATATAGCAATTACCGATGATGATGTGTGTGAGCCGGCAAGCAAGTGTACGTAGAACATACGCATCATCGGTAAAGGTGCAGGTATTCTAGCAGACTAGATCATAATAGAAAGTAAACAGCACAAGCAGCAATAAGGTATATACAACTATATACGAGCCATACCGCCTATCATGTTTAAATAGTACAAATCATTGTTTTAGAAAAGTAGGGACTACGGTGTTTTGAGAAAAAATATGTCTTTTGAAAATCCGTAACGTCTCTCGTTTTATTCTTTGAAAAAGCCTATGATTCGTCGGTTTTGAAAATAGGTACGACTCGAGCCTAAGTTAACCTATATCTATGCAACTAAAGACTAAACTAAGAACCTAGTCGAAGGTGATAAGAAATCTATAATAACCTGAGCCGATATATCTAATAATCGGTGATCCAGCCTCATATCATCACGTACGGTAATAATACATCGTACGACATCCTCGAGTCAAGAGTGCGGATCAATCATCATATACGTCTCGTACGGTAAAATCCATCGTACGACATCCTCAAAAGTCGAGGGTACGGGTCACATATTATTTATCATCATTCGTACGGTATCATCATCGTACAATATCATGATCAGGGGTACGGATCTAAAGTCTTGTACATTCTAGTATCATCAAATCACATGTTATCGCATGCTTGAATACATATCGCCCAACAATCCTTTGTTATATCATATCATATACGGTGTCCTCAACTCAATCACATATCATAAACTCACGACATCATGCCCAATCATATCAACTCATATCCATATAACATATACTATTCTCATCTCACGTGTATATATGTGTGTGTGTGTGTATAAACACACACACACACACACACACACACACACATACACACAAACATTTATACCAAGTGTATGAGTGTGTGCAACTAAGTAAGCTGACGACTCACGACTATGGAGCTAAACTAAGAGTAAACTATCCTACTAGTACGCCAAATCTAATTTATAGTTTCCTAACAACCCTATTTACTAGGTATCCAAATCTCACATAAACATATATACTGTAAATATATAACATATTCTACGGTTGCGGGGGTGTTATACGTCATCCACCCGACTTCCCCTATAGATATACATCTACTCACCTGCCAAGTCCTCGCTTAGTTGAAGTCGATGTACTTCGTTGTTTCAGAATTCCACACGAAGTTACCTACAAATCAGCATATATATCGCAACATTATTAAAACCAAGTCCAGAAACCGATATGGCACACGAAGTTCTCATAGGTTAGAACCTATTGCTTACGCATGCAAAAACAACCAAATAATCCTCGTCGTTGATGTATAAATGTCCAACGACCAAATCTCATCAAGAATTTCATAAATCCAAGTTTCAAATATCAGAAAACATTGTCAAACCCAACTCAAAAGCTTTCAGATTTTTTCACAGATAGATAAGAACAAAACTAACAATATAGTAGATAGATTATGTGGAGTATGAGCTACAGGCAAAGCCCCAACACCAGAAGCCAAAATTTGGCCGACCAAACCGCTACAGTAACCGTCCCCGCCACCCCAACCTTAGAATTTAGGTCTCGTTCTTCTGTGGTAGTTTTCTAGTGGTCTAACTAGGTCAATGTGGCTGTTTGTTTTTCTTATAAACATCCCAGGTTGCTCCAGGTTCCATTTTGAGCATCAAAAATCACGGAACACCGAAACGGGAAAATTCTAAGTTCGTGTATTCGGTTCTATTCTCTGGTCCAAGCCAGTAAACACCACTAAGGTCAAGTAAAACACTCACTATACCTCATTTACACTTTCACAATTCAAAATATTCTTAACCCTCTCTTGGAATATTCAAACTTCACTAATCTTCACTAGTTTAATTCTAAACTACACTACGACATTAGAAAAACTAAAAAGTTAACTAATGGTGTAGGATTATACCTCATTTGGCAACTTAAGAATTTTCTTGAGTTGCTCAAAGTCTTCAAAATCCAAACTTGATCCCTCCATAGGGTTTGTAGTGAGGTTGTGCACCATTTTTGTTAAGGCATGAGTGGTTTTTGGTGTGGATTTGGGTGGTTTTGAGGGTGGTAGGGGGTGGAGGAAGAGGAGGAGGAGAAGGAGAAGAAGAGAAGGAAATGAAGATGAGAGAACAACATATGAGCCATAGTCAAAGAAGACCCCTCTCCCTCTCTCTCTCACACACACACACACCAAGCCCATACCTATGTGTCTCCATGTCAAAAAATATCTTACAAATGAATTTCCTTTTTCCTTTTTTAAAAACCAAAACAAAAACTATTTGGAAAAGAAAAGCCATGGTGCATAAGTAAAATGTAACAAGTGTATGTAACATGCTATGGTGCATATCAATTGCATAAGCTGGATTAATGCATGATTAGCGAAATATTAATTAAGTTTAACATAATTTGCATATAATTAATTTATAAAGTGTCTAAATCACATAAACTCTTTTAAAATCAATATTTGATATAAATTTCCAAATATTTTTCGATCTATCAGTATATAATTATACCATTTCATTAAAACTAATTTTTATACTTTTCATAATATCCATAAAATTTAATATTTTAATTATTTAAATTCCTAAAAATAATATTTTATTTTCTGAAATATTACAAAGGTGGAGTTTTGAAGGTAACCAAAGATGCTCTCGTTGTTCTGAAGGGCTTGAAGAAAAGTTCCTTATATTCGTTGCAGGGTTCGACAACTTTCGGATTTGCAGCTATTTCATCATCCAAATTTATGACAGATTTAGAGATTACTAGATTATGGCACATGAGATTCGGACATATGAGTGAGAGAGGTATGGTCGAGTTATCGAAACAGGGTCTATATGGTGGAAAGAGTACAAAGAAAATGGAGTTTTGTGAGCATTGCATATCTGGGAAGCAGAAACGAGTCAGCTTCGATTCAGCGATGCACAACACAAAAGGTTGTAGGATATAGTGTTCTCAAGGCAATATTGTAATTGCAGGCATGCGATTATGATAATTGAGGGATGACCTATACAAGTAAAACAATCTTACTCGAAATGATAGTATACTATCTGGTTTGTCTTTATCATTGATGTGTACACGTTTTACTTGTTATTACGTGTCGCTAATACATAATGATGAAGCCCGTAGGATTCTTGCTTGACTATCAGCATTATGATGGTGATCATATACATGGAAGCTGGATAGTCTATAAGCACATCCTTAAATGTTTCTAGTCGTGGGAGTATCGAAACTGGGCATCGATATTCCGGAGTAGACTAGTGTATACGTTTCGATACCCTGACGAGGGGCAGTGGCCGGTCTCACAAGCTATTGGTGTTATGTCACCTAAGATAGTATACAGGTGCTCACTGGAGGTGAGTACACTGGACGGACTCGCCGAGAATTTCTAGATGGTATTATATTTATCGTCAGATAGAAGTTCTCGAGTGGCATTAGTATAGCTTAGTTTTTTGACCTGAGATCGTCATTTGTCTCGTATGAGTTCCCACTGTACTTTGATTACTACCCTACCATGGGTTAAAATAGTCATACAAACAGGTTTTAGTTGGGTACAGTCCCGAGCCACATGGAGACAGTGAGCGATTGTCAGGGATTCGTCTCTCCTGGTATTAGGATTCGATGTCGTACTGTGTTCGGTAGGCAATTACCTCAAATCCGTGGCCACGGTAGATGAGATTTACCGATATGAGTTCGGTAGTTTCTCAGTTGGTGATGAGCTTGACTCCGACACGACTTATCGGGTTATTAGGTGTCTGATGTTTCCACTTCCCAGACCCGGTATGCGATACTCTCAGACGAAGAGACCAGACTGTACGGAGATTTTCACATTTAGGCTCAGTAAGGTACGGATGGACTTGATTGTCGACCTCTCTTTTCGAAAAATACATAGGCATCCGTTACGTACAGCTAGTGCCGCTGACGTGCTTGTGGTTTTTGGATTTATCCAGTAAATCACTGCCAGCGTATTGTCGAGCCTTTAGAGTCCCACACAGAGGGTTTTCCCGGTTCAGACGATATGATGTAGATGACGTATGTTGGTGCATACAGGGTGTCCGATTAAATACGTGTACAGGGTACACGGACTTTAATCGGACGGTTGATAATACTAGCGGCTTCGGATTAAGCCGGATTATTAAATCAGGTTTTGATTTAATAATATATATATATATATATATATTTAATATGTATATTCTAGTATTAATGTTCATTATTCATTTTCTCTCTGTTTGCTATTCGTATTTTTTGTATGAATACGCGTATATGTATTTCGATATGTATACCGGGTTGTATTCCGTATTTATACGGAATTTGTTCTAGAAGATGGATACTTCATTTCTTGATTTTTCTTTTATAGAAAATCAAAAATGAGTGGACGATGAGGTGTTTTGTAGCATGGTAGAGAGGTATGGGTTGATTATTATATAATATTTTCATTTGTGGATACTATTCTTGGATGGTTGCAAAAGTAATCAAGCCATTCTTTTTCCATGCTTGCTAGTTTTTTCTTCAAAAGAGACTTAGCCATTTTCCATGGCTTCTTCTTCTTCACCTCCTCCTCCTTCTAGGTAGCTCACTTGAGCTTAGAAAAGAGAGAAAAAGATAGTGAGAATATTCCTACATCCCTACTTTCCATTCGTAGCGAACTTGGAGCATTGGTCGCTTCACTAGGTGAAGCCGGAGCTTGGATCGGTTTCCCTCAGGTGGATCTTCTTCGGCAAGGGCGGTCGCCACACAAGCACAATCCGGACAACATACACGGAGCTTGAAGGGGTCTTCCACGATTGGGTGGACACGCGTTGAAGGTAGTATTTCGTATATTTGAATGCTTGGTTTGCTAGTTTAGGCGTTTGGATCGATTCTAGGTTTGGGGTTTCTTCATGTTTGCGTGAAATTTTTGTTCGCCATTAGCACTTCTACTGCGCCACAGGCACTGGGGAACCTACAGTGGTTTCAGAGACTCCCAAACACCTTAAACTAGCTAGTTACGACATTAGAAATCGCGTTTTTTTCGGACATCGAAAACTGTCGAAAAGATAGTCCCGAATTTTTGAGTTTTAAGATGTTTGCACACCATGCGGGCTCACAACTTGAATCGAGAAGCCGCGGGGTGATGTATGGGTATCCTGGGGAGACCCCGAGGGGGATCGAAGGGCTGGGCCTACTCCCCAAGACCACCAAGAGATGGTCTTGGGGATGGGGACGCGAAACTGCCCTCCATAGGCAGTTTCGGGTCTGTCTCACTCTCTGGCCACCTCATGGTGGCCTTGGAGGTAGGGTACCCCTTAGGCTTCCCGTTTGATAGTTAATTTCGTGCCTTAACTCTCCGCGAAGGTTCGGGCGTGTTTCGTTTTGATTCAGACTTTTGAATC
Source organism: Agapanthus africanus (assembly GCA_030015575.1). Classification (NCBI taxonomy): domain Eukaryota; kingdom Viridiplantae; phylum Streptophyta; class Magnoliopsida; order Asparagales; family Amaryllidaceae; genus Agapanthus; species Agapanthus africanus. The sequence continues at coordinate 683,253,922 of CM057337.1, forward strand.
GGCTCAAAACTCGATTTTTTAAAACGGTGCATAAGCACCCTGGCTAATATTAGCTCTTTTCTTATATTCTTTTAAAACGAAAGAATCAATTTAATATATTATTTAAATAAGAAAGATATCAGTTATATTAACAGATAACCCTTGTATCTATAATCCAACGGTGCTTAAGCATCCTGGCTTGATCATAAGATCAATCAGAGTAATCTCAAAGAGATATTGTCTTTACTTGCCCAACAATATTCACACCTTATATAAAAGACTCTAGAGATCAAAAGTTGATATAGAAAATACTCCCCATAAACTTGAGAAAAAAATCTTAAGCTTTCTTTGTTCTCGGTGATCTTCTTTTTCCTACATTCATAAAAAACTGAGGTAAGATTGCAAATTAATTTCCATGATATAATGGGTTTAACCCTTACCCATGAGATGGTTAACCTTCATATTCAGAACTTAATTTCTTATCGATGATCTTAAGATATTTAGATCAAATTTCGTCTCGAGAAAACTTAAGTTTTCATCAGAGGGATTTATTTGATCATAAGATGTAGGGTTTGAGAGAAAGAATAGAACCCCTAAATATGATGATGATGATGGATAAAGGAAATTTAAATTTCCAAAGAATAGATCATATGATCCATATAAAAAGAGATTTCAGATCATAAAAGTTGTGATATTGATGTCGTTAATGGCCAAAATAACCATTAACAGAAGCTTAAACCTCATGAAACTTAAGTTTCAAAAGAAAAGAGATTAATATCTATGAGAAAACCTAAGCGACCATGCACCAGAGGCATATGCGCCAATGGGCATACGTCACATAGAAATGTGTCAATATAAAGGGCATGCGCCAATAAGGGCTATGCGCCAATGAAGACATGTTCCAACAGAGGCATATGCACCAATATAGGCATACGCGTTAGAGACCCAACAAAGGCATATGCGCTACAATTCATAGGCGTTAATACTGAACACACCAAAGACCAAAAGTTATACCCATGCATCAATATCTATTGTATACGTGGTATGCGCCACAACCTTGATGCGCAAATGGCTCAATATGTCACAAACCTATATATCTTTTGTCTGTGTGATACGTGGCATGCGCCAAAACTTCTGGGCGCCAATATATATGTTCCAGAACCAATTCTTAGTCCAAATTGACTAAGTAGCTTAAGCTTCCATGATATTCCTTGAGCCCATATGCTCATATATTTTAAGTTGACCTTAATTTAAAACAAGATTAACAGCCCTTAACTATATTTCTTAAGTTGATATTAGTCTCATATACGACTAACGGTCCTTAGACATATACCCTGAACTGATGAAACATATGACCTAGGTTCAACCCAAATCTGAGATTTACGGATTTGGACTAATCTGCGCCCTACGGGGGACGATGATATATATTAGTTTTCGTATACAATCCAAGGGCAACCCCAAATAAACAACATATAACACGACACACAATGATTCATGGAGTAGAGAAAGTTTTTATCACTTGGCGATAATATAATTAACTACAAGGGCTTGCGTTTGTAGGAAAAGGCATCCACACAATCAAAAACCCCTAACATACGAGGGGGAATCTTAAAAGTCTGCTACAACGGTCGCATCCATCCAAATCTACGATATACAGTGCTATAAATCAACTTGGTATCTTCGGAAAGGTGGACGGATATGTTCCATATAGTATCTGCCCCCAGACTCATGGCCTGGACGCAGTCCCCGTGTCTAGGTCCGGTTTTCAGTGGTAAACAGGTTCTGGCACGCCCGGTCGGACATTTTTCTCTTTCCACTCCACATTTTGTGTGTCGTGTTTCGCGAAACAATCGCGATATGTTTATATTGACCTTAGATGTTTAGGTTATTTAAGATGGTGCTTCGCTTTTGTGAAGATCAATGGCCTCACCTAGTAAATCCAACTCCAATGCTAGCTCTACCACTACTCCATCTAGAGTGACTTGGTTAGGGCAGGCCATGGCCTCTGTGCTCTGCATTCTGACAGCTCAGGAGGCACAACAATTTGATGGGTTCTTCTTTGGACGATACTTCCACCTCCCTCTCTTAGCATCCCAGCGTCAAAGGAGAAGACATCAGTCTTTGATAGGCTGGAAAATACCGTAGCCGGCTCTAATGATAAGCCTGCCCAATATGAAGGTTCGGTCTTCCAGAGGCTGAAGTCCAACTCTGTGGGTTTTTCTAAAAATCTCGCGATCCTAAAGAGGTCAGTTTTCAAATGGTTGGAACTCACAGCTATTGGTATGACCGGGGCTTCGAAGGATGATGCTCTGCCCAAACAGTCTGTCTTCCACAGGCTTACACCTCAAGCTGCTAACACTCTTATGCCCAAACAGTCAGTTTTCAAGCGACTGTCATATGTCGAAGCTTCATATAAATGCAGAGGGAAAGATAGCCCGAAAGAACACATAGGGAAGATCCATGAAGCTCCCACAACTGAAGAAACACTGGCCCCTGTTTCCAGAGGTGTCCAACGTCGATACTGGCACCGAGTGAAGCAGGCTGGAGGTAGTTCCCCATCTGGGCTAATTCCACCTGCTTCGATGATCCGAGCTGTTGTTCCAACTGAGAACAATTTTGAACCTCTGAGGGTGGTTGAACGCAATTCTCCTACTGCCATACTGAAGTAGTTGCCACCTCATGTGAAAATGCATGATGAGCCGAAGGCGATAAGTTCGGTCAAATGGCTTTCCTCAACCATTCACAGAGTTTGGAAAGAAGTCCAGAACTCTGTCATCGATATTAACTCCTCCCACCGATCGAAGAAGATCAAAGGTCAACAAGATGATAATAGATCCCCTCCTAAATATAAGGAGGCTCATTCTCAGAAGGTTCCTGCTATGATGGTTCCTTCAGAAATGCTTTCTTATAAAAGAGAGAGGCCAGATATAGTCTTGGTGCATGGGGCAAATTCCAAAGGCCCATACACCAAACACCCAAAGTCTGGAGGCATGGTAGTTCATACAGTATATACGATGATCTCCAAAGATGATAGTCGAGCTTCCATTTCTCATAGACCAATCACTCGGTCTATAACGAAGGATCAACAGAAGCTACAGGATATATTGGCTCAAGCGGCAGAACTTATGAATCTACTGCCCAATTCAAACCTTAACAATGCCCCCGAAGAAAGAATGGGGCAGGAGTCTGATATTGACTACCTGAAGCGCGTTCTTGAAAAGAAGGACGAGAAGGCTGCGGAAATGAATACTAGGATGGACAAGATGGCCTTCTTATTCCAAAACATGGTCGAGATGATAGTTCAACCGGAACCATAAGCAGATGAGCCACCGGCAGTTGTTATCGACGACATGGGAGATACGTCGAATCCCCTTCAAGCCCCATCAACGACAAGTGAGGAGACGATCTCTAAGGCAAAGCCGGACAAATATATCGCCCATCAATTCAAACCCCTTTCAGGCCAGCGAAATGGCAGGCAAGTTGGTCAAGACCGGTCGATCATACCCAGCATGGTATGACCAGAGGAAATACCCCCCCAAGATATATGATCCCGACGTTCCAAGTATATAAGAGGACCGGCAATCCTCGTCAACATACCACCCAGTTCAGATCCAGATGCGGCAACATCGGGGGAGATGATGTATTACTTCTCCGCCAATTCGTTAGCAGTCTATCAAAAACTGCTTTCGAGTGGTATTCAGAGCTTTCTAACGACTCCGTTAAGACGTTCGATGAAATGGAGATGCTCTTTTACCAAAGATTTGCCAGTGCGAGTGAACACATCACTATAACAGCACTAGTTAATGAAACAATCAAGCAAAATGAAACATGGGTTCAATATCCTATCCGATGGCGGAACCTGTAGTCTAAGTGCGAGCAATGCATCGGCGAAGCTCCGGCCGTCAGGATGTTCATGGAAACCATCGATCGGCACTCATAAGTATATCCGTTCATGGCTTTCTTCAAGCCTACTACCTTCCAGGAGCTTATTGATAAACTAGCTCTACTGGATTCGATGGGTCAGGGGCCTTTCTTTTCGGGTGGAGACTCATAAAATTATAAGGGGAAAGGCAAGACAGCGTTTGTCTCCAATACACAACAGCAGCAGAGCGGCCTTAAAGCGCCCGGTTGCCAAAACAATACTTATACGGGGCCGACTCTTGAGGAGAGGATAAGGCACGGATATTCGTTCTCTCGTGATAAAACAAAGAAGCTATTCAAGCTCACCACAAAGAATGGCATGCTAACATTGCCCGAGGCATAGTGACCAACCCAGGCTAATGAGTTCAATAATCCCAACTACTGCCCCTGCCACCCGGTGGTAAGCCACCCGATCAAAGATTGTTATGTCTTCAAAAACTGGGTCGAGAACCAGTATAAACCGGGTAAATTCATGCTATCAGATAATTGGAAGGTGAATCCTCCCCAAAAGCATACCCTTAAGTGGGCTAATACGCAGGGTGCATCCTATTCATTCATGGAAGAAACCCCGTGGGAGGTGATGCTTTCCTCCGAAACAAAGAAGGTGTTGAGGGAATTCTGAGCATATCCGGCAATCAAGTGGAAAATCCCGCTTGAGCCTGAAATCACACAAGGGATGCTAAAGCCGCGTCCTACTCCAAAAATTGCTGATAAAAGAAAAAATCCCTAAAGTCAAGCAGTCTAAGAAGAAGAAAAAGAAAAGCGAAGAAATATGTGCAGCCTGCCGAGCATGTGGACAGCTGTACGAGGATACAAGAGTATATAGATGTGCTAGAGGAATATAACCAGAAAGTCCGTTCACCAGTCACTCTTGAGGAATTTCTTCAACATATCCTTGAGAATAGCAAGCAGGAGGAAGATGACGACTCAGAAGGAGAAGAGGAAGAAATAGAAAAACATGTGGAAAGTTGCTGCATGGTCTTTCACTCATCTATATGTGGTGAAGATGCGCCAGTTGCGTCTAAAAGTGACCTAGATGAACAGGGGAAGAATCAATGTCAGAAGCACCAAGTTCGCCACAAGAAGCCCCAGTTAAGAAACTCCTAAGGGAAGCCTTTCAAAGAAGCATGAAAAAATAAATGCGTGAACTGGCTATATATGAGAAGTCCAGACAGCAGTGTCTAAACAGGAAAGCAGTAGAGGAAGCGAGTTATGTAGCTCCTCAACCAAAGCGAAATGTATGAACAAAGCAAAATCTACTACTTAAGAAAAATAAGGTCAAGAAGCACTTCACTAAGGCCTAATCGAAAGGGATGAAACTGCCTCCCATGAAGATGTATACCCTAGGGATTGTAGATTTCGAAGGTGGAGAGAAGCACCCAAAATATCGTCTCTACCACAGAAGAGTTTGTCACCCCATAGATGAATGTAAAGTGTTTGGGAAATGGTGGCGAAAATATGTCTCCCACCAAAGGCACCTTAAAATGGGGAAAACGGAAGGCCAAGGCTCATCCGTTACCGCATGATAATTCCGAACCAAAATGGCATGCTAGATTAGTGACTGAGAGCTATCATATAGCTAGGGCTCAGTCTTCAAAAGTAGGAGGTTCAACAGTGCGAACTTTTGGAAGTGACTCGGAAGATAAAATCCCTGTCAACCTCCCTTATGCAGGCTCCTCGTTAGGAGAAGAAGAGAAGGAAAAGGACTGCAGCAATATCCATCTGTGGAACCGCACCCTTCCAGAGAAAAACCTTAGATCCGCAAGCAAAGATCCGAAGAATCAAGATAAGGGTATATGGAAGATGTCTGAAGAGATTGTCCTAGATAAAGAGGTGGTCAATGATCTCGCCGCCAAGGACCCGTCCAAGAAGAGTAAGGTGGACCATAATGTGTTAGCCCATTTCAAGAAGCTGCCTTCTCATTTTAGTATAGATGATACTCTACTCCTCTCAAAGGAACTGCGGGAATCTTTAATCAAAGCCTTTGAAGAACTCGATCAATTCCAAATTTTCTTTGCCGAGAAAGTAATGAAGGATAAACTGGCGGAAATATATACAGCCGACATCACCTTCAATAAAGAAGATCTCCTCTTGGGGACGTTTGAACATAATCGACCGCTCTACATAGCTGCGTACTGCGATGATAATAGGATAAACAAGATCCTTGTGGATAACGGCTCTTCGGTTAACCTTTTGAATGTAAAGGTTCTCAAGCAACTGTCTATGGATGTTCGATATCTCGGCCGTAAGAAGATCACCATCTTCGGATTCGACTCACAGTTTTCAAAAATGCTTGGGTCCATAATACTGACTTTGCGCTTCGGACAGCTCGTTACGGACGTAAAGTTCCATGTCATTGAAAGCAAGACATGTTCCACGAGCATAGCATCATTCCTTCTACACAACGTCAGTGTATGAAGTATTTTAAGGATGGCCAAGAGCACACCATTATAGGAGAGCTCAACCCATTTTCTGTGAATGAAGTACGGAAATATGAAGATACCAAGTACTTCATGTCGGACTTCGAAGATACCGAGAGGTGCGGCAAATCGAAGAACAAACAAGTACAAGAGGCCACCATCCCGATCTTTGGAAGCGATTCTGAAGAAGAAGAGATAGTGTTCATGGGTCAACTTTTGAGAGATGCCAGTAAACATAGCTCGTCAACCTCCATTCCAATCTTCGGTAGCTACTCAGAAGAAGAAGTTGATGCAGTTTTCTTTACCCACCCGCAGGTCAAGACTCCCAATGAAACAGACCGAACCCTACATATTGCGATGATTTCGACTTGCCACTATAAGGAACTTGATGGACTCAACATCTACAGTGTGCATGAGTTGGTCACTTTTCATGTACTTCCCAGATATAGAGCTAAAAAGGCAATTCTCTTCTACAAATTAGAAGAGACCAGAGTGGAGAAAAAGATCTGGCATGACTTGATCTAAACCTCGACAGGTTGCAGCCCATCCGAATGCCGAGATACTTCATGAGAGGACGAAGCGAGTTCTTGAAGAATCAGGGAATACCATTCGAATAGACCGTCCGTTAGGCTTAATATTACAAAAGGATCTGGGATGTGCCAGGGACTCGCCATGTCAACCCGAATGGAAAGATGTATATTACTAGCTTAGGATATATACAACCCAGGAAGCGATAGCGAACTCATAGCTGCTATGCCTTAAGCCAAAAAGAAGATAGTTGGCTAGTAGATGACGCGATTGAGCAAGAGAAAGATACCCCGCAAAGTCCTTCAATCCAACCATCGGAAGAGCCGATTGAGATGCTGTTGAAAGAAGCGGTCCAAAAAGTTGATGAGCTTGAAGAAGGCATAATGGCCATATATGAAAAGGTCATGTGGTTTCCCCTGACTGAGCAATATAATAGAGCAAGGAGTTATGATAGCCCGGCTCGACAACAACTACCTCTGCCTTTCTTTATAAGAGAGGTGGTTAGAATTAGCAACAACGAGATTAGGACGTCATCTACGTACAACCCTCAACTAAGACAAGACGATCTCGGGACGATGCGTCAACGAGAAAAATACCGCTCAAGCTCATTCCTTATGCAGAAGATGGGACGAGTTACTCTTTCCCCCATGACAAGACAGGGAGGATATTCGCCCTCGTCATGAAGCACTATATGTTAACACTGCCCAAATCTAAGTGCCCCTATCAAGTAAATGCCTTTGATCATCCAGATTACTGTCTTTATCATCGGGTCATCGACCATCCGATCAAAGATTTCTTCGTCTTCAAAGATTGGGCAGAAGAGCAATATAGGAAAGTTCACGCTAAGTGACAGCTGGAGAGTGGAGCCTCCACAAAAGCATGTACCAACACAAAACTACTCTACCAAATCGGAGCGTGGCCAGCCTAAGAAGCAGAAGCTCGCCTATGTTTGCCATATGATAAGACTTTTCGACGATAAGGAAGATGATGAAATGCTCGGGCATTTCGATTGCCTCGCCAATGAAGACGAGCAGATCACAGAACTGCCACCAGCACTTAAGGAGCTGGAAGATGGAATCCATACCACCGCCGATGAATTAAAGAAGATATATTTAGGAACGGAAGATGATCCGAGACCAACATTCGTCAGTGAGCTGCTGTTTTAAGAATAGGTAGCCATTTTAAAAGAAGTGCTAATGGAATACAGAGATTGCTTCGCCTAGAACTACTCTAAGATGCCGAGTCTTGATCCAAAAATAGCAATGCATAAGCTGGCCATAATGCCAGGGATAAAGCTTATTAAGCAGTCTCTAAGGAGGATGCGGCTCAAGCTCGAGATGAGCGTCAACGTCGAAATCAAAAAATTAATTGATTCCAGTTTCATTCATGAAGTACAATACCCGGATTAGATCGCCAACATCATCCCCATGATGAAGAAGAACGTGACTGTTCGCATCTATGTGGACTTTTAGGACCTCAATAAGGCATGCCCAAAAGATGACTTTCCCATACCAGTTACAAAATTAATGATAGAAAATATATCTACTCATGAAGTCTTCTATTTCATGGTCAGATCTTCAGGGTACAATCTGATAAAGATGGATCCCGAAGACCAAAAGCAGACGGCTTTCCGCACCCCGCTTGGCGTCTTCTGTTATAAAGTGATGTCATTTTGACTGAAAAATACTGGAGCAACATATTAGAGAATGATGACCAATATTTTCAACGACCTTATTCACGAGATAGTCGAATGTTATATTGATGATCTTATGGTCAAGAGCATGTCTCACGAAGAGCACTAGGAGCACATAAGGATAGTCTTCAAGGTCCTTCGGAAGTATAACCTGAAGATGAGACCACTTAACTGCGCATTCGGAGTCTCTTCTGGCAAGTTCCTGGGTTTTATAATCCGCCACCGAGGGATCAAGATCGACCCCTCCTAAATCAGGGTTATTACGGAAATGCCCCCGTTAAGAAATCTCAAGCAGCTGCGATCTCTCCACGGAAAGCTCGTCTATATCCGACGGTTCATCGCCAACCTCCCTGGAAAGTTCCATCCATACAACCATTTGATTAAGAAAGAGACTCCCTTTATATAGGACCAAAAATGTCAAAAAGCGTTGGAGGAAATTAACCAATACTTGCTGAATCCATCAGTGTTGGTCGCTCCAGTTATGGGAAACCCCTTATTCTATTTGCAACTGCCCTTGATGGTTCTTTAGGCGTGCTATCGGGATAGGATAATGACCAAGGAAATGAAAGGACCTTGTACTATCTAAGTCGAGTCCTGATGGGAGCAGAAAGTAATTTCTCCCCTATCGAGAAGCATTGCTTAGCAGTGATTTTCACGATAACGAAGCTCAGACACTACGCCTTGGCCCATGAAGTTCATCTTATAACAAAGGTAGACTCTCTTAAATATCTTATGACGAAAGCTATACTGATGGGAATGCTTGTCAAGTAGGCCCTGCTGTTGATGGAGTTCACGATTATATATCTCCCCCTCAAAGCGATAAAAAGACAAGCTATCGCCAATTTCCTCGCTGAACACCTGATCTCTACCGAGTCTCCACCGAACTGTGAGCTGTCGGATGAATATGCATTCAACGCACTCGAAGAGAAAGAAGAAACAGAGAAGCCTCATAGGAATTTTACTTTGATGGAGCCTCCTCGATGAAAACGCGGAAAAAGAGTATCTCGATAATCAAAGCCAGAATAAGCCTTATTTTCATGACCCCTCAAGGCAGATTAGCCCGATATGCTATTGCGTTGACAGAGCCTAGGACCAACAATAAAGCCGAATATGAAGCGCTTATAGCCGGTCTTGAGATTGTGATCGACATGGGTATCGAGAATCTCCGCATATATAGGGATTCTCAGTTGATCGTCATGTAAGTCAATAGAGATTATAAAATATGCAAGCCAGAACTGATAAAGTATATATAGAAGGTGCAACATCTATTGCCGTAGCTTTTTTCATATACATTGAAAAACGTGCCGTGAGCGGAAAACAGCAAAGTGGATGCATTACCCAAGTTGGCCAAAGAGTTGGCCGATGAAAACCTTGACGACATAAGGGTCATCATCCAAAGTCGCAAGATCTTGACCGCGACAGAGATATCTTCAGAGCTTCCAATTGAAGCCGTAAATGAAGATGTCCTTTGAGCGGAAGAAGTCGAAGAAGAAGAAGATGATGACTGGCGAGAAATCTTTATAGACTACTTCAAGTCTCAATGGATGCCTGAAGATGCGTCACAAAGGCATCAGCCCATGAAACGAGCCTCGTCGTTCGCCTTAATTGATGGAAATCTATATAAAAGGTCCTTCGACCATATATGGCTAAGGTGTTTAAGACTAAAGGAAGCCAAAAAGGTCATCCAAGAAATCCATGATGGACTCTGTGTATCCCATCAAGCCGGTCCAAAGGTGAAGCTGAAGATCTAGAGGATGGATTACTACCGGCCTAGGATGATCCAAGACTGTATTGAATATCCAAGGCGATGCCACTCATGTCAGATACATGGGGACTTCATACATCAACACCCTAACCCACTGCATCTAACCGTAGCCAGTTGGCCGTTTGAAATATGGGGGACCGATATAATAGACCTCATAGATCCAACGTCGTACCGAGAACATCGTTTCATCTTGGCGAAGACTAATTACTTCTCCAAATGGACAGAGGAGATACCATTGAGAGAAGTAAAGACAGAGAATACTCTCCATTTCTTCAAACCCCATATCATATACCGGTTCAGAGTTCCACAGCGAATAGTCTCAGAAAACAGACCAGCATATAGAAGCCACAAGACAAGTCGCTTCGCTCAGCAATATAAGATAGATTGGAGATATTCCTCCGTCTATAATCTCCGGACTAACGGTTTAGTTGAAGCTTTCAACAAGAAGCCGACCAAGCTCATAAAGAATATGGTGTCTAAAAATAAAAAGGAATGGCATGAAAGGTTACATGAAGTTCTTTGGGTATACCGAACGACGTTCAAGATGGCTACGAAGACAACACCTTATGCATTGGTGTTTGGTGCCGAAGCAGTGCTCCCTCTAGAGATCGAACTCCCCTCACCGCGGATGGCAATTCAATGTGAACTTAAAGACGATGAGAATACTCATCTCCTGCTCGAAGAACTTGATGCTCTCAACGAGACCCGCCTTATTGCACAGCAAAATCTGAAAGCTTACAGGGAAAGGATGACGTAATCATATGAAAGGCCAACCAGACCGAGGACGTTCCTGTAGGGTGTTTTTCGTCACCCCATTGAGATGGGAATACGCGCGCGCTTCTCAGACGTACTACAGATTCCCTCTGCCTAGGGTAGGCCGGGGTTTAATGATTGTGGGGATCCGAATCTCCGGCAGCCACGGACTAAGCTGCCGTTAATTACCCCTCGCCTTTGGGGCGAGGGAACCTCCGATTAACGGGTTAAACTGGTCATGCGAACTCAATGTGCAGTGTACGTGTGTTTTGTTTTGAAAGGGGTTTTTGGATATATCGGGAGCCACGCAGAGTTTTTACGGGGGTCCCGCTACCCGGATAGCGGGCTGGGGGTCAAGGGGGCTAGCAGCCCCCTTGCGGGGTTCGAGGCAGCGCCCCGGCCCGAAAATTTTTTGGAGGGGGAGAATGTTGCGGAGTATGTGTATGTGTACATATGTATATATATACATGTATATATAAACAAAAGGGGGGAAAAGACATCCAAAGGATGCGTGGGGCCAGCGCCTTGAGCGCTGTGCGCTTAGGTGCTGTGCGCAAGGAGCTGGAGCGCAAGCGTGCGCGCCACGTGTCGGCACTTGGGCGCTTTGCGCTCGGGCGCAGTGCGCTTGAGCGCAAGCGCGCCACGTGTCGGCACGTGGGCGCTTTGCGCTCGGGCGCAGTGCGCTTGAGCGCAAGCGCGCCACGTGTCGGCACGTGGGCGCTTTGCGCTCGGGCGCAGTGCGCAGGAGCGCAAGCGCGCGTGCCACGTGTCGGCACGTGGGCGCTTTGCGCTCGGGCGCAGTGCGCTTAAGCGTAAGCGCGCCACGTGTCGGCACGTGGGCGCTTTGCGCTCGGGCGCACTGCGCTGGAGCGCAAGCGCACGCGCAACGTGTCGGCACGTGGGCGCTTTGCGCTCGCGCGCAGTGCGCTGGAGTGCAAACGCGCCACGTGTCGGCACGTAGGTGCTTTGCGCTCGAGCGCTAGCGCGCCGGCGAGGAAAAGAGGGCTTTTGACCCCAGAAACTCCCGGAAGAGAAATTAGAAAGGAGTTGGACTCCTGAGTGTGTTTTTTTTTTTTTTGGGTTAATGGGAGGGGTTCTTCTTCTTCCTCCTCTGCTAGCTGGATCTTGAAGATCAAGAGATATGGGATTTTAAAAATCACTCCTTTTTGAGATCTAATGGAAGATCTGAGTTCCCCTTGATGGGTTTTGTGGTGAAAAACTAATTTGTTTTATAAAAAGGAGAGTAGAACTCTTGATTTAATTCAAGAGAAAGAATAAGGTTTTGGAACCTTGAAGAAGGAGAAAGATCTCAGATCTGAAACCTTTTTTTTGGAGAGAGAAAAGTTATGAGATATTCTCATTATCTTTTGCCTTTATAGGCTATACACTTTACACATAGCCCCTTGGGCTTCACAAAATGGCATTTTGCCTATCTCATGGCTCATATGTCATTTCTTTTTGCACATAAGCCATGGGCTTTACAAAAATTTGGCTTTATGCCTATTTTTCTTACATTTATCCATAAGATAAAATAAAAGAAATGCGACAAAATTATTTATTACAAAATTTTATCTTGGCATGGGAGGGAGGCCGGCCGCTTCATGTTCGGGCTCGACCCGGGCATGGGCCCACTGGGTCTGGGCTTGGGCCCACTTGACTTGAGGTTGACTTGGATTTTGACTTGGTCAACCGGGGTGTAAATTTTTACCCCAACAAATTGCCCCCCATCAATAAATGCACACCACATATGTGGGTCGTGTGCATGAAATTGATGGATCTTCTTTTACTTGGAGGCGACCTGATTTGGTTCCCGTTTTTTAGGAAGCTGGCACTGCCCTTTTTACGACATGGACGGTCGTTGCTTGACATGTCTCCGAGATGGAGTGTCCGTGATAGACGTTTTCCCTGGCCCGGAGTGATCTGGTTCCCGCTTTGTAGGAATCCTGCGCTGCCCTTTTTGCGACTTGGATGGTCGGTGCTGCCCTTTTTGCGACTTGGATGGTCGGTGCTGCCATTTTAGCGACGTGGACGGTCGGTGCTACCATTTTAGCGACTTGGACGGTCGGCGCTGCCCTTTTAGCGACGTGGACGGTCGGTTCTTCCCTTTTTGCGACTTGGACAGTCGGTGCTGCCCTTTTAGCGACGTGGACGGTCGGTGCTGCCCTTTTAGCGACGTGGACGGTCGGTTCTGCCCTTTTTGCCACTTGGACGGTCGGTGCTGCCCTTTTAGCGACGTGGACGGTCGGTGCTGCCCTTTTAGCGACGTGGACGGTCGGTGCTGCCATTTTAGCGAAGTGGACGGTCGGTTCTGCCATTTTAGCGACGTGGACGGTCGGTGCTGCCATTTTAGCGACGTGGACGGTCGGTTCTGCCCTTTTTGCGACTTGGACGGTCGGTTCTGCCCTTTTTGCGACTTGGTCGGTCGGTGCTGCCCTTTTAGCGACGTGGACGGTCGGTTCTTGATTTGACTTGCTCTGCTTCTTGCAGTGTCAGGGGTAAACTTGACTTGCTCCGCTTCTTGCGGTGTCGAGATTGGATTCTGACTTGCTCCGCTTTCTGCGGTGTCGGAGTGGAAGTTGATTTGTTGATTTTGATTTGGGTTGACATCAGCATCGCTATACTGGAATATGGTACCAGGAGCGAATCATCATCTGTCATTGAGAGGATTTTGGGATTGTTTTACGCCCGTGGATTGTATACGGTTTTCCAGGATGTATGATCCAGACCGTAGGGCCGGAAAAATTTCGTGATTTTGTCGGCGTCTGCATTGCTGCACTGGAATATGGTACCAGGAGCGACTCATCATTCGCCGTTGGGATATGGGATTTGGAATTTGGTTGGCGTCTACATCGCTGCACTGGAATATGGTACCAGGAGCGACTCATCATTCGCCATTTGGGGACTTAGAATTTGGATCTTGTTTGGCATCAGCATTGCTGCACTGGAATAATGCCAGGAGCAACTCATCATTTGCCTTGGGAGGACTTGGGATTTGGGTTTTTGGTCGGCATCAGCACCGCTAACACTGAAGCGAAATGCCAGGAGCGACTCATCATTTGCCGTTGCCCGTTGGGGAACGATGGCTTAGGAGACAGGTTTGGGTCCCTATCACCTAAGGCTTTTCAATTTTATGGGCCGTGAGGGTCCCATAGAAGCATTTTCTCCCTACGAGTCGTAAGGATCCCGCAGGTGTATTTTCTCCTTAGGAATCGTGAGGATTCCTAAGTGTGTCGCTCCTTTGTGAGTCGTAAGGATCTCACGCAGGGGTTTTCTCCTCACAAGGTCGAGAGGACTTTGCGAGTGTATTTCATCTCTTTTCACGAGTTTGCGCCCTTTCGGGTTTTCACAGACTCGCCGGTAGTCCTGCTGTTTTTACTCACGGAGCCCTTTCGGGTTTTCATCCGTGCCCGTTTTGCTTATGGACATACCGTTTATTTATTTATTTATTTAATTTTTTTTTTGCCGCTGGTGGGACTTTAAAAGTAGTCTTATCGGCAGGATTTGGGAGAGATAGGGGTCATTTACGCCGGTGGATTGTATACGGTTTTGCAGGATGTATGATCCAGACCGTAGGGCTGATGTGCTCAATTCGCCTGCGACTTGGAGCATTCACGTGTAGTATTTCTTGAGATATCGGCCGTTGATGGGTGGCATGGGCCTTTCTCCCTCGGCACTTATTAGTTGGTAGGATCCTCCGTCGAACACTTTCTCGATGATGTATGGTCCTTCCCAGTTTGGCTCGAATTTTCCCTTGGCATGTCGATTGAGGATGATCGGTCTTTTGAGGACCAACACCAATTCACCTTTCTTGAAAGCGCGGAGACGGGTTATCTTGTCATAGGCCCGTGACATTTGGGCTCGGTATAGCTCCAGATTTTGCTGCACCGCGAGCCTCTTTTCTTCGAGGGCATCGAGCTCTTCAAGTCGAAGGAGCACGTTTTCCTCCTCCGTCAACTCGTGCTGAATGGCCATTCTTAAGCTTGGAACTTCGACTTCGAGGGGGAGGACCGCCTCCACTCCGAAGAGCAATGAGTATGGAGTGGACTGAGTTGGAGTACGGTGTGTGGTACGGTATGCCCACAACGCCTCGTGAAGTTTGAGATTCCAGTCTCTCTTGTTGGCTGAAGCATTTTTCCTCAGGAGCTTGCATAGAGTCTTATTGAAGGCTTCTGCTAGCCCATTGGCTCTTGTATTATAGATGGAGGAATATCTCCAGTCTATCTTGTGCTGGGCCGCGAACCTTGAGACATTGAAGCTCTTGAAAGAAGGCCCATTGTCGGAAATGATTCTTCTTGGTGTACCGAAGCGGTATAGAATATTATGCTGGAAGAATGTCAGAATATCTTTTGTTTTGACTTCTTTTAGCGGGACAGCTTCAGCCCATCTGGAGAAGTAGTCTGTCGCAGCCAGTATGAACCGGTGGCCTTTAGATGACGGAGGATCAATTGGGCCAACAATGTCGGTGCCCCAAACTTCGAAGGGCCACGACGCCACCGTAGGATGCAATGGGTTGGGATGCTTGTGAATGAAATCACCATGGATTTGGCAGATCTGACATTTCTTTGCGTGCTCTCCGCAATCCCGAATCATGGTGGGCCAATAATACCCAAGCCGTTTAATTTGAAGTCGCATCTTGGGGCCAGATTGGTAGGCACCGCAAACGCCCGAGTGAACATCTTTCATGACCTTTTGGGCTTCGGCCAATGACAGACACCTGAGCCAGAGTTGGTCATATGACCTGCGGTATAACGTGTCATTTACAAACACGTATCGGAGAGCTCTTTTCTTCAGCAGGATCCTCGCAGATTTTTTTTCGGGCAGCTTGTCGTATCGGAGGTACTCTATGAAGGGTTCTCTCCAATCGGGCTCGTCTTGGATGATCGAAGCTTCTTCGGCAGGACTGCTCTTCTGTTCCGTGCTTTCCTCTTCTCATAGAGAGACTGGGGGTAGAATTTGTCGGCTCCTGACTGTGATCAGAATTTCTTCCATGTCAGGATCGGCCAGCTCCTTGGCTAAGCGAGCGAGTACGTCAGCCTTTCCATTCAACGCTCTAGGGACTCTCATTAGTTCAATGTGAGTGAACCGTTTCATGAGTTCCACCACTCGGCCTCTGTACCGAGCTAACTCAGGTTTGTATATCTTATAATCACCGCTTACTTGGTTGACGACGAGCTGGGAGTCACCGTAAACTCGTAGCCGGCGGATTTCCATTTCTATGGCGAGCTCCAAACCAGCTATCAGAGCTTCATACTCAGCTTCATTGTTTGTCCGAGGCTCGGTGAGAGCGAAAGAACGCCGTAGGGTTCCCATTGATGGCGTGATGAACACCAACCCTATCCCCGCTTTTACCTCCGGGATGCTTGATCGGCCGGAGCTTCTTATTGATGAGGCCCCATCGAAGTAGAGCTCCCAACATGGCTCGTCATTCTCTAGGTGCAGCACTTGTTCGTCGGGCAACTCGCAATTGAGTGGTGACCCCTCTGGTATAGGATGAGCAGCGAGGAAGTCTGCAAGAGCTTGCCCTTTTACTGCTTTCTGAGGAGTATAAACTATGTCAAACTCAAGTAGCATGACAGCCCATCTTGCCATCCTGCCGGCTAGGCTTGCTTTGGTCATCAAGTGTTTGAGCGGGTCGACCTTGGAGATCAGCATAACCCGATGAGCGAGCAAATAGTGCCTCAGCTTCTTCACAGCAAATATTAGAGCCAGGCATTGCTTTTCGATTGGGGAGTAGTTGTGTTCCGCCCCGACTAGAGTTCGACTGAGGTAGTAGAGGGCATTTTCTTTTCCATCCTCGTTATTCTGGGCAAGGAGCGCACCGAGTGACTCGTCCAGCGCGGCAGTGTAGAGAATCAGCGGTTTATTTGGAATGGGAGCGGCCAGCACTGGAGGGTGCAACAAGTATTGTTTGATACTTTCGAACGCTGCTTGACATTCGGCATCCCAGATAAAAGGAGCTCCTTTCTTCATGAGCTTTGAGAAGGGCCTACATCTCCCCGATAAATTTGAGATAAACCTCTGTATATAAGCAAGCTTGCCTTGAAAAGATCTTAGCTGCGTCAGACTCTTCGGAGGGGGCATCTCCATGATGGCCTTTATCTTTGATGGGTCAACTTCGATCCCTCGATGCCGGACTATGAAGCCCAGGAATTTTCCCGATGACACGCCAAAAGTGCACTTCAGAGGATTCATCTTCAGATCGTATTCCCTCAGTCTGGTGAGAACGGTCCTGAGATCTTGGATATGATCGGTCTTGGCTTTAGTCTTGACGACCAGATCATCAACATAGCATTCGACGACTTTATGGATTAGGTCATCAAAGATATTAGTCATCGCCCTTTGATATGTAGCACCTACGTTCTTCAGTCCGAATGGCATTACCTTGTAGCAATATATTCCGATCGGGGTTCGAAATGCTGTGTGCTTCTCATCCTCAGGCGACATCTTGATCTGATTATATCCAGATGAGCCATCCATAAAGGTGAACAGTTCGTAATTTGAGGTGTCATCGACCATCATTTCCATGACCGGTAGCGGGAAGTCGTCTTTAGGACATGCTTTGTTGAGGTCCCTGAAATCGACACAAACTCGGATCTGCCCATTTTTCTTCTTCACTGGGACTATGCATGCGATCCAGTTCGCATATTTCTCTTCCCTGATGAAGCCGGCATCGATGAGCTTCTTAGTTTCCTCGATGACCTTTTCTTCTAGTTCCCTTCTCATTCTTCGAGGAGCTTGTTTGACTGGCTTAGCATCAGGAGATATAGCCAACTTGTGTACGACCACTTCAGGGGAAAGGCCAGGCATTTCTTTGTATGTCCACGCGAAGCAGTCGACGAACTCATGCAGCAGGGCAATTATCTGCGCTTTCATTTCCTCTGATAAGTGCGAGCTGATGTAGGTCGGCCTTGGATTATCGGGGTTCCTAAGTCAATCTCGGTTAGCTCATCAAAGGTTGCCTGTCCTCCATCTACGAGCTCTTGAGGAGCTTCTTCTGGCTCGGCTATTTCGTCATCATCATTTGATTTTTCGCTGGCCTCACCAACATGGATCATGTAGCACGCTTTGGAATCAGGTTGAACGTAGCCTATGCCCTGCCTATCTGGAATTCGTCCATCGATGAGTGCTCGGACCTGGGGTGGGTGCCATAGCCCTTCGTAAAACTTTGCTTCGGACTCCGTTTGATATAACCGGCATCCGCACTTTTTAAAGTATTCCTGCATCTCGGGCGCATAGTATCTGGGATTGAGAACGGCTCTTATGCCTCTCTCATAGGGAAGGCACGCGACAGAAAGATCGTCCGGGTGCACAGTGGGGTTTGACCCATAAAACAGGATGCCCTTTTGTCCACTTTTCCTCCCGGGAACGTAGAAAGTTTTCAGCTGGTCCACGGTGGAGACTGATAACGCATCGAGCTCTTTGTACATCTGCTCTGGTACCCTTGTGATGGCTAGGGACCCTTCTGCAACTTCAAAGGTCTCTCGTAGTTTCGCTTGTTGCATAGGGGGCCAATCTGCACAGCTGTTGCACGGCAGGTCCTCTTCTTCTGACTCTTCAGTGTCACTGCCAAGATGAGGGCGGACTTTGCTGCTAGATGGACCTTCAGTAACAGATTCGTCCGTATCGCTGCCGAAATGAGGGCAGGTTTTACGGAAGGACGGGCTTCCAGCGTCGGACTCATCAGTGTCGCTACCGAAATGTGGACGCACTTGGGCGTTTTTACTTTTGAAAGTGACAACCGGCGCAGATTTGCTTTTGGGTCTTGGGGCCGGTCTATCCTCAGTCAGTCGTGGCTTAGCATTTTGGTGGTTCATAAAGTACCGAGAATCTTCATAGCGGACTTCATGTACACCGAACGGCTGGATGTCTCCGTCAATGCGTCTTTCTTCGCCATTTTTAGTATACTTCATGCATTGATGGAGAGTTGACGGAATGATGCCGTAATCGTGGAGCCACGGCCGCCCCAAGAGAATCTTATAAGACGTGTCGGCATCGATCACGTATATCTTAGCTTCAGTTTGCAGATCCCCGAATTTGATTGGCAAAGCTATGGACCCCAGAACTTGCTGGCAATTTTGGTTGAAGCCTTGAATGACAATCCTTTCCCTTGACAAGTGTCGGACGTCCATTGACAAACTCTTCAGCGTCCGCAAGTTCATGATGTTCACTGAAGACCCCGGATCAATCAATATGCGATTAATCCGATCTCCGTCGCTGTACCCAGTCACGTAAAGCGGCCGATTATGCTCAGCCGTTCCCAGTAGTAAGTCTTCATCCTTAAATGTGACTGCGGTGGCATGCAAAGCGTGCTGGGCTTCTTTCATGTTAATTTCCGCAAAGTGAGCCTGATACCGTTCGGAGTTTTGTAGAGCGTGAATGAGAACATCTCTAAGCTCCTTAGATAGGACCAAGGCGTCGTAGATGCTCAGGAGAGACGGAAGCTTTCGAAGATGTGCCAAGACATTATAGTCCACTGAGGAAGGACTTATGTTTTCATCAGCCGGTTCTCTGCCATCTTCTTCATTAGCGACTTGTTTTTCCTTCCCTTTTGGGGTGTTGCCCTGATTTTGCGGTAGAGCCCTGCCGCTTCTGAGCTGGATTTGATTGGCCTTTGTGGTGAGCTCCTCGTCTTCTTCGGGAAAACAGAGCTCATCCTCGGAGTCGCTGCCAAGATGGATAGCATAGCAGGTCACCACTGGGATCCCTTCATTGGAGTTTTCTTCCAACTCCTCCAGAATTTCACCCGCTTGTACAGGGAAGAACTCCTTCAATTGAATCAATGTTCTTTCCTTTTGTTCATATTCTTCAAGGGAATCGATATATTTTTGAATGGTAGATCTCCCTGCAGACTCCTTTTCGCCCCGAGCCGCACTTTTCTTCTTCTTGAGTTTCTTGGATTTTGAGCGTGATAGAGCCGCATTGGCAGCTGGACTGGTAGGCTTCTTCTGCCCTTCCCATTCTGTCCTGGGCTCTTTCCGAAGTAGCTTTATCATCTTCTTCGTCTTGTTAGATATGTGCGTACTCCACGAAGACCGCGATGAGTCCGTCTCATTTCTCGGGGCAGCGGGTTCGGCTGTCTGCTCCCAGAAGGCTTCAACTTCTGTCTGTATAAAGTTGGTGGTTGCAACTTGATTGTTCACCAACACACTTTTGGACAGCTCGATCTCTCCAGCCTTGTACTGCTTCTCGACCCAGTCTTTGAAGATATAGCAATCCTCGATCGCATGGCTCACTACTCGGTGGTATGGGCAATACAGGGTATTGTCGGTCATTTTTGCTTCTTGGGGTCTTTTCGACTCAGGCAATTGTAGGCCGTTGTTCAAGGCATCTTTGAATATCTTACAGACCTTGTCCCTTCTGAAAGAGTAAACCTTGTTCTTTTTCTCCTCTAGGGAAGGCCCATCTCCTCCCAACAATGGCTTTCGAGACCGGTTAGTTTTGGATTCGGCCGCCCTTCGCTTTTCTTCATTGTCGGACGCATTGAAGACATTGGTACTGCTGGAACTCCCGCTTCTACGGTTGTCGTCCCGCTTGCTTTTCCAAGTTTTGTCTCTCTGAGAGTCCTGCGGGGACTCTTGCTTTGAGTGTTCCAACATTTGGACTTTCTTGGTTATCTCCTGAAATGTCTTGAGGCCCGCTGTAAACAAGAATGGGACCATCCAATTGCTGAGGTTCCCAACGAGAAGGCTGACGGACTGGTCCTGCTCCAGCGGCGGTTCACACTTGACTGTGAGATTACGCCATCGGGCGATAAAGTCGGTGTTGCTTTCATTCTTCCCCGGCTTGGTCCTCACAAGGTCGGCAATGGAGATTTTATCACCGACGCTCATGAACCTTTGCCGGAACAGAGACTCCATTTGGGCAAAGGTAATGACGGACCCGTCTGGTATACTCGCGTACCAGTCGAAGGCGACACCGGTCAGGCTGTTGACAAACTGACGAAGAAGGAGCGCGTCATTGCCCCCTGTATTTCCGCACGATGCTTTGAAGTGGGCGACGTGCTGATTTGCATTCCCGTTCCATCAAATCTTCCGAACTTAGGAATAGCATAGCCGCTTGGGAACTCAATCAGATCGTACTGCGCGGGATATGGCCGCCCGCTACTGCCTATTTCTTTCTGAGCTTCAGCTTCGGCCACCAATGTTTTAACCTTGCTGGTGACCAAATCCATTATCCGATCCTGTGTTAGCGGGATAGTGTTATCTGGGGCCAAGGCGTCCCCAGAAGCGGAATGTGGCCGGCTTTCATGCGGCTCGACCAGTCTTGGTCCCAAAGGAACAGGCATTGGCTGCCTCGGATTGTCATCACCCGGCTGATTAGTAGTGGCTTGTGCTTGATTGGGAGGCGCTCGAGCAATTTGAGCCGTACGCTGCATCACCACGTTCGTTAAGTCGTCAATCTTCGAATAGAGCTTGGCCATCTCTTTATCTTTGCTCCTGAGCTATTTTCGAAGCTCTTGAAGCAGCTCTTGCTCCGCAGTCTTGGGGCGGAAAGTCGGCTCTTCCTCGCTGTCCGAGCTTGACTCTGCGTGGACCGAGGGGTCTTTCTGCCTATCATCCTCATCGAGAGGGTTTTCTTCATCCAGCGGGGGCGGCTGTTCTTGGGCAGCGGCAACCACATTCGAGCTAGATTGAGCTTGGGATGTGGTGGCCCCATCCTTGCTTTTGCTGCGAAGGTTGTCGCTGGGGCGACCGCCCGCCATATAGACCGTATGGATGTATATCCGACCGTCTTTCTATCATTGGCAGCTGATTTCATGGATTGCTGTCTTGACCCCCTTGTTTCGGTAGCTGGTAGTCGATTGAAGGCGGCTGGCCTAACCAGGTTCTTGAATGGTGCTGGCGATTCTTTTCTGGGTTTGCCCCGTTGCTTTCGTGCGGCACAGAGTGCTTGATAGACTCTTGAAGAGACAGTGTCATACTTCTTCTGTTGGGGCCGGGACACGTCTCTTCGTGGCACTATTCGGACCGCTGTCTTCTTGATTTTGGCGGTCATGGCATTTTTCTGAACCCACTTCAGAGGCTCGAAGGAATTGCTGATTCTTACGTCCGACTCAGCCGTCGTCGCTGGGCAACCCTGCACTTGGAACTTCACACGATTCCATTTGGCCGAAGCCTTGGCCCTCTTGTTGGCTCGATACCTGAGCCGCTTCTGCCTTAACTTTTCTGTTCTAAGCACCTGGAAGACTTCGGCTTTTTGGGAAGACGCCGCAGACCGGGTGATGGAGGGCCTTGGAGATACGCTCGATTGTGCATTTGTTGGAGTTATCGCCTGAGCTCGTCCGCAACACTTGATGTTGCCTTTTGTACCGAAGTTCTTGCCCCCCGCTGGAGCACCAGAGAATCGTTCAGATAGCGTCTTAAGTTTCGGTTGTGGTGCCTTGGCGATCACGACATTCGGCCTCTTGCCCCTTGAGACCGGCTTGGCCACCTGTTCCGCCGGGATCTCTGCCAGATGAGCACTTCCGGCAGGGTAGATGATGACGGAGCAGAACTGGCGGGGCGGTTCCTCCCACTGTCGACTGAGGCTTGCGGGGAGAACCACACGAGCGTTGATCTTGACCACGTACGGAATCGGGGTCACGTTGGACGCTGAATTCGTCTGGGGAGACATTGTCGTCGAAGGTTGATTGCTTGAAAATTTGCATGAAAAAGCATTATTTTTAGTATAAATACAGGTATGTATATTGATTGAGTTCGCATGAACGTTTAACCCGAAATATGGGAGGAGAGATTCGTCCCACCGGGCGTGCCAGAATCTGTAGGGTGTTTTTCGTCACCCCATTGAGATGGGAATACGCGCGCGCTTCTCAGGCGTACTACAGATTCCCCCTGCCTAGGGTAGGCCGAGGTTTAATGATTGTGGGGATCCGAATCTCCGGCAGCCGCGGACTAAGCTGCCGTTAATTACCCCTCGCCTTTGGGGCGAGGGAACCTCCGATTAACGGGTTAAACTGGTCATGCGAACTCAATGTGCAGTGTACGTGTGTTTTGTTTTGAAAGGGGTTTTTGGATATATCGGGAGCCACGCAGAGTTTTTACGGGGTTCCCGCTACCCGGATAGCGGGCTGGGGGTCAAGGGGGCTAGCAGCCCCCTTACGGGGTGCGGGGTATGTGTATGTGTACATATGTATATATATACATGTCTATATAAACAAAAGGGGGGAAAATACATCCAAAGGATGCGTGGGGCCAGCGCCTTGAGCGCTGTGCGCTTAGGTGCTGTGCGCAAGGCGCTGGAGTGCAAGCGCGCGCGCCACGTGTCGGCACGTGGGCGCTTTGCGCTCGGGCGCAGTGCGCTTGAGCGCAAGCGCGCCACGTGTCGGCACGTGGGCGCTTTGCGCTCGGGCGCAGTGCGCAGGAGCGCAAGCGCGCGCGCCACGTGTCGGCACGTGGGCGCTTTGCGCTCGGGCGCAGTGCGCCGGAGCGCAAGCGCGCGCGCCACGTGTCGGCACGTGGGCGCTTTGCGCTCGCGCGCAGTGCGCTGGAGCTCAAACGCGCCACGTGTCGGCACGTGGGTGCTTTGCGCTCGAGCGCTAGCGCGCCGGCGAGGAAAAGAGGGCTTTTGACCCCAGAAACTCCCGGAAGAGAAATTAGAAAGGAGTTGGACTCCTGAGTGTGTTTTGTTTTTGTTTTTTTTTGGGGTTAATGGGAGGGGTTCTTCTTCTTCCTCCTCTGCTAGCTGGATCTTGAAGATCAAGAGATATGGGATTTTAAAAATCACTCCTTTTTGAGATCTAATGGAAGATCTGAGTTCCCCTTGATGGGTTTTGTGGTGAAAAACTAATTTGTTTTATAAAAAGGAGAGTAGAACTCTTGATTTAATTCAAGAAAAAGAAGAAGGTTTTAGAACCTTGAAGAAGGAGAAAGATCTCAGATCTGAAACCTTTTTTTTGGAGAGAGAAAAGTTATGAGATATTCTCATTATCTTTTGCCTTTATAGGCTATACACTTTACACATAGCCCCTTGGGCTTCACAAAATGGCATTTTGCCTATCTCATGGCTCATGTGCCATTTCTTTTTGCACATAAGCCATGGGCTTTACAAAAATTTGGCTTTATGCCTATTTTTCTTACATTTATCCATAAGATAAAATAAAAGAAATGCGACAAAATTATTTATTACAAAATTTTATCTTGGCATAGGAGGGAGGCCGGCCGCTTCATGTTCGGGCTCGACCCGGGCATGGGCCCACTGGGTCTGGGCTTGGGCCCACTTGGCTTGAGGTTGACTTGGATTTTGACTTGGTCAATCGGGGTGTAAATTTTTACCCCAACAGTTCCGCCAAGGTGAACTCATACTGGCTGTCAAAAGGCCGATGATCCCTAACCGTGTGAAATGTGGGAAGTTCGAGCCGAACTATGAAGACCCTATGTCATAGATAAGGTTTATCAAGGTGGACTTACCTACTTATGGATATGCACAGAGAAAGACCGTTTTGGCCAATAAACGACTGGTTTCTCAAGAAATATTATGCTTGAAGAATAGCGACTTGGGTAAATGATAGATGGAGATGCCTATTTCCACTCGCTATTCCCACCGGATGATTTGTACCCCCGTTATGATGATATTGGACCGCAATGTCCCTAAACTAATATTAGACCGCAATATCCCTAAACTAATATTGGACCGTAATGTCCCTGAACTAATATGTCTCCCTACGGATTTCTCGAGATCCACATTGCACTCGAATTCTTACCGACGAATACTGCACCTGAAGTACCGGCTATGAAGCTCCACTGATGATGCTGTCTTCTAAAAGATGTTATGCCCTACGGCTAATCTCCATATTGATCACCGTAGACAATTCATGGGCATAAACGATCTATATCTCGCCCAAGTCCCATCGGCAAGCGATGTTAGGGAACCCACAGCGAAGTTACGTCTGAGAGACTTCCATCGCAAAAAAGGTATGTCCACAAGCAAAATGGGCATAGATGAAAACCTGAAAGGACGACGCGAGAAAAACAGCAGGACTGCCGGCGAGTTTGTGAAAACCTAAAAGGGCGCAAACCCATTAAAAAAATGATGACATGATGCATTTGCAAAGTCCTATTAACTTTGTAAGGAGAAAATACCTGCGTGGGATCCTTACGACTCACAAAGGAGGAAAACACTTAGAAATCCATACGATTTCTAAGGAGAAGATACACTTATGAGATCTTCTCGACTCGTAAGGAGAAATATCTCTATAAGACCCTCATGGCTTATAAAATTCAAAAGTATTAAGTTACAGGGATCCAAGCCTGTTTCTTAAACCACCATACTCCCCATGAGATTTATGCCCTACAAGTAGTTCAATATTGACTCTTGTATATAATCCACGGGCGTAGATAAAATATATTGTAACCGAGTTCCATCGGAGCTGAGTGATATTCCTAACACGGTGAACGACACTTGTAAGTCCTCTCGACTTGCAAAGAGGAAATACTCTTGTAAAATCCTTATTACTTGCTAGAGAAAATACCACTTAGGAATCCCCATGATTCCTAAGGAGAATATACACCTGCGAGATCCTCTCGACCCGTAGGAAGAAATACTTTTATGAGACCCTTACGGCTCATAAAGTCAAAAAGCCTTAGTTGGTAGGAATCTAAACCTGTCTTCTAAGACACTTTTGTCTAAATAGGCAACAGCAAATGATGAGTTGCTCTTGACTATATTCCAGTTGTAGTGATACTAATGCTAAACAGGTATCAAACTCTAAGTCCTCTCATGGCAGATGATGAGTCGCTCCTGGCAATATTCTAGTTGTAGCGATACTGATACCAAAACTGGTATTAGACATAAAAAAGCCGAAATGATTAGACACCGTGAATAAATAGCCGAAATGATTGGGTAATCATGACTTTCGCGATAAGAAAAGCTGAAATGATAGAGCATCGTGGAGAATAGAAATAAAACAAATAAAAAATGATAAAATAAATTTTTTTCTGCTCTGCAGCTAGTTTGAATCTCGACTTCTGTAGAAAATATAGATATAAAAGAATGAAAAGGAGCGACGTATTTCCCCACGCTCTGTCAGATGAATAACTAAGTATTGATGGCATTTATATAGCACAAAGACTACATGGACATCCGACTCACCTCGGTAAAGTACGATTGCAGCGTCATCAAGGACCCAAGGGTCGAAATGAAGCGAAGTGATGGCATATTCCGAGCTTCGGATGTTGATAGAAATATATACAAAGCCTAAACACCATTGGATGTTAACCAACCTCGGACGGATGTGGCTCTGACTTCCCTGAGACTACTCAAAGAAGGGAGTCTGACCTCAAGGTAAAACGCATGGTAGCGCCTAACACTAAACCATCTGACAGCAATACGGACATGTCGGCCTAGGAAGGTTACTTGAGACGTATCTAGCAGCGGTAGGGTTGGGTGATGCTGTAAGTATGCGGCTACTCGAGCCAATGACCCGAGTGGACGTGGATCGAGAAGAAATCTGCTGACATAACGGTGCGATGAACTAAGCCCAGTACCACAAACCTAATGTACTCTTATATCGATAGGGGTTATGTATATTGGACGTTAGGCTGAGTTTGTTTCGATAGGGGTTATGTATATTGGACGTTAGGCTGATTTTGTTTTTACCTAAGGGTGAGATGAATTGAAGCTCCGAAACAAGTAATTAAACTGATCTAAGCCATTTCAGGGAAATCAGAAGATAAAGAGATGCAAATAAAAAAAGATATATATCTTTTATTCATGAATCCAAATTGTGGAAGGACAGAAATTATAAAAAGGGGTACAAAAAAGCAATCAAGAAGGTTGGACTCCCACAAAATTTCGAGGGGATCCAAGGGCTAAGATTTTACACCAGAGCCCCATGTGATATGCATGTGGTGCCTCTAGTAGGGGGCATTTGTTCCTTCCAAAATAATAATAATTAATATAACCAATGGGACTTAAGTCCATGGGCCAGAAAGATGGACGCTGCTAAAAGGCATGCGCCAACAATTCCTGGCGCTGCGCCAATTATTTAAGACCCTCGCTTCTTTGACATTTGGAAAATTATTTTTCCATTCTGGTTAACTACAAAATCTTTAAATAAAATATTTAAAATATACATATCTTAAGCTATTTAATATATTCTCTATCTTTCTAAAACAGAAAGATAATTTTGTTAACGAAAAGATACACCCTTTTATATTTTTCTAAATAAAGGAAAATATAAACCTTATTAATAAGGACCCTTGGATCTATGATCCAACGGTGCATAAGCACCCGGGCTAATATTAGATCTTTTCATATATTCTTTTAAAATGAAAGAATCAATTTAATATATTATTTAAATAAGAAAAATATCAATCATATTAATAGCTAACCCTTAGATATATAATCCAATGGTGCTTAAACACCCGGGCTTGATGTTAAGATCAATCAGGGAAATTTCAAAGAGAGATTGTCTCTATTTGCCCAACAATATTTACACCCTATATAAATGACCCTAGATGTCAAAATTTGATATAGAAAATACTCCTCATAAATTTGAGATAAAAAAGCTTAAGCTTTTTTTGCTCTCGGTGATCTTCTTCCTCCTTTCATAAGAAAAACTGAGTTAAGATAGGAAATTAATTTTCATGATATAATAGATTTAAACCTTACCCATGAGAAGGTTAACCTTCATATTCAAAACTTAAGTTCGTATCGATAATCTTAAGATCTCTAGATCAAATTTCGCCTCGAAAAAACTTAAGTTTGCATTAGAGGGATTTCTTTGATCTTAAGATTTAGGGTTTAAGAGAAAGAATCTAACCTCTAAATACGATAATAATGGACAAAGGTAATTTAAATTTTCAGAGAATAGATCATATGATTCATATACAAAGAGACTCCGGATTACAAAAGTTGTGATCTTGATGTCGTTAATGGCCAAAATAACCATTAACAGAAGCTTAAACCTCATGAAACTTAAGTTTCAAAAGAAAAGAGATTTATTTCTATGAAAAAACTCTAAGTGACCATGCGACATAGGCATAAGCGACCATGCGTCAGAGGCATAGAAATACACTGATATAAAGGGCATGCGCCAATAAGGGTCATGAACCAATGAAGACATGTTCCAACAGATGTATATGCACCAATATGGGAATACGTGCCAGAGACCCAACAAAGACATATGCACCATAATCCATGGGCGTTAATACTGAACGCGCAAGAGGACAAAAGTCATATCCATGCGCCAATATCTATTGTATACATGGCATGCTCCACAACCCTGATGCGCCAATGGTCCAATTTGTTACAGACTTATATATCTTTTATCTGTGTGACACATTGTTAGTGTATATGCCCTAGGGGCCATTATTGTATCATACTAGCATGTATATTACTTAATGGAAGCTTGGGATATTCACAATTGTATTAACAGTCTTGCTAAACATGGTAATATGCTACTTGGTTTTGTCTACTTTAATATGTGCATATGTTTCTTGTAACGTATCACTTATACATATTAGTAGAGCCCTTAGGATCTTTGCTTGATTACCAGCGTTGTGATGGCAGTCACACTAGTGGGGGCTGGGTAGTCTATAAGCAACATCCTATACTTGTCCTTAGTCGTAGGATTATCGAGACAGGGCATCGATACTCCGGAGTAGACTAGTGTGTACGCTTCTTATCCCAGTTGGGGAGATGGTCTGTCCCACAGCCATCAGTACGTCGTACTGGAGATAGTATACAGGTGCTCGTTAGGTTACAAGTACAGCGGACAGGACTCGCAGGAGAACTGACTGGATGGTATTATACCTAACGTCAGATAGCAGTTCTCAGGTGACATGTGTGCAGGTAGTCTGTTGACTTAAGGTCGTCATTTGTCTCGTGTGAGTTCCCACTGTGCTTTGATTACTATCCTACCACGGCTCAATGAAGTCATGCAAACAGGTTTTAGTTGGGTACAGGCCCGAGCCACATGGAGGCAGTAAGCGACTGTTAGGGATTCGTCTCTCCCAGTATAGGGAGTTGATATCGCACGGTGATCGGTTGGTCATTACCATAAGTCCCTGGCCAGGGCTGATGGAGAATTACTGGTGGACTGATCAGTAGATTCTCAAATGGTCTTGAGCCATACCGGCACGACTTGTACGGTTATTAGGGGTTTGACGTTCTCCACCTCCCCAGACCATACATGCGATACTCTTAGACGAACAGACCGGACTGCGCGGATATTGTCACAGACATGCTCAGTAGGAGTTCGGATGGGTTTCCTCATCGGCCTTCTTATCGACATATACCTGGGGACCGTTACGTACAGCTAGTGCCGCTTGCGGTCTGTAGTTACCCACTGCCAGCGTAGTGTCGAGTCTTTAGAGTCCCACACAGAGAGTTTCCCTGCTCCAGGCGAAACGATGTAGAGGTCGTATGGTTTTACGACAAGGGTTCGAACGCATACGCGTTTAAACGCACGTACGACGTTTGGAAAGTTTTTACTAGCCGGCTTTGGTTTAAGCCAGATTGTAGTATCGGGTTATTGGATTTATACAGTCTAAAGTTTTTCCATGTTTTCATGGATTGGAGGGGCGTTCTCGTAATTTTACGGGAAGCTTCTAGAAGCATGGTGACTTGGGGGTTAAGGTGGCATAAGCATTTATTGCTTAATGACTCATTTGTGTGATTCATCCTTAGAGTTAATGCTTCATTTATTGAGCTAATGACTCATGAGATGAATCACACAAGGTGAATGCATCAACCATGATGATTAATCATTTGAATTATTTATTTGATAAATTGTTATGGTTGTTATATTCAAATGAGCTCATTATTCATATTCATTCTTATCATCACCTTCTCTCTCCTCAAGCTCTCTCATTCTTGAAACCCTAACCCTAACCTCTCATGTGTTGAGATCAAGGGTTAGCTAGACTAATTGATCCATAACCTCACTCTATATCCCCTAGGTAGCTTAGATTAGCACTTTGAGCAACCTAGTTATCTCAAGTTAGAGATCAAGCTTGGAGTAGGAGCTTTCGGGTGGATCGTCTTTGACTTGAGGAGGCCGTTGAGGTGCCGATGTTCTAAGGAGCCTACGAGGAGTGGAGGACAGCGATGAAGACCCGAAGGACAAGTAACGTGAGGTATAACTTCAAATCTGAGTAGTTAAATCTCTCGTAGTTTGCTAGTAACGGTTTAGATACGATTCATGCGCTTAAGTCCATGTTACGAAGCTTTGATAATCGCTTTTCATATATTCCGCCTCCCCGCAAGTTCGTGGGGTGCATGACATGGACTTACACACATGGCATGCGCCAGAATTTCTGGACGCCAATACATATGTTCCAGAACCAATTCTTAGTCCAAATTAACTAAGTAGCTTAAGCTTCAATGATATTCCTTAAGCCCGTATGCTCATATATTTTAAGTTTACCTTAATCTAAAACGAGATTAGCGACCCATAAATATATTTCCTAAGTTGATATTAGTCTTATATACGACTAATGGTCCTTAGATATATACCTTGAACTAATGGAACATATGACTTATGTTCAACCCAAATCTGAGATTTATAGATTTGGACTAATCCGCTCCCTACGGGGGACGACGATATATATATTAGTCTCTGTATACAATCTAAGGGCAACCATAAATAAACAACATATAACACGACACACAATGATTCATGTAGTAGAGAAAGTTGTTATCGTTTGGCGATAACGTAATTAACTGCAGAGGCTTGCACCTGTAGGAAAAAGCGTCCCCACAATAAAAAAAAAACTCTCACATATGAAGGGGAATCTGATAAGTCTGCTACAGCAGTCGCATCCATCCAAAACTCCGATATACGGCGTCATAAATCAACTTGGTATCTTCAGAGAGGTGGACAAATATGTTCCATATAACATCTGCCCTCAGAATCATGGCCTGGGCGCACTCCCCGCGCCTGGGTCCAGTTTTTGGCAGTAAACAAGCAGTTGTATACAATTCTTAGTGTCAAACACTAATAGATGTGGGACCAGCTATCGCCCACTTCTCGGGCCAGGAAATATAAACAATATTCTAATCTGGAGTACCGATGCCTAGTCTCGATACTCCTATGACTATGAACATTTAAGGATGTACTTATGGACTATCTAGGCCCCACTATTATGATCCCCATCATAATCCTGGTAGCCAAGAAAAGATCCTATGGGTTTTATCATTATGTAATAGCGATATGTAATAGCAAGTAAAACATGTACACATGAATGATATGTTGGATATAAGTGCCCTCAAGGCAATTATTGTAATTGAAGGAGTACCTATATAGAGAACAATCTTACTTGAGATGATAGTGTATTATCTACTTTGTATTTATCTGTCATGTGTATATGTTTTACTAGTTATCGCGTATCACTAAAATATGAGATAGAACCTTTAGGACTTTGCTTGACTACCGGGATTAATGATAGCGATCATATTAGTGGGATATGGGGTAGTTTATAAGTACATACTTAAATGTTCCTAGTAGTAGGAGTATTAAGACTAGGTATCGGTATTCCAGTTTAGACTAGTGTGTACGTTTCCTGACCCGGTTGGAGGGCAATAGCTGGTCCTACAACTATTGGTGTTTGATACTGAGGATTGTATTCAGATGCTCATAAGAGTATGAGTTTCACTGGACGGACTCACCGAGAACTCCTAAATGGTTTTATACCAATGTTAGGTAGTAGTTCTCTGGTGACGATAGTACAAGATAATCTCTCGATCTGAGATCGCCACGGTGTCTGTGTGTGTTCCCACTATACTTTGATTACTACCCTACCATGGCTCAGAGGAGTTATGCAAACAGTTTTTAGTTGGGTATAGTCCCGAAGTATATGGAGGTAGTGGGCGGTCGAAGGGATTTGTCTCTCTCAGTATAGGGAGTCGATATCGCGCTGTACAAGACATGACTATAACCATAAGTCTGTGGCTACAACAATTGAGATAAACTGATAAATGTTATTATTTGTATCTCTGTTGATTATGAGTTCGATATCAGCATGACTTATTGGGTTATTGGGCGTCTGACAGTTCTACCCCTAGACCCGGTATACGATACTCTTTGAACGGACTGTATGGTATTCGTCTTTTATAGACTTTGTAACGTCCAGATGAGTTTGCTCGTCGACCTGCTTTTATCTTGCTCATATCTAGGTAACCGTTACGTACAGCTAGTACCGCTGATGAGCTTGTGGGTTAACCTGTGAATGGATTGAATCTGAAAGTGTCTCGAATTCAATCGGATATGATCCTATATAAACTACTGTCAACGTATGACAAGTCTTTAGATTCCCATAACGAAAGTGCCTGTCTGGGCAAAATGTTGATGTGTTATGCATATTGGATACGTACGGGGGTTCGATTAAATGTATAATTTAATCGAATGTTCGGAAAATAATAGCTGGTTTAAAAGCCGAAATATTAAGTCAAGTATTGACTTAATAGCCGTATTTTTATATGCTTTCTAGTATTGTGTATTGGACACACACTCTCTCTTTGTATATTATATTAGTATACGATATTGATATATTATTATTGCCTATATGATACATAATATGGAAATATATTTGGTACATGTTTTCTTCTTTTTATAAATATGTATTTATTATATAATGTAAAAAGAAATGATACATTTTAAGAATAAACATAAAGAGAAAAGAAAAGAAATGATTAGAAATGAAAAGGAAAGGAAAGAAATAAAAAGAAGAAATGAGAATAGTGGACATCTTCTTACTTCTTACTTCTTCTCTCTTCTTTTCTTTGTTTTATCCATTCTTCTCTTCATATTATTCTCTTTTTTGTTAATTCTTATTCATTATATTTCCATCAGAGTTTCTTCTTCATCTTCTTCATTCTCTCTACAAAAATGGTAAAGTATGGAAACGAGGTTAAAATTCAAAACCAGAGAGCTTTTGTTAATCACATCGCCTCGCACATTAACTTGGCAAGTTCAATGTGTGAGTTTCTCCACTTGGAGATGAAGATAGAGTTTCAGGCGGCCACTTTTCACCGTGGATCATTTACGGCTAGGCGGTTGGCTTTTATACACTTCAGGAACTCATGAAGTCTAGCTTGGGTTTTCCGATGGTGATCAGACACGCTACAAAGGTTGTAGTTTTCCGAAACCCCTCTAGGTTTTTATAGTATGCAATTAGATAAGTAAACATTTGATCTTGGTGTTGGCATTGGATGCTATGTTTGCAAGATCTTGATTTTGCTATTCCGCCGGGTCCGCAAACGTTGCGACCCTAGCGCCGATTCTTACAGTGGTATCAGTGCCAATTATTTACAAACTAATTGCTTTTGTTGTTGATGATCCAATAAAACCTGAAACTTGCATCCATGCAAATTTTATCACTTGTTGTTTTCCCTCTCCCTGCCATCCTGCTAAGATCTATTTGCAAGCATTCCACTTAGACTAATATTAATCAATGTTGCATATGCTACAAACAGTGGCGGATCCAGGTAGGGGCAGAGCCAGGTGGAGGCGGGGCGAGACGTCCGTCCTATCTGGCTTTCGATTATTATGTATATATGTATGCTCTAATGGGAATTTATTAATACAAATAAATAAAACCTAAGAGGTTTATAAAACTAAAAATAGGTTTGGGTTAGTGGTTAGAAGGGTGGTTGATAAAGTAGTGCAATGAAGCGGTTGCTGTTTAACTCTTGTTTATTCCTTTACAGAGGGTTTCTTGCATTCAAAACTTTTTTTTCCCCAATAATCCCTTACATTTTTCATGTAACGTTGGATATTCATTCTAATAAAAAAGAATACTATGAATGTCTTGCAAATTGATTTTACAGTTTTTCAATTGCATGTTTTTTCTTACAAAAGCAATTACCACATGCTTGTAAAAGCTAGCAGCGAAATATATTTGACTCGATGATTATATTTCGAGATATGAATTGAATAACTAATCTAGTACACACATAAAAGAACAACAATGTCTAAACCAAATCCAAGTCTAAATGCTATAAAAGTCAGTTGCATGGATTGATTTTTTTATATTTAAATTACTGTATAAATTTTTTCGTCCTACTTACTGGATACCCCGGATGCCTACAAAGATTAATATTAGTTTCCTATTCCCATTTTTTCCACTATCCATCCAGAGCCACTATCCATCCAGAGCATTTGTCTGTGTTTGGGGTTTCATTTTGTTTCCAAACCGAGCGCATGTTTTGGGCTGGTGCTGAATTTTTTTTTAATAGGATATCGGAGAAAGTGGGATTTGTTATCGAGGTGTTTGGTTCTAATTGGATCATGGACAACCAAAATAATTTGATTAAATTGTTTAATCAAATTATTTTATACATATGAAGATATGTGGTGCTTAATGTCAACGAATTGATTTGATCAATTCAACAGGGTTGCATATTATATATATTGTGATATATTGTATTGCTTGTTTGGTTTAGAATTGAATTGTCGCGAAATGAATAGCCTTGTGCGGAGTTGTGTGTTGTGATGATATTTTTCATTTTCATTCTTGTATTATGCCATATGTATATTCTATTTTGGGACGAGCGGTCGACTTGTATCCGTCGTTGCCGGTTCATATATATTCTTTTATTCGGGATGAGCGGTCGACATGTGGCCGTCATTTCCGTTATCTGTATTACTTTTGTCTGGACGTGACCATGTTGCGGTCGTTATTACCGTTGTATTTAATACAGATTTAGAATTACCCCGTGGAGAAACGCACGGACGGCCGGGTTCTAAATTTTAGCGGGTGGCCATCTCAAGGAGTTGAGATCGGGTGACTTGAATGTAAAATTGGCGGGTTGCTTGCCGTGCTTGTAGGAGGTATAGGATAGACCTGCGGAGGAGTGCACAAGTCATCGGATTTGAGAAAGTGTTGTGTGGCCCTCTTATGGTGATGATGCTGGGTTATCTCATTTTTTGGTTTGGCGGGTGGCTTGCCGCACTTGTAGGGGTTTGCTTTTGGTTACACACGGGCTATTCACATGACCGGAGAATTTCGCGTTTCGTTTGTGGCTCGAACGAAACACGGGATTCCTAGAAAATCCGACCATTCCATTTCTGTGATGTTCTTTGCATGCCTGTAATTTGATTACTTGCCTGCGATGATATTTATCGCTTACCTGTAATGTTGATTATTTACCTACGATGATATATATAATGATACATAAATAAATGCTATATATGTTTTGCACCTGCGCTAGCCCTGCTCTCGCTCGGCCGTAAGTTAAGTAATCTTACGGTGAAGACCAGGGGTCCCGTGGCTAATACGGATGGCATATACGTGCATTCTATTTTCTTTTCATACTTTTTCTGTAATTGTATGAAAAGATACTAGGTAATGTGATTATCTAAATGATGGGATTGCATTGATTTGGGTTAATACAAAGAAAACAAACCCAACACGTTGTAGGAACCAATTTTTTCTTAAAACTTATAGTCGTATTTTTTTGCTTTACATCGAGATATTCAGTTAGAAATATCTTGTACCTTATTCGATGAGAAAAGAGGCTTGATCCCTTCACTGAGAATTCACTCTTAAGTAAAACTTTATGTTACTATAAATTTGCAAAACTATTCGGTTCTTTTGACAATATCAAGTTCATTACGTTAAAGGTTTTCTTCAATACCAGTCATAGCCCTCTGTCATTTTAGAAAGTATTATTTAGTATTCGTGCTATATTTGTTGACCTCGTCAAGACGGAGTATATAGTAGCTAATTGATGCTTCATGCTTGCATATGATGCGATTATTTAGGACAGTCGCATAACCTTGTTGATCTCATCAAGGGCTCGTGCGGGTGGATCTAAATTAATCATAATATGACAGGTTGAACTTGATTAGCAGCTTATGGTTTGTTGACTTTGTTAAGGTCATATGCCGTTTGGGGTAAAAGCCGATATCGGGAGTTTCAAGTGTCAAAACTTGCAATGTGATTGCATGCTTCTTATGGAGTGGGGTAACTTGTTGACCTTGTCAAGCTTACCATGCCATGATAGTTTGGGTCCCGATTCTCACTGTGAGTAATAGTTACTCTCGGGAGATTTTCTATAAATGATCCCGGCTAGTTCTCCTTTTTGGGTTTAAAGGAGAATTCGACAAACAGTGGGAGACCGGATTAAATAAATTAATTAAACAATCTAATTTAGGATTAAGTGCACGCTGAGTGTTTCTTTTCTCTCTCTCTCTCTGGAAGGGACTTAAAACCGACCTTAAACTAAAACTCGTAAACCAAGTTAACCGAATCTTTTTACTATCATTTGCTTTAGAATGTCATGATTGCCCTATTTCACAACATAGTAGTATATGTCCTTTTCCCTCCTACTTCCTCTTTTTCTTCCTCCAGAACACTCTGTATCCGATACAGAGATTCATATTGCATGGAAGGCCGTCTAGTATAATTACATACATACTCGGAGAAAGTGTTTCAGTCGAGGATGGCCGCTGGTTTTGGAGAAAGTAAATTGTATATGATATAATTCATTTGTCTCTCCTCTTCACTTTATTTCAAGTGTGAGAGCTCCTTAAATGAGGAGAATATACCAGTTATGCTTATTGGACGGTTTTCTTCCAATCCCGATTCTAGAGCTGAAAGGTAGGGAAAGAAGAAAACCAATTAAAATAAGTCCGGTATACACAAGGTAAGATAGAAAGAAAACAATAGGGATTGTAGTGAGCGAAAAGGAAATTTCAACTACTGTTATAAATCTGGGCAAGTGAAAGAGACATTAATAGAAATACCCGGACACCCCCTTAAAACATTTTGATATTTCATGTTTCCTGTGTAATAGTAATTTAAAACTATTTTCTCAATTAATTCTGTCTCTGGGTATGAGGATACCGGATTAGAATCTCATATCTGTAAGTCGTTACAAATGTCGAGGAGTAAATTATTGAGAAGGGGCGATTTGATTCTCAATGTCGGTTTTCAGAGCAATTATTGCTATTAGGGAAATCACATGGTTTTTCCTTTTGGCAAACTTTTGATTTTGAATTTCTGTTATTATGCACTAACTTTTAAAAACTCATATATCCATCTCTTTATTTGATAAAGTGGGATATATATTTTCAAAAAATTATGTTCTGAATATTTACCTTTATCATTAGATGATTGGGTAAGTGCATATATATAACGAAGGAAATATTCTTAACCAAAATAAAGTTTTCAAAATTACATCACACAGAGTATGAGTTAATGTATTCATAGGACTTATACATAGTGATGTATGTTGTCCGATGTTCACACGGATAAGGGGTTGGTACTCACACTTCGTTATATTTTCCTATGAGTTCTCTGGTTTTAGACACGCATTCTTATTGAAATGCATAGTTCAAAAATTTTGAGAAGTTCATAAGATATAGGAATAAAGTAGAGAACCAAACGTTGGAAGTATCAAGATTTTACGAAGTGTTTAGAGATGTGGGTACTTATACTAGGTATTCCGTAGTTATGTAATTGAGAATTCGATTCTCTCTTAGATTACTCATCTGTGGGTCTGTTCCTTGATGAGTAATACTGAGTTGCTTTTTTCAATTTGGGGCTATGCATTAGAAACAACTGCATAACAATTGAATATGGTTTTATCTGAATTTGTGCCTGAGATTCTATATGCGATATAGAATAGGTTCATATCTTAAGGTTGTTAAGGTATATGGAGTATATGGAGTTATTCGGTTCATGATTAAAACTAGAATCCGGACAAACTCAAGGTACATTTCAGTAATAGGCAGTTTGTGGGTTATCCCAAACTGTAGAAAGGGTTTAACTTCTACCATTTTAGGATCAAAAGTTGTTTTGATCTTAACCCGCCACCTCTTTGGGAAAATAATTTCTTGCAAAAAAAATTAGTGGGAGTATAGTAGAATTGGAAGTGATTCTAAAACCACACACGATTACTAAAAATTTAAGAACCTGGAGATTCAATTGACCCCGACAAACCTTGGTCTACTCCGCAGATTTAATAGATGACCTCAACCACCTGAGAGATACTATGGTTTCCTCGTTGATGGTCACAAGGAGGCTTGCATCATGAGATGATGACCCTACTAGTTATTAGCAGGCCATGGGAAGTGGTGACTTCCGACTGATGGCTGAATGCCAAGTTATAAAAGTGACTCCATGCACTGCAACAAAATATGGACTTTGTTCGGTGCTCCTGAAAGGGTATGATAGGTGTAATTTATTGCATATTTTCTAACTCATTTATCATTTTATTGTCATATTTTATACTTGTCCGAGTATCTTTTATGAATTATCATAGATAACAGGGCTTGAATGCAAAAAGATGGAAAATTGTTCTAAAATGAGGATTACGTGCGTGTTTACCGCCGAAAGACCGGACTGAGACGTTGGGATGTCTAGCCTAAATTTGGTGGCAGATACTATTTGGACTTACCCATCCACCTCTCCGAAAATACTAAGTTGATTTATGGCACCGTATATCAGAGGTTTGGATAGATGTGACCGTTGTAGCAGACTTCATCAGATTCCCCCTCATTTGTGAGGGGTTTTTGATTGCGGGGACACTTTTCTATCCAGGCGCAAGCCCCTGCAGTTAATTACATTATCGCATTGCGATAACCACTTTCTCCTTCTCCATCAGTTCACTTCATATCGTGTGTATTTTTTTTTATTTTGGTTGCCCGTGGCTTGTATACAGAGACTATTTTATGTCATCTCCTATAGGGCATGGATTAGCCTAATTCCATATATTTTTAGATTTGGGATTTTGAACTTAAATTATATTTTTCTTAGTTCAAAAATATTTTGTTTGGTTTAAGGACCGTTAATCTAGTTTGAGATTAAGATCGACTTAAACATATGAGCATTTGAGTTCAATTTATTTTTAACAAAGAATACGTTAGTCCTATTTGAGACTAAAATCAATTTAGCAATATTTTCAGGATCATTAAATTTAGTTAAGATCCAACAACAGAGCATTTGGGCTCAGATGCTAGAAATTTTAGAAAGAGACTTTTCGTCAATTTGGGGTTGGTCTGCTTAGTCTTTTCTTCTTTCGTTTTCTTTTATTCAAAGTACTAAGCACTTAGTTGGGTTTTTTTGGCTCAGCCCTTTTTCCTTCTATGCAAAAGTGTTAAGTACTTGTTTGGGGCTCTGGCGTTCATATATGTATCATGTGAAGCCCTCAGTCATGGGCGCTGCCCAATAAGTGCTAAACACTTTAGTCATTTTGACTGAATATGAAGTGCTAAGCACTTTTATATGGCGTCCATGTGAGGAGCACGTGCGGCGTTGTCTCATTTTATTTTGTTGAGCACCCACTTGTTTTTCATGTAAGGTCCTGGGTGTAAGTGCACGGCGGCGCCCCGGCCTCCATCCCGAGGCCAAATGCGGAAGCGATGGTTAACTTTAAATTTTCTTGAACAGGCACCACCGCGCACTAAAACTCGGATCGGGCCATTAACTAGTCCTAGCTAATTACAAGATGGGGAAGAGAGATATACCGAGCGATCCGTGTCCTCCGGTCTTCTCGCCGTCGTCCCGATCTCCCGCGGAATGCTCCGGTCTCCATCTCGTCGCCGGAAGGGCACCACGTCGCCTACTTTATTTACGGGCTCCCGCCTCTATACCGAGACAACTCGGGCACGAAGTTGGCGAGCCGACGTGCCCAAGATTTGCTGTAGAATGGTGTGTAGAACTTGTGTCTCATTTTGGGGTAGTGGAGGTTGCCATTTTGGTGGAGGAAATGAACTAAGCTTTTGGAGATGGTGTTGTGGGATTTTTCCAACATGAAATGAACCAAAATCCCCCACCAAAATGTTTGGACAGCCCCCCATAAGAAGTGGCCGGCCAAGCTCATTAGGGAATCAGAGAGAGAGGGAAAAATAAGAGTGGGGGTGAGTGAATAATGCAAGAGAGAGGGAAAAAGAAATCAAGTGTAGAAATGATCACCAATAAAAAACAACACTCTTCCAACCTCATCATAACCCATCACCATCAACAATCATGACTTTTAAAAGTCAAGCCATGATGGAACAATCAAGTCAATGTATGGTGCACCCATCATGACACACCAATATGCAAAGACCCCCTTCCAAATTGCTTATTTGTACAAATGCAGATAAGCCCTCCTCCACCAATCTTCGGCCAATGAACGATATAAAGAAATATGGCCGAAAAGGAAAGCAAACTGGCAACTCCAGAAAACCGGTCCCGTAATAAATTACAGAAAAACCCTGATACTGTGTATACACACCCGCATCTGTATTCCGACCGAAATACAAATGCAATGAGACAAAATCTACACTGTATTATACTAGGATCCGGCTTAAACCAAAGCCGGCTAGTAATATCCGTTCGATCCTGATCCGTGCAATACCGCACGTATCTGATCGAACCCTGCCATCTAATCATACGGCCTCTAGTACAAACTGTCCGATCCTGATCCGTGCAATACCGCACATATCTGATCGGACCTTGCCATATCTCCATACAGCCTCTCCAGCGTTTCGCCCGAAAACTTGAGCAATTGAATGTGGGGGACTCTAAAGACTCGTCAACACCTTGGTTGTGGATTTAACCACTAGCACGTCAGAGGTATAAGCCAATACGTAACGGGCTACCAGGTATTGATCAAAAGGGACGTCGATGAGCGAGCTCATCCTGACACCCTACTGAGCCTGTCAGTGACAATATCCGTACACTCCGGTCCGTTCGTCTATGAGCATCGCATGGCGGGCCTAGGGGGTTGGTAAAAGTCAGACCCCCAAAAGCGGTACAAGTCGTGTCGGAGTGTAGCCCAGAACACCCTGAGATACTACTGGAATCCTACCAGTAAATCTCCTGCCTCGGCCGAGGGCTTCGTGTAATGGCTCTCCTAGACACAGCACGACCTCACCCCCAATACCGGGAGAGACGAACCCCTGAAGATCCGCTCACTGCCTCCATGTGGCTCGGGACTGTACCCAACTAAAACCTGTTTGCACGTCTCATTTGAGCGTGGTAGGGTAGTAATCAAAGTACAGTGGGAACTCACACGAGACAAATGACGATCCCTAGGTCGATGAACTAACCTGTACACATGTCACCAGGGAACTGCTATCTAACGTCAGGTATAAGACCAACTAGCATGTTCCCGGCGAGTCCTGTCCGGTGTACTCATAACCCAATGAGCACCTGTATACATCTTAGGTGAACCAACTAACACCAGTGGCTTGTGAGACCGGCCACCGCCCCTCGTCGGGGTCTCGACTGTATACACTAGTCTACCCTGGAGTATCGATGCCCTGTCTCGAAACTCCCACGACTAGGGACCTTTTAAGGATGTGCTTATAGACCCCAGCTCCCACTTATATGATCGCCCTCATACTGCTGGTGGTCAAGCAAGAATCCTAGGGGCTCTATCAACGTGTAATAGCGACATGTCAGGTCACCTAAAGCAGTACACGATGATAAAGGTAAACCAGATAGCATACTATCATCTCGAGTAAGACTGTCCTACCGGGATAGGTCCTTCCTCAATCATTGCAATTACGTGCCTGTGATCCAATAATTGACTCAGAGGGCACCATCTCCAACAATCTCCCACTTGCACTCAAGGCTAATTATTGCGATGTCGCATACTCACAGCCCGTGTGATACTGAACACCCAACTCCTCTACTAGTCAGTCTCACAAAGCCTGTTTGCGAAACTATTGCGTTCGAGAAATAGCCTCAGTGAGTGGATCTGCTTTGATGTTTCTTTCTATGTCTATCTATATCTCAAGTTCGCGGAGAAAGCCATCTCCCGAAATGAGCAATACCTGTCTTAGAATGTGTCTGGATGTCTGATGGGACCTAGCTCATAAATGAACTCCAAATCCAAACTTCTTAGACTGTATCGTCAACTGAACTTAATCAGTATCCTGCGCCATGCCTCCCTCAGTATTGCCTTGGACCACCTGTCCAAAATACTGCCCCTCGTCAGAAGGAAAACTATAACTGTGACAACCTCCTTGTCGTCTATGTCACCTTGGAAGCCTGGAATGATAACTGTCTCCCGAATGAGGCTGTCGTTATCATATCCCTAGAACATTCACTTATGTTCTAAAACTGCTTCCGACTGTTTCTCTAGGATAGGATCAATGTCAACTTATTGCATCTAGTGCAAGAACAATATCTGGTGTGGTACTTGACATCTCATGATTGACTCAATTGCCTGAGCAAGTGATCTGCCAATCATGCACATCCCTCTCCCCTTTAGTCTGTAAGACACCTTTAGAGAGGGTGACTCCATCACCTGCAGGTACACTACCGTGCCAGGAGTCGTCCATTCTAAATACTCTTAGAATGTTGTCTGAGTACCCTGATTGGGAAACCACCCAAATCTAGATCTAAAGCCATAGATCTAGTAACCAGTATGTCAGATATAAAATCCATTTCCTTTGTGGAGCAACCACTGTGTGACGACCAAAGTATAACCGATCGTAGTATAGGAATATCACTTCCTACTCTATGTATGTCATCCAAATACCAGGACATCACACCCTACTATCTTCTCAACAGATCCATCCCCTATTCTGATGAAGTCAAACCTATAACTGTCACGTCCGAAATAGATGATCTATCTCCGCTATATCTGCTTTAGTCTATAAATAGACATAAGCCACCTGTCCACCAATGCTTCCGCTGCTCCCACTGACTACGACAACCCTCTGGCAGAGTCATATAAACGTACACTTCTAAAGCAAGTTTAGAATGACGCTATACTCATCCTCCTGCCGGGTCTCACAGTCTGGAACAACAGCAATGGCAAGTGTGGGTAAACAAGAACCTCCCTGTCACCGTCCTTGTGGCTACCGGAGTACCTCTCGGGTGCCTGAGGTCACCCACCTTATCTGCGGAGTGGCCAATGGAATGTCAAGCCAGATTGAATCTTTAGGTTCCTATGAAATCTTCAGTAATCGTTTGTGGTTCTGGAATCACTTCCAGTTCTACCATACTCCCACTACTGTTTTCTGAAAAAATCCATTTTTATTAAAACTGTAGCGAGTCTAGAACAATATCACTATTGATCTTCCAGATGGTAGAAAATCAACCCTCATCATAGCCTGGGTCAACCCACAAACAGCCATTACAGAAAACGTGCCTTGAGTTATCCAGAGTCTGGTTTTAATCATAAGCCGGACAACTCCCCGTACCTTAACAACGTTAAGATATGAACTGTTCTATATCCAATATAGAACCAGAGGCACTGATTTAATTGAACCAGATTCAAATCATGCTGCTGTCTCCAGTGCATGTCAACTAAATGGAAGAAGGCCGATCAACGTTACTCAACTTAGGAATGCTTCCAATCATGAGTAACCTGAAAGAGAAGCAAGATCTCTTAATCATTACTATCAACTGAATACCATACACAAGTATCTACATCTTCGATCAACTTGAAGAATCCCGATGCTTGCAACACCTGGTTCTCTACTTTATTCAAATACCTATAACTTCTCAAAATTCAGACCCTGTGTTTCCGCGAAACACTTGTCTAAAAACTAGAGAAGTCATAAGTAAACCGAATATAGTACGAGGACCAACCCCTCTGTCCTGATGGACCCTGGACAACATACAATACTCTGTATAAGTCCCTTGAGTCTGATAACTCATTCACTGTGTGTCGTAGGTTGAAAACTGTACTTATGGTTAAGAAGAATTACACCGCTGTTTAATGCCCCTTACCTAACCATCCACTGATATAGGTAAATGTCATAGACATAATTTCAAAAGGTATATCTCACTCTATGAAAATAGACGTACAGATATATCAATTTGAAATTGGTGCACAATAGCGGATATTCAAAACCAAATATTTGCCGACCGGCAAACAGCCCAGGTGATTTCCTCAAATATCACCGATTACAACAAATCCCGATATAATGAGGATGATCACCCAATTCCCAATAGCTTACTCCCACTCATCATCTGTAAAACCATACAGATGTGAGAATCATACCTGGTAAATACATACCCTGGAGTAGGTATCTAATCGGAAAATCAATTTTCCTTTAACAGTACACAGTGAAACTAAAACATTGAAATGTTTCGATGGGGTATCCCGGTATTCCTAGTAATGCCTCTTCCAGATTCACGACTGTAACCGTATAATTCTTTGCCACCTCTCCAAATCCCTTTTTATATCTTTAGTCATTACCTTCTGCACACCCCGTTAGGCCAAATGGTTT
Source organism: Agapanthus africanus (assembly GCA_030015575.1). Classification (NCBI taxonomy): domain Eukaryota; kingdom Viridiplantae; phylum Streptophyta; class Magnoliopsida; order Asparagales; family Amaryllidaceae; genus Agapanthus; species Agapanthus africanus. The sequence goes on from CM057337.1 coordinate 683,298,102, forward strand.
TCTTCCTTCCCTACCGTTCGGCACCAGCCTATGGTTTGGAAGAAGACTATCCAATAAGGGTAATGGGTGTACTGTCCTAATCATAGGAGCACTCGCAATGCGAGAGAAGGTGAAGATAAAAGACACCTGAATAAATCTTATTCTTATTTCTCCTGAACCAGAATCCATCCCCGAACTGGAAAAAATTCCTTTCGAGTTCGTATATAACCATACGATGGAGTATCCAATAAACTGTGGATCTTCGTAGTGATACGGAGTGTCCTGGAGAAATACAAAGGTGATTTAGGATTGGCGAAGGAATATTTGGTTTGGTCGTGAATATCAGTCGCAATTTACTTTGCCCTCTTACTAATCCCTTTCTTTGTCTTAACTTAATACCTTCTGCACACCATCGTTATGCTAATTGGTTTTCTTCATTCCCCACCGTTCGACACCAGCCTAAGGTTTGGAAGAAGACTATCCAATTTGCGTAATAGGTGTACTACTCCTAAACCAAGGAGTACTCGCAACCTGAGAGAAGGTAAAAGGAAAAGACAACTGAATAATCCTATCCGTTTTCTCCAGAACCAGAAACCATCCTCGAATAAATTCCTTCGAGTTCGTATATAACCATACGATGGTTTTGTCCAATGGAAGTGGACGTTCGTAGTAATACGGGGTGTCATGGAGAAAAGGGTAAAAGTAGAAGTGGCAATGAGGTTTGCAACTCTGACAATCCAAAAGCCAGTGTTTAAAAATGTTCGGTCAACTTGGTCTCTGAGTCATAGTCTTAGGGTCGGGTCAATGGTCGCTGCCAAAGAGAGAGAGAAAAGAAACACTCAGCGTGCACTCTAACCTAGATCAGAATGGTTACCAATTTATCTAATCTGGAAGCCTCCCACCGTACCGTCAAATTCTCCTCCAAACCTGAAAGAAGAATTAGTCGGGATCACCCGAGGAGTAAACCAACTCATCAGTGGGAATTGGGATCCAACTATCATCGCATGATAACGTGACGGAATCCACTCACGGTGTCACACTCCAGAAGGTATGTGCATATCTGGCAAGTTTCAGTTCTTTTGAAACTCCCGATGTGATTTCTGCCCCATGCTCTTATGACCTTGACTTTGGCCAACATATCATAAGTCACATGTCAAGTTCTACCCGTTATTCTCCAGGTTAATTTGAACCCACCCGTACCTACCCTTGACTTTGGCCAAAATGGCAGTACGACTGTCCCAAACCAACGCATCTATCTATGCTGCATATGAATACCCAATAGCTACCAATCACTGTGCCTTGACTTTGGCCAACATACACAACTTGAATACTATTGACCACCCATATGAAACGACGGAGGGCTATGAATGGTTTCTGGCGAAAACCTTTAACGTAATGAACTTGATATCGTTGAAGGAACGGATAGCTTTTAAAAATATAGTGACGAAAACTGTTGCTAAAGAGGTCACTCCTTGTGAAGGGGTCTCGGCTCTTTCCCCGTAGAATGAGGTGCGGGATATTCCAACTGAATACCACGGTGCAAAGCAAAAGTAATCGGCTATAGTGAAGTTATTGCCCTGACGCAAACTTTTTGTTCAAGGGGTCACTCCCGGTGAAGGGATCTCGGCCCTTGCCTCGTCGACTGAGGAGCAGGATATTCCAACTGAATACCACGATGCAAAACAAAAGTGAACGTCCTTGCAATAACAGCTTTTTGAAAAGTGTTCCAACAACATCAGATTAGGTTTGTTTTTAACTTGCATTGATCCGAATCAACGCAGTCCCATCAATTGATCACACCACAAAGAACGAAAATATACTGATGTACGTATATGCCATCCGCATTCGCTACTGGGTCCCGTCATTACCCGTTAGGTTAGCTAACTAACGACAGAGCGGGGACTGGACAAGCGCGGATGCAAAACATATACAACATCTACTAATATATATACCAATATATTATATTCGCTCAAGGCATGATAAAATGCAACATCACAGAAATATACAGCATCACAGAACAATACAGATATCTGGGATCCCCGGGTTTCACAGAGCCACTACTGAAACCCGATGTTCCCCTGGTCGTGTGGATAGCCTGTGCAATGAAATCTTAGACCCCTACGGGCACGGCAAGTTACCCGCCAAAACCTGTAGCGAGGCAGCCCCCTTCAGCAACGTGAATGGACCACCCAGCACTTCACGGAATCTGGTAACTTGGGCACCCCTCCTGGGTCAACCCGTACCCCCTACGAGTGCGGCGAATAGCCCGCCAATTCTAGAGTAAAGCCCCCTCCGTCTCAATGCCATGAGATGCGGGCTTGTTGCCCTCTAGAACCCGGCTATCCGTGCACCCCTCCGCGGGGTAATCCTAGTACAGAAAGTAAAATATACATACAACGGGTACATCGACCGCAACCTGGCCGTACCCCAAAATAATAATACAATCAGGCAGTGACGGCAGTCCACATATCGGACGCTCACCTCGCAATATCAAATGTACATAATACAACCACAACTGTACTAGCATTGCATCCAGGCTATCCCCCACGACCAATCCGCAACATCACAGCATAACACAGAACATCAACGTGAAAGTCACGTTCGCAAATCCGTCTAACCGGGCTATAGCAGTTAGACAGGATTTACCGATCAAATGACATTCACGATCGCAGATATAATGTAAATACTGTGAAATAATGTGTTTAAAATATCCGATCGATCAAATTTTACCAAGTGGGCCCCCAAGTACTACTGTAGCACATCAAGAAATTCTGGGCCCAAAATTAATATTCCAAAACCCCTATTTCATCACAGGAGGCCTCTGTAAAAAATTGGTGCACTGATCACTCAAAACAGCGGCGGAACCGCGGCCCAAGCATGGGTTTGGCCGCGGTTCCGCAGTCGAATAATGAGATCTCGCTACCAAATTTTTACAGTAGGCTTATACTTCCCTGCACAGTATTCTGAGACTACCTGAAAAAAAATTTCGAGACAAAAAAATTTCGACAGAAAACTGTTGCCATTGAAAATGCGGATTTTGGAATTTTTGCTCGATCGGAAATGTAAAACACATTAGACAAAGCTAGACTATGTTAATGGCGAGGCTCTGATACCACTGTAAGTACACGGCGGCGCCTCGGCCTCCATCCCGAGGCCAAATGCGGAAGCGATGGTTAACTTTAAATTTTCTTGAACCGGCACCACCGCGCACTAAAACCCGGATCGGGCCATTAACTAGTCCTAGCTAACTACAAGATGGGGAAGAGAGATATACCGAGCGATCCGTGTCCTCCGGTCTTCTCGCCGTTGTCCCGATCTCCCGCGGAATGCTCCGGTCTCCATCTCGTCGCCGGAAGGGCACCACGTCGCCTACTTCTTTTACGGGCTCCCGCCTCTATACCGAGGCAACTCGGGCACGAAGTTGGCGAGCCGACGTGCCCAAGATTTGCTGTAGAATGGTGTGTAGAACTTGTGTCTCATTTTGGGGTAGTGGAGGTTGCCATTTTTGTGGAGGAAATGAACTAAGCTTTTGGAGATGGTGTTGTGGGATTTTTCCAACATGAAATGAACCAAAATCCCCCACCAAAATATTTAGACAGCCCCCCATGAGAAGTGGCCGGCCAAGCTCATTAGGGAATCAGAGAGAGAGGGAGAAATAAGAGTGGGGGTGAGTGAATAATGCAAGAGAGAGGGAAAAAGAAATCAAGTGTAGAAATGATCACCCATCAAAAACAACACTCTTCCAACCTCATCATAACCCATCACCATCAACAATCATGACTTTTAAAAGTCAAGCCATGATGGAACAATCAAGTCAATGTATGGTGCACCCATCATGACACACCAATATGCAAAGACCCCCTTCCAAATTGCTTATTTGCACAAATGCAAATAAGCCCTCCTCCACCAATCTTCGGCCAATGAACGATACAAAGAAATATGGCCGAAACGGAAAGCAAACTGGCAACTCCAGAAAACCGGTCCCGTAATAAATTACAGGAAAACCCTGATACTGTGTATACACACCCGCATCTGTATTCCGACCGAAATACAAATGCAATGAGACAAAATCTACACTGTACTATACTAGGATCCGGCTTAAACCAAAGCTGGTTAGTAATATCCGTTCGATCCTGATCCGTGCAATACCGCACGTATCTGATCGAACCCTGCCATATAATCATACGGCCTCTAGTACAAACTGTCCGATCCTGATCCGTGCAATACCACACATATCTGATCGAACCTTGCCATATCTCCATACGGCCTCTACAGCGTTTCGCCCGAAAACTTGAGCAACTGAATGTGGGGGACTCTAAAGACTCGTCAACACCTTGGTTGTGGATTTAACCACTAGCACGTCAGAGGTATAAGCCAATACGTGACGGGCTACCAGGTATTGACCAAAAGGGACGTCGATGAGCGAGCTCATCCTGACACCCTACTGAGCCTGTCAGTAACAATATCCATACAGTCCGGTCCGTTCGTCTATGAGCATCGCATGGCGGGCCTAGGGGGTTGGTAAAAGTCAGACCCCCAAAAGCGGTACAAGTCGTGTCGGAGTGTAGCCCAGAACACCCTGAGATACTACTGGAATCCTACCAGTAAATCTCCTGCCTCGGCCGAGGGCTTCGTGTAATGGCTCTCCTAGACACAGCGCGACCTCACCCCCAATACCGGGAGAGACGAACCCCTGAAGATCCGCTCACTGCCTCCATGTGGCTCGGGACTGTACCCAACAAAAACCTGTTTGCACGTCTCCTTTGAGCGTGGTAGGGTAGTAATCAAAGTACAGTGGGAACTCACACGAGACAAATGACGATCCCCAGGTCGATGAACTAACCTGTACACATGTCACCAGGGAACTGCTATCTGACGTCAGGTATAAGACTAACTAGCATGTTCCCGGCGAGTCTTGTCCGGTGTACTCATAACCCAATGAGCACCTGTATACATCTTAGGTGAACCAACTAACACCAGTGGCTTGTGAGACCGGCCACCGCCCCTCGTCGGGGTCTCGACTGTATACACTAGTCTACTCTGGAGTATCGATGCCCTGTCTCGAAACTCCCACGACTAGGGACCTTTTAAGGATGTGGTTATAGACCCTAGCTCCCACTTATATGATCGCCCTCATACTGCTGGTGGTCAAGCAAGAATCCTAGGGGCTCTATCAACGTGTAATAGCGACATGTCAGATCACCTAAAGCAGTACATAATGATAAAGGTAAACCAGATAGCATACTATCATCTCGAGTAAGACTGTCCTACCGGGATAGGTCCTCCCTCAATCATTGCAATTATGTGCCTGTGATCCAATAATTGACTCTGAGGGCACCATCTCCAACATTGGGCGTTGCCCAATCAGTGCTAAGCACTCAGCCATTTTGGTTGTATATGAAGTGCTAAAAACTTTTACTCAGCGCTCACGTGTATTTCACGTGAGGCGCCGACCTTCTGTTTTGGAGGCCTACGTGTTTTTCACGTGAGGCGCTGAGCACTTTGTTGGAGATGCCCACGTCGGAATCACGTGAGGTGCTAATTCCATTTATTTTCTAGGGATTGAATCTGTGTTAATAGCATTTTGACTATTAATGATCACCAAGATCTTTGTTTTGAAGATATGGGATCAACCTTTCTTTAAGAACTAAGTTCTTATATTTTTTCTTTTATAAGCACTAAGTTTCTTTTTAGGGTTAAACCCCATTTTCAGAGGAATTAAATTTCCAGAACATAGGTTCTTTCTCTTTTTTTTTTAACTTAGTTTTTTTCCCCTAAGTTTTGAGTCTGAAGAACAGAATCTCCCTGATGAGAATTAAATTCTCAACTTGTGGGGAGATTTGCTCTGCAAATCTCAAATCAGAGGAAAAACTATGTTCTTGTATGAAGAGTTAAATCCTTATTCCCATTTATACTAGACAAATGAGATATTTTTATCTCTTCTTTTTCTTTACCTAGAATTTGAAAAGTGGGAGATCTTTTTCTTCTTTTGAGACTAAAATTCTCTGCTCTTCTTTTTGTGGAGAAACTTATGGGGTCAATCCTCTATCAGAGATTTGAAATATCAGGTCTTTTATATAGGAGATGCAAGTTTGTTAATTAGTTTGAGAAAATCTCTCATTTGAAAGATACCAATTGATTTTATTTATCTCAAAAATTATTTGGGAAATTTTATCCACCGTTGGATTTTTTATCCAAAGATTTCTGTTTTACAGAATATGTTTTCTTGTTTTTAACAAGATTGGGGAAATATTTCCCATATATAGAATTTTATTCTATTAAACGGTGATTTTTAGTCACCATTGGATTTTTGATCTAAGATCTCTCTGTTTTACAGAGAACAACCTTTCTCTGTTTGTAAAGATTGGGGAAATATATTCCTAAAATAGAATTTAATTCTATCATTGGATCTTTGATCCTACCGAGAATATCTTTCTCACTTGGAAAGATTAGGGAGATATTTTCTCCTAGTAGAATTTAATTCTATTATTTGATTATTTATCATCACCATTAGATTTTTGATCCAATGGCTCTGTTTAACAGAGTATATCCAAGATTTTAGGGAAATATCATCCATATAGAATTTAATTCTACCTGCTTTTAATTTGGGTGCCGGCGCTCACGTGTTGTGCACGTGGGCGCCACTTAAGAATTTAATTCTTATATATGATAGACGTTCCCGTGCTTTTCACATTGGCGCCCACATAAATTTACGTGCAGCGCCGCCATAGAATTTAATCTTATAAGAGGTTGGCGCCGGCGCTTTCGTGGGGAGCACGTAAGGTGCTGCCTTATTAGATTTCAACAGAGTTTAGCTATTTTTATTATATTTAATTATTAAGGGAACAAATGCCCCCCACCATTGTTCTCACGTGGCTTACACGTGAATGCAACAGTGTCACTTTTACCACCGTTGGATCATATAGAAAGTTCAACCGTTCCCCCCATGTCTTATAAATAGGGCCTTAAGCCCTTGAGATGACTGCTATATGTTCATCTTCTTTCTTGAACCTTCCTTTCTTTTGAGAATTTAATTTTCATTTCCTAGAGCTTAGATCCGTCTCTCAGAACCCTTTTGAACAGAGTATACTCTGCCAAATTTCTTGGTAAGAACTATGAACATAGCTTAGCTCTTAACCCCTTTTGAGCATATATATATATAGTTTTGGATTTTAAGTCCATTATTAGATTCGACAGAGCTTAGCCCTCTCTCGATCTCTTGGTGATCTAAAAAATTCCTTTCTTTTTATAGATCGTGGATCTTAATGTTCTTATCCAAAACTTGAGAATTTTTGATTCTTCTTCTTAGGGTTTTACCCTGCTGTCAATCTTGACATTTTTTCTGGAATATGATTCCATCGATTAACCCATGAGTTTTTCTAACATGGAGCTCTCTGGGATTTAATCCCACTATTTGGGGGAGTTTAATTCCATTTTTTTTGCAGTGCTTAGCTCTGATTTGGATCTTATGAACTTTAGGAATTTTATTCTCTTTACTGTTCTTCCTGGATGTTTTTTCCTTTTTTGGAATTTTTGGGGTTTTAATCCCTTCTTTTTTTCACAAATTTGAATCTATCGTTTGTTTTAAAGAACCCTCATTTCGGGGAATATTGGGAGTTTTTAACTCCACTGTTTAATGAGCACTATTCATTTAATGAGAATCCTTTTGGATTCTCATAATAGGCACATATCTCATCATTGATGAGCCACCACATTTATTTTATGGGGTCCACTTTTTTTTAGACTTTAGTGACTTTAGTATTTCAATCGCTAACCTCCTACTGTGTTTTCTTTTTAGGTACCATAGCTTCTGCTTCCTTTTTTCCCTATGTTTGTTCGGAGAGTGCTTTGGCTGACGCCCCTACTGATCGTGAAGTCCTTGCTTTATTCCGGGATTACAATTCAGAACGGAAATCTCTTCATCTATAGGGAGCATGGTGCAGCTATATTATCCGGGGTCGACGCAGTTTTACTTATGAGGCGCCATTAGAACCGATCCCTTCGATTTATTATGCTGACCCTCCGCAGGTTGCTTATGCTGTGGAAGAGGTCAATTGGACTGCGGAGAGTCATTTTCAACCTTCCATGGCATCGATACCAGTCCAGCCGCCGATGGACCTAAATATTTTGGGGCGTCGCATGTGTTAAGAAGAGGTGTGTCCTTAGGATCAAGTTTATACAATAGGAGTGACCCCTCGACATCCGGCTGGTTACCTCCAGTGGGCCCGCTATATCTTATCAGCCAAGAAATCGTTGCTGCTGAAAACCGGGTTATACTCAGCGGTTTATGCATCTCTTTTCTATTACCACACTCCTCATGTATGGTGGGTTAAATCTTTCTTAGAACAATGGAATATTCCGACCCACACGTTTCTATTATCGGACCGGGAAATATCAATTTCGCTGAAAGAATTCGTAGATATTTCCGGATTACCCGTTAGTGGGGAGCATTATAAGGGGCTACTTCCTCCTGATGAGTATATCTTCGCCACCGAATCGGTAGTCATAGGCCTTACTGCGGAAAATACAATCCAACAAAAGTTCCCGAGTCTGATCAAAGTGTTAAATTTCTATGAAAGATTTTTTTTGGAGTCCGGGGGGGCCATAGAGTTAGCTTTACGGACTTTGTCTCCCGTTTCCTTCGTCCGGAGGTTTTATCGAAGAAGGCTGTGAAGTTTGCCAAGCTTGATGATCCGTTCAGGTTTGGCTTGGATAAATTGCCGACTGCAGATGCGGATTTGAAGCAATTCTTTATTCCGGACACCCACATCGTCCCTTTCACAGAGATTGTTGCTCCGGACATTGACGAGGAAACGTTTTTTGTGGGCTTCATTGGTTTGTGGCTGAGCAAGTTTGCACTCCCAATGCATTCTCATTACATGAGACCGTCTGTTTTCTATCCGGCTTATCGTATTGCGGCGGGGACGTGTATAGCTGTTGGGGTTGCAGGATTGGCCTATTTATATAATGGCCTAAGTATAGCAGCCGACACCACCCAGCCGGGTTTGAAGCCTGTAAACCTGTCATGCCTCGCTTTCCGGTGTACGGATAAGGAGACATGACTGGCCCGCGACGTATTTACTCAGAAGTAAACACGCTAAGTGTAAATAAGCAATATAATATAAATGTACACAAGAAAGACATGAGATGTAAAATAACAACAACTTTTTATTTATTAAACATTCTTTACAATACAACTGAAAAGTAAATACAATGTGGAAAGCAATGCCTAAACAATGGCATGAACTGAAAGTAAAGTATATACAAGTGAACTAAAACTTGGGGTCCTCGATGAACTGCTCCAAGTCTTCTGAGCTGGGCTTGATCTCCAGAGAGTCGGGTCCTCCTGACAACATTCCAAAGAAAGAATAGAAAAGGAATGTCGTCAGCGCACAATCGCTCGGTAAGTCCCAAAAAAAGATAGAATAGACAGATAGAGAGTATAACTGATATAATGTATGTTTGTTATGTTATCACTGTTATTTGTACCTTGATACAGAATATGCCAGTGTATATGAGAGGAGTCTAACTATTCCGTGGACTAAGGTATATGGAGCATAAGGAACCGTTAAGCCACAGAACAACAACGGATATTCAAGTTAGGTGTATTAAAGTGACCATTATCGTGTCACTTTTAACACATTCCGTACAAATCTACCCTTTTTAAATCCCGTAATGTTTATTGTATTGTTAAGTAGTGATTTTTAGATATAAGACTTGCCGAAACCATGATATCAATCGTTCATGCAAACGGATCAGGATATAAACGGATAGTCATGTAGATAAGTCAATGTATATCCATGGTTCGGTCAAATCAAGTCATGTTGATATAGATGAATTCATGTTGTAATGGAATTATATCAAGTATGGATTGTATTCGGATTAAACCGAGACTCTATTTGAGTCAGACACTTAAACAGAATTGAAGTCCTGAATTAAGTTTGGGAGTTATCGGTAACTGTCGGTAACTGCTGCACATGGACAGTAGGATTTGTGTCTTTTTCCAAAATAATTACCGTATTGATAACCCTGTTTTAGTTGTCTACCTTAAATAGGCAAGCACCCACATTCTCCGGCTCCCTGAGGCTCAAAAGAATTGGTCACGTTTAAACCTATATTTACTAGGGTCCTTATTGTAAATTAATAAAACTTGAGTGGGTTTTATGAAAAATAGTTTTGATATATTTTCAAAATAAATCTTAAGTATTTATTTACCGCCTTTAGGGTTTTCATAGATGTAATTTTTATAAGATGAGATATTCTAGTGGATATAAACCTAAATTGAATGGTATATGGTATTTTCATGTAAAATGACTTGTATTGATTTGTGATGGTAGTTTCATGAAATTTGGGATTCTTTTGTTTAGAAAACATGGATATTTTTATGTATATTTAAAATAGATGGGTTGATAATATTATATATAACTATCAGAAAATAAATTTATTTATTAAATAGAAATTACGTTTTCTTAAAAATTGTAATATAAATTCCATCGAGATCGTATGCTCCGTGAGGAGGTCTACATCTCGCACTACTAGTCCGATGGATGTGCGATAACCCGCACCAACCAAATCGGATTCCCCAAAATGGGTTGTAAGGACATAATTGTATGGAATTTGATTAAAACAATTAAAAGAAATACGGTTTGATAGTTTATGGTATTTAACTGTAAAATTCGCCTTAGCCATAAAAATATTGTTTTCAAACCTTCGTGCTATGTCATGATGAGTATTATGATGAGGTAGGTTATTACCCCATGAGTTTTCTAAAGATAATACGAGTAATATGATGAATTAATGTCGTAGGTAAATTTTGTGGTATTTAAACGAAAAAGTGTAATACAAGTTGCATAGCATTTTATTTTGAATTGAAACTTATTCTAAATATTGTTTTATGGTTGCTAAACAAGATATTAAGAGATGGTTGATTTGTTATTAAGAAAAGTTGGGTTTTTAATGAAATTAGAATCGAAAATCGGAATAACTCCGCTTCCGACGAGTTTAAATAAAAGATTCTTTTAGAATAGAAGTGAGGAGAGGAGAGGGAACTTGCAGGTTTAAAGAAGAGAGAAGAGGTATATGAACAAGTTGTTTCTCCGTGGAGTCGTCGGATTTGCCCCGAATCGTCGCCGGAACTTGACCTTGGCTTAACTCTACTTGTATAAATTTTTGGACTTGGAAAACTTTGAGAGTCTTGACAATGGATTTCAGAATAGAGGGGGATAGGGTGTGGGGTGGTATTTATAGGATAGAATTAATGTTTAGGGTATTAAAATGAGAATTAAAATGCATTAAAATTTGTTTTTAAATATCATTTTAATTCTCGGTTAATGTGCAGGAAAATCAAATAGAAGAGGAGTAGTGGGGGGAGGCAAAAGGGTGTTAGGATGAAAAAGATTGAGCATTAGGGACGGGAGGCCCGGCGGCCCCGGCCCCAAAGCAATTCTCGCCGACTGATCAAGGGGGTCGGGGTCTTGGATTTCTGCCACGTGTCACGTTCAGTGCATATAACATTTTTCATATGTTTGATTTTAGTGACTTTTCATTTTTACGTGTATTGCACGTGTAAACTTTTAGGCTTCCAAAAAGTTTAAAAGAAAAATCATTAAAAATAATATGTGGCTGAGGGAATTTGAACACAGGGGCTATGTCACAGCAACGCATGGCTTTACCAATGAGCTACAAGTGCTTTCTTGCTGTTCTAAAACGATTCAAATACTTATAGCATACACAGGGTTGCAAATACTCTATTTAGTACCTTAATTTTAGACAATTATTTGTACATTATAAAAAAAGTCGTTATAAAATTTCCCTTTACATTATTTCACCTCATGGATCGAGATGGATTTGTTGGGTGCCTTTGGTGTGCATATGCGGCCTAAATTTTATGAAGGATACAATTTCCCCCGGGTCATGCAACTGGTCGACGCTTCTTCTTCGAACCCAACACAGCAAGAGGCTCGGCGATTCCTTCTGCGTTCATGCTTGGTTAGGGACAGCATGACCTTTGTTGATAGGGTCCTGAACATTTGTAAAGAACCTACCAAAGTGGTCCAGCTGCTTTATGATGTCTTCAAGGATGGGGTTTCTGCTTTAAGGGACAGGGAAATCGTGCATTTGTATTCCATCAGGCCGGGTTTCCTAGTATTCAGGCAAAATACTTTGGTAATATTCATAAGGTATAACCCGCATCGCTTTGCTCAATAATCCGGCTATAACCAAGGTGTTCCCCTCGATGCACTTCTTGTCGATCCGATTGCTTTAGAGGAGATCGTCCACAACGTGATGCATTAGTTTACGCAGCTGAATACAAGGTCTTATTTTCTAATTGCTGAGTTGAGTCATATTCCGAAGGCGTCCAATGCCTATATAGCCTGGTATCAGCTTGCGAGGCGCCATTATCAAAGAAGAAAGGCGGATGCTCCTTGATCACAAAGACTCTGTCCCGGCTAGTAATCCTGCGGTTCCACTGAAACGACGAGCAGTTGTCCATCCTTCCTTGAAAGAGGGCGATGCGGTTGTAGTTCCGCGAGCCTTTCCAATGGTGTTGACGGCTAAGCCACGACCAGACGTAAGTGCTTCCAGGGACATGATGGCTGCAGCGTCTCCTAAGTCGGGTATTGGCTCAGAAATCGGTACTCGCTGTCCCAAAAGGCCTGTAAAATGAAAGCTCTTATCGTAAGGTGTTTTTGCCGGCTCACAGAAAAAGAAGAAATCCCTGTTTTCGGCTGACATTGTATTTGGTCAAGAACCTCATGCACCCTATAGCGAAGGCTTCTCCGAATATGGCACCAATGACAATCTTTCTGAAGCTTCTATTGATGAGAACGCAGCAACTAATCTTCAAGCTTCTATTGAGGCTTCTGAGCGATTAGCCCACGAGTAAGCAGCGTTTTCTTCTCTTACGGCGTTAGGTATATCTTATTTATACTATTTTGTATATTTTAGAATTTATTGCACTTTATTAACACTCCTTTCTTAACAGGCATCATTACTGAAAAGGCTCTTTTGGCGTTTGTTCATATCAGAATTTTGCATTATTATATTCCCCATGCTTAATCATATTGCAAATAAATAGGTGCTTTTGATCCATATCTGCTAAATAGTTGTAGGTTACAGGTTCTCAGAACAACTACAGTGAAAATGGTGAAAAGACGCTATAAATGTGAGACTACGACCAATAAATAGATGAATCTGTTTGATGCCGCCTACCAGTTTAAGGAACAAATGAAGATCAATGAACAGTTCGATTGCACAACGTATGAAGGCAGCACAAGATTCAAGACTTCAACACGAACCTAACGGTAAAAGTCCACAATATTCTGCACCGTGGAAATCTGGAAGAAAATTGAAGATATTCTGAGAAAACAAGTGAAGAAACTAGAAGTAAAATGCAACATGAAGCAGACCTAAAGAAATGAGCCCAATAGCCCATCAAACGGCTGCGGAACCGCAGCCAAACAAGGCTTCTGGCTGCGGATCCGCGGCCGTGCAGAGCACGTGTCGGTGCGTGTCGGTGGGAGTCAGTGCATTGACCCGGTTTTCTTAGGGTAGTTTTGTAATTTCATATGTGGATCAGATGTAAAATCTAGGGTTTCTCCTATTTATAAATAGGAAAGCCTACAGCCTCTTTTGAGGTGTGCCTCTTTTGGGTGCCTCTTTTGAGATGCCTCTTTTTATTTTTCTAGATAAAATTTTAATTCCTCTGTAATCGTCAAGAGTGCATCAATAAAGAAAGGTATTTTTATTTTTATCTCACATTCCTTTTCTGAATTTAATTCCTGCATTTTTTATCTGTTCCTTTAATATTTGCAATTTAGTTTTCTAATATAAAAATTTATAAAAAATGAATTCTATTGTTAATACCCTAATGAGTGAGTAATTCCTCACTTGTTAGGGTTAGAATTGGGAAGGTTTGAGAGAAGAAAATCTCTCTCTCTCCTTTCTTTGCCCATATAATTTTTATAATAGGACTGTATTTAAATTAACCATACACCGCTCGCTACGACACCCTATCCCACGAGATAGCGGTGATTCCCTAATTAGACCGGTTGTGATTAATTTACATAGAGGTTAGGGATAAGAGCCAAGAAAGTACGGACAAGGACCAAAGGGAAGAAACTTAGTTTCTTCCTAGTCGTGCTAATCCCCTTTGTTGACTATTACCCTAACACCTATATTCTTCATTAGGGCACTGAAAGTAGTGGGTAGAATCCCTATTCCAATCTAACCTAGTTCTAACCCTAGCAAGACTTTTAAATCAATTTAATCTCATTCTTAGATTTTAAAACAAAACCCGACCTGATCGGATTAACTCGTTAGAATATAAAGAAAAGGAATCCATCTCCCTGTGGACCGACCTATACTCAACCGGCTAGCTACCAAGCGACACCGTCTTGATTGCGGTATAATTCTTTAATTTCAATACGCATGCAAAACATGACTCAATCAAATTGCGCCGTTGCCGGGAAGACGGTAGTCTCTTTCTTTGTGTAATTTCGGGTTAAAAAAATAATAAATAAATAAAAAATTATAAAATTATAAAAATTGGAAATATAAAAACTAAAAAAAAATTTCATCTTGTTCTTTTTGAGAGGTATTGTGTGAATTGCGCAGGAAAAGAAGATGGACTGATTTAAATCTAGAAAAAGCCAGTGAACAAATCAACAAACAGAAGATCTGAACAGACAGAGGAAAATCACAACAGACAACAGAAAAATTTTGGAGATCCAAACCAACTTAACCACTGCGGAACCGCGGCGGATTCTAACGTTTGACCGCGGAACCGCCGTCAACTGCCGACGTCAGCACCCCAAAAATTCTCTGTAAGTATTTTTGTCCTCTCTTCTACCCTCTGAACTCCACTGAAAAAAAAAATTGCAGGGTTCTTTGCGCAAAATTCTTCTCCCTCTCCAATAAATTGTTTTTGTGCAGGATTCTTTGCGCCGCAAATAAAAATAAAAATTTTTTGGCAAGTGTTTTAGATTTTTGGTGTGTTGACTGCTTTTCATAATTAATACGGACTTTTAAGGGGCTATAACACCAATCACGATTGGGTGGGGATTTCATTACCCTTCCTAAGACCCCAGAAATCACTAAAAGCATACGCATCACTCTTGAGCTTAATTAAAAAATATTTAGACTCGGCCAACTAAGGACTGTCGTGCTCATTAAGACAGAGAAAGGTTGTGGGCAATCGGTCGTTTATCTAAACCTGACTTTGTGGTACCTATGCTAGATAAGTGAGAAAGGTAATTTTAAAAGGCCCGTCTCACGGTGATTCTTGAGTGGATCCCTCCTTTCTTCATGTGTGCTTACCTGGCCACAATTGGCGGTGAAGAGGCGATTTGAGAGATATCTCACAACTTGTCGCTTTGGAACAGTTAGAAGCAGTCTAGTTGACTTAGGAGACCCTAGCTCTAGGCTTAATTGTGCATGTATAAATTGTGATTGTTTGAAATTATGCCGTAGTTCCGTACAAATTTTTGCAAAAGTCTTTTTAAAAAAAACACTTTCAAAAGTTTCAAAACTCCAAAAACAAATAATTTTTTTTAAATAAAAAAAATTTAAAAAAATATTAAAAAAAGTAATAATAAAAAATCATCACATTCTTTTTTTTCTCGTTTCTCACATCATGGGTACCCCACCTCGCAAAACTCTTGCCGAACTTTGGTACCCTCAACCAGACATTACTTCCTACGCACATTGTTTTGGTCGAATTTCGGACGACCCCTCCATGCCCAAAATTTCTTTGAAAGATCGAATAGACGCGTCTAGGAGAAACAGTTGGACTCCGCAATCCACTTTGTATCAACCATTTCAACCTTCACCATCTTCTTACGTTGATACTCCTTTTTCGAGTCCTGTTGTAGCTCCAAAATCCATGTCTATTGTTGAAACAATCTCGTAACCGATCTTTCACTCCTTTCAACACTTCCAGTTCTTGGGATCAACAAGTCCATTCATCTTTTTATCCAAATGTTGATCCTACTCCTGTCCAACCATTCAATTCCTACCAGTCCTACCCGACTTTCGCACCTTCCCTAGACATTGCTTCTACACAACCATTTGGGAGTTTCCAGTATCCAAACAATTTTGAATCTTTTACTGAAACCGCTTCACAACCCATCTCTAGTCTGGAACAGTCGTTGGAAGATTTTATGGTAGCGTCAAGACAACAGATAATGGATTTGAATGCGTCCATGGCTACCCTATTACAACCTAATGACCCGGTAGCTAGTTTCCAACTAGCTCTAAATTTTCCAATGTATGATGAGACGGTTGGACAGATTGAGAATTTGAATGGAGAGAGTGGGCTGTGCACCCTTCCAAATCAAACCTACCCATCCCCAATTGAATCCCACAACTCCGGTTTTGAATATCAATCAAGTGTCCCAGATGATTCACCAGTTGAAAATAGAACGGTTAATGAGTTGTGCGACTTTGTAGTGTTTGATTTGCCAGATTGTGAAGGGTCCCTTTCGAATGAAACCATCACCAATATTTTTGACCTCTACACCTCCACTCTAGAACCTGAATTGATATATATCCATGCTTTTGGTGAGGTGTCTGAAAAAATTGATTTTCACTTGATTGAGGATATCGACGCTGGGAATATTTTGGATGATGAACCCGCAGATTTGACTGAATTTTTCTTTCCAATTCATCATCCTGAGTCATTAAATGTTTTTCCCGAACTTCATATCCGTCTTGATTTTGATGAGAATGACATGGATAAGCTAAAATTTGAGAAGAGTATTGAGGAAATTATTGAGGATGAAGCAGTTTTACTTGAGGAGTCGGATTTTCCAATTCATTCTATCACTTTCATTGACTGTGCAAACCCTCCTGAATCTTTAACCGATACCCTTCCTCAATCACTTCTCTCCATCCTTGTTCCGACTTTGCAAGAAACCATTACGCTTTCATTTCCAATGTCTGGTTTACCAACTTCGACGTACCCATGTTTGCTCATGAATCTTGAGGGATTTGACCTTATTTCTCAGTGGGTTGATAGATTAGCACAATCGCTTTTTACACATCGGTCATTACAAATTGTGTTAATTTATACACTCCATTTCCACCCTCAAGTTCGTATTCCACTTCTTTCTCCCACTTTCTCTGGTTCTTCTTCTAATCTTTCTTTAATGATAGCGAATGGTAATGAATCACAATCCGATAATTTGAGTACGATAATTCTAGAAAAACAACTTGATTTATACTCTTTTGAGAATAAGGTAGATGAATCTTATGAGTCTCCTACCTCCATAATTTTTGAAAAGTCAAGTGTGTTGAATTCTGGCGCGACACTTATTGACATTGAAACGTTCAATCGGACTTTCGATGAAAGTTTCGAAGATATTTTCGCCGACGAACTCGCATTCTTAAACGACACGGATTTTGTGATTAATCAACCTCCACCCGAAGAAGTGGAACCACTACCACCATTTCTTGTTCCCCTCCGGCATTCTTCTCCTCCACCGAGACTGTATACTGCTTCTATCTCCACATGGTCTCGTGTGTTTCTTATTTCTTTTCTCTACACTCCATTCTTTCACCAACTACACCATTATAACGATAAAATTTTTGAATGGTTGGTGCTAACCTTTGGCCTGTGTAAGGCCTTGTATAGCTTGATACTGTATTTTTTTCTCCTCCCTAACTCTGAATTTTAACGCATAAACTGTGGAAACACTGTTTCACTCAAGTTTGGGGGGGCCTTTTTTCTATATATATTTTGTTTTTCTTTTTCTGTTAATAATAATAAAAAAAATAAATAGGGGAGTGCCGACAATTTTGACCTTCTTGGTGTAGCCTGACAGTGAGGACACTGTCAAGTTTAAGTTTGGGGGTGTGCTCGGTAAGCTTTCTTCCTTCGCATTCATATGTATATTTTTGCATTTGCATACTTATTTTAAAACCCATAAAAATTGAAAAATTATAAAAAATTGAAAAGTTCAATTTTGGCCATATTTGACATGACGGTTGAATAGTAGGGAATAACTAGATCCTAAACTTAGTAAATTAAAAACCCTAAAAATAACCTTTCTTGAAATTTAACTATAGAAAATATATGTCCTTATAGATTATTTAGAAATAGGCAAATTTTGAGCTCAGTTCTTGGGCTAAGTCAAAATAAGGGAAGAGTATTGAAATTTTTATTTGAAATATAAGTCCGAAAAAGAATTCCGAAGCTTAAGTCTAAATTCTGAAAATATATACTCTACAACTTGCACAAACACGCACCTTGAAACTTGGAATAGTAGAGAATACCTTGAAATGCTCTCGTCTAAAATCCTTAATATGAAGGAAAATAAAATAAAAATACAAGTATGAATAAAGAGATAAAAAAAATGAACACTGGTTTTGTAATTACTTAAGGCTACATAAATAGAAAAAATATATAACGAGAGTGCTTTATCACCTAGTGCCTTAGACCAACTGGTTTGGGAGTCACTGCTAAAGCCTTGTATTACAAGACGAGGAATTACGCCTAAATGTGCAAACACATTTTGTAATCGGTCTTTAATACCTCAAGAAGTATTAATGGTCGCATGAAGGACGTATGAGCAACTTCATCTAAAATTCACCAACTAAAAGTACTTTGGACGATGGACAAGAGTATGATAGTTTGAATTGAATTTCCAAGTGTAGGGGTGATACATACACACACGTAGGGGTATATGATTGGGGTTTTTGATGAGACATAGGAATGAAAAATAGGACTTATATCTTCAGTAGAGATGATAAAAATTCCTAAGTTGAGATGGAACCTTAGAAGGAAAATTCAAAAGATGCTGAAAGCTTAATGAATTTGCAGAACATATACTATCTTAAGTTAAATGATAAGTGAGTGTGAAAAATATGGGTTGATGATTTCTCAGTCGAAGATAATAGAATTTCTTGCTAGAATACGGAATTGAAGAATGAAAGTCAACAGGCCAAGTTGATTGGATTTTGTGGGTAGTATCCGCTGAAAACGCTCAGGAGATAACACTCCTCCTATTAGGGACACCTAGAGGTTTAACGGCTTGTTTCATGAGCTCAGTGCAATCGCGATTCCCTGTGAAAGTGAGGTTAGGATTTTGTTGAGAATAAAAATGGCTTTGCTCGGGAGGAGCAAAAGATAAGTTTGGGGGTATTTGTTCATATCAGAATTTTGCATTATTATATTCCCCATTCTTAATCATATTGCAGATAAATAGGTGCTTTTGATCCATATCTACTAAATAGTTGCATGTTACGGGTTCTCATAACAAATACAGTGAAAATGGTGAAAAGAAGCTATAAATGTGAGACTACGACCAATAAATAGATGAATCTGTATTATGCCGCCTACCAGTTTAAGGAACAAATGAAGATCAATGAACAGTTCGATTGCACAACGTATGAGAGCAGCACAAGATTCAAGACTTCAACACAAAACTAATGGTAAAAGTCCACAATATTCTGCACTGTGGAAATCTGGAAGAAAATAGAAGATATTCTAAGAAAACCTGGAAGAAAATAGAAGATATTCTAAGAAAACAAGTGTAGAAACCAGAAGTAAAATGCAACATGAAGCAGCCCTAAAGAAATGAGCCCAATAGCCCATCAAACGGCCGCGGAACCATGGCCAAACAAGGCTTCTGGCCGCGGATCCACGGCCGTGCAGAGCACGTGTCGGTGCGCGTCGGTGGGAGTCGGTGTATTGACCCGATTTTCTTAGGGTAGTCTTGTAATTTCTGATGTGGATCAGATGTAAACCCTAGGATTTCTCCTATCTATAAATAGGAAAGCCTGCAGCCTCTTTTGAGGTGTGCCTCTTTTGGGTGCCTCTTTTTATTTTTCTAGATAAAATTTTAATTCCTCTGTAATCGTCAAGAGTGCATCAATAAAGAAAGGTATTTTTATTTTTATCTCGCATTCCTTTTCTGAATTTAATTCCTGCATTTTTTATCTGTTCCTTTAATATTTGCAATTTAGTTTTCTAATATAAAAATTTATAAAAAATGAATTCTATTGTTAATACCCTAATGAGTGAGTAATTCCTCACTTGTTAGGGTTAGGATTGGGAAGGTTTGAGAGAAGGAAATCTCTCTCTCTCCTTTCTTTGCCCATATAATTTTTATAATAGGACTCTATTTAAATTAACCACACACCGCTCACTACGACACCCTATCCCATGAGGTAGCAGTGATTCCCTACTTAGACCGGTTGTGATTAATTTACATAGAGGTTAGGGATAAGAGCCAAGAAAGGACGGACAAGGACCAAAGGGAAGAAACTTAGTTTCTTCCTAGTCGTGCTAATCCCCTTTGTTGACTATTACCCTAACACCTATATTCTTCATTAGGGCACTGAAAGCAGTGGGTAGAATCCCTATTCCAATCTAACCTAGTCCTAACCCTAGCAAGACTTTTAAATTAATTTAATCTCATTCTTAGATCTTAAAACAAAACCCGACTTGATCGGATTAACTCGTTAGGACATAAACAAAAGGAATCCATCTTCCTGTGGACCGACCCATACTCAACCGGCTAGCTACCAAGCGACACCGTCTTGATTGCGGTATAATTCTTTGATTTCAATACGCACGCAAAACATGACTCAATCAGCGTCCCTCGAAATATTCAAGGAAGAGGAGAAGCTTCGTGTTTCTATGGACCTCGGTATGATTTGTTTTGTGATACCTTTAAAATATTTAGCTTATTTTGTCCACACCATGACTCCTCTTTTTTATTACAGGAACTTCCATAGCTTGTGCTGTTTCGAGTGCGGTGCCATTTTTAGGTGGTGGTGCGGAGGATATTCCTCCCTCGATGGCACCTACGGAACCTTCAAAGCTACCGGCTACTGTTCAGGCTACCCCAGGACCACTATGGGAAGTGTCGCTAAAGCAGCCGATGACGGACATTGTAGCAGATCCGGAGGCTGAGTCTGATTCAGATGAAGACGTTCCTCTTTCTGTGGTTCTGGAGAGATCTCTCTGTACAGCTAAAGCCGAGAAGAAGTGTTGGAAGCATGCAGCGAGGGAGCGCCAGGCTAGCTTGGCCACAGGTGCGGGTTCAAGTGAGATACGGCCCTCTGATGTTCCCATGGAGGACATTCCTTCTGCCTTCTCAACCGCTCATAGGCAGATCGCGCGTGCAGCTTATGAAAAGGCTGAGCGTTTACTTCAAGGTGAGACAGCGCACGATATTTTAATAAAACCTGGTAGGACTTATTTACTTTTCCAAGTTTCTTTCCATAGCAGTTTTTCTTGAAATATAACATGTTTTTCCTTGAATGATACAGCAAGGCCAAGTTTAGGTGTCAACGCTGCGGGTGAGGTGCAGCATCTGGGGATTCTGGCGCGTCGGGCCTTCATTTTGAGCTATTCCTGCCACTTTCTCTCCTTGTAGATGCCCAATATTCGCGGGTGACGTTAGCGTGATGACAACCCTTATTGATTCGGGAGACGAAGGTGCAGACGTTGAATCCGTCTTCCCGGTGATGATGGAAATCGAGGAAGCTGTCATAACTAGTGACGCTCCAGATACCACTATGGTTTCCACACCGTCAGGTATTTCTCGTGTTATCTCTTTTGGACCCTTAATCCTGCTAGACACATTCACTAATATCTCCTTTATTTCTAATATAGACATGGTAAACCCTGGCGATCTACTGATTGAAGAACCCTCGTTAGCCATCACCATGACTGTTGTTGCTCCACCTATCTCTTTCGCACCTCCCCGAGTTCTCTCGGGCTCAGCAACGGAAGGTAAAGATCTTTTATTTTCTCGTTTCAGTATTGATATTACTCCTTAAATTAATTTCTTACCGTTTATTGTTACAATCTTGTAGGAGTGCTTTTCAACCATTTGTGCCAAATGTTAACCTCGCACTTCGCCTTCCAATCAGGATTTGTCCCTCCTTCTGGAATTGGTTAGTATATCTTTCATTTCTTATTTTATCTTTCTATGAGTAACCCATTTTTAATAGGCTTTTCCTGTATTGACCCCAGCCTTACGGCTCGAAGGAAAGGACGAAGAAATAGCTGAACCCTCTATACTCTCCGATTTGCCACTTTCAACTATTGGTAGGTTAGATTTCATTCATCATTTTTTTTATTTTAGGTTGAAATCTGACCCTTCTTTGTACGTGTCTTATTCCGTAGCAGCTACACTGGCTTTGGTTCCTTTTGAGTCTCGTATTTCTATGCCCGCAGGGCCCTTCGCTAAATATCAATCTTCCAGAGGTGCAACAAATAGCAGGCGCATGCTAAGTGAATTTATTGAAGACTTTAATGTCGAGGCTCTCACTTCTGATACGGACATCACGGATGAAGTCAACCCCATGCTGACGACTCTTGTGACTTTCCATAATGAAGATTTCGTCTGTATCTGGGCTGATTACTGTAAGCGAATCGAAGATTGCCTCTATGAGATCGAGCACAAACATTTTACACCTGAGGCATTATCTTCGAAGGCTCAATTGGTCGCATGGATCGAAAAAAGTGCCGCTTCTATTCTATATTTCGAGCAGAAGCTGGTTCTGAAGTAGAAGGAGCATGAGACGGCTTTTAGCGAATCAAGTCAATTACATGCCCAGGTAAAAAAATGATGCGCGGTTCTGAGTTATCTTCGAAAATATCTAATGATGCATTTCTGAAGGAGTGGCACTGAGGCGGGACCTTGACTCTATTGAGCGAGAAATACGGGACTCCGAAACTGCTAAGAAAGAAATTTCTAAGAAACTATCTTTATGCTTGCAACAATGAGTTCAAGTTGAAGCTATGCTAGCTGCAATAGTGGAGCGAGAGAAGGAGCTGCAACAAGAGAATGAATGGATCGTCGCTTTATTAAAAACCTCGCCCTCTTAGATGCTGGAATTGTATCATTTTTTTTATATAAATTGTATTTTTCAAACATTTTGATTCCTGAATAAAGAATACACATTTTTTTATTCGGATGTCTTGACCTAATATGAAGTAGTTTATGTACTCATTTCGGAGTTTGTAGTTTATTCACTCATTTCGGAGTCTCTAGTTTATGTACTCATTTCGAAATTTGTAGTTTATTCACTCATTTCGGAGTCTCTAGTTTACGTATTCATTTCGGAGTTTGTATTTTATTCACTCATTTTGGAGTCTATAGTTTACAACTTATTTCGGAGGTTGTAGTTTATTCACTCATTTCGGAGTCTCTAGTTTACAACTCATTTCGGAGTCTCTAGTTTACAACTCATTTCGGAGTTTGTACTTTATTCACTCATTTCAGAGTCTTTTTAGTTTACTTCCCTTGGGTTTACAGGCAAACTTGTCCTAAAGTTGTATGTAGATAATCCCTATCTTTTTATGATAGAGATCCATTAGGTTTGTGGTAGTAGGGTTTTAGTCCGTGGTACCGTCGCGTTGGCTGATATATTCCTCGATATGCAGTCTTTAAGCCACATTTCGAGTAGCTAAGTGAGTGGCATGTCTCTGATCTCTTCTGAGGCTGGACAAGACGTCTTCAAGTAATCTCCTTAGGTCATATTACCGTTGGAAGAACAAGCGTTAGATATTTGCCATGACGCTTTTTACTTGAGGTTAAACTCAATTTAGAACCTCGATGAGTCATAACCGCACCCTTCTGGAGTGGGATGATCTCCAACGATCTTTAGGCTTTGTTTGTACTGCCGTCAAGACCAGAAATTAGGAATATGCCGTCACTTCGTTTTTGCTTTAATGATATCGCGCCGATTCTTTACTGAAGTAGGGTAGACATCTGTAGGACTTCTATCCTGTATGTATTACAATTGAAGTTTGGAATTAGGAATATACCATTGCTCTAATTTCATTTGATAGTTGCATCCGCACTCTGCTGAAGTGAGGGGAAACGCCGGGATAATCTCTAGGTTGTATATGTATCGTCAAATCTTAGAGCTAGGATTTTGCCATTACTCCATTTTTGCTTTGACCCTTGGGTTTTTCTTTTGATAATGACGTTGCGTCTGCATTCTGCCGGAATGAGAAAGAACGCTGGGATAGTCTCTAGATTGTATATGAATCGTCAAGACTTGGAGCTAGGATTTTTTCATTACTCCATTTTTGCTTTGACTCTTGGGTCTTTCTTTTTTGATGATGACGTTGTGTCTGCACCCTGCTGGAATGAAAGGGAACGTCGAGTTGGAGCTGGAATTTCGCCATTACTCCGCTTTTATTTGACCCTTGGGTTTTTGTTGACGTCGGGTCTGCACTGAGAAGGAATGTCAAGCCAGAGCTAGGATTTTGCCATTACTCCACTTTTATTTGACCCATGGGTCTTTGTTGACGCTGCGTCTGCACTGAGAAAGAACGTTGAACTGGAGCTAGGATTTTGCCATTGCTCCACTTTTATTTGACCCTTAGGTCTTTCTTTTTTGATGATGACGTTACGTCTGCATCCTGTTGGAATGAGAAGGAACGCCGGGATAGTCTCTAGCTTGTATATGTACCGTCAAGACTCGGTTATCTTTTTGACGAGGCGTGATGGGAAAATATGGTTCTCTTTCTTTCATTTATGCTCATGTATTGTATACAAGAGTCAATATGGATATACTTGAAGGGCAGAAAAGTTTCATTTTCATTTTTTATTTCTTTGCGCGATGCTCTATTTTTTCAGCTTTTATGTCACGAAAGTCATGATTGCCCAATCATTTCAGCTATTTATCACGGTGCCCAATCATTTCAGCTGTTTTTGTTTTTACTCGCTGCTTTTTATTGCGAGTTGGCCTATCATTTCGGCTCTTTTTTTTGAGTTGGGGATTTGAAATCTAATACCAATCTTGGCATCAGTATTGCTACCACTGGGATATTGTCAGGAGCGAGTCATTATTTGTCTTGAGAGGACTTGAAATTTGATACCTATTTAGGCATCAGCATCACTACAACTGGGATATTGCCAGGAGCGAATCATCATTTGCCTTGGAAGGACTTGAAATTTGATACATGTTTAGGCATTAGCATCACTACAACTGAGATATTGCCATGAGCGAATCATCATTTTCCTTTGTCGATTTGAACAAAGATGGCTTAGCAAACAGGGTTATGGTCCTGTTGACTAAGACTTTTTGACTTTATGAGTCGTAAGGGTCTCATAAAGGTATTTCTCCCTACGAGTCGAGAGGATCTTGTAGGTGCATTTTCTCTTTTGGAGTCGTGAGGATTCCTAAGTGCGTTTTTCTCTTATAAGTCGTAAGGGTCTTACAAGAGTATTTTCTTCTTATAAGTTGAGAGAACCTAAGAGTGTCGCTCACCATATGAGGGCATTTCTCGCCATTGGTGAAACTTGGTGGGAG